>CM059568.1:22179411-22804515 GCA_030386875.1 Morinoia aosen | reverse complement strand
TAGGCCGCTGTATTTTACGCGCTAGACCGCTATCTTCACGCGCTAGACCGCTGTACTTCACGCGCTAGACCGCTGCATTTCACGCGCTAGACCGCTGTCTTCACGCGCTAGACCGCTGTACTTCACGCGCTAGACCGCTGTACTTCACGCGCTAGACCGCTGCATTTTACGCGCTAGGCCGCTGTACTTCACGCGCTAGACCGCTGTACTTCACGCGCTAGACAGCTGTATTTTACGCGCTAGACCGCTGTATTTTACGCGCTAGACCGCTGTATTTTACGCGCTAGACCTCTGTATTTTACGCGCTAGACCGCTGTATTTTACGCGCTAGACCGCTGTATTTTACGCGCTAGACCGCTGTATTTTACGCGCTAGACCGCTGTATTTTACGTGCTAGGCGCTGTACTTCACGTGCTAGACCGCTGTATTTTACGTGCTATACCGCTGTACTTCACGCGCTAGACCGCTGTGTTTTACGTGCTAGGCGCTGTACTTTACGTGCTAGGCGCTGTACTTTACGTGCTAGACTAGTTACTAGAACTACACTAGTAGTTCTAGTAAAGTTTTCTTTGTATTTTCGCGTGTACATGGATCGATTTTTGCCGTCAAGTAAATATTGCGTTGAGGATAGCAAATGAATAATCAATGACTATGTATTATGATAAGCTGTCAATCAAATATGGTGACATTATTTTACTGACAATTGTGCGTGTATTAAAGACACTGAAGAAAATTTATAAACCGATCAACCATGCTTATGGACAATGAATCTTGCTAGGAAAAATTTATTCAGTCAATCATGGTATGATTGATATATCTTGCTTACCAAAATTTAGTTATTTAATCTTCCCCTATAAATTTCAACCTTCATTTGATAATGCTCATTTTAGTCACATACTTTGAAAAAATCCAGTAGAAAAGGTAATAAAAATATAAATTGTCAGACATTTTGGCATGGAGTAAAGTCATTATTTACATTTTTAAATATTGTAAAACTTTCAACTTTATTTTGAATGTCATTGTTTTAAACAGCCATTAAGGTCAACCCAGGCCCCTAGCGATCCGATGAACCATTTTGATGTTGAAAAAGGACCCTCACCCAGTCAGAAATGCTAGTGCGGACCGGCATCGATTATCTGGGGACAGTGCACCTTTTTAAGGATCAGTGAGGGGCCCAGTTCGGGAAGAAATTTTTCTTCACCGGTCACTGCAGATTAATGCAGAATATTCTGGACAGAAATGTGTGTAGTGATCTTAACAGAAAAATCGGCACTGTTCTCCAATAATTCCAATGAGTGGTATTTGTTTTTAAACCAGTGTACATTGTGAAACCGAAATTTGATTTTAAATCGAACGTTCAACTTTCAAGTTATATAAGGGGATCTTCAGCTCTAAAATTTTTCTTATTTCTCAAATTTTCTTTTTTGCATTTCTCTTGCAACTTGGAAAACCAAAATGCATAGGGATATGTAACTTTGAAATCAAAACACAATTGCTTCAATATATATTTGCAATAGGAAAAAATTTATTGCGCGAACATATGGAAAATATATATATAACACTTCTACAATTTTCGACGTAAAATCTCGATTTTGGTCTCATTCGACGCGGAAAAACTATGGCAACTGAAAAATGAAGGTTTATTTTGAATTTCGAAATATAAAAAAAAATTATTGATACGTTTGTCAAAAAAAATCTATTTTCCTGATTTTCCATTATATTTCAGTTTTTGCGTTTTTATTGCAACTATGTAGGTAAAGGATAGATAGACGAAAATGCATATCGATGCAGAAAATTAAAATCTGAACACATTTGCTTTCATTAAAATCTCCGATTTTCGCAGTAGACAAAACGAGCGAACATATATATTAATTATAAAAATTGCGCTAAAGACTACTCAGTTTCTACAATTTCAAACGTAGAAGCGTGATTTTGGTCTCATTCGACGTGGTAAGACAGTGGAAACAGCGGAGCGAAGTGGAATTCCATTTGAACTCCATATTAGATTTTTATGGCGAAAAATCTGACTTAAAAAACTTTTTTGGTAAATGTATCAATAAAATTTTCCAATTCGAAATTCAAAATAATGCTTCATTTTCCAGTTGTCCCATTCTTTCCGCGTCGTGAGACCAAAAGAAAGCTTCTACGTTGAAAATTGTAGAAGGAGAAATATTTCGCGCAATAATATATATATATGTTCGCATAACTTATTTCTACTGCATACATGAAAACTTTTCATTCAAGTGAATGTGTTTCGAATTCAATTTTATGTATCGATATACATTTTCGTTCCCCTAGTTGCAATAGAAATTAAAAAAGTGAAATTTGAAAAATTAGGTGTATCAGGTCAATTTTAGGGGTAGAGATTCCCTTAAAATAAGCCAATTCACAAGTAAACTTGGTTTGTTTTAAATCAAATTTCACAGCCATTACCTTTTCTGTAGTTTACCATCAATTGAGTACAAGCATATGTTCCGACTTGTAAGAAAACAACACTAGGAATTGAGGGGGACAATCCAGCGATTTTTAAATTTTGATCTGATTGTTCTAAAATTTTGGCTGGTATATGTATTTCTTCGAAAAAATCGAATTTTACTTGTGTGACTTTTTTGATATAGGCTTCAGATTTGAAAAAAATTATAAATTAGGTTATTTCATTGTAAGTGATATTTTAAAAATAGTAAAAGTCAATGTGTTTTTATGCTAGAACAAATTTAAAGACAGTTTTTGAAATCCTCGAAGCATTACAAACAAACTAAAGCTCTTGAATTTTGTCTTTTCATTTTTTTCTTTTGAAATGTGATTTTTAATCACTAATTAGCCTAACCGTTCTGATCCAGCTCATCACCGACAAAATATTTCTGTGCTTGAAAGAAGGCAGAATCCTATGATAACAGGTTTTGTACTTGATTCCATGCACATGTTTCCTTGGTATAACAAGAAGAATTTTGACTGTATTAAGTCATCATAAAAAAGGTATGAAAAGAGTCCATATGAACTATGCTGCCAAAAAAATTTGATTACTGCAATAAAATGTGCAAAAACATACCCAGTGATTTTAATAAAAATTGTGAAGGTGGAATCTCCAACCTATCTCGCTGGGAAGCCAGTGAATTTCGAATATTTTTAATTTACACTGGGCTTGTTATTCTTGCACAAAAAGAAATTGTACCTAATGCAATCAATGAAAATTTTTATAAAATTCTCTATTGCAATGAGAATCCTTTCAAGTAACTATCAGTTTGAAAACTTGGACTTTGCAAAAGGTTTGTTAAAAAATTTTTTGAAGAGGCTATTCATCTGAATGGACCATCTTTTGTAAGCTATAAAGTCTGGACATCTTGTTGAGGATTATGCCAGGTATGGCAATCTGGAAAATGTAAGTGCGTTAGAGTATGAAAATTATGTAGGTGCACATGTTAAAGGGGCTGTGAGACCGGGCTACAAACCTCTTCAGCAAATTGCACAGCATATAGTGGACGAAAACAATGCAGAGAGTAAACCTCTAACTCATGATGTGGTTTGTAACTCCACTTGTTCTCCATGTAAAAGTGTGCTTTAAAAGTGCACATACAAAAAAACTCAATTTGGAAATTTGTTTCAAGTTAAAAGAGGAATTCTTGGCAACAGAGATAATTGTGTGCTATTAAAAAAAACAGTCTATAGCGGAAGTCAGAGATATTTCTAAAACTAAATCTACTATTAAATTTGAAATAAAAACATTTAGGCATCAGAAATCTCTTTGCAAAGTTCCTATTGACTCAGGGGACATGGGAAATTATAAGGTAAAAAAGAACCACTTTCAATAGCTAACGTTGAAAGCATACAGTGCAAGATGATGCTTCTTCCAATGGAAAATTATTTTGTTGCTTTCAAGCTGTCCCATACAGAGCTTATATAAAGTGTTCTTATCTTGAAAAATTTCAGACAACATGAAGAAATTTGCTGGTGTACAATTTACCAAAGACAAAACCAATGCTGTTGTGTCATGTTCTTGGCTCAATGAAGAAATAAGATTAAAGGAACATAACCGTTGCTGGTGGCCCCCTCGGAACCTATATGAACAATCAAAAAAGGAGCAACCATAAAAGATCTCAAAGTAGCAGCAGTACCAGAGCACTCACAACCGCACGAAAGAATTATGTTTGATCAATGTGAACGCCGCCTTGTATTTTAAATTAATTCCAGCTAGTGTTGCATAAAATACTAGTATGCTAATTGCAATGTGAATTTTTAAAAGCAACATAATGCATTTTTTTGACCCAAGTGTTTCAAATTCTTGTGTAATACGTTCCTTTCAGGTTCGTTCGTTCGATGCTTATAGATGCTTATAGAAAAGACGGAAAAAGGGTTTGACGCAGAGTGTGTCGGGAAGAGAAGGGGTGAAACGGAAATGGATAGATAGGAAAGATAGAGATGCGCTTTGCGCATATGATGCTAGTCTTAGGGTAACGTTTTTATTTTTTTTTCACCCTGATAGCACATATATTTCTAAAATACGCTAAAATTTGAGCTTTTAATCTTTGTATGTTTATTTAAGTGGTCCAAACCTAGTGTTGAAGTTCAAATCAGTGCAAGCACCCTGTAGAAGTAAATAAGTGGAAAAAAGAAAATATTTCTTTCAAACAAAACTAAAATAAAAAGTCAATTGGATTGATTGTGAAATAGGTATCCTTAATTAACAGGAAATGAATAGGAAGCACTTGAGAAAATATTTTCATGCATTTTAAAAAAATTATATTCTTAACGATGTAATTTTCTTCATTCCCCAGCAACGCATGAACGCTGCGAAAAAAAGTTGCATGATATTACTGGGGCCTCAACTACTGAGTCTGAATTTGATGAGGACAGAGCAACTTTTTCAGAGCCTCCTCAGTCTATAGCCTTCACTTGGCCAGCAGAACGAGTCATATCTCACCACTGTAAGTCTTATTTCTACTTAGAATATGTTTATGTAAGCTCCCCTATCCTAATCAATGATGAAACTAGAGAGGATTAATGATAGACAATCTAGTATAAAAGCTTACACGGCAATTCTGGGCACAAATGTGTTCCTCACTCATAGCAAGGCAAGTCAGGAAAGAAGTTTATATAAGAACTTAATTGATTATGGAAGTTTCAATCGCTGAAGGAAAGGAAACCAGGGAACCAAAATAAGGTTCTGGATAAAACCAAAAATCTGTTCTATAACAAGAAAAGGATCACCTAGCAACTTACTTGGGTTTTCACTTTTTCTTCCAAGGAACATTTGGAGAGCAGAAATGCAGAGTGTCCTAACCCACAAATCAGAGGCCAAAACTGGAGTATATTAAGTGATAATTTCACCTACCTCATAGCGGTATAGATGTCTTTCAGGCAGTGGCCTAGTTCCTAGTTAGTAACTTGCCTAAGAAAAGCCAGTTTGGCAACCCTGCTTCTAAATTGAGTGTCCTAAAATTCTGTGTTTTGTGGGTTTGGACACACTGCATATTTGCCCTCCATTTCGTCTGAAGAATACAATGGTTTTATCGCTCTCAAACAATTTTGAGTTATTTCACCGATCCTAAATATTTGTCTGTAATTTTATATGCGATTGCTGGTTATTATAAAACTACTAAGTAGAACATCACTTCTTACTGCTAAATGTGGTACTTTACGTTATTTAGTCATTGCTGCTGCAAAGAAATAATGGATGTATTCAAGAAATTGGAAGGAAAAGTAGACAAGCTGTCAGGGAAAGTGGACAAGCTGACAAAAATCACTTTTCAGAATGATGAAACCACCAAAAAACACCCGTGGGTTCTGTCGCAGTGATGCCCCCAGCAGCAAACAACCTCGAGGAGCTAACAATCTTGGCCAGTCACCCACAACTGGTAAGTTATCTCCTTGAAGGAAGTTGTATCCCTTAATTTTTAGGGAACAATAGGGGGCAATTAGGGGGGGGGGGCAATTAGCGGGGCAATTTTGCCCCGCTAATTGCGTTTTAGCTGTTACGTATTGCCAAAGCTTATTCCTTCCATTGAAAATGAGTTACTGTAAAATGAACACAGTGTCACAGGTTAATTTCAAACATCGCCTTCTGGTTTGTTTCTCAGCTGGACAACGTTATATATCACTGGTTTGCTTGTGCAGTCTAGAAAAACTATTTTAATTAAACTTGAATTTTACTCAATTTTGTATTTTTTTAAGATCGAATGACTATGGATGAGAATGCCTGGTTTGTGATGGATGTTGTTTAGGTAGAGTTGTATTTTTGGGTTAATGTGAGAGGTAGTAAAGTGGGTGGATAGGATGAAGGGAAGGATGTGAAAAAGTTGGAGTTTGAATGCAGTGAAAGTTTCGCATGTGTGTAATAGTGAAGATGAAAGATTGAGAGCCTGAAAACAGTTTGTAAGGTTAAAGGGTAGAAGTAGATAAAAAAATAAGCTAAGAAGAAGGTAACAGAAAGATGCAAAACATTTGAAACAATGTATGTTGAGGCAAATGACTGGTGGTAGAAATAAAGCTCATGCAAGGAATAGAGTGACACATAGTTAAATATATACCATAGTTTACTGTGAGGTGAGAAAATATGTAAGAGAAATTCATGTAAATGAAGATTATTTTGATGGGGAGTCAGATCACCATATGAAAGTTGTCAACTGGTACTGGGATTTGAAGAATTTGGTACAGACGAGTAATGTGAAGGGATTGAAATTCATCAATCTAGCAAGAATTCGGTTTCAAATTGGAATGATGTTAATGGAATAGATAGGTATGGAAGTCTACGGAATATGAACAATGAAATATCAAAAAGTGTTGTATGTTATAGTCCAAATTATGCAAAAAATGAAATGTAGAAATTATTCGAATAGAATGATGTGCATTGCTTTCCATTATTGTGTTATTTTCTCTGAAGTTTTCCCTTACGAATTGATCATACGCACAGCAAACTTTGGTTTCAACTGAACTTTTACTTTCAGATCGACATGCTCAAGCCATTCGTTGGGGTGAACACCGGAGACACTATGCGCCGCATCCTCAAAAGAGCCATGTCCCAAGACCTTGCTGTCCAGTTCAGCTATACTGGGCTTGGGAAAAACCGGCGGCGAGATAAAGAATTCAGAGTACACCCAGCCTATGTCCGAATCATTGGTCAGTGGACATTAAATTTCGTGCATTCATTTAATATTAAGAAATTATTTCATTAGTAATCAATTTATTTATTAATTCTTTAATGTTTTTCATTTTAATTTTTCATGTAAATATTGCATTTCATCACTACTTTACAGTAATCCTGATGCAATATACCGACGTTTATCTAGTACCCAAATTATTAATCGCATGTACTTAGCATGTACATGCACAGATTTTGAGAATTCGCTACAATAATTTTTTCATGCAGTTTAATCCTGTCCTCAAGTTTTTTTTTGACTGTTGAGGTTTTTGAATCCTACAAATAGGATTTCTTCTCAGTTGGCCATGATTCAACTTTGGACCTAGGTGGCTGGAAACTCTCTCTGTTACGCATCACGTAAATGTTTTATCTCTTTGCATTTCTCCTTCATATCACCCACTGATGTGATGTGTTGAAAAGGTCGAATTTTAAATATTTTTGAAAACTGTTCCTCGTAATAAAATCTACCGACATCGCCTTTGAAACGATCTGTCATCAAGAAAATTTTCATCTTATTCAATTAGATAGTGGTAAATTATGAAAATCACCCCTCAGGGGATACAACTATTGTATCTCTGGGAATGAGCACTACCAGGGGGACAATGTACGGGCCCGAGCTGACGGCTAGGTGGGCCTTTTTTGTCGAAATGGTGTATTTTCAGTATTGTTGGAAGCCGTCTTTTTCGGCTCACTATCATTTTCTAAGAACCTACCACTTTCTTCTTGAACTTTAATCCTGCTACAATTTCTTTCCTGACTTGCTGTTTTGATGCGCATGATGTCCTGTTAATTGACAACTCACTCGTAGTACCACACAAGAATGCCCATGCGGGAACACACATTGTGCATAGATTCCTTATATACGTGTTCATACAAGATAGTCCCTTCATTATTCTTCTCTTTAGAACGCTTTTTTCTGGTAAGGGAGGCTTAAACTTATCCATCTTAGAATATCAACCAATATGATGGTACAGTTATATCTCACTGTATATTATCCTATGGCTAGACGTTTATTTGTGGAGCCCGAGACTGGCATGGGCAGCGAAAATTTACTTTGCTGGAGGTTACCTCAGGTATTGAAGGTGCTTCTCAGTTGGAGGTCTTGGCAACAAACATCCGAAGTAAGGACGAAAAACGCTTGTGGGGGTCCTGAATAACTTGATGAAGAACAACGCGTTCTAGTTGGTGGAAAAGGGAAACTACCTTATTTTTGGTGTTCTTGTGGAATCTTTAAAGGGTTTATTCATTTATCCAATCCATGACAGTTTCAAACCATCTATAGTCATGATCTCCGTTTTAAGTATACTGAAATTAAAAACATTTGTTCAAATATTAGAAATATTGCACTTTCATAATTCTCGCCTCCTTTCAAAGAAATTAATGACCATTATTTCCTCTCAGGGGTGAACAGCCATTATATCTATAGGAATTTGCACTCCTAGGGGAAAAATTTGAGGGCCCGAGCTGAGAGTTAGGTAGGCCGTCTTTTTGTTTAAATGAAATGTTCATTTTATTGTAATGTTAATGACCACCTTTTTAGGGTTACTGCTTTCACCTACTACTTTCTTCCTTTGTTTCTCAACTTACTGTCTCTATGCTCCTGCATAGATTCTGCTTTTCCTCATCTCTAAACTAAATGCAGCCTTCTTCCTTCCTCTCTTCGAAACTCATTTTTTTAGCGGTTAGGGAGGCTTAAACTAACATCTAATCTGATCTATTTACCATCACCTTGCTCTCACAATTATCAAATATCGGGGTGCTAAATTATCGGAGAAACTGATGCACTCATTCAGTTTCGCAGTCTCTTCATTTTCGGAGCACGTACTGTACTAGGTACGTTCATCGATAGCTTTCAAGTTTACCATTAGAGTTACTTCTTGATTACTTCATATTACATTTTTAGTTAAGGAGGCTTACGTTTTCGTTTTTTCGCTAATGAGATCGGCATCGGCTTTATAGGATACATTGTTTTTTGTTGAGTATGATGTGCATCATTTTATCCATACGTTTTCTTCTCCTATTTGGTTAAGATCAGTCAAGATTTACTTTGAAAGATCTTCATTTGTTAGTGCAGTTTATTACAGATTAATGAAATTTTTCACACATGGTCAGTGAAGATCTTTGCAGAAATTCGATGCTGATCTGGACTTCAGAAGCGGACATAGACTGCACTAATTCTGCACTAAATCCGCACTGAATGCAGATACTCCTGCGAAGATCTTCAATGATCTGCAAAAACGTCTGCAATAAACTGCAATAATCTTCACTGATTGGTGAAGACATTTCTGATTGGGTAGGTGGTGAACTATTCGGTTCTAAAATTTTATGGCGCTACGGACACTAGACGGGGTTGTAAGGGGACTAAAAATTTTGAATTTTCAACACCATATCACAAGAAAACAAAACGGGAAATGTAAAATTTGAGAGCGTAACTTTGTTTACAATGCTTAAAGGATTCTAAAACTCAGTTTTTGTTCGTGCATGAGAACTCGATGACTTCAATTCTTTTGATATATCAATAAAAATTGACTAAAAACCCAATATATCCAATTTTTCCAAAAAACTTAGGCCTGATTCGAAAAAATGAATGAATGAAACTGTGCTTCTTTTAAAAATTACTTACTATAGTCAAATTTCATACGAATCAGACTGCAAATATAACAGTTGATAATTAAAAAAAAATTCTTGTAAATTACAATTCACAGTGTGAATATGGAGTTAGGCATGGAGATTATCAAAATGAAAATGAAAACAGCATTCAATTACATGAATTGCCCATTATATTGCAGATCAGATAAAAATTTATTCATGCCTTATTACTAACAACTTTTAATTTCAACATTCAAAAGAATAGAAGTCAGCGAGTTGTTACGCTAGGAAAAAACAAAGACAGTTTTAGAATCCTTGGAACATTTATAACAAAAGTATGGTTCCTTTCTTCTCAATTGCACAAATAATTTTTCATCAAACTCAAAACTCAAAAATAGTGTATATGCTAGTTAGTGATCAAATATCGCATATAAAATAAACGAAAATTTTTAAATGGATAATTTGAAACCATACATTTGTTTGCAATGCTTCAAGGATTCTAAAACTGTCTTTGGTTTTGTTCTAGCATAAAAACTCAATGACTTCTATTCTTTTGATATATCCATAATAATGTACCAAAAAACTAATATTTTGTATTTTCCAATGAATGAGGCCTAAATCAAAAAAGTTACACGAGTAAAATATGTTTATTTTCAACAAATACATATCCTGGCCAACAAAATAATCGGATCAAAATTTGAAAATCGCTGGGTTGACCCCCTTAATTGCTTCAGCCAAAATGTTTGATAATTAAGTTCTTTGTTTTCTACCTATGTTCCTATATTTTTACCTGTGTTTTTAATGTCATGATTTTAGAATGAACCCAAAATTACATTAAAAGTAAATGACCTTTTTCGCACTTTGCAGCAAAAATTAATTACCGACAGTGTTCCCTCTGCTTTTATGGGTCCAGGTCTCCTGCATCACTTTTCAAACATTCCACTGAATATGAGGCTAAGCCAAATTTCATAGTGAGATGAGGCATTGATAGATGTGCGAGTTCTTATTCAGTTTTGATATCTTTAAGGTGGCAAATATGTAGGAAATACAAATCAAAAGTTGAAACGCATGAGAAAATTGAAGATGCAATTATGCAAGACAATGATGAAGAAAGTTAAGTCAGTGATAACCCTGCGAAGACTAAGTTAAATAGACAAAAGCTTCAGTGAGATAAAGCCTTTTCTCCTTCAGATCCGGGAGAAGCAAAATGTTTCTGAAAAAACGTTAGCTGCCGTTGAAAAAATTGAAGGGTTAGTCAATAAGTGTTTTGATGAAACTAAAGGTGCAATTAAAGTGAATAATTTGAACATCAGTGCAGAACAGAAAAGCCTAATACTACACCCTTCAAGCAAATTTAGTGAAAGTTTAGCAGCCTGCAATACTGTTCATTAACAACGAATGGAATTTCAGAAGCATGATTTTATGTGCCAAAAGGAAATTAGACTAGGAGGTAAGGATCAGTTATGTATATTCCCATAATTGAAACATAAGATTTCAATGAAAAAAACTTTTTTCATACGAAATGCATCCTACTCAAAATAGGAGTGGTTTCATACATAATTTTGAAGATGGTAGCCTTTGCCAAGAAAATAGTTTCCTCAGTCAAAGAAACTGTCTTAAAGTTAAGTGATACATAAATGATTTTCAAATCGTTAATCCACTTGGAAATCATACACGCAAACAAAATTTGTGCGCTGTACTAGAGTTTAGGAAACATCCCTGCTCATCTTAGAAGTAAACTACACACAATTCAATTGCTCTGTTTAACAAATAGTTCAAATATCAAGAAGTATGGGTTTAACGCTATTTTGAGAGTTTGCATTGAAACTATAAAAATATTTGAGTCTCAAGGAATATAAATAAACATCCAGAATAAGGGGTTTCATTTTGTGGGAACCATTTCAATGTTGATTGCTGACAATTTGGCTGCTAATGAGTTGGGTGGTTTTATGGAAAGTTTCACAACTTTTCGCATATACAGGTTTTGCAATGGCACTATAGAACTCATAAAAATACACTTCAAAGAGAAATTATTTTTATTGAGAACTCCCGAATCTTATATGAAAAAATTGGGGAAAGACAACGAAGACTCGAGCACTGCATATGGCCTTGAAAGAATAGTCTCTTAAATGAGCTTGAACATTTTCACATCTGTTGGAATTCACCATCAGACCTAACTCATGACATATATGAAAGTTTTGGGCTGGATATAATGAAAGTTGTCATTGATCACTGCCTAAATTAAAAGTACTTTGATTTAGAATATTTCAATGCAAATTTGATAACTTTTCCTTATTTGTAGCAGAAAATTTTTTCAAACTGATCAGAAACGGAGCAATTTCATTGATTTCCTAGAAGTGTTAGATTTCATTTGTGCGCCATTTTTAAACGTGGGGCAAATCATGCACATGGAAAATTTAATCACTGAGTTTTTAGAAGAATTTTTACTCTCTACCCATCGGTCAATGTAAAACCAGAAGCATATTTCTTAATTGATTATGGCTCGCAGTTCAGAATGATTGACCTTTCGATAAATGAATATACTCTTCGGTATGAAGGAAAACACAGCTACTTTCAGAGTACCAAGGAACGTTTAAAAAATTACCGAAATCCTGCAAAGACAATGGCCTTCCGGCACAAATAAATGCAATGCCTTTACATTTCTGACAATTATTTGATGCAAAAACCGTTTCCAAAATCGGGCTACATAATTGAAACACTTGAGTTGAATGAAAATATTAGTCCTCCTTCAGCAAAAGTGAAAGTGTCAGAAGTCATCAATCATTTCAAAGACTGTGGTTCACTATGGTGTAACATATTTCAGAAGCTTAGCTCTAATAATTGGCAATGAGATCGAATTTGGTTATATAGAGAATATCATCTTTGTGAATGAAGCAGTTCATTTTCTCGTCACTAAATTAAAATGGTTATTTTGATAACCATATTCATGGATATGTTGTGGAAAAAATAAATGAATATGTTCTCAAAGTTTCAATGAATTTAATATCAGAATTTCCACATTCTTTATATCCCATTTTTTTGTTTGTGTTCTCAAACACTACTTTCAGAATAGCTGATGAGTGATTTCAAAAGAATTTTGGTCCTCGCGTTAATGAGTGCAAAGATAGGAAGGTGCTGCTCAATTATGATCCGGATAAAGAATTTATTGTGGGTGCAATGCGAGAATCAAAAACCACAATATAATTGTGTCCGACGAAAAATGCAGAATGGAACTGTACAGCAAGGAACTCGGTAGTGATGTACCGATGTATCGGTATCGGTATCGGTATCGGCAGTATCGGCCATTTTTAGTGGTATCGGTATCGGTATCGGTATCGGCAAAATCCGGCCGATACTTTACCGATACTTTCCAAAAATACGTATTTTATCATTCAAACGAAGGTCATAAATCATGAAAGTAAAAGTATTTAACCTAGTAATACCCGTTGTGTGTTTATTTATATATTTATTTGGTGTCCGCGTTGTGTGAGTTTGCGGTATCATGGATACCGAATTCCTCAGTGTAACATTAAAAGATGGCGTTTCCATGCATTTAAATATTTGACATTTTATCAGGATAGGTTTTGTTAGGATAGCATAGGTTAGCTTAGCTTAGATAAGGATAGGCTAGGTTAGCACAGGTTAGGTAATACTACTACTGTCAGAATTTTTTCTCGGGTCCGCCTAGCGTAACGATGACATTGTCCATGGAATCTCCGCGGGTCCTACTACTATCTAATAATACCCTTGGTTTATTTGGAGTCCGCTTCTTCCATTTTCTTTGTCACGCTCATGAGGAGAGTTATAGTGACCGTATCTGTGATACGAGTTTCACCAGTGCGTAAGAACAAGAATATTTTTCATCACGAGCGCTGTTAGGATGAATACATTCGTTGGGCATCACATTTGGAAAATTTGTTCAAGAAAGTTAGTGAGTCCCGTAATTTTTGACGGGCTGTGCGTACTTGTAATCCAATAAAGAGCCTATTCATACCTAATAAATTAGATAGCTAACTGTTGAATTATAGCGTTCAATCAGGCCCGTTAACTGAATTCACTACTTTGAATTCCCGATGAGTCACGGTCATAACTGAAAGCTATGTAAAATGAATAGTTAAACCCTGTAGCTACATAAAATTTTTATACTTTTACGACTAAACCTTTAGAGTTTGACCTAATGTCCATATCTTTAAGTATGTGACAGGCTAACAAAAACCAAACCAATTTAATAAAGTTGAAGGTGCATTTGAATGTTTTTGTGAACTTAATATAGAAACTGCCGAAAATTCTATTTTAATTTAGCTTGTAAATCGCCAAATAATACGAAGCTAATAATTTATTTTAACTTAGCATGCATATCACCGTTCATTACGAATCTTGCATTTTTCTTCTATGTTAAGATGTTCGAACAATTCACGAACAATCTTATAGTTCAATACATCTGAACGGGTCAGTTGATTGCTTTCATCGCAACTTGATGAATTTAAAAACGAGGAAAATTCCAATGAACCTAATCATATTTACTAGGAATACGTTTCGGAGTCCAGCTCCATCATCAGTTCGTAAAATTGAAATTCATTACGACTACAATAAAAGAAAAAAGAAAATGTTGGATACAGTCATTATAGAAAATCACGAAAAAAAAAAATCAAAACATGTCCCAGAGAAAGTAAAATCGACATGATCTACTTCCAATTTACGATGGGTAGGAACTGTCAGAATTGTTGAGGGCCAGTTTTCGTTTAAAAATATGTAGCGACTCTGAAAATCTGAGGTCACATGTAGTTGAAGCCGAATCTAAGATTTTGAAGTCCGCAGAGGATATCGGTTCGTTGCATTTTACTGCGTGATTACGTACGAATTGTGCAAATTGATTCCCCGTGCGGAAGCTTCAACCCCGATGTTCGGCCATTCTGATATAAAAAATTTTGTGCCGTAATGCCGACGTACGATGATGTGCACTGCACACAACTGTAAGAATAAATCAGAAAGGCTCTTTCTCCATCAAAAGCGTATCCTTGTACCGGAATTGTACAATTTTATATATATGTTTGCTTCATTTTTCCGGTACAAGGATACGCTTCCGATGGAGATGCGAACCTCGATCTCTGATTTATTTTTAACAGTTATACAGTTGTGTGCAGTGCACATCATCGTACGTCGGCATGATGTCACGAAATTTTTATAACAGAATGGTCGAACATTGGGGTCGAAGCTTCCGCGCGGGAAACTAATTAGCTTACTCCTCACACTCCGCAGTACGTAATCACGCAGTAAAATGCAACTAAATCTTAGTTTCGGCTTCAACTGCATATGACCTCAGAATTTTAGAGTCGCTACATATTTTTAAACGAAAACCGGCCCTCAACAATTCTGATAGTTCCTACCCATAACAAATTGTAACTAAATAGTAATCTTGTCGATTTTAGTTTTTCTGGGACATGTTTTAATTTTATTTTTATTTTCTTGATTTCCTTTAATGACTGTATCCAACATTTTGCTTTATCTTTTATTGCAGACATAATGATTTGTAAATTTACGAACTGATGATGGATCTGGACTCCGAAACGTATTCCTAATAAATATGATCAAGTTCCTTGAAATTGTTGTTTTTAAATTCTTCATCTTATAGATGGTTGCGTGTTTGCGGATATTTTCGGTTTCGGGGCTTACTGAATTTTAATATTTTCTTTCGCCAAAGTATATACTCGTATTTGGTGTGAATAACACGAAAATGACAATCCTTTTTTGGAGAAACTATTGTTTTGGTCCACTTTTGGAGCCAGTTGCTATTATAGCTAGTCTACATTACGTTGCAATACGATTAGTAACACATATCTATTGAATGGATTTCATTTTGTTGTATTTCTCAACAATATAGTTAACATAGCAAGAGCATTTTATTTTTCACAATCGGAAACTTTTTTGTCAATATTTTTGTATTATTATATATATAAGGAAATCATTTTATTATAACTCCCATGTAGGAGTTATAATGGTTTTATTTTAATACAAGTGTGCACGGCCCGCCAAAAATGGGATTCAATACTTTTCATGAACGAATTTTCAAGATGTAGATGATAAACAAATACAGTATTTCCATCCTAACAGTACCCGTGATGAAAAATATTTTTCGCACCGTTGAAACTCGTATCACAGATACGGCCATTATAACTATCCCTATGAGCGTGACAGAAATGGAAGAAACAGACACCAAACAAATAAACCAAGGGCAAGGGTATTATTAGGTAGCAGCATGACCCATGGAAATGCCAAGGACAATGTCATCGTTAAGCTAGATGGACCCATGGAAAAATTCCGTCAACATCATCTACCTTATGCTATCCTAATTCTATGTCGTGACACGCACCGCCGCTAAGCACGTTCACGACGCGAAGGCCTAGCGATCGTCATTACATGGTAGCAACTGCGGTTCTTGTAGACCCTACACCACTAATGCGTTTTCCACTGTTGCCAATACGTAGAACGTAAAGTCGGGTAGGTTTAAAATGTTTATGCCGAACACATATGCACAAGAACACACAAAGCTCTCTTGACTCGGAGTTCCCCTCCGGTGACAAATCACCATTACTCAAAAATGATTACTTCGGGAACAGCTATTCACCAAATTACTATATTTAATTTAATGTCTTTTAATTATTCAATATAGCCTGAAAGCTGCACAAAAGCGACATGGTTAGGAAAACGTGCAAATTACGGCGATCACAACAACCTATCCAATACTACTAACCTATCCTGATTAAATTTCAAACATATCATTGCATGTACAGACGATCTTTCAATGTTACACTGAGGAATTCGGTCTCCGTGATACCGCAAACTCAAACATCCTATGTTTCTTAAGAAGCGGACACCGAACTAATACATAAACTAACATACAACGGGTATTATTAGGTTAGGTGATTGTAAAAGTATCGGTATCGGTAGTAGTATCGGTCAAAGTATCGGTATTTTCAAGTATCGGAGTATCGGTATCGGTATCGGCCAAAAAATGGGTATCGGTATCGGTATCGGCCAAAAAAATGGTATCGGTACATCACTAGAACTCGGCATTTATTATTCAAAGAAGCGGACCTTCCGAACAATGGTTTGATAAAACTAATCTTCGACTCGTCAATTGCATCATCGAATGCTTGTGATGAGCCAACTCCGTCAGGTAGTGGTTTGAGTTCTCTCAGTCAGCAACAAGGATATTTGTGAGTTACCAAATTATTTTTGGTGCATAAATTTTGGCCCAATGGAATTTTCATTACAAATGGTTAATGAGCATATCTTTACTTACTCTCAGGTTAACTTCTTCTAATGGTAAATAAATTATTGGAACTTGTTTCAGATTGTTACTAATTAAATTTCAGCAGTTGGTTGTTGGGTAGGTATGAAAGGGAAATTTTTTATTCTAGCTCACGATAGGGCATTTAACATGATTGATTACTCTATTTGCAGATGAATGTATTGATACTTATATTGCGTTGTTTGATGTTTTCTTATAGATTTGTGCGCATAAAATATTTTATAAAAGACCTGATTGCAACTGTTTCCAGGATGCACTCAAAACAGGGCATGAAAACCTATTTCCTGAGAAGTAAGTCACATTGAAATAATCGTGCACAACTTCCCTTCAAAATGAAGATGGTGTTTTCATTTCATTCTGCAATTCCTCTCATACATCCATGTACATGATGGTTCCTCCAGGTTCCTTGCTCTATTACCCTCCTCATCAGAGGAAATAATTCAGGGGTTGGTAATCCCGTACATCTTCTACACTATGTCCCTTCAGCATTTATAACCGCATCTTCATTTCATTTCCATAAATTTTTTCCTTGAAATCTATTACAAGCATTCACAATCATGAGCCTTTTTCATAGTTCCATCTTTGATTCTAATCACAACAGTATAATCAGCCGACAACAGACAACTTAGTCTTATCTCAACTTTCCATCTCAGACTAGTCAATCCGAGTTTAATCACAAATTCTTGTGTGTAAAGCTTGACAGCAAGAAAAACCCAAGTACAACCTTAGGCCACTAATCAAGCAGTGATCCGGTGTGATATTTCTGAGTAGCTAGTAGATTGCACTAGTTTTTTCACATAGGTAATTGCTATGGTGTTCTCATGCAGACTTTTCTAATTTTCTCACTTCTACCAACTTCTTGCAGGGTGCGAAACATCAACTCTAGGTCTACACTGTCATATGACTTCTCACTTAAAAAAAACAAGCACATCTTCCTTTTTCCCATATTCTCGTCAATTTTTCTCTGAAAACATGCAAATTGGCTGTATTCTATCATTTAATTCAACATGCTGCAAAAAATATTCACATTTACATGAATGCAAACACTCAAATTTATATAAGTATATATGTATATTGGTGTATATTTTAATAAACGTATATACGTACAGTGTACATGAAAATTTGTTCTATACTTCTATATTTCTATCAATCACTTCTGAGTATCATCTATACTCCTCCCGCAATACATATAAAACTCATACTAAATTTTATTAGGATTAGCACTTTACTATTTTATATTTGCCTTCTTCAGAGAAACATGATGAGAAATTATGGCTGTACTATGTATGGAACATGGTGTGCAAGCATACTCTTTAAGCGTTAGGTTTGTTTTGTGTAATTGCGTTAGTGCTGTATCTGCCAAATGGTAATGAAAACATCATACTTGATTGCCTTGACTAGTTTCACTTTGTTTTTGCAAAATGTAATTTTTTGGCTTGAATTACATCAAAATATGGAACTAACTTCTGTATCATATCTATAATAAATGTTTAGGACTTTAATTGCAGGAGCCTTAGCGAAAGCCAAATCCAGACCAGAGAAAATCCAAGCAATGAATTTGTTGAGTATGGAATCAAAGGCAGGCCCAAATAGTTCACAATTTAAGAGAAACGAATCCCTGAAACACAATCAATTCAATCGGGAGTTTGTCTAGATAAGAAGGAGCGGTCTGCACTTCTCAACTTTTTTATGAAGAAATGACCCGATATACATAATACGTATATTAGCTTTTATAGGCATATTGAAAAATTTATCATACATTGAAGTTTTATTATCCCTATTTCGGAAAATGCATCCGAATTCAGGTAATTTTATCACTACACAGTGTAAGTGACCTCAAATTTGCTCCCTATAACTATGGCTATGAAAAGTATGATATATAACTACAGAACAAGCATGCTGTGTGGAAAACGTTTGTTTTATTGTTCCTATTTTTCATTTATCCTACGCCATGGAATAGGGACGAAGTAGCTACAGCTCTACTAAGGAAATCGCCTCAGCTGAAAGAGTGTTCATCTATTGGTAATGCCAAGGTAATTATTATAACTAATAAACTTCAATTTGTTTTGTAGAGGTTTTTACTGGAAGTTAGAGATTTCAGTAAGAATCGATTACTTTGCCATAAGCATATCTCGAATGCAGTCTGTGGTTAAAACTGGACTATGTCACAGTTGATGAAATGCTATATATTAATTAAAAATACGACCCTCAGTGTTATGATACAATATTGTGGGTCCATTTAAGTTTTTCAAGTGGACAGAGCATATAAAGAAAACATTACACCGCAATACAGATAATTTACGAAACGACCAGAAAATCCCCTATCATTAACATCGTTCACAAAATAGTAGAGTACCTGGATAGAAATTATTATCATTCTTGATATTTCAAACACTACAGTAGTCCTGTATTCCCAGAGCTGTTGCAACTCACACGCGTGCTAGCTCTTCCATTATGACGAAAAGAGTCTAGCACAGCGTCCTCAACATTTTAATCCCTTTCTCTTCTGTTAATTTCGAAATTCCTTTTGTCACGTAGCCTCTGGTGTTGTAGTGACTATACTTTATTTACCCCTCAAATCTGTACATCGCTTCTAGCTCAGTTACCGCTGAATTTTTATCTAGTAATTTTAAGTGTTCACTTATCTCAAGATTTACCAATGTAAATTTAATCACAATGAAATTTCAACTTCTCCGACCTGTGTCACCAATTCGCACACCATCAGAGAAGCATAAGTAAGACTGCTACTTCACTTGCCGCAATGGAACTCAATGGCCAAAGTAGCAATATCAGGTCTTACGATATAAATTTGTAAACATTCTATGACCAGGTATGTATTGGTTAGGACACCGCTCTTGATACAGCCTATCTGCCTGTCCCACATTACCATTAGCAGCACCATAAGCAAGGTGCAGATCTGTCATTTCAGCATTTGTTAAACGGTTCTTGTTTCCGGCGTCGTGGTTTCTTTGAAACTAAACAGTGCCAACAAGACAAGCAAAAAGTAACGTGGTAACACGGCTTGGAACATTCTAAAACCTTCTTGCTAAAATTTTTTTTACGAAACATCACTAAAAGTAAATTTTATTAATGTAAACTCTCATTGAATAGAAGTGTTTGTAACGTAAATTCAAAAGAAGTGTTGCGAGTAACTGTATCATTAAATTTACCCTTTGAAAACAATAAACCGCTAATATCGCAAAAACCCAATTTTGTCGGAAAAGTTCATAGAAGAAAATGGGTTTATTTCCCCATTTTCTACTTGGTATGCAATTCTGTACCTCTTGTTCTGAAACACTCGGTATATTAATATAAATTTTACTTGGGAAAGCGAAGTAACCATTCTACAGCCTCAGCAAATTGGCAGCCAAGAGATGGAACAAACCGATGTAATGACTGCGCTCTTAACCCTATACCACGCGCCCCGTTTTCACATGGCCTAATGTACACAGAGCGTCAGGTCGAAGTTGGGTATACATCTGAACACAATGTGCGTGCTCAGACCCTAGAACACAAGTCTCAAACCTGTGGGCTCTTGTCCTATGGTGAACAATGATCTACCAGACTTACGATCAGAGTGCTGAGCAGTCGGTCCTTCTCAATGCACTCTGCTTACTGCCGTAACTTTTTTGTGGAGGTAGAATACCAGACATTTTTTGTGGCTTATGGCATGCGAAAAAGTGTGATAAAGGTGTGTGAAATTTGGATGAGACGTAATTGATAGTTCCCCCAATTTTGCTACTACTCTTCAGTTTTTCCTCCCACACCGCAAAGTGGAAGAATTTGAGTGAATTCTCAGAAAAAAACGAAAGAAAATGCTAAAAATGACACAGGAGGGTTAAATGACGTGTAAATCAAACAGTGCAGCATAATTATATATTATAAGAACTACACAAATGCCTCAAAATTGATAAGGCCTAAATTCCTACGGGAAGGTGGGGAAAAACTGTAATTACGACCCACTACATGGGACTAAAGATGTGCAAAAATGCAATTAACTCTAAATATCTCGATATATTTTCAATGCAGGGATAATCGCGCCTAAAGCAAAACACTTGTGCACTCGGGACACACACTGAGAAAAAATATAGGGTAATTTTGACACACTTAAGTGTGTAATACGTTTGTCGCAAAACCGGCACACAATTGTGTCATGACGGCGGCATGACACACTTAGGGCAGTCTTGACACACTTAGGGGAAATATACGGAACCTAAAACATTGATTCAACTCACTCCTTCCATGAAAGCTCGGATGTGCCTCTGTATTGACAATGAGTCATTAAGCTTCAATGAATTATTTGAGGCTTATGTAGACGTGTCACTTGATACCACGTTTTAAAAAATCACACTATTTGCATGGAAAATTTTCACTAAATAAAAAACGCATACTGCAATTATACAGAAAGTATTAGAGCATTTTGTTCCGTTGCATAAAGAAACTTCATAAAATTTATTCTGAAAGTAAATAGGCTCATTGAAATCTTCAAATAAATCGAGACCGTATTCAAGATCTTCCTCATCAGTGTTAAATATATTTTAACATATATCAGCTCGAATATTATTACCATTACAATGCCTATGTATGTTCATCGAATGAAGAAAGCACCGATTTCATGAAAAATTGTATTCTAGACAACTAAACAAACTATTCATGCATTGCAAATAGGCTTCATCATGACCACATTCTATATTCATCTGTTCAAATAAAAACAATAAAACAATATCAGTTTATTTCAAAATTTATATTAATATACCGACTGTTTCAGAACAAGAGGTACAGAATTGCATACCAAGTAGAAAATGGGGAAATAAACCCATTTTCTTCTATGAACTTTTCCGAAAAAATGGGTTTTTGCGATATTAGCGGTTTATTGTTTTCAAAGGGTAAATTTAATGATACAGTTACTCGCAACACTTCTTTTGAATTTACGTTACAAACACTTCTATTCAATGAGAGTTTACATTAATAAAATTTACTTTTAGTGATGTTTCGTAAAAAAAATTTTAGCAAGAAGGTTTTAGAATGTTCCAAGCCGTGTTACCAAGTTACTTTTTGCTTGTCTTGTTGGCACTGTTTAGTTTCAAAGAAACCACGACGCCGGAAACAAGAACCGTTTAACAAATGCTGAAATGACAGATCTGCACCTTGCTTATGGTGCTGCTAATGGTAATGTGGGACAGGCAGATAGGCTGTGTCAAGAGCGGTGTCCTAACCAATACATACCTGGTCATAGCATGTTTACAAATTTACATCGTAAGACCTGATATTGCTACTTTGGCCATTGAGTTCCATTGCGGGAAGTGAAGTGGCAGTCTTACTTAAGATTCTCCGATGGTGTGCGAATTGGTGATACAGGTCGGAGAAGTTGAAATTTTATTGTGATTAAATTTACATCGGTACATCTTGAGATAAGTGAACACTTAAAATTACTAGATAAAAATTCAGCGGTAACTGAGCTAGAAGCGATGTACAGATTTGAGGGGTAAATAAAGTATAGTCACTACAACACCAGAGGCTACGTGACAAAAGGAATTTCGAAATTAACAGAAGAGAAAGGGATTAAAATGTTGAGGACGCTGTGCTAGACTCTTTTCGTCATTATGGAAGAGCTAGCACGCGTAGAGTTGCAACAGCTCTGGGAACACAGGACTACTGAAGTGTTTGAAATATCATGAATGCTAATAATTTCTATCCATACCACATTCAAAGAGTTTAAGCATTGAATCCTCGAGATTATGAACTAACTACGAGTGCAATTTGCAGAGTGGTACCTATATAAAAAAATTGCAAGAACCTAACTTATCGTACCAGCAACGGTACACTGTTAATGTTTGGGCTGGTATCATCCATAACCAAACTATTGGACCTCTTATTTTGTTATCGTCTCTCAACGAGTATAATTAGAGTTTTCTTAGAATTACTTCTCGAGTTACTCGAAGATCTACCACTTGCAATAAGAAGAAAAACGTGATTCCAGCATGATGAAGCTCCTCCACACTACCATATTTTTAGTGTCCGAAATTACTCGAATGATCAATTTCCTACTAGGTGGATCGGGCGAAATGGTCCTGTTGCATGGCCTCCTAGATATCCTGACATGACTTCACTCAATTTCGTTTTGGGGGACACATGAAGAGCCTTGTTTATGCTCCACCCATTGAATTTGAGAAAGATCTCATGGCCAGAGTTGCGGTGGCTACTGGTGAGATTTCTGAAATGTCAGACGTGTTTCCTAATATCCGGCAGTCATTAAGGCTAAGACTTGAGAAGTGCATTAATGTAGGTGGAACACATTTTGAACAATTTTTGTAAAAGAAATTCAAAATAAATATTACGAGTACTCGTGTAATTAAATTTATTTTTTTAAAACAATAAACAGCTAATATCTCAAAAACCCTAATTTTTTCGGAAAATTTCACAATAAAAAGTGTTTATATTGCCATTTTCTACTTGGTGTGCAATTTTTTATATCTTGTTCTGAAACACCCTGTAAAATTAAAGGTGTTTTTTAGTTGACTCAAATCTTAAACTGCCCGACACAAATGAAATATTAAATCTAAATGTGATTTAAAATGCTCCACATAAAAAACTTTAATACAATTGCACCAATTCGTTATTTCCTCATAGACTTCCAATAATACACCAGTTGGCCTTCTAATGCTTATCATGTTTTTTTTCATTTTCTTTATTTCTATGGCACAAGAAAACCGAGTACGCGTTTTTTTAAATTGTTTAATGTAAAGAAAAACAGCAGAAAAAGCTGCATATAAATGTAGAATGAAACCACCGCGCAAGAACGAGAAATGACCAAGTGATGCAGTCAGTGATGAGTTCCATACGTGAGATAAGAGAGGAATGCTAGCAAGAGGCAGGCAGGCTACACAACCTCTCACCTTGAGGTTGGGGAGCGTGGGGTCGCCGCCGTGCTCGAGCAGCAGCCGCGCCGCCTCCGTATGGCCGTGCTGGGCGGCGCAGTGCAGCGCCGTCTCCCCGCCGTGGTTCTGAGCAACAAAACAGACCTGCATCCACAACGCGGCCACTCTTTGCGAAATGAAACGCTAGTCACCGAATTTTTCAAGAATCATAAACCTAACTGCCAAAGTTCGCACATGATTGTTCGTGTCGCATGAAATATTTCACCACAATGGATGGTTGACAGACACATTAGATTCCATACCATTATCAACATCATGCTCGTAAATCTAAGCAGGTTCTCAGCTTGGCACTAAGAACAACCCAGGAACATTAAAGTTGAACATTAAAAATGACGTCGAAAGTAATTGGTCAATTTGCAAAAATAGGGAACAGGACTCAACACTTACACGATCCCAAAGGTATATTTTAATATTCGAAAATTTCTCTCGCGACGAACCCTCATAACGAATACCACAGTACATAGTCAGCATGATGAACCTTACTTCACAGCAATCAAAGGCCTTATCTCGTTAGCTAAGAAGGCGCACAGTACACTTCGCCCCTCAGAACAGAAAAACAGCCTGATCTCTATTAGGGCGGCCCAGCTACCTCGTTTACAGCACCAGCATGCATCCTCTCTGCAGTATCAGGCTCGATATCGTGCTGTACTGCATGACGGTAATTATTTGAATGGCTCTTCAGCATCATGTTCGATTTTCCGGCAGTGATACTGTGTATTACTGCGTTTATGGTTTCGTCGCCATCACCGCTCATTTGAAGTGATTACAACAGCGAAACTCGGTACAGGTACAATCGAAAACCAATTGTAAGACTTTAATTGATCGGTACAGTGGCAGCTTCTCGGAAGTAAAAATGAATCAATAAATTGAAGCGCGGAGCAGAAACAAATACGCTTCCGGTCAAAAACAACGTTCTGCTCACAGACCCATTACATCCGAGCTATAACAGGAAAAAGAATAAAAGCCTAGAAGCTAGATCAGTACCAAAATAGAAGCGCTCTAGTCCACCATAAACACGCACGAGGATAGATGCTATCGGCCATCTCCCTCCAGCAAGCGACGTTCATAAGTCATACAAATATACCCAACGGAGGTCTATATCCAACGGGGTAATTTAACCTTTCCTAACATGAGAGAGAAAATTTAAAAGAGATCGTTCAACACGTTGACTGTGTATTGGAACACGTGTACAACGACGAAATTTTCTCGTTTACGTAAAGGTGTAAATGAGCAGCATTTCAATTAATTCAACACTTGTTAGAGAAAGGCTTTAGTATACGAGTTAAATAATCATTGTGTTATATTTATCATGCTTCTAAGAAAAGACACAAGTTTTTTCGAACAGTAAAGTCGTTTTTTAAACGCTGCTACTTACGACCCAACTTGACACGTTCACTACGTTTTCGCGGTCTACGGTCGGTTTGGTCTGGTTAGAAAATGCCGAATTGAAAAGTCACCTTCACTACCTGATTACATTTTCATCCTTTCTAACAAGCGGAAAAATATAATTACACGTTAATATTTAAACTTGTACTGCATAGTAGTGTTTCTAACTTAAATAAAGGTAAAGAAATCAGTGAATGGATTGATTTATTATAAATTAGCTTTAGCCTCCCTTTTAATTCAACAAAGATGCTCAAAGAGAGGAAGAATGAAGGCACCATTTAGTATGGAGTTAAGGAACCGTGAAATATATGCACATTGGGTGTTCCCGTAAGGGATCCCGTGCGCATAGGAACAGTAAGATAAGGAAGGTTATGATGAAGCAAGATAAAATTTGCAGAAGAAAGTAAGAGGTGTTGAAAAACAGGACAGAGGTCAACCGAAGAATAATGGTCCTTAACAAAACAAAAAAACAATCTTCCAACAAAAGGAAGGCCTACCCAACTCTCAACTCAGGGCCTCACATTTCCCCCAGGGAGCGCTAATAGAAATCAGTAAGTAAATGAGCAATTCACCAAGTGGTACTCATGTGTCCCGATACGGAGTGGACGTGGTAAACAACCGTCACACCCGCGCGAACGCAGTCAACGTGGTGAACAGCACGAGAGGGAGAAGCTTGCAAGTACGGTATAGTTGCGACCACGTGAGGTCAAGGAATTTGGTTATTAACGATAATTCTTAGTTTCCAAAACGCTAAATTTCGCAGATTTCAGCCAGGGGACAAGTGCTCAGAGCATCGAGAGCCAACATTCAATGTACAATAAATTAGAGGAAACGGAGAAGGCCAGCCGCGTAGCACGAACTAACACACGCACACAGTCACACAGGCATTACTCATATTCCTCCCGAACACCAGCATTAATTTATTCAGTGATGGTTAAGCGTGTTTCCGTTCGGTGAGTGATTATCACAAAGAAAACCAGGGCGAAGTTCAATTGACAGCTAACGGGCACAAAATTTCCGCTCTCTGTTGATGCAACTCGCTAGATTGACAAAAAAAAGCGTGAGCGTTTCAATGGATGAAAGAGTTAAGTGAGAATAAATTATTAGATTAGATAAATGAATTTAAACCTCCCCCATAGTATGGAGTTTAGGAATTGTAAAATTTGTATCCAAGGTGTGTTAATACACAAGTAGCTCTGTGCATGAACATCGAATTGAGAAATGAATTTATGAAACAAGATTGAAGATGAAGAAGAAAGTAGTGGCACGTGCTAAAAAAAACAGACCGCAAAGAACCGAAAATGACGGTCTGTAATAAAACAAAAAGATATTTTAATTTAGTAGTATGAAAGCCCATTTAACCTTCAGCCCGGAACCTTACATTTTCCCCTGGGGTGAGAAAATTAAATAAAAGACACATACACTTGTGTAGAAGGTTGAGCAGTTTACCTCTCGAAAGCGACAGAGAACTAAAGAATGAAAGAACAACCTATCCACAAACCTAAGCCCACAAAAGCCTGATTTTGAGGTGGGTAACTATTATTAATTATTATTATCAAGGCGTCAAATCTTTCCAGTTTTATCATGCTTGTTTTAATATATTTCTAAACACATTTTTCTAAAGTAAGTCATAACAATAATTATTGTAACGGCATATTACACCAAAATAACTAAGTTACATTCACCTACTGCAGGCCGAGATGAAAAGTCCCAAATATTCAACAAATGATCTATAAAATCATCTACACATGCGTTATGCTCTTCAAATATTTTATTTATTGATTGATCTATTTAATTATTCAAAACAACACCGATTTTAAAATAACATACACATTTTAACACCTTTTTATAATTGATGTGCTTATCCTCATAAAGACGATACGATATCATGAAGTGACGTTTCGGTCGTCTATTATCTCGTTATCATTTCCTCAGCCGCCAGGACCAGTCGGTGATCTTAACAGTTTTATAATAAGCCATGTTAAATTTAGGCACTCCAATCACAAGTTCATGAAATACAAATCGTCTTCAAACGACGTTAGACCACTTTAGTTACTTAGTACCGATACGTTACCTCAGCTATACTCATAAATAGGCCTGCGAATACAAGATTTTTATCTTTCGTTCACATTTCGCTTCTGTTAATTTTCACGCCTCCTCCGCTATCTCTCCCTTGACTTTTCCCTTTTCTTTCTCAACTCGCTGTTTTTGTGGGCAGAGTATTCTGAAAGGGAACCTAGAATCCCAGTGCATTCGTAGATTCCCAGTGTTCTTTAGGCCATGTTAATCATTTAACGTCCGCATTTTGTACTCATATTACCGCTATCACAGCCACTGTCGTCAAACTGGCACCGGCATCATGTAGTTACCGACATCACAATGAGGAAGTGACTGCCACTCGACAATGAACTTCGAAGAACACATTAGGGCACAAATTTCCCAACGCATAAAATATAGTGGAGCTGTTGAAATAAATAAACATTGTAATTACCAAACAACAATCATCGTTAACTCTTCAAAGAACCTTTGTTATGGCTAAGGAGTCCTCGCTGGTTTAGAAGCGGTGTTTTTTTCCTTAGTTCATTTCTTTCCAACAGTAATGCATAATTGTAATTCCAGTGTAAATTACTCTTTGTTATATTTATGAAGTTGGAGGTCCTCATCAGATTTTAATGCTACGGACGAAAATTGAGCTTATATGTTTTACTGAGCTTCACTTCGATATGCTTCTTAGTATTGTATTACCTTTCAACACTTCGACTGCGGCAGGTAAAACTGAAGATTGATATTCAATTCAAATTTAAAGTCAATTGTAGAAAGCAATGCTGAAAATACCAAACATTGATAGGATCAGTTTTTTATTTAGTTATGATTAAATAATTTTTTTAATTGAGTTTGTGACCGCTGGTTGGTCAGCAGCATAATGAAAACTCCCTCTAAGACCACATATACTCACGTCGTCATCTAAGTGTTAAGAATGACAATTGAAGAGCAACGAAGAAATGAAATCATGACAGTTCAGTCTCAACACGTCTCGAATTAGCGTGTTCGGAATGCATTAACGAAGTCAGTGAAATATCGTGGACTCGCTATACTGCGATAACTAATCAAACGGATCAGTACCAGGCGATAATAAACTTGTCAGCAAACATACGAAGCACGCTGAGAAGTATCAATGAATTAACTTCATACCTTACGCATGTGAGAATGTCGCTATTATAAATTTTAACGCTTATAATTCAGTAATAAATTTCCAGCGCACTAAGAGCATAGCTTCGAAGGATCAACACAGTGCGCACCAAGTATTCAAGCGCTCACATCGAGCACGTAGTGAGGACATAAGCTGAGACGACGCATGGCACGTCGCACACACCGATAATGATGCCTGACACGACAGACAAATTTACAGTCCATTATCACTAACTTCCATAGCACTAAATGTGCGCCTGATACTACGTATTTAGCTTCGCACCGCAGATTCCACGCCCTTTGCTTCATGATTCATTAAATTGACGTCGAATGCTACAACTTAGAAGCCACCTTTTATGTGGAATAGTAACTGTACTGCAATCCCTTGTTATGGTACAGAAATTCTACGCAGTCAGACATGATGCTAAATGCATTCAATACCGATGTACACATAAAAATATCACCAGCACTAGAGAAGCGTAGATGCTTACGACGGAATTGAGCCACTGCGCCTTACCTAGAACAAATGACCCCACAGCCGCAGGAGGGGCAGTTACACGCACTGCGCACCGCTACAGTAATCCGAGATGCGCACTTCTAGGTCACGCGCGAGGGAGACCTGCTCTCGGTTACAGTTCGACTTTTGTTCGTCTCATTGCGCAGTACGAAAAGGCTCCACCTTATTGGGTCGATAGCCTCGTAGACGTTATAAAAATAGATGTAAATAGGCTTGGACGGCACGAGTACTTCTTATTTTAGATTACAAAGGATTAACACAGGATCTGACTACTGTCGATGCTTTTGAGTGTTCGACAGTTGCTGGAGAGTTATGCACAGGTGAAAATGAGAATTGAAAGCACACATATTGTACGGAGTACTGGTAACAATTGCCCAGAAAATGGATAATAGTATGATTTGCCCTCCCTACCAGGAAAGATTTACAAGAGTAGGTCACAGCTGTGTACTGCAATGAGTGATGCTGAGAAAGCACCTCTGAGGAATCTCATAATTCGTAGATACAATGATGAGATCCAACACTTTCAGTATCATGCTCCAGAGAAAAACTTAATCTCAATAAATGCTTAAGACCATCTTCATGTGACGAGAACATAATTGAACAGCTTGTCGCGCCCTAGACTTTTGTTGTGTCATCACAAATGACTCAGGAAAACAAAGACCACACTTGGGTTGGTTGATGAGCCTGCCACCCAAGTAATTTCCTTAGTAAGTATACAAAACCCAATACATATTTCTCATTTGTATTCTCCACTAGCTCTTTTCCAAAAAATCAGCCCTTAGAGAGGGCCAGAAATAATTTTTATTAAAAAAATACAAAATATTGCATCAAATTCTAAGGGATCGGGAGGAATAGATACGCTTTGAGGACGATATAAAGGGGACTGTGTCAGTGGCAAGGTATGAGGTGATCACCACAACATTACTCAAAATCTGCTCCATGAGCTGAAATTATTACAGTAAGTTAGGGGGTCTTTCAAATGGTTGTTCTACATTCATGGTTGCCTCTACTGGGATTTAAACAAAGTATTGAGGAAGATTAGATTCAATGTTATTTCAAGTCTCCCAAACCGCAACACACGCGTTCCAAAAAGAAGATAGAAGAAGGCAAGATTCCCTATGGAGTTAAAGGGAATGCAGAATTTATGCAGAAGGCATATAGAAATAGAGGGTGATTGAAAAGTAGCTCCCTACTTGAAATATGTCATATTTTTTTTACACGCAGTTATTTTTTGTTCACATTTTTAATATATGTTCCTTAATAAATGACAATTTAGTTGTTCTTGGTTTTCTTTCCAGATTGATAATTTTGTATCCAAATTCAAAGGCCCATAGAGATGTCCGGACGTGACGGACATCTCTAAGTGATCGAGTGTGCCGCTAGCTGGCCACGCATTCTATTTCAAGGAAATGAAGGCCGACCTAACAACCTCCAGGTCAGGAGCTCACATCTTCCTCCTGGGAGTGCTAATTTTCATCGATACAGCAGTACTCGATCTCCCTGGACTCACGGCGAGTTAGTTACATACCATTGAAGCTAGATGCACACAGAGTAAAATTGTCAAATCCAGAGATGAGGTTTGAGTGTTGGATCAGTGAGCCAAACTAAAATTTTCCCTAAAGACTAGCAATTTTTTCGAATGAAAATCCCGTTAGCAAAAGACAGAGTTGTCAGGACGAACATCAGTAGCAGCAATTACAAGTCCAACGCCAGCAGCTAGAAGCACAAGGTTCTTTACGTTGGTCGAAATTGAAACTCAAAAGATTGAAGTGCGATTGTTCTTTTTAGAAGAAACGATATGAGCAAAAGCAGGAGCTTTGTTCGCACCAAACGGAGCATTGGCAATATAAAGGTTGCGAAAGAACCAAGGCAGCACGTGGAACAACTTCTGAGTGAGTCCATGAAGCAGGAAAAGCGAAGACAAACGACGATGAGAAGAGTGGCAGGGTTAGCTACAGAGAACCTGCCACAGGTTTTATCAGAGGGTCGCAGTCGCTGGCAGGAAAGCCATTTCACGCTTCAAAGATCGCTCTTCCAAAGTCATAGGCTTGCTAGGCTTTGATGGTCGATAGAAACCTGTTCCGAGAGAGCGGGCGGGTGAAGCAAGCGGTCAGTTGGGCCCTATTGAAGGCGGCCCGGCATTCTTTGAAGAGGTGGCCGCGCCAACTGCACACCGCCGCTCAATGCACGTCGTTGCGCTCTCCTCTCATCCCACTTTCAAAAATGGGACATCACTTCAGCGTTCGTGCCAGCTTTACGCCCATGCATAAAGTGTAGCACTGAATGCATCAATTCCTCAGTCATTCGAAATTTTATTCAAAGGTAGGAAAAAATTAAAGCGCGTTCATGATTGTTATAAATCAAAAATGATTATAAGTTAGTTTAAACGTCCTCAACATCAATGAAGGTGTTCCGAAGAGAGGAAAGGTGAAGACACCATTCAGTGTGGATGGAATTAAGGGAACGCAGAATCAATGCAAAAGGGATGTTCTCACATAAGATTCCCTGCATTTAAAAAAAGCTACTTCTTACGAAAAGAAGGCCTGCCTAACTCTCAGCTCTGGACCTCACACTTCTCTCCAGGGAGCGCTAATTCCGGTAGATACAATAGTTGTATCCCCCTGCGGGTCCCCTGGTCGTTACACAGGATAAAACTTGCGCTAATGCAGAGACCGGCATCATGCGGGCCGAGTCATCCATTGCTAGAGGTGCCAACGGATGCACGTGATCTACTCGCGAACAGCTCACAGTGCACATCGTTTAAATTGTTGTGTCATTTTTTGTAAAAGTTTCACCAAGTGTGAAAAATATTAAACTACGGTAATTAACGCTAAAATACAGCGGAAAGAAGTCAAGCTATGCAAGCACTATGAAGTATTCACGTTAAATTTCAATAAGGGATGGCATATGCTTTGGCGCTGTGGTAAAAAAAAGGTAATAATTGAAAATGCCTCAAAATGCGATCTTTGCCATCTAGACACCAACGGGAAATTATGTCGTTGAACATGAACGCTTACTCGCAGAACAAATAAGCCTCGTTATTTGCGGTTAAATCCTGGTTGATAACAGCCTTAGAAAAAGACTTATTAATAAACGTAGTATTTACATTTACATCAAAACCCAAATATAACACTTATCAAATGCCTGTACGTCACCAACCCTCAAAGGTAATCGTACCGTATTTCCGCTGGTACTCTAGTCCTGCTACGCCATTATTATCTAGGCCAGTTGACGACGCAGGCATTAAAGTCAGACCGGACCGGAAGCCTCACGAATGGACGAAAGATGCGTGCGCGCCAGCCTTCATTTCGTGCTCTAATTTATACCAACCCAGCCAAGGCATCGCCAGCGCGCGCACAACTTCAAGACAATCGGCTTCTGTTGAGCGCATAGAGTCTTGACACGGAGATGTTAGCGAAAGCCGTGCGCCTGCGAATTGCAGGGCTGCAGGGAAACAACAGCAGCACCTAGTGCACGCAGCAGCAGCCGCCAAGAGTTGACGCACTGACTAGTCGGTGAGACACGAACCAGGGTAACCATGAGCTCCACGTCCTGAAGTTCGTCCCTCTAATTACTGCCATAACAATAGAACATCAAATTCGAAGGATAAACATGCCTTCATATTTACTTCGGTTCACTCAGGAGTATGAACGTAATTATCATTACATCAGTTTAAAACTCCCCATCTATAACAAAGGCGATCTTACGATAGCAAAGAGAAGGGACCATGTACTATTATAGATCGAAGTAAATTGGGAATCTACGCACCGGGCGAGTATCCATACCCTGCACATAAAAACAGCTTGTTGGGAAAGAAAATACCGAGAAAAGATAGCGAAGAAGCCAAGAAAACAAAGGACCAAAATGGAAACGAAAAATAGAACTTTCGAATGCCTATCTACAACTGAGGTAACAAAACACTATCTCAACTGTGGTCTCTAATCTTCATGGCATAGGATGGACAACCGTAAACCTGTTGGCTATCCCGTACCTCATGAGAGGAGCACATGCGTAACGCGTCACTTCACGCGATTACGTAAACGCGCAGCATACACGCACGCTGAGGGTCTTATTTTTTGTGCCCAAGCAGCCGACCACAAAAATTTGCACAGTAAACAAAGTTGCCACGTTGCCACAAGGTTGCCTAAGCACACGCACGTCAACAACAATGAAAGTACCAGTGGCAATAATGTTAATTTAAGGGGTTATTTGTAAGAAATGAAATTTAACGCTACTTAGTATAAATTCTCGTAAAAACTAAGCAACAGATTGCAGGATTAATGCTTACTCTGATAATAAACAATTTGATGACGAATTACACTTCCTCCACCAACTAGAGAGTGGTCACATGAATGGAGCTCATCGAGAAAATCATCTACACGCTCAACTTCTCAACATTCACAAGCCTTCAACAACTATACAGAACATTTGATATGTATTTCATTGGTTTACTTCCAAAGAAGGTAGGGCTGAAACCAAATGTCTCCCAGTTCTTGAAGCATTCTCACAAATTCATGATTTGCCCATAGAAGGAAGAACTTGGTTATTCAAATAAGACCAGGTGGAATTACGGTGTTTATGATAAAATAGATCGAATCCAGACTAGCAGACCACTGTAACCATACAAACTAAGATCAAGTTTATGCAAGGAAATCTGATAGTTGAATAAATTATACTCATTAGGACGAAAACCGTTGACAAAGACGATCTCAAATTCAATGAATAGTTGGTAGACTCTGAAGTAGAAGATATGAATATCTTACCACGTCACGACATCACATGAGACCGTACATATCAGCATTGCTACCAACAATAATAAAAGATTTTCAATAGTTCGTTTGAAAACTTGTCTTCCAGTAACGGGCGTAGCATATCAGATAAGAACATTTGCATGTTTTTAACGCGAGATTTCCCGATTTTGTCGAGTGAAGCATGGGGCTCTGAAGTGTTGACCTTCATTTTCTCCACCAAAAAACGGCAACTTTTCTGAATGAGAATTATCAAGTAGAAGGAAAGAAAATTGAAAACTAAATGAAGTGGAAAGCTCAGCGTAAGACAAAACAAATATATTACACTGCGAACAACGACCAATTGAAAAAAGTTCACAACTAAAAGCCTAAACCCTTTCATCACTTCCATGTTTTTGTTGCTCATCACAAAAAAAATAAAATTTTACAAAATTGCTGATTTAATTTTAAATACATACGAATTTAACTTGGTTAGAGCTTGTGTTAGTTGAAAAGGAAAAATTGATCCCCCCAAAAAATAACAAACATCTAAACACCAATAAGCTTCAACTTTTCAAAACATTTGAGTTGTAGAGCGCGCTTAAGCTACCTAGGTACTCCCGGCCCTTAACGTGACGCATGCTTCAACCTCTCGCGCATGTTGACGAAACAGTAGACTCGAGCCTCTCTTGACTCGGACTGCCACAGCAGGTCAAGTTATACGCAAGGTAATTACTTAGATTTCACTACAAGCTAGAGATGGTACACACAAGTGTCAGTCAAAGTTAGAGTCAATACACAGAATAAGCCAGAGGTATTTCCCACAAGAAAGCACGCCCGAATGGGAGCAACGCCCTTGCGACACCGCACTAACAGCAGCTCAAAGCAGGTCCAGCATGGGCTGAATTTACTAACAATTTACGCCGTCGTGGCGGCATAGCGGCAGAGGAAGTCCACTAACGGTAATTTCTAATTCTTAAATTGTTTGACAACCCAGGCCCTGGTTATAGAGCTCACAAGATGGCAGCGCACTGTGTCTATTCACACAAGCATTGGCAACTTTACAAAACCAGGGCTCAAGAAAAAATTTGCTTGAAAGTAACCAATACTGCACATTCAAATAAGATCAGAGTTCATCTGATCGGTTTGTAATCCAAGTTTGAGGAAAATGAGAACTCTTATAACACACGCAGATGGTACCACCTAAACAACGAAAATCACTAACTTGAATGAGCAACTAGTTTCTGATGATAAGATGCTAGTTTAAGCCTCCCTAACAGCAACAAAAGCATTCCTAAGAGAGAAGGAGGAGGGCACCATTTAATATAGAGGTAAGGGAACACGAAACCTATGCCAAAAGTACAGAGAAACAGTAAGTCGAGAAAAGGTTTAAGAAAGATAAAAGTTGAAGTAGAAAGTAGTGGTTGATAAAAAACAGGACGGCAGGGAACTAAAAAAGATGATATATAACAAAACAAAAATCATATTCTTTTTCAATAAGCTTACCTAACCTTTGTAAAGGAACTTCACATATTCCCCTTGGAAACACTAATTCCCATAGATACACTAGTTGTATTCCTCCAAGATGACCAGTTTCATAAATAGACGCAACAGCATAGGAGATTGTGGAAGCGAGTAGGGAACCAGTATCCACGCACCTGGTGGTTGATGGTGGCAGGGACGTGGACACTGAGGGTGAGGAGCGCCTTCACCACACTGGCGTGCCCAGCCCAGGCGGCGAGGTGCAGGGGTGTCGACCCCTTCAGGTCCTGCACGTTGGGGTTGGCCTCGTGCCGCAGCAGTGAACACACAATCCCACTGCACGACAAAACATCAAACTTTTACTTTCCTGAATACTCCTCTGACTAAGCTATCAAATGTAGTGCATGAAAGGTAAAGTACTGTATCAATTTCAGAGTTCACAACTTCAATCAAGAAAAATTCTGAAGCAGCCACAACTGTAACAGCATGTAGGGTAAGAAGCATTTACAACCTACACAAAAATTGTCACTTCCACAAACATAACGCAAATACGTTCAAGCCATCACACACGCATTTTTCCAAAATTTGTCTCCAGCCATCCCATCAGTTAAATAAAAAAGAATATCTAATACAATATGATTAAAAGCAGAAGGTAATCAGCAAAATAACCAGCACCTATAGATTGAATTCCACACCAAGCTCAAGAATATCTTCACAGCACAAACCATCCTCTCACAGCCCTAACCAGGGCTGTCAGTACAAGCATGCTCAGTATCAGATGCAGCCAACTTGTAGCCCACAATGACTGAAGTCACAAACAGCAACATTGAAAAACAACGAAAACCAATGCACTCACAATGAATAATTTTTAATCAGTCATCACAATAGATTAGGGATATATGTACCACTGAAATATTTTAGGCAAGAAAATAAAAATATTCATTAAAAGCAATTCCATCTAAAGATACATAACTAGTCAGGGGTACAAGCAACTTACTAGTGGCCATTGAGAGCAGCATGATGGAGGCTGGTGTAGCCATTTGCATCAGAGCAGTTCACTCCAGGACCACGGCGCAAACTGAACGTGAGAGAAGAGTTACCATTTACTGAATGCTACAAAATGTGATTATCAACACTGTTACAGCTACATTATTACAAAATTAAGTTATTTGTTTAAGCCCAAAAAAGGTAATTTCACATGAGTAAGGAGAAGAGACCATTTGGTATACACAAAGAGAACAAGGATTCTATGCACATGAGATGTTCTCACACTGGATACCCTTTGCATAGAAACAACAAGTGATGAAAACAGGACAAAATGGCAAAGAAGAAAGAGTGAATAAGAAATGAAAATGGAAAGAACAAAATGAGCAAGGAAGATAGAAATCCCAAAAGTCTATATACAGCAGAGACCCCCTTACATCATCCTGGGGGTGGTACCAGTCCAACAGCATAGGGTACACAAGTCCAACAAACCTAAACCTGTTGTCTATCCTATGACCCCTGAGGGGCCCAATTACACGAAAATTCTAGCTATACAGAAGAAATTCTGAGAAAAAACTTCTTTGTAACCACAAAACAGACTGACCAATCTGCTTTTGAAGAGAAGGAACTGTTGCTAGCATTGGTATTCATAAAACTAAAGAACAGGCTTCTATTTAATTAGAAGTAAGAAAACAAGCTGAGTATACTTTCATTATTTCAAGAATATTATTGTCCAGCACTTGACAGTCTAAGTTGAACAATATGCAACACAAAAATAGGAATGCCTGATTCAATATCAGTAAGAAGCACCACACTCCCAGATGAGGTATGCCTCAACAGCCCAAGCTCATGGTGGACACGACTAAATGACATTGAACATTCCCATGCGTTAAATCTACTTTAGTAGCATCAGATATGTTGGAAATTATATTTTTCTAAATATCCATTAGGAAGACATGTTAGATCACTAGTGACATATTCATTTTAAATTACACAACTTACACTAAAAAATTTTACATTTTTCACTTTAAATGAATTGTTTTGAATCACTCGTCATGTATTTTGTAAAATACCATGATACCTTTCATTATTCTAATTTAAACATTTACACAAAAACACCAATAGAGAGCAATGAAATTTTGCGCAGCTAATATATGAGTAAAACCAAAAATTCCTAAACTTTATAAATGCTTAAACACAAGTTAATTATCAATAAGTCAAATTCCCCAGCAGCATTTGCAACTGATGAACATTATTTCGTCTTTCCTCCAATTTTCTAGCAAATTAACCCAACACTAGATACTATTTAGAACATAAAGGTGCAAAGACTTTAAAAGAAAACCTATTATATGATTCAAGTAAATGATGACCTATACTGACAAGGAAGGCAGAGAGCCCAATGTTATAATTTCTTGCACTGAGTTTAGTTTTCTTTCCATCACCCAACATCAGAGCAGCATGTTAGCCACTACCAAACTGACTACGTAGCAGAGCACCAGTCCGGATAACTTCATTTTGACAACTTGTTAAGAGTATATTGAAAGATCATTGTTATGCCTTTCTTTCATTTTTGCCAACATAAGTATTTTCAGATTCTATATTACCAGAAAGTTTTGCCCTCATGTAAAAGAAAAATCCTGTTGAGATAAAAAATTAGCTGTACTACCAACTGATCTACTTAATAAGAAAGTGAAGTAAAACCACTGATGAACTCGACCAACATTACCAAACAATAAGCTTTACAAACAGTTTTTCTCAGAGTTATTTCAGCCCCATATTTACATGGTGAAGGCATATATTATGATTTACATGGATAGCAAAAATAAAACAAGCAAAAGCTTATTTATAATTTATGCCAGAAGAAAGTTTGTGTACCCTATGTAAACAGAATAATAAAGCTGCGAAGAATACGTAGTGATATGCAATCATTATCAGTGATGTTTTACCAAATGCTTGATGATTTTGTAAAATATAAACAAAATATTCAATTTCTCTTGATAATATAAACAAAAAAAATATTATCTATGCTGAATCTTGACAGGAAAAATTTTGAGTAGATTATTTCCTATCATAGCTCAGCAACATGCCAAATAAGCATTCTATATTATCAGATCTCAACTGATTTTGCCTAATGCCCTAAGGAGGAACATACAAGTAAACCACAAATGTGTTGGGGGTGCACAATGTTAGAGCCAGGGCCAAATGTGAGACTGCTTTATGAAGCCCAGCAACAATGATTTTGAATTAGATGTTGGAGTTTACTACTTATTCAAAACTTGAATGGAAGTAATAGGAGTACAACTGAACTATTGTAACAACACATGGCCAAATTTGGTAAAATATTTTGTGTCTACCTATCCGAAAATTACGCGCAGCTTTGCTTATAAACTTGCATATTTGAGACCAAATATATTTTATTACACATACAACAAAATGATAAGCTTAAAATACCTAGTTTTTTCTTTGGCATACTAGTCTCAACGCTTATTTGGTTCACCATACAAATATAGTTGACTTTTATGGTGATATAAGATTCATTTGACTGTTTTGTGCATAAGAATATACATATTTGTGGCAAATAAAACTACTGCTTTCAGATTTATTTAATCATAAGTTTTAAAATTTATAGCATACTGTCTGAGAGCAAAAATGATTTTGTTTCTTAATAGTTTCAATACCATACAATTTCTCTTGAGCTGTAATAAGTACATCTGAGAATGAACTGATTTTATACCTGATTCCCACAGTTTTGTGTATAAACAATAAATTATACCCTACTGTAACATCCACTCTGGCCTAAAAGTTTTTCTCCAATCATAGCACATCATTTCAAAATTTGCTCAACTGGTGAGTACTTTATTCACAAAGCATACATATCTATAAGAATCGGAATATTAGTCATGTAAGATCACCAAGTCAAATCTTGTCTCCAACATGACTGTTTCCAATAATGAAATTTGCCATTGGTAATATGTAATTCGCCTTCAGTCTGCTGTTAAATCTTTTATCGAATGTACTGTTAAATATAGTCCACATAACCTATATTGTAAAATGAAATATCTGATATCGATTGAATTATCTCACTGGTCAGCCTAATGTGAAACTAGGTTAAGTGAATTAGGTTAAACATTAATGTACACCTTAGAATAATGTTGATGGTAGGATGCCCCAGAAGTCGCTGAACTTATTCGGGCCCACAGGTAGCTATATTCAAACTTGTCCATTGTACTAGACTTAAGAAACATTCTACCTCTGTATCTCCTGTGGTAAATAAATTGTTTAAATTGTTTAAAGAATAGCCAGGACACCAAACCATGTAGTGACCAGACCCTCATTTGCACTGGCAAATCATTGTGTGGTCAATGTAAATTCCTTTCTTCATTTACGAAGAAGAACCGGTCAATTTGTATTTTAGGTGCCTCATGGAAATTAAGAATTCCGTTCCAAAGAATCAATAGAGGAACACATTTAAGAACGTTTTACATGACATTCTGCTCGCTGATGCGCTATTTCCGAGTTATTCCACTTTGAAGTTGGCATTGTATATATATTAAACGTATTGGAATTTAATTAATAATGGAAATGTTTAATTTAATTATATATAAGCTAACCCCCTATTTACAAATGTAAACCGGTTGGGTTGTGAGGGGGAGCCACAGTTCTTCTAGTGAAAATTATAAATAAAGGTTCTAACCCACCCATTAGGGTGACGTCCGCAATTGTGTTTACATCAGCTCCAAAATGGCGGCAACCCGTTACGGTCGCCGTCATCTTGGAAGTAATGTTTCCCTATAGAACGTGAATACTATTGAAGTCAAATAACTCAAAAATAGCACATACTTAACTTTACATCCTTGAAACCTAATTTTTTATTCCCGTGGATATAATGAATTACGCCATCTGTTGGGAAAACAATAACTTATTCCCTGCTCGGCGCGCTCGCTGCGTTGTTAGAACTCCCCACGCGAAAGCATGAGCAACGCTCCTATAACTTCAAAGTTGAATAACTAGGAAATGATGCATCAGCAAGCAGAATGCCATTCTTGTAAAACCTTCTTAAATATGTTCCTTTAGTGATTATTTGGAATGGAATTCTTAATTTTCATGAGGCACCTAAAATACATATTGACCGAAGAACCTTATGATTAAACAACTGAGAAAAAAATAAGCTCACTTTATACTAGATGCTACTTCCGCATATGGTATGAAAGACAGCAATATGCAACATCAGAAGCCACAAACAACAAGACCCAACCACTTCAAACCTCCAACTTATGCACCAACAACAGACACAGTACCTGACCAGAGAGCCGGTTCACACAACCTTAACGCAGCATCTTTTGGATCCATCTCCAGAGCCCCCACCACATCACCACAACAAAAAATTATCCAATAAAAAATCTTATGAGCATCCTAATTCCTGTTTTTCTTTTCAGTAAATTTTTTGTGAATATAGTATCAAAACTTACTAAAACTTTATCTTTCTGTATGCGATAGCTTTAATGTGATGTGATAGCTTTAATGTGATGTGATAGCTTTAATGTGATGTGATAGCTTTAATGTGATGCGATAGCTTTAATGTGATGCGATAGCTTTAATGTGATGTGATAGCTTTAATGTGATGCGATAGCTTTAATGTGATGCGATAGCTTTAATGTGATGTGATAGCTTTAATGTGATGTGATAGCTTTAATGTGATGTGATAGCTTTAATGTGATGCGATAGCTTTAATGTGATGCGATAGCTTTAATGTGATGCGATAGCTTTAATGTGATGTGATAGCTTTAATGTGATGTGATAGCTTTAATGTGATGTGATAGCTTTAATGTGATGTGATAGCTTTAATGTGATGTGATAGCTTTAATGTGATGTGATAGCTTTAATGTGATGCGATAGCTTTAATGTCATGTGACAGCTTTAATGTGATGCGATAGCTTTAATGTGATGCGATAGCTTTAATGTGATGTGATAGCTTTAATGTGATGTGATAGCTTTAATGTGATGTGATAGCTTTAATGTGATGTGATAGCTTTAATGTGATGTGATAGCTTTAAAAATATTTGCTCCTAAAACAACTGCTTAAAGATGTAAGAAAATAATCTGACAATAAATTAATACTCTTTCTTGCAAAGGTTGGTGGAGAAATTTGCAATTTATATGTACACAAAAGTTATCATTAACAATTCATAAATATTAAATTATTAGAAATAAAAAATAAATCGGTCAATATTTACTTTATGTTGTCAACGATTTTCATAATTTCATAGCTATAGATAGGTAATATAGTTGATTTTAAGACGTTTTACACAAATGACAATATGCCCGGAAATGCCTAGTTTTTGAGTTATTTAAGTTTAAAGTTATACAAACGGCGCTCCTGAATGGCCTTTTTTGCGCAAAAACAGTCATTGTTTTTGCAATGGAAATGGAAGCTAACCCCCTATTACAAACGTAAAGAGGTTGGGTCGTGAGGGGTAGCCACAGTTCTTTTAGTGAAAATTATAAATAAAGGTTTCTAGTGACGTTTGTTTACATCGACTCCAAGATGGCTGCCGCCATTTTTCAGTACCGGTTGGCGCCATGGGGGCAGCCATCTTGGAGTCGATGTAAACAAATATCACTAGAAACCTTTATTTATAATTTTCACTAAAAGAACTGTGGCTACCCCCTCACAACCCAACCTCTTTACGTTTGTAATAGGAGGTTAGCTTCCATTATTAATTAACACATTCATTGCGGTATGACCCACCGGTGGGTCGTAGTTAGGTTTTTCCTGCTGTGAAACGACCCATCGATTGGTCATTTTGAAAAATTCTAACAACCTTTCTAAATTAGTGGTATTTAACAGGCCCAGTTAATGTTTGATACTTACAAATTTGATTATCACTTTTGACTTTAAAATTAAGTTGAATATTGAACTTCAGTTTAACCCATCGCAACTAACGTGTTAAATTTAAGTTGAATATTGAACTTCAGTTTAACCCATCGCAACTAACGTGTTAAATTAGGCTAGCCGCGCGCTCTTCCATGGCGCACACAAGCCAGCTTCAAAGTGAAATAATTCGAAAATAGCGCATCACCGGGCAGAATGTCATTCTTGTAAAACATTCTTAAATGTGTTCCTTTATTGATTCTTTGCAACGAAATTATGAAAATCGTTGCAACATTAACACGTTAAGAGCGGCGTGACCCACCGGTGGTCATTTAGGTGATTTTCATAATGCGGCTGGCCGACCAGCAGTTACTGACTCAATTTTAATAAATACTTGATGAAAGTTAAATGAAGGCATGATCTAGTCAATGCTTGCCATTTTCAAAATTTCTTACTACAATTGACTCTAAATTTAAGCTGGATATTGAACTTCAGTTTAACCCGCCACACTTAACGTGTTAAAGTAAATATTGGCCAATAAATCATATCCACTTTGGGCCCGATTTAGAATTTTATTTAGTAATCCTGCTAACCTTATATCTCAAAATTTTTCATACCAACATGTTTAAACAATTGGTTAACATGAGAAATCAAAAATGCCTTAGGGTAATTCATCAAATATCGAACAGAAACCACGTGTGTCTAGAAACAACCTTCATAAATCGGTAACTTTTGCTCTGAATAACTGTTGCGGGCCACAAGATTATTCTTGAACAGTTGCTTTCTTTTCTGTGATGGCGCTTTAAAGACAACGTAGATTGTTGGAATTTATTTATTGTTCTAAAAATCGAATTCTTTAATACAGGGTGCGTACAGGCTCTGAGGTTCAAAATTCCACTACTTTTTCATGACTTTTTATGCCAACCAAATCACATTTTCACTACCTCTCTCTGCCCAAAATAATGTCACACAAAGTTAAATTGCAGCACAATAAATGTATTTCAGTCATAAACTTCACAGAACAGCCATCATTACTTGCAGGTCTTGTTTTCATAAATGTGTAAATGATCATCACAACACCAAACAGTCATGCTGGACAGTTCAATAGCATCTGCTATGCATTTGCCAGTGCATTAAGTTTGTCATTAATTTCCGCATTCAGCCCCTTGAGTTGTTCTTGCTTGTCTTTGGCTGATTTCCTCAATGCATTTGACTTTGCCAGTAGGCGCAAATCATTCTTGTCCTCTGCCTTCCGTGCAAAGCTGTCAGCATCCTCCACCAGCGCTTGCAGACTCTCCTCCATCCTCTTCCGTTTTGTCTTCAGGTTCTCCACTTCATCCAGTTCTCTCTTCCTCTTCTCTCCCTTCTTCTGCTTCTCTGCCTCTTCCTTCTTTTGATCCAGGTAGTGTTGATAGCGCTGTCTGCCCTGTGAAGCTGAAAAGAGGAGTTTCTTGGAAATGTCAACCTTGGAGATAGCTCCTACATGTTTGATGTGGTCCATGACCACTCTCTGTGCCACGATGGTGTTCTCACCCATGTTGACTTCCATGAGCTGCTTGCTCACAGAAAAGCCCCTTTCCACTGAAGCCTGGCCATGTGACAGGACCAGTAGCATCTTCACGCCACAGTTTCTTGAGGGAGGATGTGGCCAGCTGGCTGCTCCAGAAGACATCTAGCCAATCAGTGTCTTGCTGAAAACTGTTGAAAGTGCTGATCTTCCTCTGTGCCTCATCAAAGAACTCTGAAAACTGGCTCATCACCTCATCGATGTCACCCTGTGGTAGCCTCTTAGCATCGCTGAGCAGCTGCAGACAGTTTTTCAGCATGGACTTGGTCTTCTCTCTCTTTGTGCGATCCACAAAGACACTTGGCACCAGCCAGCCCATGTTTCGGGCCAACCCGAACTTCAAAGGTGACTTCTCAACAATCTTCTTGATGACAGCAACAAGGAAATTCTTCACATCATCCCTGAAGGAGAAAGCAAGCCTCTCATTCACTTTCTTTGCAGCCATCTGATCTTTCAAAATACTTGCAGCAACAAAGCCAGGGTGTTTCTTCTGCAGCTCCTCATTCAATGCCTCATCGAAGAGGAGGACGAAACCGTCTGCAGTTTTGGCCCTCTCCTTCAGCACACTTGAGAAATGAGGGGCCAGTCCAAATGTTGTCGTCAGATAGGCGCATTTCTTTTCACTCATGGTGAACTTGCTGGCTGTGGGGGAATCCTCAAACATTGAGGCGGAAAGCCAAGGAGTCTGGTTTGAGCACTTGAAGGACAGGTGCGATGCTACGGTCTTCAACGCCCAAAGCGTCTCGGCCTTCAGGACTTTGTCCCTTTGCACAAAGTCAGTTAGAGCCGTTTTCTTGCGACAGCACTGACAGGTGCAAGTTTTGACTGATGGCGATGAAGTAGAGGTACTAGCAGACTCTGGTACTGCTGGCACGGTCTCACTGCTCTCAGCCATTGTTTTCAGTTTGGGATGCGGTGCTATCCATTGTTGAAAGTCTTTGTCTCGCAACCACAAGTTGTTGAAAGAACAACTGCCTGGCATGACGATAATTCCTCAGCTGAGTCTCGGCACCGTAACTCTAGTCACACACCCACGGGATGGTCAAGACCGATGATAAAAACTCAGCTCGAAAATGTTCAACAGTGGCGACAGGTCAACAATGGTCCGAGCGAGCGCGTGTCTTCAGTCACACTGAGCGCGTTTGGTTTCACGTGACGCCTGAGAACCAATCAAAATCGCGGACACTAAAGACGTAGCTGTATCAACCAATCAGAGCCCAAGTAACACTCGAAGGTTACTGACAACGCCTCGCTCAACGCGGACCAAACGGAACGAAAATTTTCAACAGTAAAATTTTCTTTTCACGAAAATCCTAAAATTTCATGACTTTCAATGACCATTTTTAAAATTCCACTACTTTCGAGGCCTTGAATTTTATTTTCGAATTTCAACTACTTTCCATGCTTCTCCATGCCTGTACGCACCCTGTTAATAACATAATTTCATCAATATCGAACATGAATCGAACAAGAATTTTGATTCGAACAGGATGGTTTGTCAATTAGTTCTCCTCGTATGGAACATTTGTTAGACTATTAGCACGCCACGTATGGTTTGTCTATTAGTACGCCTCGTATATTTTGTCCATTAACTATTTGTACACCTCTGATAGTTTGTCTATTAGTACACCTCGTATAGTTTGTCAATTATTATGCCTCATATGGCTTTTCTATTTGTACACCTCTGATGGTTTGTCAATTAGTACTCCTCGTATGGAACTTTTGTTTTAGGACGTCCTATATTAAGAAACTTTTTAAAACCCAATATGTTGACATGTATCTCATGTGGCCACTTGGAAAATAAACGTTTTTCTTTCATTCTTTTTTTTCTTTGGTGCACTGGATTTTCTTGGAAATGCTCGCGGTGGCACAGCGGTTAAGGGATCGGACTTGTATGTTGGAGTCGCGGGTTCGTATCCCGGCGCTGGCGCTGCGATTTTCCCCGTTGGGTATAAGGGAAAGCTCAAGCACAATACCCCACTCGACCCAGATGTCGGAAATTTGAAAAACCAATGCTTAAGATCATTTGTATCAGGCTTGATTGGAAATAAAGCATCCCAAAGATGCCGTTGTTTGTTTTGTTTGTTTGTTTGAAATAACTGTCTCATTACTTATTTTCAAGATGCATTTGAATGGAGAGTTATCAAAATTTGAATATGATGTCGATGTTTCATTTGCAGTGTTTGTTGAACCATCATTGTGATCATCAACCTGTGTGACCTTTTTTGGAGTAGAGTGTAAAGCACTCGTCAATTAATTATTATTGATGCTTGCATCAATTTTCTTGGCAAGGGATTGATCATCAGTAAATGTAGCCAGACGAATCATTGATGATCTTGAGGGCCTTGGAACACCAGCAGCTGATTGGTAGCCCCTCACCAGAATTCCCATCTTCAACTATTCAATGTTATTATCAAGCGTTAATACAATATTTTAATGAAATGAAACAGGCGTTCAATAGATCAATTCAGTTATTTAAAAGAATTAAGAATCGAAAAGCCTTGTTCGAGGCATAAATTCATGATTTTTAAGGAATTTTGATTCGAACACCTTTGTTCAGTATTTAATACTGACATGAAAAAGGAACTGAATGTCGAACATGGAATAATTATCAAGTTTTTGGCGGAAAAGAAAAAAATACAGTAACAGAACATCATATGACAACACTACTCTCTAGTTATGACGGGAGGTTGACGGTGACCGAACAACAATTAAACCGTCGCAATTTTCCCGAGGTGCGTAAGATTTTTCGAGTGAAAAAATTCGACCAATTTGTAAGGGTCGTACAGAAAATGCGTTCGCAACCGCTGGTAGCAGTTTGCAGCTCACAGAAATGAGTTTTTATCACTAAAATAGGAGTTTTAGATGTAAGATCACTGGCACTGAGCAAGTTTGGATGCTTACTAAATTTATTACGCGCATATTTCCAAAGTTGTTCGATAATCAGTTCAGTTCGATATTTGATGAATTACCCTACTGCAATTAAATTTTACCACTTCATTCAAAGTTTTGATGAATTTTGTTCAATTAAGAAATATTTAAAGACAATTTAGCCTAAGTTACATTTCTATTTCTAGAAAAAAAAACATGCCTTCATCACCTAAGGAATGAAAAGTACCTAGGCCTAGTTACAGGATTGTGATAATATTTATATAGATGTAGATTGCAGTGACCTAGGGTAATTCATCAAATATCGAACTGAACTGATTATCGAACAACTTTGGAAATATGCGCGTAATAAATTTAGTAAGCATCCAAACTTGCTCAGTGCCAGTGATCTTACATCTAAAACTCCTATTTTAGTGATAAAAACTCATTTCTGTGAGCTGCAAACTGCTACCAGCTGTTGCGAACGCATTTTCTGTACGACCCTTACAAATTGGTCGAATTTTTTCACTCGAAAAATCTTATGCACCTCGGGAAAATTGCGACGGTTTAATTGTTGTTCGGTCACCGTCAACCTCCCGCCATAACTAGAGAGTAGTGTTGTCATATGATGTTCTGTTACTGTATTTTTTTCTTTTCCGCCAAAAACTTGATAATTATTCCATTTTCGACATTCAGTTCCTTTTTCATGTCAGTATTAAATACTGAACAAAGGTGTTCGACTCAAAATTCCTTAAAAATCATGAATTTATGCCTCGAACAAAGCTTTTCGATTCTTAATTCTTTTAAATAACTGAATCGATCTATTGAACGCCTGTTTTATTTCATTAAAATATTGTATTAACGCTTGATAATAACATTGAATAGTTGAAGATGGGAATTCTGGTGAGGGGCTATCAATCATCTGCTGGTGTTCCAAAGCCCTCAAGATCATCAATGATTCGTCTGGCTACATTTACTGATGATCAATCCCTTGCCAAGAAAATTGATGCAAGCGTCAATAATAATTCATTGACGAGTGCTTTACACTCTACTCCAAAAAAGGTCACACAGGTTGATGTACACAATGATGGTTCAACAAACACTGCAAATGAAACATCGACATCATATTCAAATTTTGATAACTCTCCATTCAAATGCATCTTGAAAATAAGTAATGAGACAGTTATTTCAAACAAACAAACAAAACAAACATCGGCATCTTTGGGATGCTTTATTTCCAATCAAGCCTGATACAAATGATCTTAAGCATTGGTTTTTCAAATGTCTTATAACTAACACTATATATAGGACACCATGACGGTTCCCCCGTAAAGCCGGTACCCATTTCCGACACCTGGGTCGAGTGGGGTATTGTGCTTGAGCTTTCCCTTATACCCAACGGGGAAAATCGCAGCGCCAGCGCCGGGATACGAACCCGCGACTCCAACATACAAGTCCGATCCCTTAACCGATGTGCCACCGCGAGCACTTCCAAGAAAATCCAGTGCACCAAAGAAAAAAAGAATGAAAGAAAAATGTTTATTTTCCAAGTGGCCACATGAGGTGTACAAATAGATAGACCATACGAGGCATATTAATGGACAAAATATACGAGGCGTACTAATAGACAAACCATACGTGGCATGCTAATAGTCTAACAAAAGTTCCATACGAAGAGAACTAATTGACAAACCATCCTGTTCGAATCAAAATTCTTGTTCAATTCCTGTTCGATATTGATGAAATTATGTTACTAAAGAATTCGATTTTCAGAACAATAAATACATTTCAATAATCTACGTTGTCTTTCAAGCGACATCACAGAACAAGAAAGCAACTGTTCAAGAATAACCTTGAGGCCCGCAAGAGTTATTCAGAGCAAAAGTTACCGATTTATGAAGGTTGTTTCTAGACACACGTGATTTCTGTTTGATATTTGATGAATTACCCTAGTAAGCTCTGTTTATATAAAACTGCATTAAAAAGCACAAGTGATGAAGTTTTCAGCAGCTTTCTCATGAGAACAGAACCTACTCAAGTTTATCTTTAAATTTTGCTTAGGTTAATAGTAACTCAGTAAAAAACATATAACAACTATATTAAAAAGCTTTTTTACGTTTCTACGCAAAGAATAGTTACTTAAAGGTATCATTAGTAACATTCAATAGTAATTTTGGATAATTCGAGTTAGCTGACGTTCAAAACATGCGACAACATCAAGTATGAAGACTTACCTTGCTAAAGGCCCTGTTCTTTTGGCTTTCGAGGTCAGAATTTTATTGACTACTGATAAATTCCCTAGTCGAGCAGCTTCTAAAAGCTCCGTGTCCTTCCCCATAACTAGATATTTATAGTTTAAGCCATGAATATAAGAATTTTAAGATTTGTTTACATCTAGCAAAAATTTCACGCATTGATTGCACCACCCACTGGCTGACACTGATCGCAGTGCCATCTGGGGAATGAACAGGCTTAGCATTAAATTTAATCAGCATCAAATTCTATCAACAAATTTAGAAAAGTTATATGTATGGCCTAGATAAATTTTCAATTTACTACTTAGATTTTTATGAAGTAATCATAAACTATCAAATTTCTTGTGAAATAAAATCACAGTAATTTTGTAATCTGGAAAGTAAACCTGACGCGGAAGTTCATTTCTCCAAATAATGAATACCCACACTTAATAACTCGTGATGTTTATCAAGCCTAATGGAAATAAATTTGACTGAAATCCAAGGTATCCAGTTTTTACTGCCATATTTTTACAGCTGTTGCACCTCTGCGAACTTTTGACTTAAACGAAGCCCAAGTCTAGCGTTTAAGAAAACGAACAGTTATATGTAAACAATGCCAATGTTTCCTCTAGCACATAACGTGACGCAAATGAAATGTGCTCATCATCACGTGTTGTTCAATTTGTTACTGAACAATGGAAATGAAGTGTGTCTTTGTTGTTATTATTTCTCTGTTGGTAGGATATTCTAACTTTCTGGTGGCAGCTTTGCCCAACGCAAATGGTGAGCTTTTTAATTGGAATCAAACTATGTCGAAAAGTAAATAAATTCGCTTCTATGCCTGACTAAAGAAAACCCGTTTAACTTTACAGTTGTGTAGTTTTGGCCTGAAAAATAACTCTTTGATCATCTTTCAATAATTTAATGTATTCTTATTTAATCTAAATTTTAGTTTTTAGGTCAATTTTTCACTCAGATGAATGGGCAAGAATGACTTATGAAGTGTATATAGTCTCAACATGTATTAATTTTTTTCAAAAATAGCTCTTCTGGCAATTCTCTACGATTTCAATATTTTGAGGTTACTTATAGTACTCTAAATTTGTCTTTCAACAGTAAACCTTTCCGACTAGTTAGAGGGATAGATTTTGTAAATTCTTGTGTCTGCAATGCACATCTATTAACAACATTCTGACAATGTGATTTAGTGTTTTGAGTGTGTGATTTTTGTATAGGCTATTTGCAAAAATAATTTTTACTTCAAATTGCATTGTGTGTTTGTAGTATTTTTTTTAGTACTGTAATGTTTGATAGTAAGATAGGCAGTTTTCTTTACTTGAATGTTAACTAATTACGCTTATTGGAGCAACTAATTAAATAAGCGGCTTAAGTCTCGCTGAGCAGCGAAGCCGCTCAGCGAGAATGAAAATATCGATTATAACTGAAATTTGATGCTGATTCCGAATATGCAATTGGTTTTGACCGCTCTCAATTTTTTTTATTTTTTTATTTTTTTTTTTTTGGAAAGGCGGCTAGCAACAACTGAGGTGGTGCCCAAAGAATGCCATGTCCGTACAGGTTGGGTGGAACCCGGCCCTATCCGGTACTCAGGTCTTCAAGGCACGGTCTGACCATGTTGGGTCGAGAATGGCAGAGTTCGGATCATGAGGTGGTGCAGGCCAAAGTATGCCAAGTCCGACCAGGTTGGGTCGAGAATGACAGAGTTTGGATCATGAGGTGGTGCAAGCCAAAGTATGCCAAGTCTGACCAGGTTGGGTCGAGAATGGCAGAGTTCGGATCATGAGGTGGTGCAGGCCAAAAAAAAGTTAAAAATGTAGCCTATAAAAATTCAAAATTCAAAAAAATCACAAAAAATTGAAAAAATTGAGAGCAGTCAAAACAAATTGCAGATTCGGAATCAGCATCAAATTCCAGTTATAATCGATATTTTCTTGTTCGATACTTGTTTCAAATAAGCCATACAAGGCCTAGATGGGCTTTTGCATATATTTCTTGCCATAACTGTCACAGTTTAAAATCATGGTCAATGTGAAGTTTCATGCAATCACGGAAAATAATAATGCCGACCCCAGAAATCACTAAAGGAACACATTTCAGAACGTTTTACAAGAATGACATTCTGCTCTCTGATGCGTTATTTTCGAATTATTGAATTTTGAAGTTGGCCGTCGCGCGCCCAAGGAAGCGAGCGTAATTTAATTAAAAACGGAAGCTAACCCCCTATTACAAACGTAAAGAGGTTGGGTCGTGAGGGGGAGGCACAGTTCTTCTAGTGAAAATGATAAATAAAGCTTCTAACCCACCCATTAGGGTGACGACCGCAACCTTGTTGACATCGGGTCCAAAATGGCGGCGCCCATGGTGGTCGCCATGTTAGTTGGCCGTCGTGCGGTCGTCACCCTAATGGGTGGTTTAGAAGCTTTATTTATAGTTTTCACTAAAAGAACTGTGGCTACCCCTCACGACCCAACCTCTTTACGTTTGTAATAGGGGGTTAGCTTCCGTTTTTAATTAAATTACGCTCGCTTCCTTGGGCGCGCGACGGCCAACTTCAAAGTTCAATAACTCGAAAATAACGCATCAGAGAGCAGAATGTCGTTCATGAAAAACGTTCTTAAATGGGTTCCTTTAGTGATTGTTTGCAATATCATTATTAATTTCCGTGATTGCATGAAACTTCACATTGACTAAAATCATTATTGGAGATCCTAGCAGCATGTATACGTAAATTTCTATGATGTTCAAGCAAATTCATAATTAAAATAAATTTTTCATAGATATGTTTTTTTCATTTTATGAATTAAAAGAAAACTTGCTGTAGAAAAATATTATGCAAATAAATTTTTTGTCAATATGTATTTTAGGTGATCCATGGAAAATGAAATTTTCGTTCCAAAGAATCACTAAAGAAACCTATTTAAAAAACGTTGGTCAATATTGAGTTTAGGTGATCCATCAAAATTAAACATTCTGTTTCGTACAATCGGTAAAGAAGCCCATTTAAAAACGTTTTACATGAATTACATTCTTGGCGCAAATGCTAGGTTTTTGAGTTATAGCGGTAAATTAGTTACCACAACTCAAGTGTTAGAAGCGGGAGGGCAAGTATGGCAACACTGTCATAGACACTCCATTTGGGAGCCAGGGTGCCAAAAGAAGTGGGCGTGCCAACCAGAATTTAATTAATAACGGAAGCTAACTAACGCCCTATTACAAACATAAGGAGGTTGGGTCGTTAGGCAGAGCCATAGTTCTTCTAGTGAAAATTATAAATAAAGGTTTCTAGTGACGTCCGTTTACATCAGCTTCAATGGCGGCCACCCGGTACTCAAGATGGCGGCCGCCATCTTGGGTACTGGTGGGCCGCTTTGGTGAAAATTAACACTTTGACTCCAAAAGTGGTACATGTGTGTACCACTAGGTAAATTGTTTATTTGCGTAACAGAATATACAAATAACATTTCAACTATTTTGCTACCTTTTCCAAAATAAATTTTACTGTAAAAATTAATATATTATGGTTCAATTGTATTCTTTATACTGTTTAAAAAGGTTAAAAATGTATTAGAGCAGAAAAGCTGTCTTTTCAAAACGACTTCTAGCCTAACCAAACTGACCATAGCAACCGCACAATTGTAGTCAACGTGTTAAATATCCTTTTGTAGTTAGTATGGGAATTGGCACTCCCAGGGGGAAAATGTGAGGGCCCGAGCTGAGAGTTAGGTAGGCCTTCTTATTGTTAAAATAAAATATTTTTGTTATGTTAAGGACCACTTTTTTCCAGTTCACTGCTGTCCTGTTTTTCAGCACCTACTACTTTCTTCTTCAACTTTTATCTTGTTTCATGAACTTCTTTCTCAACTCACTGTTTCTATGCCTCTTCTGCATAGATTCCCCATTCTCTTATCTATATACTGAATGGTGCCTTCCTCCTTACTCTCTTTGATACGCTCTTTTTTGTAGCGGTTAGGGAGGCTTGAACTAACCTATATTTATAATCTAATCTTTAGTTAGTAACATCCAGATTCTTTTACAATGTATCTATTATATTTTTTACCACACCTTATTTTTGGCATATATCTCATTGAAAGAAATTACATTTTGTTCAATTTATTGAGCATGAAAAATAGGCCAAGTACTCCTGAAACGTATGCATGATAAGATGATTTTGGAATTTGCTGCAGTGCATCCTCTCTCCTACTTGCAGGTAGAAATTAAATTCTCTGCGCATCTATGTCGGCTCTCGATGAGGAAAAGTTGAATAAAATTAGACTGCAAAACTGGGGAAAAATGGAAAAAGTAATATGCAACACTTCAAGCTTTAGCAAAGTGTTGAGATCAATGCTCACATAAAGGTTGATATTTTGAAATTCAAATGCAGATCTTCATACATAACTTAGTAGAATCATGAATATTAAATTTCCACTCCTAGTGCGATACAATTATTATGTCTATGGGAATTAGCACTCATAGGAAGAAAATGTGAGGTCCCAAGCTGAAAGTTGGGTAGGCCTTCATGTTGTTTAAATAAAATAGGACTTTTTTTCTGTTACGGACAATTTATTTTTGGTTCACTGTTGTCCTGTTTTCCAGAGTGTACTTTTTACTAAATTTTATCTTGTTTCATGAACTTTTTTCTCAGCTCACGGTTTGTATGTGCTTAAACTGTCTTGTGTGGGGATACACCTTGTGCATAGATTCCCTTAACTCTAAAGATAATAGTGCCTTCTTTCTCTTAAAAACACCTTTGTTGTGATTAAGGAAGCTTAAATTAATTTATGATTGAATGTGGTATTCAATTTTTTAAAGTTTTTCTTCAATTTGTAGTTGAATATGTTACACAATAGTAATTTAGTTGATCATTTATAAAGTTAGAAGCTTTTGAAATGTCTTGTAGGTTGCCTTGACTGTTTGTCTACTAAATCAGTCAACTTCAGTACATATGGAGTACAGCTAAATTTTGTGTGTAGTGTTATTTATTTAGTTCAGATCTTCCTTTAATACAGTGGTCTTCATTGTCATATGTTGCCTAGCTGAAACTTAGATGGGTAATAAAAAATGTTAACAATGTTCAACAATTTTTGCTTTCAATTTGTAGGGTGTAGTAATTTTCAGTTAAATATAAATTTCTGCTGTACTAAAATGGAACAAGAATTATTAAGATAGTTTAAATTGACTCCTCTTTTATGTCAGCATTTTGTAATTTAATTTCTTAGTTTTTAAACATAATTGATTGTTTGTGTAGCTGGGTAAGGTTAGGTTGGATAATTGGTTGACTTTGACTCTAATTTAAAACTTCATTGTCTATGTATATGTGAAGAAAATCTAGCAAAATAAATTATGACGGGCTGTCACACAAAAACGAAATAGTTGATTGTTAAAATCAAGGAAACCACTTATTTAGCCAAACCCACTAGGTATTTGGACAATCAACTCTACATAAAACTCAGAAAGCTAAGTTACTAAGTTTTGACAGAAAATGAATAAGTACTCTAATTTTATGTATACAATGTCTTCAACAATGCTGTGTACAAAATTGTGAAAATGGCCACATTATATTAATTTTTATAAGTTTTGTCTCCCTTAGGAACAATCATTTATCCTATGGACTGCGAGTACAAGGTGTTGAAGCTTCCATCTAATTCTTCCATGATAGTAGAAGTTGATGGCATCAACCTAGCCAACACATCATTCCTGGTGGTGCAGGCACACTCTCAGAGCCAATACATCCTCCTCTCCAGCCAGCCGTGAGTGTCTCGTTCAGCTCACTTCTGAGGGGGTGTCTGATTCTCAGTTGAGGTACCTTGTCAGTGCTTGTCCTTTGTATTATGGCTTATATACAGTACGGAATGTTCAATTTACTCAAACTCAGATAAAAAGTTGTATTGACTTTTTTGGGCCTCATTTTTTTCAGTATTTAGCTTCTATTGCTTGATGTGTTCATTTTACTAGTTGTGCAATGGTTACTTGCTGGTGTAATTTGGCACTACAAAACATGTAAATCATCAATGTACCTATTGCAAACTTATGTAATACTGGCAAGCCCATATTGTTGTCAGAGCGTTACCTAGTAATTACAACGTGTGTCTGATGCAATTGATGTTCTCCATGAAATGTGCTCTGGACTATGCTAGCCTGATCACAATGACCCTGTCTTGAATTTATATATCAGTATATTGTGTATACTGTACTGATACATTTGGAAAATATGTTGGTTTAACTCAGGCTTTTGGTACTGTTGATAATTTTTTAAGAGCTCATGGCAGGACTTCTATTGAGTAATCAAAGTTCATGGCAATTACAGTGTTTGGTTACATTACTTCAAATGTTGTTTTTCAACAAATAACTCAGTGCACCATAATGGTATTGATGGAGCTGCTTGGCTCACACTGACCAGGCTATTTAGTTAGTCTACTGCCAAGCCTAAAGTTTCTAGAATTACCTACCACTGTGCTATTTTAGGGAACTAGTTAGTGACCACTACACCAACGCCACCAATGCGGGTCTGCTGGTGCCTCTGAATGCCTCCCTGCCCCAGCCACCAACTGTGTACATCACCAACTCGCACCCACACCAGCTCCAGGTCCTGCTGCTGGTGCGCTCTTACTCCAACCTAGGTGGGTACTGCAGTTTCTTGGGTTACTGTTGTTGATTTATTTTTGTCAGTATTGTTGAAGGAAAATGCTGTACATAGAGAACTCTTTCATTAGTTTTATGTTTATTCACAATTTTGCCTATCAGAGACTGAATGGAATTTTTTTAAATTTTTCTTGTTTTCCATAATTATTTTCTTTAAAAATTGTTAAACAAACCCTGAAAAATGAAGTAAGAAGAATCAAATGGAAAGTCCTAAGAAACATCTGAAGTTCCAAGAAGTACTTGCAAACTATAAGAAAGGGCAACTAGACATGAAAATAGATCATTTCCATTGGGGAATTTGAGAAATGCTGTGCGGGACCCCCTATCAAATCTCAACAGTATAATTTCACGCAGAATTTTTATTGTCTATTACGCTTTTTATTTTCCTTGAAATGTGTTCGACTATGATCACATTGAAATGTGATTGTACTAGCATCTTTCAGAAATCTTTTTTTCAGTATTGCCCTATGAGTGGCAAATAAGCATCAAGTGCCTACCTATGTGAGTGACACATGCAAAGGAAAGTTGTTCTTCTACTCTCTGCTGTATGGATATTGTGTGCTCTGTAAAATTTCTAGGGATGTTGACATTTTTGTATTCAAATTTTCTATGATTGCCAATTGTTTCAATTGGTTTGGTCTCTAGTAATTGAGGCTTGCCAATTGGAGTTCTGTCATTTTATATTAGGGGAAATAAATAGGTTAGTGAATCATCATAACATTTCTGGCACACAAAATTGTAATGCTTACGTGCAATGCTTGCTTTTGTCATCACACAAGTGACAAGAACTGTGGCATTTATCTTATTTGACATTGTAAATTTGATCATCAGTATGAAATGTTTAACTACAGTGTGCTTAATTTCCACACTTTTCTTTGTCCCTTTGTTTCTGTTTTCTTGTCATTTTGTTATGTTAATGTCAAATTTACATGTTGAACGTTTCTACTCATAGGAGTATGATGTGATTATAATATGGATGTTTATTACTGAGTCTTTAATTCTTTGACTGTTATACTGTCTTTTAACTAGCAGTGGATAGGCGATGGAAGTTCTTATGCTCTGGTGTCAGTCATAGTAAGGAATTTACTGACCACCAATTTTTTCGAATTTTTGTATCCAGAGAAGCGATTTTTCGATGAACTGTGATAACTAGCATGTCTCTATACTGAAGTCAGGAAAGTTTTTCTTTTTATTTCTCCAAATTTTTGCTCTCGTAAATGATGCAAGACAGAAATAACTTTCAAGTTCCTGGCACTGTAATTTAATTACTGTCAAGTGTTTATCCATTCATTTTACAGACCCTGTACCTGGTGGAGGTGCAGGTTTGCCCATAGCAAAGCCCTTCTTGCTGCTGCACTCCAACATATTGACCACTTCCGTAACAGTTGTGCCTGCTTCTCCTTCTTTGCTTCGTGTACCTCCTGCCAATCTGCTGCCTGAGACAACTGCTGTGCCTACGAACAGCTCCACGGCCAGTGAGGACGGTGTAACTGACAGTAACGCAGTATCACGACGGTCAGCAAGTCTTTCTATTCCAGTAAAAATAAATTATTTAGATAACTCTACGGATAAAACAAACATAAGTTCAATATTTGGTGGAGCCCAGGTGTTGCGTAGTATAAAACGGAGAGACGTTCCTGATAGCAGGGCGCTCAAGAGCCGTGAAGTTGCTGGGGGGACTGACATTGGAGACAAAGGTAAAGCATCTGGAGCCACCCTGGTTCAAGTTGAAAATTTGATTCCTCCGGCTATACCTGGAAGTAATAACAATAGCAACCCAATAGACTTTGTTGAGAGCACTGCAAGGAGTAATGAAAAGAGCACCTCACAAAGTGATGTAAACGGTACCACACAAAATGATGTGGAAAATACCACTCTAAATAATGTGGTGGACACCACACGAAGTGATGTGGAGAACACCACACGAAGTGATGTGGAGAACACCACACGAAGTGATGTGGAGAACACCACACGAAGTAATGTGGAGAACACCACACGAAGTGATGTGGAGAATACCAAGCACAGTAATGTGGAGAACACCACGCACAGTAATGTGGAGAACACCACGCACGGTAATGTGGAGAACACTACACGAAGTAATGTGAACACCACGCGCGGTAATGTGGAGAACACTACACGAAGTAATGTTAACACCACGCACGGTAATGTGATGAACACTACACGAAGTAATGGGGAGAACACCACGCACGGTAATGTGGAGAACACCACGCACAGAAACGTGGAGAACACGCCAAGTGTTGTGGAGAGCGTCACAAGGAGTGATATTGAGAGCACCACCAGGAACTCGTCCGAGGGCGATCACGCCCCCACTTCAGATGTGCCTGAGACAGCGCGGCCTGAAGCGTCCTCCACCGCCCCGAACGCTCTCACTACCGCCACTGCGAACGTCACGCAGCTTCTGTATGAGGTGTATCTGTCGTACATGTACGAGGGCGACGTTTTAGAGGACCACTACTGGGAGACCGTCGTGGAGACGAGCTCGCCCCAGCAGCTGGAGCAACACGCTACGAAGGTGCGTCTGGTGAGCTCTAGCATGTAAGAGGGAAGGCCACTCCTCGCTGGGTGACTGCACCTTCCTCAGTTCACGGTGTCTTTTTCGTCTTCACTCGGCTTTCGGAACTCCTGTTATGAACATCATTTGCGTTCGTTGGCTCTAAGACCGACTGCATGCAGAAATAGATCTTGATGGTAGCTGTAGCCACTTGATACCTCGCTATGGTTTTCGATGAGAAGTTTTGAGTAGAGCTGTCGATGTTGAGAAGTGTCATTTCACTCGTATGATGAAATTACTTAGTTTGGATTTTCTCATGGTTATCGGTGTTAGATATCAGTAATGTCCTATTATAGATGAGTTTTCGTAGGGTTTTCCAGTTAAATTACACATGTGGCGTCAATCTGCAGTACCCGCTTGTACAGTCCAGTAATGTATCAAGGATTCTGCTTTCTCTATTGCCCGGGGCCTTGCATTATTTTAACGAACTTGTACCACCTGAATAGCCATACAAGCAACGTAAAGTTAGTTCCTAACAAAACTTGTCGTATCATTTTTTTAATTAACAATTTACTATCAAAATATACCAATCGTAAGGTTAAAAAATTTTCAAAGATCGAAGCTCAAGAAAGATCACTGCGTGGTATTTCAATAATTGTTCACCCTTGAGGGAAATACAACTATTGTATCTACGGGAATTAAGCGGCCCATAGACGATCAATTTAATTGTCAATATCATTAACTAATTATATTGATGGATTTTTTTTGCTCACTTAGTCAATTAATTGACGGTCGTCAATGAAGCCCACAGACGATCAATTAAATTGTCAATATTCATCATTGTCAATTACATTGACAATAAAATTGATCGTCTATGGGCCGCTTTAGGAAGACGTTAGGTCCGGAGCTAATGGTTAGGTAGGTCTTCATTTTGTTAAAATGGAATCAGTGTTTTGTTCTGTTACAGACCTTTTTTTAGGTACACTGTCATCTTTTTTCAGTAGCTATAATTTTTTTTTCATCTTTTATCATGTTTCATGAACTTTCTTTAATTTGGTGTGTCTCAGCTCAGGATGAGGGGCATACATTTAGAATCCCCATTCCCTTAATTTCATTTTAAACGGTGCCTTCTTCTCTCGAGAACACCTTTGTTCTCGAGGGGATGTCCAAACTTATTTTTTTAACAAACATCGGCATCTTTGGGATGCTTAATTTCCAATCAAGCCTGATAAAAATGATCTTGAGCATTGGTTTTTCAAATGTCTTATAACTAACACTATATATAGGACACCATGACGGTTCCCCCGTAAAGCCGGTACCCATTTCCGACACTTGGGTTGAGTGGGGTATTGTGTTTGAGCTTTCCCTTATACCCAACGGGGAAAATCGCCGCGCCAGCGCCGGGATACGAACCCTCGTCTCCAACATACAAGGCTGATCCCTTAACCACTGTGCCACGGCGAGCACGTGGCACAGTGGTATATAATATAATTAATTCATAATATAATTTTATGAACTCGAAATTATAGAATTCTATACATAAACGGCTATGCCTTTTCACTTGCTGTATAATTTTGCAAAACAAGTTGAAGTTTTCGGGAACCCCGTGAAAGATTTTGATTTTTTGCTGACAGTACAGTTTCAGATGTCAGGGAATTTCAATATGATAGTGTCTTCGGCTGCGCGGCGTAGAGAGTTAGAGCTCCGTTGTGCATCTCCCACCTCGCAGCAGTGCCTTCATTCCCCTGTACTAGAGTCCGTTGTAGATTTGATTTCTTATTATGCAGAATTTGTTAACATTGTGATATCGAATGTAAGTGAGGTTTTGAACGATTTCCTAAATCTTTGTAATGTAAATCTCCATTGGTCTTTTTCTTTTGAGTGACTTCCCCTTACGACTCTCGGTCCTAGAACACAAGGTGTGCGTGGGTCGGGCGGAAATCTCATTTAGTCTACTCTAGGGGAATGCAGCCAGCTCAGTGAAATCCTGTACAAGTTGCTCAAATTATTGCAGCATACTGCCTTAAAAAGAATCGACGCAAATAGCTTGAATGGCGCAAAATTCTCATGAATTAGAAGTGGGATTATTATATGTACTGACACTTTGGAACTAGCGTCTAGTACACTTCAAAGTATGTTTCACTTCAAAGAACGGCAGTTACTCATGACGCATCACTCATGCTAAACACGCTTATAGTCGTTACCGTATGATTTTCGCGTCAACTAATGATGCTTCCGCATTTGTGCTATGTTATTTTATGCATAGTGCCTGTGTAATGATAGTGGTTGAGCCTCACCATTTGGACACAGAAGACTGGTGAGACTCTAACTTTCGTTGTATTTTCACGGGAGCATGTGCTGCTCCTCAGGTGATCACAGCAGAAAGTGGACACGGGCAGCAGAGATCTGAGGAGAGACTTCATTTACTAAGCATTTGCTTAACCCACTCACTACCTCTTCTTAGATTCAAAAGCTGAATACCTTTCTTCGTCACGATTGCAATGTAGGGCAATATATGTAGATGCTTCCCTTTTCAAAAAGGCATTCCTTTAGCTGTAGCCAACAGCAAATTTGTGTTTGATGTTAAGCTCTTCTGAATCGCATCGAATTTGCAGCGGTACTAATTCAACGGAAGATGATAGTCCTCAGGCATTTTCCTTTTTAAGTTCTAAACTGGGACATTCTATTTATGTATAACTTCGAAAGGTATCCTTGTTGCTTCCTGTTTTCTTTGTTCCTGCATGGTTCGATAACGTGTCTGAGTTAGCATAATCTTTCTATTACTTACTAGGGTAAACTCAAAAGGAGAGCTTGGTAGAATCCGATTCTGTGAGAAAAACTTAGTATTTCAGAAAATCTCATACAATTTACCAGATTAGAAATAACAAGAGTTCGACAAAAATATGGTAAAATCTTAAAAAAAAAAATTTCCATGCCCAATACGGCGGAGAAAAGCCGTGAACGTTCAAACCACCTTACAGTTTTCTCGGAATGGATAAGTATAGGTCGTGTTTGGTTTCTAAGAGAACTTGATACCATTATTCCTGCGAAATAGAGCTAAGTTCAGGCTTGCCATATGGAGGCGGACAGCGATCCGTGCCATTCTCTCTAAGTACAGCAGACCATAAAGGCTGAACATTACCGATATCTGGTGTCGGTGGCGGCGAATGGAGTTGCGACTAGTCACCCTCAAGTTCTTAAACCCCGTCTGGGATGATCTGAGATGTGCGGACAAGGGCGTAGTCGTCCTCGAACCCAGCATCACCATTGGGGATCAAACATTGTACCATGGGATGAACATTGTAGGCCAAAATGTTCTTATAATCTTTGCCAGTAATGCTACCTATCAGATAAATCATGGGGAACATAAAGTACCTCGATGTGGCTGCCCAAATCGTAACCGGAGCTCCGTTGTGTTTTAGTCTTGGCAGCAAGCAATCGATATCGTAAGATGGGACGGCGATCGTCAGACCTAAACTTGGCAAGAAGTGGGAAACAGTGTGCAACATAACTACTCCAACCGAGCTACCGTTTTTCTTAGCTCCTTATTCCAGACTTTATGGCTTTAGCTCCACGGTTTTCGCTAACCGGTATTTGCACCACTAATGGTCGGGTTATGAAATTGCTGCTCGCCGTGGACACCGTCAGTTGTGAATTTGCAGCTGTCGTTCTCGTATTTTTCGTCACAATCATTTTCAGTGGCCGTTTGTCACGATAATACAACACAATTACGCGAAGTGGCTTAACACGGATGACGTTTTGCGCTTTTCCTGTAAAAAGTATAAATCTTCGACTACGGGGCCTCCTGAAATTTCAAATATTTGGGTTACTTTGGTAACTGAAGCACCCACCAAACGAGCTCCCACAACTTGTTCACTTTCGAATGGGGGTCACTTCAAGATTTCAATTTTTTCATCCGATTCGTTTGAAATTTGGCCAGTATATGTATATGTTGAAAAAAATATAAGTTACTTAGATAACTTTTTCGATTTAGGCCTTTTTTTTAAATACGAAAAATTAATTTTGTGGTACATTTTTATGGATATTTCAAACGAGTATAAGCCATTGAGTTTTCATGCTAGAACAAAACCAAAGACAGTTTTAGAATCCTTGGAGCATTTCTAACAAAAGTACGGTTGAAAACTTTTACATTCGTAACTTTTTTTCTTATCTGTCATATTTGATCACTAACTCAAATGTACACTAATTTTGAGTTCGACCTTGATGAAAAAAAAATTATTGTACAATTGGGACATTTTCTACCGTATTTTTGTTAGAAATGTTCCAAGGATTCTAAAACTGTCTGTTTTTTTCCTAGCATATAAACTCACTGACTTCTATTCCTTTGAAAGATGAAAATAAGGGTTGTTAGTAAATAATGCATAAATAAATTTTTATCTGAACTGTAATATAATGGACAATTTATGTAATTGAATGCTGTTTTCATTTTTATTTCGATAATCTCCATGCATAACTTCATATTCACACTGTAAATTGTAATTTACAAGAAAAAAAAATATTTTTTATAAAAAGTATGAACTTTTATATTTGTAGACTGATTCCTATGAAATTTGACTATAATATGTAATTTTTGAAAAGAAACAATTTCATCTATTCATTTTTTTCGATTCAGGCCTTAGTTTTTTGAAAAATAGGACATATTAGTTTTTTAGCTCATTTGTATTGATACTTCAAAAGAATAGAACTCAATGAGTTTTTTTTTGCTAGAACAAAACCAAAGAGAGTTTTAGAATCCTTGAAGCATTATAAACAAAGTTACGCTTTCAAATTCCATTTCCCGTTTTGTTTTCTTTTCATATGGGGTCGAAAATTTAGTATTTTTAGTCCCCTAGCACCCCCCTGGGGGATCTAGTGTCCGTTAGGACCGAAACTTTTAGGACCGAATAGTCCACCACCTAAGGGTCCTTTTTCAACAACAACAAAAAATGGCTTATCGGACCGCCAGGGGTCTGGGTTGACCTCCTTAAGCGACACATTTCTTACCTAAAAGAATATTTGTAAGGGGTACAACACAGCATTGTAACCTTTCTAGATTTTCAAAACGACTAGTGAAGCAAAACCAGTTGTAGTCATTAAAAAAATCACAATCTAGTCATTAATATATTCAATTAAAATATTTTGTAACATTGGTGTTACTGGACATTTCCATAGTTATAATTGTTTAATTCTTCAGTCGGATTTCGTTGGCACCAGTTATGTCATGATTTTCGACTTTTGCTTGCCGACTTCATCTATGTAGTACGAGTAGATGCATACACCTTTTGAGTTCACTTGGTACATGTACACACTTAGGGAGGCCACTGAATAGATGATCACATCTCATGAGCGCACCTGTTGGACGCTCAAATTTTGCTGTCAACTGGAAGTGATGCGACTCTTTTGGTTGGCCGCCAGGTGGCTTCTTTTCTGACGGACGACAACCATACCGCGCCACCCCCTTACGTGTTCGTGTCGTACTCGGGGGTGGGCGCCGTGGTCAGCGTGCGCGTAACGAACGTCTACTTCTCGAACACGTCGGGCTCTGATGTCATGGTCCGGGTCTCGAACGGCTCCCTGTACTCCTCCTCCGTCTCGTACGGCTGTGACTTCATCCCTGACGAGCAGCACCGCTGCACCAAACTGGGTCAGTCACGTCATTCATAACAGACTTGCATTTATACACTTGCTCCTTTTGTGACAGCAAACCCAGCTTAGCCTCCTCAGAGGGGTGGGTACAGCTATTGTGGATATAGAAGTAAGCACTCTCAGGAAGAACATGTGAGGTCCCAAGCTGAGAAGTAGATAGGCCTTCTTTTTGTAAAAATAAAGTGTTTGTTGTTTTGTTGAGGACCAACTTTTTTCGTTTTAAGCACCTTTGACTTTCTTCTTCATCTTTTATCTTGTTTCCTAACCTTCCTTCTCAACTTACTGCTTCTATGCACATGGGGTCCTGTGTGGGAACACCCCTTGAGCACAGATTTCGTGTTCCATTAACTCCATCCTAAATAGTGCCTTCATCCTTCCTCTCTTTGAACACTTTTGTTGTGGTAAGAGAGGCTAAAACTAACATATAGTCACCTAGTTTAGCTGGGAATGAGAAACATGGCGACCCCTTTGAGCTTATCAAGATGGTGTACTGAAGCATCCGTGCTGGCCTTTTTGAGTCATTTGCGTTTGTAATGCTAGATTTCAGCATGCAGTAAATTCATGTTCCGCAGGAAGGGGCTGCTGCGTTGTTGGTGCGATATTTATGAGCACAGTAATCACAGGTGCACAATTTATGGCTTCGCTGCATTTGTGGTGCGAAATTTCAGCGTATGGGAAATCCTGGTCAGCGAGGTAGAGTCTGCTCCGAGTGTGATACGCCCAGAACAGCTTAAGTTACTGAAGGTGTTGTGCTACCTGAGTTGTAACGACAGTAACTGTATAAATAATTACCCATTGTGTTCTGTGAGTTCCATGTTCTGCGTCTGTAGGAGTATTTCACTCACTGATGGCTGATTGCTGCCATGCACTCGTCTGGAATCTTAGAGGGTAACGATTGAGAATTTTAATGTGCGCCTGCTCTGTCCACGTAAATTTTCCAGGGAAAACGGGACCCAGCTTATCTATTGCTTTTGCTGGCACACTGTTGAGGTTAATTTAAACTACTCGTATATGACTCCTTATTTTATTTCTGTAATTTTTAGATAACGTTTTTGTTTGTTCCTCATCTGATGGAAGATTTTTTCTACATGCCTCACAGTGAATCCTCTGACGCAAATATTCTGCGCGAGTTTGCTGTTCGTGGGCCTCGTGTTGTGCTTTGCTGGCCACCGCTGGGTCAACTTCACCATGTTCACCGCCGGCTTCTTGGGCGCCTGGTTCGCGCTCTTCGTGACCTTCGTGCACGTCCCGCACGCAGACATCCACGGTAGGTGGGCGGCCTGTTCGCTGCGCCGCGCATGGGGTATGTGCGTTGTTACGCTCATGTTACGCAGACTCTTCTGAACTTTCGTGAAGCCAATGTTTTGCGTTATCCAACGTTCAGTTGAAAACAGAAAAGCAAAAAAGTGACGTTTGTGAAGTTTGGTATGGTCTAAGTCGCAGTCTCATGTCAGCGTGATGATCTCGACGTATGTGTTAGTGATACGGCTTTTTGATTACGGGTGTGATAGCCAGCAGTGTTGTGTAACCTGTTTCGAATTGTCTTTTGAGACAATTTAAAGCTAACAGTTGTCATTTCTTCAAAATGACTCTTTTCAATCTTGCAAGTATCGTCGAATACAATACAAAGCTAGCAAATACAAGGTCAGCAATGCTGTGTGGAGAAGTGTTCCTCAGCATTAATGATTGTTGTCTCGGCCATGTATTCTCTATCGATACATTTTGTAATATGACCAGCAGGTACGGTACCCAAGGCTTCAGAGCTGTCAATTAAACTAAAAATATTGAATATGATCTAGGGTTGAACACAAGTGTTTATGGCCTCCACAACTAAAGTGGGATTTTTAACGTAGCATTTCCCCTCAGGGGGATACAATTATTGTACCTATGGGAACTAGCGCTCCCAGGGGGACAATGTGAGGGCCCGAGCTAAAGGTTAGGTAGGCTTTCTTTTGTCAAAATAGAATAGGTTTTGTTGTGTTACGGACCATCTTTTTTTCGGTTCACTGCTGTCCTGTTTTTCACCGCCTACCACTTTCTTCTTCAACTTTTTCTTGTTTCATGAACTTCTTTCTTAGCTTTCTGTTTCTGTGCCCTTTCTGCATAGATTCCACGTTCCCTTAACTCCATACTAAATGGTGCCTTCTTCCTTCCTCTCTTTACATCTCATTGTTGAGGATAGGGAGGCTTAAACTAACTAATAAACTAAACTAACTAACGTAGCATTTTCTAACGTAACCAAACTTCAGTGTTCCCAGACCAGAGAGAATTGCATTTACTTGAAAAAAGCCTCGTTTTGAAAGCTTTGATTTGTGAAATGTGCATAAAAGGAGTGGACACCCCAGAGCAGTGGGACCACTCTCTCAATTGTGGCGCTCGTGTTGCTGGTGTCCTGCACCCTTTCTTCCTTCAGGAGATACAACTATGGTATTCATGGGAGTCACAATTCCCATGGGGACAATGTGAGGTCCCGAGCTGAAAGTTTGGTAGACCTTCGTTTCGTTGGAACAGAATAGGAGTGCTGTGCTGTGAATGGGGGGTTTTGTTATTCAACTTTTTGTTTACTGCTGTATTTTAGCACCTTATGCTTTTTATTCAATTTTATGTTGTGTCATACACTTCCCTCGCAATTCATGGTTTCGTTGCGAAAGGGATCTTGTGTGGGAACACGCTTCGTACATAGATTCCAGTTCCCTTAGTTGCATACTAAATATTGCTTCCCTCGTACCTTTCTTTGTAGCACCTTTGATGTAGTTAAGAGGCCCAAACTAGCTGATCTAATCTAACCTAACCTAAATAAGAACATGGATGAGAAGCATGACGACAGGCAACGAGATTTGAAATGCGATACACGTCTCAATTTTAGTGTTCAATTGTCATGTTGAGTGTTACGCGTTGCGAATCCATGCCAAGGTTTGTTGTCAAGCGGAACTCGTGTTATCTAGTGGGTGTATGTGAGATTTTTTGCTCGTGCTACGAAGTTGGTTCCTATCTCAGGTGCTAGAAACACTTGATGTCACTGAGAACATGTCGTCAAATAGGGCTGAGTGTGTTGCTGTATTCCATATTTTGTGTTATTTCTAAACCATTTGTGTTGTTAGCTGCGAGAGCTCATAACTGTTGTGTGCACCGTGACCAGTACCCTGACAACTCCTATGCAGAGGGAAGTAGCAATAAATCTTCGTTCTGTGTGTCTCCCTAATAGTCAGTGTCGGACCGATGTTTTCATAAATTGAGTACAGAATCTTCGTTCATTACATCAATCAGTAGCGCACCTGAGAAATAAAGAGATTTCGTGTTAGGAGTTATATGGTAAATTGAATGCCCTCTGTTGTTCTTCAGCCTAATTCATTTTTTGTCCTTCCGAGTGGTCAAGTTCACTTGGAGGTGCACGAGCAGTTTCAAAGGTTCTAAGAACAGATGAAACTGCGAAAATTCCCTCTAAGGTTACACTGCGCTTCAGCGTTGCAGTGCTTTGTGAAAGTGTAGTGAGTGGAAAGTGAAAGATTTGTGGCCTAATGTGCGGTGTTGTGTGGCTGCAGTGCTGGCGCTGGCCACGTTCCAGTACAGCCTGGTGTGCGGGGTGCTGTGGCTCGTGCTGTGGCACTGGCTCAAACGGCCCTTTGTGTCTGCCCTCCTCATCATCCTGGAGGCGGGTCTCCTCACTGCCATGACCACCACACACTTCCTCAAGTGTGAGTAGTGTTCGCCGCTCCCTACTTCTCTATGTGTAGGTTTTCAGAAACTCTCTCATAACTCCCTGTAAAGTATTTATGTTCAGGGATAAACCTATCAGTATGCAGTGTATGGCGATGACATGGCGGTGTTATACTTTTGAGTACACGCTGCTCGATGATGCTCTTTAAGAATATTAGGAAATTTGATTTGAATTTAGCCTAGGTAAGTTGAATTACTTAAAGGCTGATATGGTATTGACCGTTCTGTGCTGACTCTGTTGGGATACGATTATAGTATCGTTGGGAATTACCACTGCCACGAGGAAGATGCGAGGTCTCTAGCTGAAGGTTAGGTAGGTTTTCCTTTTGTTAGAAGAAGATAACTTTTTATTTTGGTGTGGACTAAATTTTCTCATTCGCTGCTAACATTTTTTCCAGCACGTACTCCTTGCTTCTTCAGCGTTTTTGGTTTCAAAAACTTATTTCAACCTTTCTGCATCTATGCACGAGGAATCTGTTATAAAAACACACTTGTGCGTGGATTCCTCGTACCCTCAATTCCACCCTAAATTGTGCCTTCCTGTTGCTTCTTCCAGGAACACATTTTATGTGGTTAGGGAGGTTTGAGTTAACTCATCTGATACAATTTGTGGGGCTGTAGCATGCTTTGTGTTGAGCTTAATGCGCCTTTTAATGATCAGAACATAATGACTGCAATGGTGATCTTTTGTGACCAGTTTACGCTTAGGCTAACTAACGTGTGACCCATTTACCACTTGTTATGAATGTTTTAAGCTGTAAAGTAAATAATTGTCATCTTCTGAAAGATGGGCTTGTGAGCAAAAATATATATCAAGGTACATAATTCATTTACAGTAAAAATTTGAAGAGGTATAATACGTGATAAGATAGGATTATTTTGGACGTTTTTGTGGCATACGTATGGAGAAAACTACTTTAGCAAGCTGAATACTACTCTGACTTTATGAGGCATTTCATGTTCTTTAAAAAAGTTTGTTATTCGCTGTATTACCGCACCGTGAATTTGCATGTGCGCTCCACTTGTGTTGCATCTGATGAATTAGGAGGCTTTTCTAATATAAATTATTGGCATTTAGGATTTATGTGCTGGTAATTCATATTTTTCGCTGCGTCTACAAGTTGGAAGTATTGTTTTTCTATTAATTTCCTTTCAGAACCAATAAATCGTCGGTATATACTCTTTCTGAGTGTTTCCAATCCAACCGAATCTTATATTTAAACCGGTATAAGGGCAATCATTTCAAATCTGTTAACTGAGAAAAAAATGATAGTAAACATGCTCACTTGTTTAATCAGAAAACATACTTTATTTGAGAAGTGTTTTTCAAAGCATTTCTTCATTTTTGTGAACAACTGCTTTGAATTCAAAGTCTATCCTTACATTTTGTGTAAGGAAATGCTTTAAATTAAAAGTTCTAGCCTATATCTTACCCTATAAGTTGAAAAATGCTTTGAGTTCGAAGTTCGGCTCAAAATTGATTTTGGAAAACGTTTCGAGTTCGAAGTTCAACCGTGAAGTTATAAGTAAAGGGCTGTTGTGAATTCGTGTTGTTTGCGTTTGGATCAGACGCACTCGTGCCGACGCCTTCGAACGTGGCCGTGTTCGTGGTGCTGCCCGTGCTCTTCGCTCTCTGCCTCGTCGTCTACTCCTTCAGGAACATCAAAGCCGTCAGTCGCCTAAGTTATCCCTCTTGGTTTAGGTTTTTTCTTTAATCCTGTCGGGAACGTTAATCCTGTGACGTTGTGAAGTATAGTTTTAAGTATACAGTATACTTTTTTCGTTGTATTTCATGTTCCTGCGTTTTTTCCTTCATTCCAAACAAGACAAAGACAAGTTCTACTTTTTTGTTATTCCTGCGATTGAATCCGAACTTGTTTGAGAATGTTTTTTAATGGCTGCCGGTGATAATGCTGTGTTCTGCTTACTTCATGCTGTGTGTAAGTTTGCCGTACATACGAAACTAATGTGGCAATATACTCTTGAATTTCCACGTGACAAATGGTGTTTTATCATTCGTGTGTCTCTAAAAGAACCAAGCCAATATTTTGTTGTAGTTTTATAAATTCAAATATCAGTTTGAGGTAAATTTCGTGTCTCTTCCATTTTTTCTTCGCCTATAACTGAAGGAAACTATCATTGCGTCGTGGTATTAATCATGATGTTTAAAAAACCGATGTACTAGGGGATATTCATCAGGCTTACTTGGAGTAGATTAGCCTCGATGTAAAGCATCTCTTATATAATACTTGAAGTTTCATGGCAGGAACTGCTCCTGCCACCTGTATTGATCTCAAATAATTACACCAAGGCAAAACCAAACACCAAAATATGCCCCCTTTATCTTTTTTGCGAAGATGTAAAACCAATAGAGATGCAATCGGCGTAAAGTTCCGCACATCTTGTGTGACGCTCTGTACACCGTAACGTACGTGCTTAATTTAGCATCGTGCGGGGCGTGGGCCGGGCAGGTGCACATCCTGTCGTGCGTGCTGGTGGGCTCGTACGCCGCGACCGTGCCCCTCTCCTTCTACTTCGGCTGCAGCCTCAGCTACGTCGCCATCAACGCCGTCGCCGCAATGACCGTGCCCGGCTACACGGCCGCCGTCGGATTCCCACCATTCCAAACATGCGGTCAGTTACGCACTTTGTTCAATTGATGGGTAGTCCAAGTTGTTCTGTCATATTTGTTCTCTTTCAATAGTAGGTAATGATGAATCTACTCTCTATTTTTCACATGGTTTGGCATTTATTTTCACACTCGTTTCTGTTGATATTCATTTACTGAAAGTATTAATCGAAGAAAGTTGCGGGTTTCCTTCATCATAACCCCTCAGGAAAATATTACTATTATATCTATGGTAATTAGCACTTGAGTTAATTAGCACTTAAACTCCTTGTGACTAAGGGTGATGATTGTGGCCTGCTGTTGGCTACCCTCCCATAGGGAGGAGAAGTCTGGTATATGTATTTATGTATGGAATTAGCACTCCCAGGAGAAAATGTGTGAGGGCCCAAGCAGAAAGGTAGGTAGGCCTCCTTTTTGTTGGAGCAAAATTATTTTTGTAATGTTAGGGACCACCTTTTTTCGAATCACTCCTGTCCGGTTTTTCTGCAGCTACTACTTCCTTCTTCCACTTATCTTGTTTCCTGAACTTCTTTCTCAACTTACTATTTCTATATCCCTTCTGCATAGATTCCGCATTCCCTTATCTCCATACTAAATGGTGCCTTCCTCCTTCCTCTCTACGATACGTTTTTTTTTTTTTTTGCAGCGGTTAGGGAGGCTTTAACCAACATATAATCTAATCTAATCTCCTTCACACAAGTTGAGAGTTTCTACAATATTTGCGTGTGATGGCCTCTAGTATTTTCACACAATGAAAGTCCATGAGTGAGCTCGCACTCACACCATTTGGCGCGCGTGTGCAGACATCGTGCTGCTGACGCTGTGGCTGACGCTGCTGACGAGCAGCCTGGCGTACCAGCACGTGCGGGAGCGCCACTCGCCCCCCTTCCCGCCGCCCAACCTGCAGTACTGGCGGGCTGCCAGGCGCGCCTGTGCCTTCTTGCAGGAGCGGGGCACCGCCTGCTGTGGCGGGCTGCTGCGCCGCGCCTCCCGCCGCTACAGCAACGTCAGCGCTTCCGACGACAGCGCGCCGCACAACGGGCCCGCCACTCCTGTGGGTGGCGCTGGGGCAGACGAGCAGCAGGAGACCAGATTTTACGCCCCTTGTCTCCGATCCAATCTTAACTCGGTCAAGATTTGGATCACCGGTGGAATGGGTCTTAGAAATCGCGCTCCGTTCCCCGCCTACCATTCCTTCCCTCGACATCCTGAAGAAAGTGAAGAAAATGAGGACCGAGAAAGAGAAGAAGAGATTCAAAATGGTACTTGCGCGCCTTCCGAGGTAGCTCCCACGGCCGGTGTGCGAAGCAGAACTGTCAAAGTTTGGTCCGACCTCAAGGAAAATTTTCTTCAGAGGGTCAGGCCTCACATTCCTTGGCGACGCTCAACTCTTGTTGAAGACTGTTCTGATGACGCTGTGTCCTCGGGCAGCTCTGATGGCGAGGTGGACCGCAGAGCAGTCGGCATATTTGGAGACCTGGAGACGCCTGCGAGAGACTCGGACTCGGAAGAACGGCGCTTCTCCGAGGCCTCTGATAGGGACCTCGCTGATCTCAGAGGAGACAACTTCAGATCATCTCAACTCACCTTCGACCATTTATGAGAACTGCAGTGAGCATAGCAGGTGCTGTTGTGGTCTGCGGCGGATGTGTCGTGTTGCGCGAATTCTTCATAAGGGTGAAATGTCTTCACCTATGGCGATGTACAGAATCCCTAAATTGTAACATTCGCTGTCACCTGTTATGACTGGGATGTATTGGTGCCATGTTAGTGCCCGTGGTACAACAGTTTCTTTAATTGAAAAGGACATTTTATATCTACCTTCTGTTGACTTGTACCTGTTTCTCATTTCGAAGAACTGAAATGAACATAGTCACTATTGTAGATATCCTCCATGGCGCTGCAAACGCTTAACGTTTGCGATTAAACTCACAAAGTCCCGTATCCAAATTACCAGAAAGATCTCTTCAGTTATTTAAATGACAAAGCATTGACCATGAGACAGGGTTCTGAGGCACTACAGCTATGGATGATGTCAAGTCACCCGTGGGAAATGTGGTTTTCATGCCAGAATTTTTTCAGGAAACGAAGAAAAATTATAGATTTATGAAGCAGTTGGTTTTGTATAGGTGTTAAAACTCAAGTTGTGCTAAAAATTCGACAACGGAAAAAATTGAGGAACGTTTCAGTGTATTTTTTAAGTAGTTATCAGTGTGTTTCGAAAAAATTCTCAGTTTTTTTAAGGATTTATGATTCTTCAAGACTTGAAAACTTGAATTTTTACTTATTATTCGGAGTCGCTTAGTATTAGCAAAGAAATATGCAACGTAATGTTGAGTGCGAATGGGAAAGGAGTTCTATGATATCACTTTATGCATTCCAATTTTCTTGTATTATTTAGATTATTGGGAACTTTGCCAATTTTGTTTTTATTTACATTTTTGTAATCTCTGGCGGCATTTTACTTTGTCGTTGCAGTATTTTTGAACTAGGTTTCTGTGTGAGTTGTGCCAAAAAATCATCCATGAGTTCTCCTGTGATAAGCTTTTGACGTTAATCCTGATGGTTACTGCCAAAACTAGCTCGGAAATATTTGTTGAGCTTCACAAGAGCAGGTACAACATCAAGACATGTGTAGAGGTAAGGAGCAAGTACGTCTCCGCAACCGACGCTTTCTGCAATTGCAAAAATTTCTCCGCTGGTCACGAGAAGTTGTGCCGAGTGTAGCATTGCGATTCCTGCAGTGACAACACCAGACTTATTTGAATTTCTACAGCTCCGCTTCTGTACCTTAATTAAGAAACTCAGGAATAAATATTGACTAGGCATATTTATTTGTCGTAAATCAACACTGGATGGCTTTTAGGTTCGTATGTACAAAGCAGCGTCAGGTGGCTGGTCGAGACAATCGAGACAGATCGAGACATTTTTTAGGCCCTCATTTACTTTGAGTAAATAATGCTCAAAATTGTTCGACCAACTTCAATTTTCAGTGTGATTTTTGAATAAATGATCTCAATACTCAATTTTTTTTTTTTAATGAAAAAAGTCATTAGCGACGAAAAATACCCATGTGTCAAAGAGCCAGCTAGCGTGATATTTGGCGTCACGTTCTATCAGTGTAGGGAATTTCTGTTGATTAGTATGTAGAAATACGATTGTACATCATGGTCATTTCTAACAAATGACGCGCATCGAACTTACGCTACATTTTTTGCAATTTATCTGTAGACCAACCGAGTATAAAGATAGCATTAGAAGGGAAATAAGAACTTCAGTTAAATATTTTCATTTTTACGTGCAATGGAATTTTTAATACTCACAAATTCAAATTGTACAGTTGTTTTGGTTTGTTTTATTTTCGAGCCAGCCTATAGCAGTGCCTCAATCGCCGCTTGCTCACCAGCCAGACCTCACACAGCCGCAACTACTCCTGTAATTGATGCACTGATGTGTTGGTGATCAGACCTACGTAGTTCTTATTCTTGAACTGTAAAGTGTTCACCATGAAGAGCATTGTTTTAAATTATTTCCCGAAATGAACAGTGTATAGACCCACCTGATATTTCGTCCAGCTAAGTTTAATGAAAACACTGTTGAATGCGGTTGGTTGTCCCCGACAGTCATCTCTGTACTATCGAACATTATTAAATGCGACCTAATAATGGAGAGCGAAAAATGGGGCTTGACGATGTCACTTAAAATATTGCTTTGTACGACAGGAGGATTTGGATTACTCAGAATTAGTGAAATAATTAATTCCTCAACCCTCTACGGTAATGGTGATTATCAAACTCCACGTCTTTAAGAAGCTCTAATGTGTTCTATTCCTTAAATTTCTACTGCTTCTCTACCTGTGTATTATCTTCGTGTATTTGAAGTTACTACTGAGCGTAGATCCTTCATCGAAGTCAGTGACAACCTGGTTTCTGTGCCAGCCTAATAGCATTCGTTGTAATAGTAGTACTAGAAAAAAAATCAGCTGGCAAAAGATCGAAATTTTGGCTAATTTTCTAAAGTACTCATATCTACCTCAAGTTTTGATCGTTTTACTCTTTTATTTCCGATAGATATCTCTGTTAATTTAGCATCATGTCACCTTCAGATGCATGGAAGAATTCCACTGGAGATTAAAGTGACCGACTTTTTTCATTTCATTTACTGTATTTCGATTTAAGTAACTTATGTCTTTTCTTAAAAGTTCCCATGACGACTAAAGAGCTTGTTTGGCATCAGCCTGAGTAGTTTGTGTTATAACAAGCGCAAGCGATGCTCCCAGGATTCTATTTTTCGACCTGACGGATGTCAACTCATTGCATAGCATTCACTATGAAAGATGAGTTAAGAAAGTTTCTTTCACTTGGAAATCAGGAAACAATGTTTTTTTTATTGCATCTGCATTGTGTTTGTTACTCCTTACCTTCCTTCGGTTGGGATACCGTAGTCTTGTTACTGGTTTTGTATTGGTACATAATAATTAAATGCAAGATCTCAAAAACAGGGCAAAAAATGAGTATTAGTCCCTTTATGTGCTCAGATTCTGGCAGTCGTACTGAACGAGGTTTGTACCTTGCGACTATAAAGCATCATAACTTTTTTGTGTACGTTTATTTATAAGTTGGATTCCCCCACTCGCTGTGAACGCCTCGAGTCGCAGTTGGACCCCTGAGCTTATTCAGGTGCTGAAGCTGTACGTATTCATAATCTGATTTTCGAAGTGAAAAACGTGCAAGTTTTTTCTTAAATCTCGTTTATTGAGGAATTTTTTTTATTTCTAGCTGTACTCGGACGAGTTAATTCATAAAATGAGACATTCTAAATTAGAAGAGCAATTACTCACTTTTAGTTGCTCGCTAAAATGTTTCGAGATTCCTACAGTTATTCTATTTTAAACCTTTTTTCAAAGTTTAAATCTTTAGAGACTTTTTGAGTCCTGTCTGTTACCCTACCTACGATGACACTTCTCTATTTAAAGTAATACAAGTAAATGAAAATTTACTATATTAATTTCAAATTAATCTTTATTTCATTGATGAAATACTCAACACTTTCAACATTGTACATGTACGTTACTCAGAGATATTAGTATGGCTTAATGCCTGTTTTGCTCAAACAAAATTTAGTATGGCCAGCCCCATGTACAATGTGTTTAACAAACGACTTGTTTAGGCAGGATATTTGAGGACTCGAGAGCCTCACGTAATCTCCGGTCTGGTACGCGGATCTAATCCTGGCGTACACCAGGCCTTCTGGCTTGCATGGTTCAGATAGCGAGGTGTGGTGGTGCTACCGTGGATGCTAAGCTTGGTGCTGTTTGTGTGTAGCCGAGCATTTGACAATCATATGACTAACGGCCAGGAATCTCTTCAGAATTAGCTACATTTTGTGCAACGTAAATCCCTGGTTGCTAATTGAGAGTTGGAATTGTTCACACATGTTCCTCAATTTTAAATAATGAGGAATAAGAATCGAAAGTCTCGTAGTTCATTGCTAAGAATAGGATGTGCAATATATACTTTATTGCCTAGCAATAAAATTGTCAATCAACTATTGAGCATGGGGATAGGCAGAATATTTCTTATACGTGCTCAAAGATTTGCGTCCCTGAAAATTGAACGTAATAAATTGAGTACATCAGAGAATCTATTACGTATTCAACTTCATTTCAAGACCGCAACTTTCCATTCGCATAACAGCTCTTTTAACTGCATCCGGCTCCACTTTTCGGCAGGGAAGGAAGGAAAAATGTGTGAGAAGCTAAGTCTGTGTGCCAAAGTAAGCTTATAATGGAATAACATGCTTCATCCAAGTATCCATTTTTTTACAGTGCATTTGACAATCATATGACTACTGCTAATGAATGACTGTGACTTGACTGCTAATACTTGGATGAGAAATGAGCGGATATTATGTGGCATGACGAGGTGTCTGCGTAATGCGGCTGTATATGTGGCACGACGAGGTGTCTGCGTAATGTGGCTGCATGTGTGGCATGACGAGGTGTCTGCGTAATGTGGCTGTAGACAGGTGCTTCAGTGCACAAAGATGATGCCATGGTAGGGAAAATGTTGTCGCGTTCATTGTTAAGAATAGTTAAAGCACGTTTGAAAAGTGGAGCCTGATGTTAAAAGAGTGGCATTGCTAATGGGAAGTTGCCGTCTTAAAATGAAGTTGAAGCAGAAGGATGTGTGCGCTTTAGAAATGTTAGTGAGCATTGCGAGAGTTTGATCCAACGACAAATGTGAACAGTGAGAAAATGTGTGATCAGGAGGCTGTTGCCTCGCTCAAGTTGCTTTGTCTGTTGCCTGGCCTAGAGGCGACTGATAATTTCCTACCAAGTAAGAAGTTTGTCAGGGCTTTGAAAACTCATTATCAATGTTTTGGTATCAACCTTGATGAAAAAAGGTTGGCTCGCTCTATTTTATTTTTCGTGACTGTACAATATGCGTACACTAAACTGAGTTACTGGCCATTGCTTTTGCTGTAACAAGGAACCTTGAATCTTCTGTGTCGCAAAGGCATCTACGATTGAGTCGATTTGTTATTGGAACAAAGAGTGTTTGACAGAGTGTCATTTTACAAAAAGTTACTTAATAATTTTAGCATTCAGATCTTCAAGTGATCCGTGCGTTTGTTCAGTGGTGCTGTAATAGCCGTTTGAATATTATGACTACTCTACGCTGTTCTAAAGTATCTTTTGTTGCACGTTCAAAGTCGGCCATATTTTTGTATTGTTTTGTGATATTTTTCCAATAAAATCTGAGTTGATGTCTACGTATACGACACCCTCTCTTCAATGTAACTCTTGGCCGCCTCATGTGTTCAATTGCAATGTTCTCTACTGAGAAGTATATGTTCATCATCTTTTATGTGATTCAGTGTAGATGTTTACTTGAGTAGAAGAATTTTTTAGTTAAGAACCGAGATGCGTAGCTTTATTTTGTTTGTGAAACGGTGCTCATATTGATAGCCGTAAAGCTCATAATGTTGCATTTGTTTCTGCGTTCTAAGTCACTTGGTTGAAGTGAGATTTAATTAAGAGAGTGTTTATAATACCATTTAATATATTTAACCCTTTGAAAAGACAGTAACTGTTGTTCAAGAACAAGCCTTATTTTGTTAGTTCCTTTTAACCAAACCTAATCATAGGCCCATTTTTCTATCATTATGTTTATGGATTATCTCTGTCAAATTTCTCGCTGCTAGAAAATGCTCGTATAAAAATGTGGCGATACGTAGACTGTTGTAAGGAGATGGTATGGGGCTGATGAAGAGTGCAAGGTTTGCCATCATACGTTCGATGTGATTTATGTGTTCTTGAGACAGTTTAGCATTGAGCTCCATAGTTAGGTACCTTTTATCGTGTGCCCTATTTCATTTTTGCCCGTTCGAGAGCTCGTCATTGTTAAAGCAACTGCGTTACCCTTAATGTTCATGTGTCTACACACTTGAGCCTAGTGACATTTTACAAGCTGAGTGGTGCACAGTTTTTCCACTGAACTTATATTTTGTGGATATGAACAGATTGCTTTTAGTCCATAGATGTATAGCAAGATTCAATGTCAAATTTCTATGCTGGTCAATTTACAACTAGCGTCAAGCTTTTTTTTTCGGGAAAACATTAAAGCCTCATGTCAACATGAGGCAAAAGCGGCCTCTTGTGTTCTTTGGCTGCAATACTATACAGGAACAATTGTGGGCGCATCATAGCGAGGTAGTTTGGCCAAGATCTACACTACGGATTACTAATAGGCTGTAAATTAGGTCAAGTTTTCAATTATTCATTATGACGTTTCGTTCGTAGATGCTTTAAATAACTTTTTATTAAAGAAAAAAATATCTATTGAAATAATTTATGATTATGTAAGCTTTACAGATTCCTGTCAAGATTTTCATGGAGAACGATTATTATTTCAACATGTAGCACCCATTATTCTTGTGTGAATTATTCATCTAAGTTGATGAATGTGTCGAAAATTGAATTTCAACACTTCGGTCATTTTTTTCGCGGCAGTCGAAGTTCAATATGTTCTTCGGCATCATATCAGTGTGGGACCAGCACCGTATAGTTGGGCTTCAATCCTGAAAAGAAACCATCTACACTTGCTAGTGGTGTAACATTCTCTGGAATTGCATTCCGACTCTAATTCTCGAATACATCCTTAACTGAAAAGCAATATTCCGAGTGTGAATAAACCAATCAATGTTGGTTTCCCACAAGTTTGACCCATTACGCTCAATGGTCAATAGCGGATAGTTCTATGCTGTATAGTTTAGTTTAGTAGTTATGTGGAAGACGTTTGCTTTCAAAGACCTGCCTATATTTATTACTTGCTTCTAAACGCGCTACTTTAAGTTTAGTATAAATTTTATTTGTTCCTCTTTCATCATTCAGGCGCAGTACTCTTGGTCATTGCAGTACAAGTGTGTCGCTCAACATGTGATACGTAAATGCTTACAATTTGGTATCTGTCTTTTCTATTACCCTTGGGCTCCGTTCGTGACGGCAGGACGTTGATGTGTCTGGCTTTGTGTTATGCTCTCTGCAGCAATACCCTCTTTTTTTTGCAGTGCGTGCTCGACACTTGCGAAGAACCTAGTTGGGGAAATGAACTAGTTTCTCACTATGTATTTACTTCATTTTCTTTTGTAGTTGTACAGCCGGTCGGTCAGATGCCACCTCTCGCTTCAAACTTTTTTTGGGTGGGCAACCGTAGTTTCTACGTCATCTGAGAATTACTGCTGAGATCAACACTTGTGCGGCTGCGGTGGTAAAACTAGGAATATAATAATAATATAATAATTCTACGTCATCTGTTACATTATTTAATTTTATTTGGACTGGGGTTCACTCCCAGCAAATTTTTCCCTTTTTCTTGTTTCCTGATTATCACTTGACTCGTACGTTTGTATTCCTCATTATCACTTGACTCGTACGTTTGTAGGGTCAAAAGTGGTTGTATCAATTACGTACGTCAGCGATACCGGGTTTTAATTAATCCATCAGTCTGAAAATTTTTCATCTTCAAGTATTCTCATACAGACGTAAAATTTTGCAATACATTGAAAAAGTTATTTAAAAATCAATGCTAAAAAACGAAAATTTTTAAAGTTCATAATTACGCGAAAGGAAACATAACTAGCTAAGCCCGGGAAACTACTCATCTGTATTTTCAACATAAATATAACTTATCCTAAGCGACCTTTACTTAACACGTCCCCCGCGTAATGGACCACATGTGTACCAGTCGGTATGCTGCTCAAACGCGTACCGGGATAAATGAACGACATTTCATTCCTTTTGCGACCTCATCAAGAAATAACCGTTATCACACCAGGTGGACAAGGTGAAATGTATCGTGTAATTGTATTGGGTATATTTTTTAGGAATGATAAAAGTGTATTCGAGCATCAACACTTTTAAGTGCGACTTGACCCACCGCGGTAGTCACTGAGGGATTTTCATAAAGCTGCTAGCCGACCAGCAGTCACTGACTCAATTTTGATAAATTCTTTTTCAAAACTAAATGAAATTGCGATCTATTTAATGTTCGTTATTTTTGAAATTGATCTCTGAAATTGAACTCTAATCTGAGTTGAATATTGAACTATTGAACCTCCGTTTTATCCCGCCGCTCTTTAACTCGTTAAAGTCGATTTCCCCATTCTGCTACTCACAACCTAATCAAACCAACCGTTTACAACTGCGGAAACGCGGTGAGCGCGAGAACCAATTCTATCTCGACCGAACCTCTCTTCATCAAACCTGCGCCATCATATCCCAACATAAGCTAAGTTAACGTATTCGATCGCATCCAACCCTGCAGTAGGATTCAACTATTTTATCTATGATAATTAGCGTTCCGAGAGGAAGATGTGTGATCCTGAGCTGAAATTTAGGTAGGTCTTCCTTTTGTTGAGTAAGAATGTTTTTGTTTGTTTTCTTTTTTTGTTACGCTCCATCGATTTTTTCGCTTTGCCGCCGTGCTGTTTTTCAACACCCACTACCTTCAACTTCATATTTCATCTTCTTTCCTGAATTTCTTTCAATCTTGCGGTTTTTATGCGTATGGTATGGGGGCCACACGATAAACGTAGATTCCTCGTTCACGTAATCCCATACTAAATGGTGCTTTCCTTGTTTGGGAACATCTTTGCTGCCGAAATAGAGTGTTGGAACAAGGATAACTAACATAGAATCTAAAATATTTTATTCTGAAAATATTCTTCGGCAATACGGCGCGTCGCAGTTCTCCAAGGAAACAGGCAACGAGAACAAAAATCTGCGAGCGCGAACGCGCAACACAACTGTGAAAGAAAAATGACCACTAGATTAACGATCTGATAAGGAACTAGGTTTATACGGTATTTGAAGTATGACAGCAGAATAAACACTGGATTTCAAACCTCTGAACTCTTACCGAGAGAACGAATCGAAGGATTGAACTTTATTGTCCTCGCGCCGAGGTGATGACATTTAACAAGAGCCAGCAGCAACATACGCAGATCCAACAAAGGGAGCAGAGGATTAAATTGACGGTAGATTCTTCCTAACGAAGAGTAAAGAAGTTTAGTTCATAGAAATCAGCTAATCGATCACTCTTCATCAATTATCTGTTTCGTTTATGGGACAAATTTCGTCACATATTCATTTTACGCCGAAGAAGAGCCCAACGGCTTTCAGAGATTTTAAGAGGAAATCAGTATGAGGTGCCAGTCCAGCGTGTGCATGCAATGATTAAGGTTCCGAAATACCCTAATCTACTCAAGCGGTTAATTGACCCTTGGGCACGTTGAAGTTTATGGTTAAGGGTTTTAGGTCAACACACCATCAATGCAAAACCTTGAAGGTCCTCTACCGGGTGTTACCAGAACTAATCGCTGGACTGGTCCCTGAAAGTGACAGAGACAGGTTCAAGCGCGTCAGCAGGTAAGGTAAAAGGAAAGGTAAAGTGTACTTCTCTAATCTCCCGATTTGCTCGTGCATTGTGGTAAGGACAAGTGGTGAAGGCATAGTAAATATATATCAGTAAATACGTATGTCCGATTAATCCACAAATGCACTACATGTTGAACAACGTATAGATCCTTTCACCAACGAATCAGCGCTTACGAGTAATATTGGTTTGAAATTCTTCTCCATAAGAGCTATATTGCTGAACGACGAAAATGATGGTTATAATTACGTTATGCAAAGAGCAATGAACTCTTTTAGCGCTGTGATGAAACTCCAATGTAGTGTGTTCGGTGTACGGTCCTATTTATTTACTTCTCACCTTGGCTTGCTTGTTTGTTTGTTCGCATGCTTACTTGTCAATGGGAACGCTTTATTTTCATCAGGAACATAGTGCAAAACTTACCTTTTACCTTCAGTTATAAAAAATAATAATAATTGAGCAAAAAACAAAATCCTTATTTTAACAATAGCGATAGGTAAACTTCAGGCTGCAACCTGTTTTGTAGATACAAACTTCGGCAACTATCCCACTTTACACAGAAATTTTGCCATGGTCTCAACAGTAAGTCCTACATTGTGTACCCAACGAAATAACCTCACAAACAACCTCATCCAACTGTTCACCGGCGGTGTAGTATCAAATAATGGTGAGCTGTCAAAGTAGCACTTGAGTTTACTCTAAAGACTCGAGTGCCATCGAAATACTGAGGGAGGAAACTCAAATTTTGTGACACAAGAAATTCTTCTTTCATAAATTTAGGACAAACTAAACACAAAACGAAATTTCAATCAAAATTCACGAAAAAGAATATATAAGAAAAATCAAAAGAATTGACCATTTTAAGAACGCTCACATTTTAGGTTTGGTTTTTACTTTAGATCGAAAAAAACATTCGTACCAATCAAAACTAATACAGAATTATTATCAATTACTTAGTAAAATACCCTTATTCATTTCCACAACAATCAATCGGCGCCTATCTCTTTCATTAATGGTTTGCATGTTTTTTAGTGAAGTTATTTTATTCTTCTATAAATATCTTCCTCGATCTTGATAGCATCTATCATATTAAATTTCAAATAACACCATTACATTGTGGTCAGTAAGCCATTTCTTTATTGATTTCGTTGTATGCTTAGAATCATCACCTCGCTGGAAGATCCAATCTACTGAGATGCCCAATTCCCACTAAAGCAAGTTAGTATTCAAAATATTTTGGAACAGTTCGGCCTTTATTCAGCGAACTACAATGTGTGTCTTGCCAGTTCTATTTTCGGAAAAAAGTAACTGTGGTGCTATACCTCACTTGAACTTTACGGAAGGAACTGTGTTCTTTGATGCAAAAGCAGTACCTTCGTTCTTCTAAACATGATTTCGTAAATTTCGATCAAATAATTTAATTTTAGTTAAATCTGTCCATAAAATACTTCCACATTTTTTGGATTTAATCTTAATTTCACGAGAAAATTACAACCGGGCTTCCCTATACGTCGTTTAATAACAAACGAGTTCTTCTAGGAGAACGTGTTTTCAATTTCTTCCTATGAAGTTCATTGTTTATTGTGTGCGGTGAAACACCAGTGCCTGAGGCTGATAAATTTATACCAACATTTCGTGCGTGATTATTAGATTATTTGAGCAATTCAGTTCATTTTCTTCAAAAATCTTCCGCGGAGCGCAAGATTTTCTGCGGTTTTCTGTAATTTCTCGATTCTTGTGGTTATAAACAGCTGACGCAATGATCTAGCGCGCCATTTTATGTTTTTCTGATATTTCCGTGTAAGCTGTGCCTGTTTCCGGTTTTTCATTATCATTTCATGGAAACGATTTATTTGTTTTCGTTTTTAAATATGATTGCACTGCAGTGAAGGGAACTACAGCATTGACTGATGACGTATTTAGATTGTGAATGTATCAGCTACTGAGCGTGTTAAAAGATCATTCTAGAAAGTTCTGTACAAAACGCTGTCACTAAGAGGTAATTTGAGCGAGTTTACTGCAGAAACTTATTTTTTACACATACTTTTCCACCCATAAATACACAAAAACTTCTGTACATTTTGTACGAGTTAAATTTCCTTGATTATTCATGCATAGTTTGTTTTCATACATTTTGCAGCGTAGATTTTGCCAATTGGCTTTACTTGTAATTTAGAAATTTATTTAATGGAGAATTTTTTGATGTACGTATATATGTTTCCTCCTGAAACTCTCAAAGTTTTGCTTTTAGACCCTAAGGCTATAAGGTTCACACGTCAAGTTCTATTTTTAAGCCTCAATGCTATGAAAGTGACACGTCAGGTTCCATTTTAAGGCCCTGAGGCTACGAAGGCAACACGCCAGGTTCTGGTTAATTGAAGACCCTTAGGCTACGAAGGCAACACGCCAGGTTCTGGTTAAAGACCCTGAGGCTATGAAGACAACACGCCAGGGACCGTTTTAAGACCCTAAGGCCATGAAAGCAACACCACGGGTTCCATTTTAAGACTCCAAGGCTCTGAGAGTAACACTTCAGGTTCCATTTTAAGATCCATGGGCCGTCAAAGCATCACTGTGCCCTGCTCTGCAAGGCAAATGAGAGTCGTAAGTCTCCTGGACGCTTTTACGATGCGCTCGAATGGCGCATCAAACTCCGATGAAATTCCGTCAGCCCGACACGAGGCTGCAAAGAACGAATCTGAGTTATGGCTCGCGGATCTAAAAAGTCGCCACTCCAGAGCGTAGCGATGCGGCTTTACCGTCACTTTATAGCTAATAAAAAGTATTATCATCACATTTCAGGTCAGTTCTACGCCCAGCATCATTCAATACACAATGCGACGTGACGGCGCAGTGTCGCACGGTATTCATGTGTTGGTAAGAAATATTTTCCGAATGGATGATAGTATTTATTAGTTGAGTAAGATTCCGATACACAGCTCCCTAGCAAAGTATGAGATAGATTCCGATTTTCAGATAATTTCCGAAACGTAGCAAAAGGATGAATGATCGTCTCATGGAGCGCAATTTACAATTTGTGGGATAATTGATGTAAAATTACCGTGCTTCAAGAGTTGTTTTAGTTGATGAAATGCGACCTGAAATTGTAATTCGCACCAGAAAAACTAGTTGTGAGTAAAATGTTTCAGGATAAAATTTATAATATTTATCAATGACGACTACCTTATAGTAATATTCCCTGTTAGTCTGAAATCCGTTGTTTTTCCGAACAACGGCAACAGGGTACCGACAGTTTCTTGCAAAGTTCTCGTTGTACTTAATTATTCCGCTTCAATCGCTTTCCCAATTTAGCTGCAGTTGCTATATTTTGCTGCCAATTCTCTCAAGTCATTAATGAGATGCTCTCGAGTGGATTTAAGTCTGGCCGTTGTAGTGGCCACTTCATTACATGGACCTCTTTTAGTTCAAAATTATCTGTAGTATGTCGAGCGGTATGGCATGGAGCACTGTCGTGCAAAATTATGACTGGCTATTTCAGGGAAGCTCGAAGTGGAAGATGTGTTCTACAAGGTTGCTGTACATTAGCTGCGGGATTTTTATTTTGCCGATCTAAAATTTCTATACTTTTTAAGGTTGCTATATCGTAAAGCGCATTAAAGATTATTTCGAACAAAAAGAGGTCCGTTCAATGACGTGGCCTGCACAGACCCCAGACCTGAATACGTATTGTGATTCATTTGGTTGGAGTAAGGCGAGTGACACTCGACAGAACAACCACAACAGAAGAGATGGTTTAGTATTATGGTTAATTTAGGCTTCTAAGTGTTAGTGGTTCTACTGGTATTGCAGTAGCTACGCTCAGCAGTTGTGCGTCGCAGAGTTTTCCAAATCACGAAAATTAACTGTTGACGTCCGCCTTGTCCCATTCTAAATGTTCGGAAACGGTAGTACAGGAGATCTGACGCAGTTGTGGCAAGGACCTCATCTAGAGACTCAGGGTTCCGAAGGCGACTGTTGATGGCTGAGGGATGCGTTAGCGAAAATGTTCTGCGGCGCACACCAGGTTGTAGAAAGGCTGTACGTAGAGATGTAGCATGACGGAATGTTGGCGTTAGATGTCAGCTCTAATCATATGATGTGAAGCGAAAGAGCGTTTGCCCTGCTCCTATATAGAGTCTGGAAATGCTGGTCGCTTCGTCGAGGGGCGGTTAGGTTGAGTAGTGCTAGTTCTAAAGCTGAGGTAGAGATTTTTGGTTAGGGCTGTTGAGTGAGAGCATAGGGAGAGATCTTAACCGTAAGCTATATCACTGGAATAATTGTTCAGACGATACCGCTTTTTAAATTGGCCTCACTCTGGAGGTGCTGGGCTGGAGCCTCGATCTGCCGCAGTTTATCTGCATGAAGTGGCGAGACAATATGCAATATTCATTCGTGTAACTCGCACTCAAGTCGTGGGGGTTATCTAAGAAGCACCGTATTGACCTCAAGGTGCGAAGCTAATGGTTTATCCTGCATGGCGAGTCGATGTGTGGTATTCGTACGTATGACTTAAACTAGGCGGTTGTGGCGAGTCACCGAGGGAGTAGATCCGCTTGAGAATATCTGGCAGGTGAGAGGAAAACAGCAACTTTTAAAAAAACAGCAACTGCGCGTGAATTATGGAACACGACTGAAGATAAATTGAAAAGATAAGATCAGAATTGTATATGAAATTTCTTGTCGATTTTGTACATTTGCTCTTTAAGTCTACATCATACATCTAATAAACTGTCAGACATTCGACCCAACTACAGTGAACTTCCTCTCATTGCTGAAAGGAACCATTTCCCAAGCTTCATCACATAAAAAATGTGTCAGCTTGAACGATTTTTTGTACCTTATTTTAACTGATCAACGGCACGATGGGTGAAAAATGAGCTTTAAGTTCAAGCTCATTGAGACGGCATGATGCAGTAAAAAAGCTCATATCGTTTTTGGAGCTATCCTATATTAACAGAAACTGCTGCACAGTCTCAAACGGATTCTTCTTAACGTATCATTTCGCGGCTCAATCTTTTCAGTCGGTGGTGATCAGAGATCTGCCAAGTTAACCAAGTTTCACAGTGAACATAAAAGGTTTTTTTCATCATAGAACTATAAAATGACCGAGATGACACTTTTGGTCGTTTAAATTCCTTCGGTGTACGTAACGCAGGAATGTATTCATGAAGTTTTATGACTGACAATTATTTTCATTGCTCACAAGTCGCTGTAACATGAGGGGCCTCACCTGCTTCGTCTGTTCGTACAACAATGGCGATTGCTCACCTTGCCCCATTGCTTCGGAAATATTTTTGAGAGGGTTGTTCTATAGCATCTTACTATCGAAAATAACAGAAAGCATATGTTAGTTTCACCCCTACATTTTAGATAGCATGTGAAATACATACCTTCATGTATAGTTTGTATACCTTCATGTATCCAACACCTTTCAGAAAATAATTCAAATAATTAACTTCGTTTGCTTATTTTGTTCGGTACTGCCAGAAAAAAGTTTTCTTAAGCTATTCAAACTAGAAAGGGCCAATGCAGCATTATAAACCATCTCTCCTCTGTTACAAAGCAGAGATTACTGGCTGGAAATTTTACTCCAAGTCCTAGTGCTGTTCTAATTATTACTTTTTTTGCTGAAGCACGGCAGATCCAGTAGAGTATTCATTGTTAGCCTGATTTCATGGGAGTAATCGTATGGTAAATACCAGATGATTGAAATTGGTAACTGGTTTAATTACTTTTCATTGGTATCAAGATGAGTGAAATGCTCATCCAGGTATTTATTACTATTTTCTATCACACTTAAAGTGTTGCTTTTTGAATGAAAGGTTATTCGCGAACGAAATTCGCACCGCCAACTGTTTTGATGATGAAAAGCAAACAACGTCGAGAGATTTTATTGCTTCCGTTTAAACTATATAGGACACTCTGTCTTAGAAGCCTAACAGAATGCTGAAAAAGTACTATTTTGAATTATATCATTACATGTGATAAGAAATTAATACTCTTTGACAAAAGCAGGGTAACAATGCAAAGATTACATCTAAGAGAGTTTACTAAAGGTTTCGAAAACCTTTATTGCGTGTTAAAACATGAAAGTTTATGTATATTGGTCTCCTAAGAGGTTCGTTATTCCAAAATAAAGTAGTAATTGAGGCCAGTGTAGAAGAATATGCTTTAAAATTACCTAAACTTGCCGTACACATCGGCGTGAGAGAGGATGACTGTGCGAAAAGAGATGGAAAGATGTTAGTCTCACCCTCCAGCCGGCATGCTCAGTAATACGGATCCTGAGGGATCACGTGGGCGAGCCGCTGTACTCGTGTGTACACTGAGGGCATCTGCTGTGTGTTTGTAAAGCATGGAGTATTTTATTTCTTTGTAGAAGTAAAAGAAGTTTAGTAAAACTATCACTACTCTCTTAATTTATAGTTCGAATCATCATGTGCCGCGAGTAAATGATGGTAAAAGTGAGAAGGGGAATTTTGAAAGAGTCTTGTTATGGGGTTGAGAATTTATGAGTTGTAAGCTGTGTTTGCTGCGATAACATGAGCATCGTGAGTAATACGTTCCCTCATGAACAAGGCGGAGCACTTCAGTTTAGGAATCAGCTTCAAGGGCTTATTTTTTGATAGAAATTTGATACAATTCATGCAATTTTTTGAATGATTTGGCGGGTAGAAACTTTCAGTTAATAATTTATATGAACGCTCTGCATGCCCACCACCTGTTTTTGTTGCCTGCACTGAAATAATACATATCTTCATGTATTGTTAGCCTGATTGTACAAGGTTACAATCAATCACTCCCGTAACAGAAATACCTCTTTATTTTTACGTGTTAGAAAATAAAACCTCTTACTAGTCATTTGCTGCGTATTTTTAGGCCACACAAGGCAATGCAGATGTTTTGCGAAGCATGGACTGATTTTTGTACTAGCGAAAATAAAATGAGTTTTTACCTATTAGCTTGTCACGTTTCAGGTCTTGTTACCAATGTATTGGCTTTCAGACAAATTTTCATAAATTCTACTGACATTTTTTCCTTGAAACTGGTAATAAATGCCTTTGCTTATGCATAAATTTCATTTTCTATTTTCATTTCAAGACCAACAAACTCAATCGCCAAAACAATGAATTGAAACATTTTTGAACTCCACGGAAACTAAAACCAGTATTTCACTTACAATTTGCATGCACATGAGCGTTCGAGTTGTTTCAACTTTTTTTTTTCACTCTAAAGACCTTAAAACTTGCAGAAAAGTGGGACTGCGTTCTCAATTGAACTATTTTTGTGATCTTTCAAAATATTTTGAGGCCCCTCAGGGGAAACAACTATTGTATCTATGAGAATTAGCGCTCCCAGGGGGACAATGTGAGGGCCCGAGCTGAGAGTTAGGTAGGCCTTCTTTTTGTTGAAATAAAATTCTTTTGTTATGTTAAGAACCATCTTTTTTAGTTCACTGCTTTCCTGTTTTTTCAGCACCTACTGCTTTCTTCTTCAACTTTGATCTTGTTTCATGAACTTCTTTCTTATCTTACTGTTCCTATGCCCTTTCTGCATGGATTCCGCGTTCCCTCAACTCCATACTATATGGTGCCTTCTTCCTTCCTCTCTTTGGATTGCCTTTTTGCGGATAGGGAGGCTTAAACTAACTAATAATCTAATCTAATAAAATATTTTGAGGTCATTTTCCTATACACGCGATTAAATTTAACGCCAAAATTTGCTAATTTTGATACTCCAACGCGAGAGTTTACTGCGATTTCTGGGTTGACTTATCAAGTGAAGTGCTTATTTCACGACGTACCGATGTCAATGCCATCAATTTTCTGTTATTTGACTAGCTTACAGGTACTTCAGAATTAGAACTCAAGTAAATAGGCCGAGGGTTAATTGTTTTCCGTGTAGTTTTTCCTTGAGAACAGAAGGGCATTAAACACAGTCGAAAATTTTTCTCCACAGAAATGAGTTACAGGTCACCGTCTAACTTTCGTACACTCTTTATCTAGAATACACGGGCGACGGAGATTTATAACTTCAACTTTGCGGGGCTCGGACTTTGTGAACTACAGCACACGAATTCTAGCCTCCCCGACCTCCAAGCGTCCAAGGTAGGGTTGCATCCCGGGATCCCGGATGATTTGGGGCACAAATTTCCCGGTCCGGGAATTCCCTGGATTCTAAATAGCATACATATTTCAAGATATTTGTGAGAAATAACATAAAATCAAGCTGTTTCCCTGGAATTCCCGGCATTCTAAATAACATACATATTTAAAGATATTAGCGAGAAAATAACTTTAAAATCATGCTTTTCCCGGGAATTCCAGGTGTTCTAAATGGTATACATATTTTTCGATATTAGTGATAAAATAACTTAAAATCATGCTGTTTAGTATGATTAATCACATAGAGAGTTCAAGATAGGACTTTAGTGTTTTAATATTATTGAAATTTACATCACTACTCAGTGTAGTCTGCACTATATCATAATATAGTTCAACTATTTCATCAGAATACATTTTGGGGCTTGGTTTCGCAGGTAATAAATAATAGACCGTAATAGATACGATGGCAACCGCCGATGTTGTAGAAACTAAAGCCTATGTGGGGCGATACTATGTTAAAGATGCAACTGGAGAAAGTGCGAAGTGTGTTAAGTGCGGCAAGAGTTTACTTTGCAAAGGCTGGTCTACCAGTGGTTTGTTACATCACCTAAAGAGTGAACACAGCATAATGAAGCCTGAAACTGTAGACCTAGTTGCGTCAACTAGTAGCTGAGAAAAAAGAATTCATATTATAACAAAGCGCCCTTCTGCAAGGGAGAGCAGTATAGTGAAAGCACTAAACCTAAACAAACAAAAATAACAAGTTTTGTAAAGGTGCTTCAAAGTACTCCGGAAGAACAAATGACCAAGCTTGTAGCAGTTGATGGCATGTCAGTAAATGCAGCTACAAAGAGTGAATTCATTAGAGAATGCTTCTCAGATAAAGGTTTTTCGCTTCCTAAATCGCCAAATGCTGCGATGGGTGTTGGCATCAAATTACAATGGCATCAATATAAAATATAAAGAAATCCCGTAATCGCGGAATTCCAGGGATTGTGTTCCTGAAATCCCTGGATTTCGGGATTTTCATTTTGTCCCAGGATTGCAAACCCTAGTGCATGGGTCAAACTACAAAATTGTGGATGCGCTTCAGCACCTGTGCCCTTCGTAATGCACGGCATTGCCGCCAGTGTGACGCATGTTATCATGCTATGAACTTACACAGTTTTAGAACCACGACCCATGATACTAGTCTGGACATTTATTTTTATGGAATACTTTAGCGTAAGGAAATTTAAAGTTCTATTTAAGTGTCAGTGGTAAGATGTCATTGTATTAGCGAAATGTAATTTCCGATGAGGATCCGATTACTAAAGCTAAATTTTAATACCTTCGTATTATTGCCAATAGAAAATCCTGAATACGAACCTTTGAAACCATCCATTTCTGCAAATGAATATATGGCAAAATATTTTTGTACCCTAGTATATTCTTTGCTGCAAACATAGTAAAAATAGAAGTTATATCCACGCGGAAACGTATATTAAATAAACTACTAAAAATACAGAATCCGGTGAATTTAGACGGGTGTGCTGACATGATTGCTAACATCAGGCTACAGCAGGAGCTGGCGAGCGCACCGCAGCGTAGCAGCCGAGTTGACGTGTGGACAAATCAATTGTAACTTTGCTGACGAAGTGGCGGGAGCGGAAAGAGTTATTTGGTGCGCCTGCCGTCCATCACAGCGCATTTGTGCGGCGCTGCTCTGAATACTTCGCATTGCTCTGCCCTGGCTGACATGAGGCTGGGTCTAATTGTGAAGCTTATGAGTCTGGCAAGTGGCAAATGAGTTACATTCTCAAACATGCATCTCGTTAAATGAGATCTAGTTTGAAATTTATGTTATTTTTGACCCGAACTTTTGAGGGTAAAACCTTTGTATTAAGCGTTAAAAACATTCAGTAGCATTTTTATGAGCAGGTTCATCTCTTTTACCATAAATCACATTTTCTCTCAATAAGAAATTGATCAAATTGAGATACATAATGTACCTTTTTCCATAAATAACTCAGTGAAATGCTCAGTAAGTTCACTATTAACATTTCCTAATGAAAATAATGAGAAAAATTTCCCTTGTACATAGTCTTATACACTCCTTCCACAGGTTTTCACAAGTTTAGGACACAACGTTTTATTCAACTGAGAACACAACTGAAGCTCATGCGTTCTAAGATATTAAAACCTAAGCTAGCCTACTCGAATCTAAAATATGAATGCTAGGGATACTTCCAATTGAGGGACATTGAAGATGGGTCTAAAATAATTATCAGAATAGAGCTCGTCATGTGCAGCGCAAAGAGATTTGTGATGTGCAAGCCCTATGTGGAAGATTGGTATTGTTAACGCTAAAATTCTATTAACTCTAAACAAAATTAGGCTTTTTAATCCTCAACCAAAGCTTCGTTTTTCATCTTTTAATACGAAAAATATGGCATACCTTATGAATTAATGACACATTTAATTCAAAACGCATTTGCAGGATGACTTCAATAAATGTCGTTGGTAACACCGTTTCATAGCATGACCTCCATAACTATGCGCCCCGTACTTTTATTATATTTATAATATATGATCATCTGCGTCGCGTATTGACAGTACAACTCCTCTATCACTGAAATGCTTTCCATTTTTTTTAAATTCGCCTCTTTTGCTTTCCATTTAGACGTGGACAACGTCTGGGGTTGGTTTTGTGGTGCTCTGGCAATCAATGCTCGGAATGAAATAAGCAAACATTCATGAAGTGTATATTAGGAGGGCAAATCCTAATTCAATCAGTCTGACACAACATTATTCAAGACTCAATCGAAATTATTTCCGATGTTTCAAAAATCTTTAAATTCTCATTAATCGTTTTTTTTAATCACTTCAAAAGACAATTGTTCAGTTTATCATCATAAAATTTGATTTCATCATCATCTTGCGCTCTCTTTCCCTTCACTTTATTTTGTTTTTCTTGTTCGAAATTAGCGTTTTATTATTATAATACCGTTTCAGCGTTCATCTTTACTTAGATTCGTCAAAGCTTATGGTTTAATTAATAAATAAACTTTCAATTTGAACACATGTGATCTGTGGTTGAGTACGTTAATATTTCAGCTTTCGCTAGCGCTCTCTGATTGTTCGTGGTACTTTTTACTCGTCTTTTTTCAAGTAAAGCGCCGAAATTCAACTGCTTGATCTCACCGGAAGAAGGCAAAATTTTCAAACAGTTTCCATCGATAAGGCAGGACAGCTGGTAGAGTGAGTTCTTCCAAGTTAAATTTCCAACGATAGGTGTCGTACCACGTACTGTAGCTACGTTGACTCGGAAGACATGACGCTATGACAACGTGCGTAGTTTGAAGATCAGATCTGCAGTCCGCTGAGATCGTCCTCTCCTCAGGCCTCCTCACTCGTTTTCTTTCAGCGTCTCCAGGTGATAGCAAAGAAATTCACAGGTGACTGAGCAATTACAGGGAAGACTCGAGAAATATTCAGGATAGAAAATCTCTCTCATGGCCAGGAGTCTTCTTCAGTTTTCCTGGGGAAATGTTGAGTTTTGTTTCACGCTCAATAACTTTATTGCTTCCGCTGAGATATTTTCCAGAGGAGCTGTGCTCTTTTATGAGGGGGCAGTCTCGCACCTCTCTGAGATCGAGTTTCTTCAATAAATGCTGATTTAACAAGTCAGCGACTTTCGCAGCAGTTAAACGGCATTACGTTGTTCTATGACGCATCTTACACTTCTCAAGATTTTTCTCTTCAGTGTAGATAGATATTTAATAATTTTCAGCGCTTGAAAAAAAATTTACTACGCGAAACCGTGTGATTAGTAGAGAAAAAAATAATAATATAATTCAGTGAATCTTATATGATGCATCATGGTCAACATTAATGTAAATTCAATCTTACTATGTAAATTTAATTCGTTCAAGCTCCATTAACGCTTTGATTTACCAGCACTGCACCCATTTGACATGCAAATCTTACACTCGATATTTTCTCCACGCATCAAGACAATGCTAGTTTCACCATTCTAGCGTATTTTTGCTGACGATTAGACATGTAAGTACTAGCGCTTTTAATTACTTCCTCATCGTTGATTAAATATGTAATATTTACTCAGTGCTCAAACATGTCCCTAAATGACCAGTTATTGATCCGGTTCATCAAATTTGAACTTCACTTTCCATTGCCCAATCAGCACGTGGTACCGATTCCCACTGTCTCTATCAAGAAAGACATTTCGATGATACGTTAGTCAAGCAGTGAAGTCATGAGTGTTGTTCATTTTAAATTATTCAATAGAATTATTTTGGTTTCATGAAACGTACAAAGGTCATATTCATGAGGTGACCATTTCAGAATACATCCCCTTCAGCATACGCTAGTTGAGTGCGCTCTCGCGGTGCGAGGGCTGTGAGAATACAGTGTGGAGGATTTTTCGACTAGATAGGCTAATTTAATTCACTAATTTATTTTTCTTTTGTACTAAGCTGATTTACTCGCTCCTTTATAGAATTTATTTCGTGATTTAATTGCCTTTTTTACTTCGTAAAATTTACTTTTAGCAAATTTCAATTTTTCTTTCTCGTGCAACGTTGGAGTCGGTTCATAAAAACACTAACTTTTTTTATAGCTGTATAGTCCTACTGAAATCGAAATAAAAGCAGGTGCTGAAAGATTTGGTCTCAGCTCTTTTTTAAATTTGTTTGCTTAGTCAAATATTTAGAACAGTTCCTCTTGAGTTTCACGTTCAGATTCTACCTAATATAATTCAGGAGCAAGAAAATACTTGTTATCACGCAATGATGCAGTTTTATCTTCATAGTAGAGTATATTTGCCTGTATTTTGCACTAAGGCTTGAGCAAAGTTACAGTTTCAATTAAATGTTACCATTGTTGAAGGGTGCTGCAGTTGAATGAAAAAAATTATTTATGTTTTCAAACATTATTCAAAAGAATCATTCATCTCCGCCATAGTCAATTGTGAAACAATTCTACCGCTATATTGTGGCACTTTCCTTAACGGAATAGATATCTGATATATTTATCGTATTACGTTGCTATTGTTAAATTCACATGTTCTTGAAAATACCCACTATCATTTCCGTTCACGATCACGTTTCAAAAATTCGTTTTACCACAAACGCTCCACCATAAAGTATCAAAATTTTCGGAACATCAAATTAGGCAATGGTCAGGGTTGGCTTGATTTCTCATAAGTTACACTGAGAAAGGGACTATAAACTTCTTAAAAATAATACACTCTCATCATTCCATTCAAATATTCCTCTAATTAAGACTGCTGCAGATTTCATTCACTAGTACAAGCCGCCAGTTGGCTGCCACCGACAGGGTTGCAGTGTACATTGCGTTACCAGTCCGCAGTCGGTTGCATGCAACTCGTGACCCATGGCGCCGTAACTCCTTAGACTTAAAGGGTGCGTCGCTCCAGCTTTTCAGATGCCTAAAATCTCCCAATCTTACATCTTTAGTTTCCAGTTTCTGTAGCTGTGGTAATAAAGGCCATGTTGATTTGTTTATTCAGCAAAGAGAGTAGTGTGTTTGTATTTCCTACAGAGCAATCGTGTTTGTTACAATATTTTGGGTAGTTAAAAGGAAACGTTTCCATCTGCTCATATTCACCGTAGGGTTGAAGCATATTTCCGTACATTTTCTTAAGTTTCTCCAAAAAATTATAATTTAGAGAAATTCAATTCATTTGACAACAATGATTTCTTGCACAGGTAATCAACTTGATTTTTCGTTGATTTTTAGACTCGCTTAGATTCTTTCAAGCAAACATTCATTTCAACCAAGTTCACCATTTAACGCAAAGTAGCGCAAATTTTCAAAACTGCAAGTTAGTATTATATCGTCAGCCATGATAGGTAGTAATTAAGATGAAGATTTTTTTTCAATTTCTGAATGGAGAATTCACATGATAACACAACTCACTGTTAGCTGCAATTAGCGGTTTGGAACTGCCGTACGCCTCACTTCGAGCATGGGCACAATCCTTCTGCGACGAAACAATCTGCGATCCAGCCCCCAAGTATAAAGCGTGTACCGTATCAATTAGGCAAGTCACTAGCCGTATTTTGTTTGTATATTGCATCAATAATTAATAATATTTGAACACCTGGCACGAATTTTTGAGTGTATATTTCAGTGTGTTTTCAGATTATTCAATATCGAAGTCTTGAGACTTTTCCAGTCTAAATCTTTCCATTATTACCAACAATTTTTTCACCCGACTATTTTCCATAGGGAGGTGTGTGCAGGGAGGAAACGAGACTTGTTGAATATCATCAAATCTTTATAACCGCTCTCTTTCGAAACGTACTGAACGTGATGCACTGCAAATAAACGCGCGCAAGTAATTTCTAATTCATCAAAATAGCAATCGTCTGATTCTTCACTCAATATTTATCAAAAAAATTTTTGATGTGTAATGAGAAATGGTAAATGATTCTTAACCATTTAGCGAAAATATTCATGTTGAGCAAAATTATTTTAATATGGTATCGGTAATGTGAGTGAAATCATTTGTTTTTGTGTGCAGTGAGTTTTTTTGGGAAAAATATACGGTTCATTGCGCTATTTTTCAGAGTCGTGTTATGAAAATGCTGCATTGAATTTCCGCGATGTGAAAAAAGCACATCAAGCGAAAATTAAATATTGTTTAGTAAAAGTTTAGTAAAATATTCTACTTCGATGAATTTCATGGCAAGGAAGATCAATAAAAAGCAACGAAAATGAATTTCACTCATTCGTCTGTTTATTTACATATTACAATATGTACAAAACTTACAGAGCTTAAAAATACACCTATTAACAAGGGTTTTTCTTTACAAGAGATAGACGCGTATTTTGCGTTATTTTTCAGCAGTACAATCGTATATTTTTAAAATCATTTACCACAGAAAACTATTTTTCCCGCCGCCAAGTGTGAAAAACTGTACGGGTCTGTGATGACACGCAGTGAACTTGCTGGAAGGGCAGAACGAGATCCGCGTTCCCATTTGTATTCCAAAACCAGGCATGGAAACGACGGAACGCTCAGAACATTCACTATGTTGTTGCTCTACCTGTCTGTTGGAAGGATGGCCTAATTTCTGATCTTACGTATTTGTACGTGCAATCTCGTCATTTTTTGAATATAATTCGTATGATTATAATTGCTGAAGGCTGGTTATGCCAGTGTCTTTCAGGAATGTGTCTTCGAATGCGTAAAGAAAATTTATTCAATAACTCTGAAAAAATTAAAGGTTTTCCCTTTACGACGTGAATCTTCATTAGCTAAAATTGGGACCTGATGGATGGTTTGCAATCTTGCGGGAAAGTCGCTACACCGCAAAACTCATGCCTAAATTGATCGGTTTTGTCAGATAATTTACGCTTTTTTCACCAATTCAACTTGGTTATTATAAATCATCCAGTGTTTGGTGACATAACGCTCTTTTTGTTGTTGTTGAATTATTCGGTTACATTTGTTTGCATTATCCTAAGCACGTATTCTTTTATTCCATTGGAACCCAAATGTGGTTCACACTCCCGCAGCAGTGCGCAAATAAGGATAAAACTCGTAATTTCACTGCTGAGTTCAAAACGTCTGATCAACAAAATAAACATTCTTAAGTCAAACTCGGTGCAGTAGCTTTGATTTAACGATTATAAGAATTTCACAAATAAGCATGACAAATTCGTAATGCTAGTTAATTTTTATCTGGATTACATCCACCCTGTGTACGGTAGAATAAAAAAAAATCCAGGAAATTATCTGCGAATCATTTTGTATACAAATTGAGAGAAATCGTTATTTTGCATATTGGAAACGTTTTAGTTTCCACCGAAGCTCTTTGTTCGTAATACAAGTATAAAATGGTGAAGCCTGTAACTCAATAATCCGGATATGCTTTGCACGGTATTCGTAGAACAAGTTGTAATCACGCTTTGGCCACGCTTTAGAAAAGAATAACATAAGGACTTCGTCAGGTTACGAAACAGTTGATTGATAATTTATAGAAATAAAGATTAATTACAGCTGAGATTCATGTCAAGTTAAATTTATGCTGATTCAGAGAATGAATGACCTCGCATAACTCAGATCTTGATAAGAAGCATTCTTTGTCACACTTGAACCATTGAGATGAAGACATCCTCAGTAATACGTTTCGAACATGTCCTACAAAAAAGTTTCACTGCTCGAGCAATGCAGCTGCCTATAATAACACCGTGCATCCGAAGTGTTGCGCGAGTCTCGAGTACAGCGAGCACAGCCTGCTCGAGTACGCAGTTACCCGCAAGAAATACTGCTTGATTGCGTTCTTTAAACTCTGCTTGGTAATTTGAAAACTTTGAAAGTCATACAGACTCAGCAGCAAGCCAATTATTCTGAAAAAAGGAAATATTTTCATGTCGAAAACCTTTCACCAGCATTATATGAGTTGCTCAAAAGTCATTTTGTTTGACTCTTAATTAAAACTATTTCATAATGTATTCCAATAATATTCAGACATATATAATAGGACTAAAAATAAAATTTAACATTACATTTTCAGGATATAGTTCAACTAAGAAATACATGGAGCAATTACACATTACACCATTATGTATAACTGAGAAATGAAAGAATTGCAGTATTCTTACAGCTATTGGCAAGTGTTCGCACCCAGTTTAATACATTTAATACATTTTATCATGAAAAAATTCATTGAACAAAAATATGTTGTCTCGAAGCCACTGAACGCTTGCAAAAACGAACAACCAATTTCAATTTATTTTCTCAACGCTCACACAAAATTTGAGTGGCTCAATGCGCGAGCCTCATACCTCGTAACATGGAGTAGACCGTGGGTTCAGTACACGGATCATCTTTTGTGTGTCGGCACAGAAAAGCTTCCACGAGCACGCCACTCGACCGCTCTCATGTGTTGGAGCACCTCTCTTACAACGTATCGTTTTCATAGAGCTCTTCATGAGAGTTATGTCCTGCCATATGTCATCATCCACCATTATGGCATGGGTCGTTTTTTCGTTTAAACGCTCCATGAAACACGGCCCTTTGTAGTCGCCCTGGCAGATTGTAAAGAGACGAGACTCGCCTCCTTTCGTTTTCGGAAGGACCAACGTCAAGGCGAAGGCCACCGATTTGCTGCTGAACTCTCATTTCGTTTAGCTCACTGATTTTAAATGTCCCATTTTCATCAGTTTCGGGCTTTTTGCGCAATTGCTAAGGTACTTTCGTGCATATTGGAAATTAGAGAGCTACCAAGTTTCAGCCACATGTTGAAGGTACAGAGCCCCGTAGAAGACTGCGTCATAGAATCTTCAGCTGCAGGGATCATTTGTCAGGAGGTAGTTGCGCGGTGCACGCTCCACAGCACTGCAGCTAATGCGCTAAATAGCTTTATTTGCGGAACTGATGACTTTTGTCGGAGGCTTTTGAAGAGAACGAGAGGCTCGGTGTTGCCCTGTGAGAACCACGCGTGATTGAGCTGTGCTCCAGAAGTGCCGCTCCATAAGTGCGCACAAATGTACACAATGAGCAACAAATTCCTGAAGCTGCTTTTCTCTCGCAGCTGTTCGATCCTAGATCTTTTACAGAAATTTCTCAGCATTTGCGCATTTGCTCCGTTGGAACTAAACATTAATGGAACAAATTAGACAGGAAATTTATACTTATGTTTGTAACACGCTCAGCATTTCAACTCTTCCACGTACTGTACGTATAATGACGCTGAAACAGTCTTGTATGTTTGTACCAGATTTAAAACAGCTGAATTGATAAGCATGTTTTTGCACAGTATTTTTCGCAATTTTAGTGATTCCAAATTAGTGCTGAACTCATGGGCTGTAGAGTACACAGTAACAACATAAGATTAATTTCATGGCTTTTCATTGCTCAGCTTTCATGTAAAAAAATGCGCTACAAAATTGCTACAGAATGTTAAAGGTAGAATGTGCTTAGGCACGAAACATTATTCGCGCAATATTTTTTGACGCTCGAATGATTTTCCCAGAATTTTAATCTGGCCGCAGTGTCGAAATAAATAGCGTAAATTCGTGATAATGCTTACGCCATTTTTCATATCTCGATATGAAAATAGCAGCAGAAATCTTTCGACCATCATCCAAATTTTAACATTAAATTACAGTAAAAAAGTTTGAAAAAATGTTCCGAAGATACTGTACAATCCGGAACCTAAAAGTAATGAAAAAGTATAATTACCATTACTTAACTTTTACTCGAAGAGTTTGAGTTTCGCTCTATATTTAATTATGAAGAAAAACATGGGGTTCACCCGAGCCGTATATAAAAAATAGGAACATGACACATTTATTTTACCAATTACTCGAACGAAACACAAGTTCGGGCGGTTAAAACGATCAAATGAAGGGCTTCGTCGTCCATCCTTAACGTAGAAACTGGCGAAATAAAACACACATCACACATCTAAAATATCAAGGGTGTGCCCTACTCCAATTTTTAAACTGTGTTCAGTACGTCAAGTGGTGATGAAAATTAAAGTCTCCCGTCCAGAAAGGCGGCCTGCTTCCTAAGTTCCACTCACGGATTCGAGAGATTCTCTTAAGCGATCGACGCCCCTCATACCGAAACTAAAAGTACATGTCTGGAGAGGCAATCCGACATCGATATTACGCGAGCCCGTGGCGCTCCTGTGGGCAATCTTGATGGTGGAGTGGAGTGAACACTTCAGTGGAGCGTCATTGAGTGACCTGAAGCTTTCGCGTACTTTGTTGTGAAGCCATCGCTAGTGCGTTCGTTTGTGAACGCTGGTAGTCGTGAGACTAGTATTTGACGGCAGTCACACGGACAATCATTTCCAAGCGCCGAACCAAGATAAGAAGCAGTTTTGCCAATCCAGTGCATTTCAAATAAAAGTTAAGTTTTGTTTTATTTAAATGTCTTCTACATATGACCACGGTTATTTATATCTATGCATCATATAGTACCGTTCAAACTGTGAAACCATAACTTCTAGCGAGGGCGGATTTTATCTGGAAAAATCAAATAGAAACAATGAATTCTCCGTGATAATAATGAAAAGATTTTTCGATTCGTATTCCTTACAATACTATTGATATTTTCCTACTAAAATAATTTTAAATTCCAAAATAAGCGGAGCTTTATCATAGGAGATATTTGTAGTGTAGTTCACAAAGTTGCATGCTGAAACAAGGCATCCAAATGCGTTCAATTCATTCGCTTCAAATGGTATTCCTTTGGCATGATAAATGAAAAGGACCGCAATGCAATGTGCTAAGAGTATGGAATATTAAACGTTGAGTAAGCATTTTTTAAAACGAAGTAGAAGCTCAATATCGTATAGTTAATTTTTTCCAACAGCATTGGCTCTAATTTTAATTTAAGGCTTGGAGTACCTCACAATATCTTGTTCAAGTAGAACAGGTAAAGTGTTAGTTCACCGATGCACTAATGAAGACTTATCACTCACTGAATCTTGCAGTCAGTTAATTTGCTGTCTTCCTCACAATACGCTAACCTGACGCGCGTGATGGACGAGAACGCGGTCTTGTGTACACTCCTGCGAGCAGTCGAGAGACCACCCTCCTCACGAGCGAGGGCAATGGAGGGTGCAGTGGAGCGGAGCTAATGTGTTGTGCGGTGCCTAGTGAACACTACTGAATGTAGCAGCGCATTCGATACTGATAGAGACATTGTCGTGGCAGTGGCTCATTACCAGACTGTCCGCACTCATTGAGAATTGCGTTGACTTTCATTGTTTGGTACGGTTCAGCTCGATGATAATGGCCCTTCTGCATTAAAGTTTCTGAATTTTTCTCAAAAAAATGACCTGACTGAGGTGACTTTCATCGGCACAGCTGCGTCTATTATTAAAATTTATTGCACAGAGGGTAAACGGTTCATGGATTTGAACTTTACAGGACTCATTACCGAAGCTAATGTTTCTTTGATTGGCAAATTATTGCGACCGTTAACTCCAGTAATGAATGAGCAGGATCAAAACGAAAGTTATAGAACCAATTTTGAACCACAAAAAAAAAAGATGCAGTAGAAAGTAATTTTTTTCCAAACACATCTCTAGGTGTACAATGAAGCTTCTTCCCCGTAGACGAGTCGTAATAAAACATCCGACGTTCAATTCAAAAAAAGTGTAAGTCAATTTTAGCCTGAAATGTTTCGTTCTAAAGTTATTTATTTAGATTTTTCATTTGCTGCAGATAGTTCATCATCTTAGCGAAATAAACTACAAGATCTCGGAAAAATTGCCATGGAAGGGAATTGAAAGAACAACAGAAAGCGCCTAAAAGTCAGTGACTGATGAAGTTGAGCAAATTCTTTGAGTCTCCCTTCTTTTTAATCCAATAGTTGCCGAGAGAAGCAAATTTGGAGCTCGCGGAGCAGCAGAAACGCGGCGACGCTGCGAGTGACACTCCCTCGCCGCAGAACCAACATGGCCGCCGTTCCAACAAGTCCGCAACCAAGACCCTTTTGTCGCTAATTTCACGGTGAATTGTTCCTTGAAATATATGCTCACTCGACTGAAACCATCGTTGCCATCTGATAAAAGCGAATTCCAGTCCCGGTTTTGATGTTCCTACTGATTGGAGCTGGTGAAATAGATTCTTTGAATCGAGTTGAGCGTTGTGGCTGCGATGCTGTCTGAGACATATCCATGGAGTTAGTTTGAGTGGGGGATCCTTTCATTTTAAGATGTTCAGATTGATTGAGTTATTAGCTTATTTGCTGAGTTTACTGCGCGAAAATCAAGCATGTATCTAGTCCAAAGAGTTTTTTGCCAAGTATTTCTCTGAAATAACTTTCATGTGATCTATTCCTTACGAAAAATGGAGTAATTTTTTTACGAGTACTCAGTTACATCGAAAGAAATCTTTGGATCTTCTCCAATTAAAAACAATTCTGATATGTTCCTAACAATATTCAAATGGTCAGCCCTAATGCAATAATGTTACAAATCCTGTTCATCAATGTATATAGAATATTAACGCGTACTCACAAACATAATGAATTCTTCGATGTGATAAAGTCATACCAGCCGATCAGTAAATACAGAAAACAAGCTTTCAATATCGCATCGTCACAAGGTTTTTTGACCGTCTGATTTATCTTCAAAGTTATATTTGCAGTGGTACTTTGACGTTTACACATACAGGTAGCTCAATGAAATTTGTCATATCATTTTTATTTAGTTATGAAAAATTGCTCAACCAGTAACAAACTAGCCTAATTTTTAAAGGAAAGCCCAAATATCGCCGCTTTATAATTCGGCTATTGACGTAGTTTAATTTGCGGGTGTGTGACGTTCGCGCAGTGGAGCATTTCCGTGCGAACGCACGCGGCGGCCGTTCCAATTTAAATGATCGTGTCATCGAGTTAGTGACGCTCCACTCGCGTCCACTGACGTGACGTCACCAAAGCTTCCAATTTTGCTCTCATTGACTCAGAATTATGCAGCACAAGCGCGCCCAATTACAACTTGATGAAGTAATAATGTATTTAGCTCATTGCTTGCCGGCACGTACAGAAGGATTCTCGTTCCGTCCCTCAAACTTCCAATAGTCAAAATTAATGGCATTGATTAGCGTGAAATTTGTGGTGCGGATTCCGGTGAACTAGGCTATTTTAGCGACAATTTGCTGTGTGCTGTTGTCCTTTTGTGAGATCGGGCAGGCTTTTCGCAATAAATTGAAAAGTAATGTGCATCAGGTATACGATTGGAATTCATACTTTGCACTCGTTAATTCGATGCATGTTACTGCGCATATGCCCATTGAAAGGTGTTCTACGTTCCGCGAAAGAGAGTGCAGTTCATCCAATTACGCCTAAATGCAAATGAGCTTTTCGACTCCAGTTCAACAATGAAGAATCTGCGGAGCGCTCGTAATCTCGTCGCATTTGATCTCGTTAACAAATTGGGAGTTATGCTTCGCGATCGGGTGAGGGACGCACATGAACTGCTCGCGTGAACGCATTTTGCCCCTCCACGCAATACATGATGACGACCGCACGCGCTGTGACGGTCGCCTGCGCAGCTGTCGGTGCTGCAACTCAGAGCAGACCAAGAAGTAGAATCCACCGGAAAAGGAAATTTCACAAAGGGGGAATAAAATTGCCCTTGAAATGACGCTTGTGTACGGTGCTGAATAAAATCGTTTGGTACGTTCTGTTCAAAATTACTCGGGTTCAATAAAACCTTGAAATATAAATACACAGAAACATAGAGCTAATTATGAAAAGGAAATTCTGAGACAAAAGTAGTGTGAAGAGCAGTGCACATGACATGTTAGACGTAACATGAGATACTGGCTATCAAATATCGACAGAGGATGTCAGTTGAAACACTTATCTACATTTCGGTACCTTACAAAACTTATGCGCACTCACTTATTAATTCGTTACACGACTGTAGTTATCCGTTAGCATGATCATCACTCAAGGGCCAAAGAGTAATCTCGATATAAAATAGAATCTTTGTCTGTCTAACGAGTTTTTTTCTCAAAGTAAAATACGCTATTCAAGCGAAAAGCGAAAATAATATTAAATACAAGGCTCGATTGCAGTAGTGAGAAAACTGATTGTGTCTTCTGCTCAGTTTTGTGTTTCAGGGACTTCATTATAAAGTGAAGATGAAAATTACAACTGTGGTGAGAAATTAACGGAAATGTCATAAAGTACACTTCCGACAAGGAAAATTTTTAGAAGAATATTCCTAAATTTAAAAAACACCAAAAGAATAACACTCTTTCCATTTGATTCAAGGTTCACCGATTCGTAATCTTTCTTTGGCATTCACGACAAGGACTACGTATCATGACTACAAAAGGTTTATAATGAAATTTGTCCACATTCTTTCACACCATTCTTTACTCACATTAGCGTTGGACAACGTGCACTTTTAAGCATGTTCTCCTGCCCCAAGTGATGACGTCCACGTAGTAAAAGATTTATTACAAGCATGAAAGTCTTGCGGCTCGCTAAAATTTCGAAGTGTTCGGTTTTATTAACATATGTACACTGGTTATAAATTAGGAAGCAGACCACACACCGCGCTGCATCCGAAGACAATGCACCACCGAGATGATCACGGTCACTTCACCGTTAACCAGGAATACCGCTGGACCCTACGGCGATGGTAACATCTCTTTGCAGGAATTGCTAGGAGACGATATTCGTATTTCACAGTAAATTGAACTCGGTGAAAATCGTTCCATCTCTAATTCTCTCGCCCAATGCGCTTCTTGCCGATGACTCTCTCGTCGTGGCACAGCCAGATCCCAATGATTTTGCACTCCTGAGTTAACACTTCCACGAGCAGTGATGATTACGCATCACTCCGAAGGGAATTGTCTAAGTGTATATTGAGCCATTTGTCGCTCAGTGTGACGTACCTTCTTAAGATGTAAGAAGGGCTTTCGAAAATCTTCGGAAGGATCCACTTCACGACATCGTTTTCTTTGCTTAAGCAAGGAGAATTTTTCGCAGCAGGACTGACAAAATATTCCAGTTTTCGATGCAAATGATTGATAATAGCGATTTATAGTTTGTTCCTAAGCTATGGGTTCAACTACAAAGTAAATTTCTTTTCACAAAGATATAATCACGTAAATAACCATGCAATGCGTCAGGAGAGGGCTGGAAAGAAATACGAACTTGATTGGTTCCCTGCGCAGGCCGATGCACACGAGCGACATTTGCCGTCAGGTCGAACGAACAACATCGCCTCAGCGTCCAACTTTTCGTGTAGCGATAACGCTCTCATACGGGACATGTACGATAAAAAAATGCCTGTAATTGCTAATTTTCCCTGAACAAATGATTATGTAAAAATCACACTTCCGCGCTGTTCAGAAATCATCAATAATTATTGATGATTTCCACATAGCACAGAAGCGTGTTTTTACATAATCAGCTGTTCAGGAAGAAGTGACACAAAACATGACACAAACTCATTATAATGAATTTATGCCACGTTTATGAAGTTTCAAGAAGTCATTCACTCGTAAAAGTAATTCCTATTGATTTATTAATGAGAGAACAAAACACAGAGTGGGCTACAAAATACACTTTAAAGTAGAATAAACATCAACGGGTATCTTTCGAATACATATCTAGATATTTTGGCCCTAATAAAAATTTATCCTATTCATTTGAGGTTTTAATTACCTCAATAGAGAATATAGCTAGAGTTGAAGTGGGTAATTCGGCCGGCAAAAATCCCTGCCGTTTCTTTCCGTTATTCTCTCACTGCTAGAGATGGAAATATTCCTTGAAATTACCTCTTGTGTTAACTTGAGCTAAGCAAGCAACCACTTTTGTTTTGCGAAAGTGCGTCTGTGCAACTTTTGCCGCTCGTGTGCATTTGGCTGTACGCGGCATAGAGTCTATTACAGCAGCCTTCAGCCCCACTCAAAAAAGAAAGAAGCAAGAAAATATTGTAAATCTCAATCATCTCCACCTAATTGTGTAATTTTAAAAGGATTAAGTTAAATTATATTAAATTGACACATATACATGTTAAGCGATAAATAGAAACCAGTCACGCGAGAAAGATCATAACTGATAATTAATCCGATTCGAGAAAAGAACGAAAAAATCAGACTAGCAGTAAACGGCAAATATTCCCCTGATTTTTTACATTCGGCGCTGCAATTGAAATGATCGAAGGAAGTAAAGGTACTTTCAGTGTGAATTTAGTTGGTAATTGTAGCTGGGACGACGTCGTATGCCGCTTCCCATTCCAATCCAGAATGCTCCTCGAATCGCGATGGCTCATTTGACACTTCTTGCCGTGTTCCCTCACAGCAGACAACTGCACGACACACCTATGCCTTGTGGGATAGAGCGTCGAATTTATCATTTACATTTCGATTAACAACGCCGTCGCAATGGCTTGCTCCTCCATTACTGGGTTGACCGCTCAATGAATATCGGACAATGCGCTTCATCGTAACTCGGAAGCAATAAATAACTATTTTGATCATTTTTACCGAAGCTAGCCTCTTGTCTGATCACTTTGTCCATGGCCGATCATTTGTTTGATCTATTAGCCCATAAGGTGAAATTTGTCCTCACAGCCCGATTACTTGTGTCCAAAACGGATCACTTCTCCCCGAGGCCGATCATTTCGCCCCAGGGAGCCGTGGCCCCCCATCACTGAAGTCTCGGCCAGTAGTTCGCCGCCACCAGGTCGGGAGTCTGGCTGTGGATCTGCACCGGCACCGACACCCCCGCGCTGATCACGCCTGAGTTACGAAAATCACAGAGAGAAAGAACTTTTAGTTTAGTATAAGGCGCAACGAGTTGAACACGTGATCAGTAAAGAGGCGTTCCTTCTATCTTTCTTATTTTGGTTTCATTTATGAGCCGCAGTTGCAAGTTATTTTATTAAACTCACTCGTTAGTGCCAAAGAAAATATTTCAATACTGTAGTCATTTATGATTAAATATAGTTTCTTCACGGAACTACTCAAAACAATTAGAAGAGAAAGGAACAGCGACAACTATTACAGATGACCAAGATCGTATTTACAGAAAACTTAAATGACGTCTACTCACCAGTAGAAGAGGCAGAAGAAGTGGCAGCCGCAGCAGCATGGGTGGCTGCTGCATAGGACGCGGCAGCGTGGGAGGCGGCGGCAGCGTTGAAGGAGGCCACGCTCTGCGACGTGACGTTGGCGCACGACAAGTTAGAGGACGTGCGCTGGTAGCTCGACGATAAGGAAGACGGAGACAAGGAGGCGGAAGAGAGGGACGAGAGAGGGTCGTGGAACATGTACGGGTATGGCGTGTGGGAGGCTGCGTGGCTTTCTCTTTGCCCCTGCAGGCACGACGCGCCTCCTGCCGCTCCACCACTCATGCTGCCGAGCCCACCTGACATCCTGAGGAGCAAGAAAATAGAGCTGTTAATGTTTACAGCTGAAACGGTAACATTTTCCCTTGCTTTTCAACCAGAAGATCTAGCATTTATAAGGTGGTTGGGCCACGTTGTCTAGAGACTATTTCATTGAAAATAATTTACCCGGATTCAATTTTGACTCCGGGTAAATTATTTTCAATGAAATAGTCTCTAGACAACGTGGCCCAACCACCTTAAAGTATCATCTGCTTGCCTATTTGGTTAGGACACCCCGGCTAAACCTACTTCGTTTGAGCGCGTGGAGATGGGAAAACTATCTGCATGAAATATGTTGACTGATTTCAACATTCCACAGTTGAGTAGATGATTAGAATTCATTTTGTAAAGACCTCGAAAAAGGAATTCACTCCGTTTGTGTCCTGAGCAAACGTCTTCCGTACGTCATGGTCAGACGTGGCGCTACGGTATAATAGTTAGACATCGAGAAGTGGAATACTGAGAAACGTCTCAGAAAACCAAAGTCTTCCTCTTATACACTACAGCTAACTTCCTGCAATAAGAGATAAAGAAATACTCATTTATCTAGAGTTCATGTTTCTGTGTTGAGGACGAAAAGAAAAATGTTTGCGTGCCATTTTTCAAGTACTACATATATGGTATATCTATCATGGTACTTTACTTGCCCATTGGACTGTGCTATAATATGCGTGAGAAATAGAGGTAAAGTGCGTTGTATTAATAGTCACCTCTAAAATTACGCTTGTCTTGCATCACGCACGTACCTGATTATTTACAGAGATTAGTCAGCAAGAGAAAAGTCTTGGGAATTAACACGGAGGATTTAACTATCTATTCCTCGTGAATTATATCCAGCGAAAAATAGATGTAATTAGTGAACTAAAAGACTCTTCAGCGTTCGTCACTGCCAGCGTTGACTATGAGCAAGAAACACAAATTGTTCCATCTTCACAACTCGTTTTCAATAAATTTAAAGTTTGTTATACCGAACACGATTAAAAAATATTAAAGAGAATTTGCGCGTTAAAGTTTTCCCAGTCCCATCTACCAAACCATAAACTCGGTGTCAGCTTCTCAACAGATGACTGTCAGCTTAGTGAGGGTCATTTGTTTTTCTTGAGTTTGAAATCCGTAGTTTTCTCTTACAAGTTAGGGCTCAACATGTCGACTTCGACCGAGGCGCTTGGATGTGCGGAACCATGTAAGGGGGACCTTGCCACCTCGCCCAGCCAGCAAACAGGGGCGTGAATAAAGAACGAGAGTTATACTAACGTCAAGAACGTTTTCAGGCAGAATGTAAAATGCCTCCCTCATTGCTGCGATCTTTACATTGAAAACTCATTTTTATGCCAAGAAATTCGAAGGGAGATTAGTGCTCAAACATTTCAATTATCTGTCCAGTAAATTATAAATTCATCTGGAAACGTGTTTCGTCTAAAGACCAGTATATCAGGGCATACATGGTACCAGAATAAAATCTCAATTGTGTACAAGACTTGACGCATATCTAAAATTGGTCCGTGAATCAGAATATCGGTGTTTTCATTCGAGAAGTCGAGTTCCAAGACGAGCGCTGTTTTCTATAGTCTTGGAGGCTGCGCCGTGCGCCTCGTAAATTGTTCAGCAAAATAATGCAAAGCTCGCCTTCAGAAGCAAATAGAAGAGCGACGTGCTGTTTATCTGTCTGTCTCAGTGCCTCTGTTTGCACGATACAGAGTCAACCATTTAATAATCCTACAAGAGGATTCTCTGCACGCTGTTTACAGAGGGCTGTTTGCTCTACCCTGCGTCTGTTGATACAGCGCCGTGGAGCCTTTTATTGCACTATGGAGCACGCCAGCCCTCCCCACCACCGCGCGCCACCTCGCACTGCTCAGAGTTCCTTACCCTAATTGTTCGCAAGATTTCTGCGAGTGGAAACTACGTAATTTGAATCTCTTTGGATCTCATTTGGGGAGTTTTTAATCGTTCAGCGTTCAAATCTCTGTCCCCATGGCTTGATACAAAGCGTACTTGAGAACAATTTTGTATAACTGTGGTGATAAATAACATTGAAAACTATGAACGAAATTTTAATGGGTAGCAAGTTATACATCTGGTACATCAGAATTTAGTAATAATTCAGTGGCATCAAGAACAAAGAGTAAATCATGAACAAAGAGTAAAAACTATAATAAATAGGTATGATGTGAAAAGTCGTTCTATTTTGCCTTCTTTACCATTAATTTTTCAGAATATTCTAGGGACTTTGTGACTTGGCAAGTTTCATCAAAAAAGGCCTTGATTTATTTCCATGGTTTATTTTGCTTGCGAACAGTATAATGTGTCGAGAAATGGAATTGGAAGTTTTAATTCTGTTTTGAAATAATTTTCCTTGCATCGTGGATTTTGAACCCTTTACTTTCTTGGTGCATCATGCAGTCAAACTGATGCAGTGGTAGGAATAAAAATTCTTACTTTTTTTGGTGCATCAGTCAGTCAGACTGATGTAGCGATAAGAAATCGGAATTACATTGAATCTTCACCGGCCAGAGCCAACGTCTAATGTTCGGTCTTAAAATAAAATTAGCCAACCATCTAGGATGACCAAGCATTAAAATTTATCATTCCTTCTACAACTTTATTTCAAGAACTAAGATACTAAAACTAAGGAGACACTGTTATTTAAATTGTTCTCATCTCAAAACACTCACACGTGCAGTATCTAACAACAGAAGAAACGTACGCGTGAATGTAATTTTCCTTTTTTATTATGATGTTCACATTTTCCAAGAGTACCTTTTACCTCTGTTGAAAATTTATATTAATTCTTCTAAGACTACAACGGTTCAAGACTGTTTTTTCCGGCATTGCATTTTCTCGCAGGCAATGCGAGTTTTGCACGACCGAAGGAATGACCTCTCCTGGCATGTACTCCAACATAAATTAAGGAATTTAACTTTACTTTGCTTCTTACTTCCTTTACTAATTATTGGGGAAATGTACAGGCATAATTTCTCGCTGAACAATTTTCAGATTTTGCCAAAAGAGAATTTTTCGTTCGGCTGATGAACGCTATTCTGTCTAGAGAAGTTGTTAAGCAATATTATTTTAAAAATTACGCGTGGATTTGTTCTTCAATTCATGACCAGTACCCTCTAATCGCAGAGAAAACTGCTATATCCTATTAGTTGTGAGACGCAGGCAAAATCATCATGGATGTGAGATAGAATCCTTCCTAGCCGTCCTTTGGTTGTGAGGCGCAAGCAATATCCACGTTTAGTTGAGAGGCGCGGGCAAAATTGCCATAAATAGGATGTATAGGTGATATTCTCTTCAGCCATGAGGCATAGGCAGTATCCGCACTGTAATTGTGATAAGTAGGCAAATCAAAAACACTCTCAGGCGAATGTCTTCACAGCTACTACTCCCGTCGAACGCATGACAAGCTCACGCCGTTTGAAAGTCCATAATGGCTTGCACTTAATAGTAAATTCAACTTGATGTATCAAGGAAAAAAACATACTTTCGGAAAACGGAAATTCATTTTCCACCTCTTGGTAGGAATTTAATTTCTACAAGCCCATGAGGATGAGCGTGAGCTGCAGCTGTTTGGAAGTAACCATACGCCGACCGCATCCAAGTAACTTTTAGGGTAAGTATTTAGGGGAACTCGAACGGAGAGTGCAGCCTGAGAGGGAAATGCGCCGCATGACCAGGAAGCTCCACTGGCAAGAGGGCAATTGACGGCCGATTAATGGAACGAGAGCGTCCGTCGCAATGCCTCTTTATTGGCTCTCTTTGTAGTGACAGACGAAGTTGCCCTGAATTTCTCTCTTGGCCTCGTATAAATTATCTAACATGTTGCCTAACCCACTGTGGTAGCTCGAAGTCAGCTTCGTGACCAACAAAGTTCAGAACTATAGCGCCTCTAATTCTGTTCAAAGGGTGAGACCGATGGCTTGGTTTGGGCGGCCGAAGGTGGCATTAGGTTGCCGGTTTGAGGAATTGCATTAGTACCGAAATGAACGTTCTAAAAAAATTACTAATACAACAGATAAAATTGGCGGCATTGAATGAAGCATGAGGAAGTAAAAATGCGAGGTTAGTAGTACTACTGAACAATCTAGGTGGAGTAGGACTCCATCTAGCCACAGACTGATTTAGACATTTGAGGAGTGTTGTGTCCCTATTAGACGCCAGTAAATACACATGCAAAGTGCTCGTTTCACTCCAAAGAAAAACACAAAGTTCGTAAACATTTCAGTCGCTTTTCTAAGACTACACCGCTAATCTACACTGATCGAAGAAGACCTCGGTTCGTTATACGAGTACTAAGATCGTAAAAGAACTTGGACTTGTAATCATGTTAATCATTGTCTTTCAAATTTAAGCTTTTATACTTAAAAGTCAATTATCCAAAGAACTATGCGAGCAACTATTAACCCTTAACTGCCCAAATTTTAATACTCGTATTTCCTATATCACAACCCTGGCATCAGGTTATTACCTGAAGCCAGTATGCGCTCCATGTTGGTATGTGCTGCTACCGACATTAGAATGGGGACGGAAATGCCGTTAGGCAGAAAACTTCAAAAATTACATTAGGGCGCAAATTCGATAAGAAATAAATTTTACTTAGCATTTTTAGTGAGTATGCCATATAGGGCACGTAGGGCAGTTAAGGGTTGAAAAATACAATAAATTGGCGGAAGTGATTGAATCCTCACAAAAAACTAAACTTAGGCATCGCGTACTTGAAAAGAAAATATTTTCCCCTAGCATCAAGTTGTTTTTCTCAGTTTAAGAGCCATGCGTACGTAGCTCGTAAGCCTGTCTCATGCATTGTTGTTGCTCTATTCCCTCTCCTGAGTAAAATGTTGGCGAACAGCGGACAAGAAAACTAGTAAGTCATGGCAGAATAAATGATATACAATATTTTCCGAACAATAGATAGCATGGAGTGAAAATAAAGTGTGGTAAATTGATTGATTATAAGTTAGTTCCAACCTCCATTGCCACAACAAAGATTTTCAAAGAGAGGAAGGATGAAGGTGCCGTTTAGAATGGAGTTAAAAGGAACGTAAAATCTGTGCGCATGCGGTGTTCTCGCACAGGATCCCCTGCACATGGAAACAAGTTAAGAAAGAAGGTCAAGAAACAAGATAAAAGTTGAAGAAGGAATTCAGAGGGACTGAAAAGCAGCGCATCAGTGAACCGAAAAAAAGATGGTCCTAAATAAAATTTAAAAAGTTATTTTAATTCAACAAAAAGAAGGCCTACCTTACTCTCAGCTCGGGACCAAGTGTGGTGAAATTCATGGGAATAAAATGTGTGAACATGTTCATCAAAATGTTGTGTAAATGACCTAGAAGATCTTTCGTTTAGGACGTCAATCTATACAAAAGATTTAGTCGCGGTTAATCTTGTTACCTATTTTTCTCCCTAGGTTGTAAAAAAATCTGTTTTTTCAAGAATTTGAACCCACAATTTAACATAGGGTGGTTTTCTAATGAGTACTTTTGAGGACATAAAATACGATAGTGTAAAAATGCAATAGAAGACTGTTCTTTATAACTTAAGTCAGTGAATGCAACCTAGTTCAAATTCAAATGAAAAACGATAATTAGATGGGAAAATAAAAGGTCTCATTATACATTTTTGTTTTTTTTTCCTAAAAATTTGTCATAATATAATCTATATAAACTTTAAGTACGAACTTCGAAGCCACTACAAAATAATGTAACACGAGAGAGAGTTACTTCACAACTCGCTCACAGCGAAACAAATCCACGCTTTATCGCTTGAAAATATCGTTGCAGGGTATAAGTTGATCATGTATAATTATTATCTGAGTCACTTCTAAAGTTTCACTTTGAAAATGCTCGTCACTTTTGCGCCCCTGCACTGCATATCTATTCTGCCTTTCAGCACTGCACATCTGTTCTGCCTCCTTGCTGTGCACATCACTCCTGCCTACCACCAGAGCATATCACTCCAGCGACCTAGCACAGTACATCACTCCACCTCCTGAGGATCACATCAGCACCAGTCTACAAAGAAAGCCCCAAGCCCCTCACGCAAAGGTCTCCATATTCTCGTGCCTCCTCGAGACATCACATGATCGCAGTTTATTTGTCCCCATGAATTATGCAAAACTTTCAAGGGAAACCTCCCGACCCGCACTCTCCCTCGCCCTCTGCATGCCCCAGCCCTCACCCTGGCCTCTTGACTGCGCTCTGTGAGGAATTGGGACGCACTTTGTGAGAAGCAGGGACGCACTCTGCGAGGAACTGGGATGCGCTTTGGGAGGAACTGGGACGTTTTCAGGGAAAAACTTTAACTCTTTTTAACTCTTTTTAGCCTGGAGCGCTCAGTGTGAGGGCTCTTTTAATAGGTAGCGTCAAAAATTTACGCACCAACAAAACAAGCAGTAGTGCAGTACGTGAAAGAATTACTAACACTTACATTTTGGCTTGACATGATGTGAGCACGTGAGCATAATGACGTGAGCACAATCACAAGAACTGTACCACCACTGACTGTTCAAATTGAGCACTGACTCGCCGTTAAATATTTGTATCTTATTATTATTATTATTATATAAGAAACTTTTAGCCTCCCTTAACCACGACAAAGATGTTCTAACATAGGAAAGAGGTAGGCACCATTTAGTATGGAGTTGAGGGAACGCGGAATCTATGCACAAGGTGCACAGAAACAGTAAGCTAGGAAAGAAGTTCATGAAACAAGAAAAAAAGTTGAAGAAGAAAGTAGTAGGAGCTGAAAAACAGGACAGCAGTGAACCGAAAAAAGATGGTCCGTAACAAAACAAAAACATATTTTATTACAACAAAAAGGAAGCCTACCTAACCTTTAGCTCGGGCCCTCACATAGTCCTCCTGGGAGCGCCAATTCCCAAAGATACAATAGTTGTATCCCCCTGAGGGGAATATTTGTATCTGCCTTCCAAGACAATTACCTTCGATTTCATGGATTGTTTCTCCGTTGAGCTCAGGTGTCTCCAGCATAGGGTTTTTTGAACACGCGTTAACGGTCTTGCATCCCGAACGCCATTTAACAATAATTTCTGTGTATTACGTTGTAAGATGGAAAGAGGGCAGCGCTCGAGGGTAGTGTTCTGACATTTCATCCTTGAGGGATAAGGTGGGAATTCGCTATTGAGTTTAGAGGAGCTTTAGCAGCAAATTATTTACACGGTCAGGCATATTTTAAAGTAATGTGAACTAGTTTTGTAATGTGAACTAGTTTCGGTCTTTCATGGTAAAATTTTTTTCCAATCTTCCGAGTTGCATGATATTGTTTGCGGACAAAACACTCGAGTGAGTTCTTCAAATGTAATCCTTAAACACCCGTTGTATCTTCTACTGAAATTAACTATCAAACACCTAGAGCGAATCGTTCAGGAGAGGAATAATATCATAAAATTCAAATAATAAACCATCCCGAGCTTTGCAAGTTCATGTAGCGTGGTACGTCCAAAAGAAATTCGCTTTAAGCCTCTCGTTGTAACAATGAAAGCTTTATTTTGATGTAACGTAAATTAAAAAGTTTATTAGCGCACATTATTGACTTATTTGTTTGTTCATTCGGTTCTAAATATAGACTGGAATTTGTCGACGCAGAAGCGAACCTGTGAACATGAGCAAACTGGACTAACTGGACTACGGGGACCAGGTTTTGAATTTTGTTGAACGAGGCTTGAATGAGGCACATATGTGGGTGGCACCAGCCGCTCAATGACAAGCGCCAGGACGGTTCAGTGAGAAGCGCCGAGACGGCTGCTCAAAGAGAATAATCGTGACCTACTGAGCACTTTCAGTGGTACTGGATTGTTCTTCCAGAGATCCCATGTAGTCATTTTCTGTCTTCTACTTAGACTAAGCCAAATTCGTACTTTACTCGTAACTATGCTGTTTGAAATGTGAACATTTTTGCTTATCCGTTGCTGTAACGAGAATTTAATACCTTATAGGACACTAGACTGAACTTCTTTGTTCAATCCATGCTATAACGTCCTAACACAGGCCATATCCTGCAGCTTCGCGTACATAGTGCCTCTTGATTCGTCTGATCTTTATTAGCATATCATAACGTGCAAAAGCTCTTTAATATCTCGTGCATCCTAGGTTAGGTACGTTTAGGGTGGTCAACCTTCAGTTATGACTGCAATCAGAGATTATAGACTCCACAGCAATCGTCTCAGCACGCTGTGTTTTATGAGGACATTGCAATTGCATAACATTGCATGGTAAAGCGCTTGGCCTAGGAGCGGCACTGCAATGGTCCTTTTTGTCAGAGTAGATCTAGTTAAGAGTCGATCTGCCCAATTCTGGAGATACAGTAAGCTTTTTCATTGTTTTTCTTTAAGTTGAGTACGTAAATAATGCTAGGAGTTTGTTCATGGCAAGTTAATAGAATAAAATCACCTGTACATTAAAATACTATAGATATCTATAGTTGCCTGGCTTAGTACAATGACGCACATGATCAGGTACAAAACACGTAAATGTATTACCTTGTAATACTTTTATTTATTTTATTCCCCTTAGAACGTTTGATGTCAGAACTCATAACGACCAATGATGCGTAGAGGCTCACATTAACCAACACGAGTACGCATAGACAAATCTACGAAAAACTTTGAAATAAAAAAAGAAAGAATAATTCTGTTCGTATTGACATCAGTTACATACTTTACCTGCGCGAAACACTAGAGCAGAAAGTAGAGCACAAACGAAGACGTTTGTGAAGGTAATTGTAAATTCTTCATCGCATGCACTGTAGAAAAAGAAAATTCGCAGTTATAGAGGTATGATAATTCTTTTTCTTGCAACAGTATCAATGAAAATTAACTCGAGCATGGCGAACTTATGCGAGTTTACGAGTGAGCACCAATAATTGCAGCGCAAAAATGACATTTTGAAGACGTTCAATCGCAGAATTACGAGCGGAGTTATGCGTTGGGGCCTTAATTTACTTTGACCTAATTGCAGCCTCGATTGATTGCATGACATTATCCCAAAACACTTCGTTCTGCAATCATGAAACAAATTGATTTCGTTCCGCAACCATGAAACAAGTCATCATTACAAATGGCGAGCAGCTGGACTAGAAATGACCCAACTAAAGCAAACTATAGCAAGTGGTCCTGTGTTTCACGGGATGATGGAACTCAACCATGGAACCCAACCATGGGAGCATTTTGTACCCGCGCCATAACCTTCTTGGGCCTCACCGTGTTACTCCATTGAGACCAAGAGTAGCACAAGATCCACTTCTTGTAATGAGTTGTACTCAATTTATACGTCAAAGGCTATTCGATCAAACGTAAACGTATGCTTGGCTCTTAATGTTTCGTCTTCTTTCATTTGAAGGCCCAATAAAAGCGTAAGTGCAAATTTCATGAACCTAATGAAGTGTTCCACGAGCTGCCCTGCGATGCTGTGAGCTCCGTCCCAGACATCGGAGGTTCCCACGAGACTCGCACGCCACGGCGTCTCGTGCGCCTGATGCTCATTTGTGCCGCTGCCTGTCTGTTTGCAGAGAGCCTGTTAGGCGTCCCTGGAGGGAGGCGAGGGAGAGCTTTGTGGAGTGTGGTGGAGTTGAGCATGGTGGTGAGATGGCTGTGAGTATCGGGGGTGGTGGTTTGGAAAAATTCACATTTAAACTTAAGTTGGGTGTGGTGAAATGGTGGTATTTAGTATGGTGGTGGAAGTTGTTGTTAGGAGCGCATAAGGTTGGGCGAACTGCTCTGATGTGTGTAGCAACACACCTTACAAAATTGTAGGAGTGGGTCAAAGTGAAGAAATTCACTTCGGTGGCTATGTAGCGTGGTACTGTAAGTAAGATTTGTGTTACAAAATGAATATGCAGTGTGCTGTGGTTCCTATTTACGTCGTGCATGAGGTTGTGCTGTGTGCTGTTCATGTGATTTTATGCAGGCTGAGAGCAGGAGCAAAGTGGCGACAGAGCAGTTACAGGCTATCAGAGCTGCTCGGTGTGGCGTTTCGGAGATTGAAATTAGAACTGAGACTTCCCACTCCTCGAATTATGTGTAGTTTGAGCCATGACATCAAAATTTCGACTTCTTTTCCGTTACAGTTTCAATATATCATGACTTCCAGCCAACAGCAGCGAATTTCTCTCCTTTGAGGCACTGGTTTTTAGTCCATTCATCTACAGAGACCTGATCATTTTTCCCACAAAATCAAAGCTGACTCAGCTTCCCTACGAGTTTAGTACTGACGATTCTTGGCTCATGAATTTGTATTGGTTAGAAAATTAATTGATGCCACCAGAAGTTTCAGCAAACATTTAATGGCATTTCACGTAGTCCAGTTTTTAGTGGCTAGTATCAACATGCGGAACAAGAAGCAATGTTTACCAAGGTAGCACAAAAATTGCTTCGAACGCTTGTTCCCTCAAACTTGGCAGTATATATTTGTTTTTTCTGTGATGCACCATTCGCCCCAATAACTACATGGCCATCAGTTGCGCGTTGCGATTATGACTTGCAGTGAGAGCATGACTAGAGAAACGATCTCATCAATCACATCTTCGAGAGGAAGCCATTATAAGCGTCGTTAATTGGCCGAAGCCACGTCACGTGACCGCTTTTGTGCACCCTGATTGGCTCAGTAACGACCTAAGTGGGGAGACCGAAGAAAGAGCTGAGGTGCCGAGAGAATTAGAAGTGGCATTTTGCATGGAAGGCCATGCAAGGAAGAAGAGGATTGAATTTCAGCCTCCGATTTGAATGGCCATAAAGGGAACGAAAATTTAGGTTCACGTGTGAACTTTCTCTTTCTTTTGTTGAAGCTGTAATTTGTAGCTATTGAGAATAGTCTGATGATTTTATGCCAAGTCTTCCTAATCAAAAAATAACAATTAAATGCGCAGAGATATCTTCATCTCTCCAATGAATCGCGCTGGAGCGAAACTTTTAGAAACGGTGCGTTGGCTATGCTCATCCGCACCCTCAAATACCGTCTGTATATGGAATAAGATATTAAACATTACTTCATCAACTAAAGTAAAAAGAATTATTTAACTTCTGAATCTGGATAAGTGGAACCAGTAAGCTGGAAGAAATATTCGAGGCTCTCCGCAGGAAACCCTTGATTTAAAAATCGATGTAGAACAGTGTGCGGAGTCGTAAGAATTTCGGTGATAGCGTCAAGATTTGCAGTATACCAGCCAATTCGCCATCACACTCATAGTGTTATTGCTATTTAACTTCATAAACCAAAAATACCATCTATTTCCATTCTTAAAGTAGACGCATTAATATACTTTCGTAAAAGTAGCGTAATTTGTGATTATATCATCGGGGCTCTACTGCTGAAGAAGCAAAAGTCAGGATGCGTGCAGGAGGCTGCCGACGTACGGAAAGTTAACCATGAGATTGTGAGATGAACGAACGCCATTGAAGAAACTGAATTTTGAAAAATCGCGAAGATTACCCATAATCAAATTGAGGAAATGAAGGCGAGTAATAATTTTTTTCTGTTACCAAAATTAAAGTAAAAAATGAAATTGATGTATTTGAAATCTCTAGAATGTTCTTGCATTATTCTAGAGCAGGCTTTCGAACCTCACATTCCAAGTTTTAAAGAAGAACCTGTTATATAGATTTACTTCAAATTGACTACTATGTTAACACAGCTAATAGAATATTATCCATGCACTAACGACAAGATTTGACTTGCTCTTTACTTGACTTAATTATTTGGTTTGTAAATTAACATCTCTCGTTGTACAGAAGCTACTTTACGTCTGCAGCCCGCACTACACGTCGCGCGATAGTATATGTCTTGTATCTCATATATTTTCTATTTCTCCGCGGTTCGGTAACCTAAGAACGGTTTGAGTTTTCAAATTACTCATCCGACAAAGTAACACCCAACTATGAGTGGGGGAAGCAAGCATAAACATTTTTAAATTACACTGAACAGTGTGACTGATGCAACCCTAATATAACAGTACGGACATTTGTACGGGAATGACTCAGCTGGCGCGTGAATTCAAAAAGTTCCACGATTCTGGGTTCACAGCCACTCCTACTTACCGACCCGGGCTGCCACACACAGATACTCAAAGCCTGCGCACCGCGTGGTTGCTGCTGCCCTCATCCGTAGGTCGCGGGACGTTTAAGCGCGTCGTGTGGACCCTCACTCAAATAACGAGCGAATAAGAGCGATAATAACTGCCGTTGAGGGCAGCCAGAGATCAATGGCAGTTATTAGTGGTGCTGCGAGGGCAGCTCTGAGAGGGGAACAAGCGAGGGGACTTACAGAGTCAATTACGGTAACTGCTGCTGCGAACAGCCACAGATTTGGCTAACTGCTGTCTCTGGGGTCAAATATTTGGCTAACTGCCGCCTCTGGGACCAACAATTTGGCCAACTGATATTTCTCGGACCGGTAATTTGACTAACTGGTCACTCTTAGATTAACTTTTTACCTTTCTATGCATGATGAATGGCAGGCGGCCACAATTCATTGCTTGTCAAATTTAAATATAAGTAAATGTAATTCGCGTTAGGAAATTAGTCTACTGACGTTTGCTGAATTGAAGAAGTTTTGATTATTCAAGTCCAAGGCAGCTAGTTGATTTTCGTGGTCAGATGGACAATATTTTTTTTTTCTATCTACAAGAGTGTGGGTGACAGATGTTCCAAGTGTCACACTTACCAGTTAAAATTGAACAGCCATGCTCTCCCTCGCTGGGCATTCAGCCGTAGACACAATACAACTATGCAACTGGAACTGTAATCTCCGTTGTAGAACGCTAATGTCCGACTTGCAGCGTGGACACCAAGATTGAATGCTTTGTACGGTTCTCAAAATAGCGCAGGGAAATTTATTGTTTCTAAATTTGATGAAAAACCAGCTGACTTACTGCTTGCTGATGCTCTGAAGCGAAAATATTTATTAATTGTTAGAATGAAATGTATCAATTTATGTCGAATGAAATTCGAAACTTAAAGGCAGAGAACACCAGCCCATCGAAACAAAGTAAGTTTTTGTTTAAAATTTTGTCTATACTATAACGGTCAAATTGTTCATTTTATTGATAGACCACTTTCTTTGTTGGAAAATTGCTTATATTTCGATTATTCTTTACTGCTGATGTGTTTTCATTGTTAAGCGCGACGCAGCCTTCATTAACCCAAAAAGTACCTTACATCTAAAGTATCTTACATCTTTTTCAAAAAAACTTAAGGTTTATTTGAAATTTTGCATTCATTGTGTAAGTAGAAATAAAGCGATGGGAAATTACTTCTTCAATTTTGAACTGCATGCAGTGAATAATACCACTGATAATTTCACGCTTTTATGGCTGAAATTTGTTATCTGTATCTACATTTTTACGAGAAGGTACTCATTTTAAGATTATTTGGATATTTTAGAGAACCCTTTATCGTGTGTACTCGAAGAGCCACGTTTGTTCAGTACGCGGGCCATGAGCGTCACTTCTACGACCTCCTTTTGTGTCATGACAGCAGCGAAGTGCTCCTGTCTGTTTATCCTTTGTGCGTCCGTCACTTGCCCCCGATCGTTCTGACCCAGCTCTGTCCAGAATGAGTTAATAATGGAACACAGCGCTGAATTACAGCTTGCCAGCCTTACTGACAAGTGGGTTTATCTTCAAGCTGATATGATTTTCTACCGATCTAATATATATATAATAAATTACAGGCTTTATTTGTGAAAAACGAGAGAGAACATTCCATCCTATTTTTAACACATATTACTTGGTCGTTAACCATTAAACGGAGTATCTTTTCCAAGGCACAGCCTGACTGAAGCTGATTGTGTTATTGACCGCTGTTCCTCACAAATTCGTTGCCCTTAACTTTAAGTTGGACGAAACCGTTGCTGCTTGCCTGGTCCAACACTAAATGCTGTTGAAAAAAAAACTTTACACTAGGAACTATGTAAAGGATTTCATTCTGTATCAGATTCCCTCAGGCGCTCTGATCGTATTTTTAAGTTTTGAATGAGATAATTAAACGTTGAGCGATGTTGGGAATATGATGACGAACACAATTTTCGAAGTGTGTTGATAGATTCGCTGCAAAAAACGTTGTAACTTTTTAAAAGAAATTTCAATCGAATAGAAGATTTTTTAAATTACATGTTTCAGTTCTAAGGAATAAATTAAAGTGAATGATGATGGATGGCTTTAACGGGGTCTGCCTCGGAAGTGGAAAGACTGATATCGCTGTAAAGTTGAGTTGCAACGAAAAACTGAGCTTCCCTCCTTGTGCGGTCGGTAAGTAAGCAATTGAACACTATAGTGAATCTTTCGTTCTCACTACCTTCTATCTTGATTGTACTAGATGAAAGACAAACTATAAGGAAATTGGATTACAGCAAAGCATTAGTTCGAACATATTCTAATTGGAAAACCTTTCATTGACCTTGAGAAATTTGTAAGGAGTTTTCTCGTTAGTGGTACTATAAGAATAGTATGCAAATGAGTGACGTAGTATAAAAGCCGCAAACATAAGAAAACGAACTACGAGGCGCGTCTCCTACAGCCTCAATTGCGGGCATGCACGGTGGGTAAGATGAGATCGTTGCACTGAACAACTGGAAGATATTGCGTAGTAAATATCTTCCGGCAGCATTTAGTCATTCCTGAATTATTATTCAAGATAAAAAAAGACATGGTTCTCGCGTGTTATTTTACATAAGTTTCGCAACTGAACAGTTCAAAAATACCTGTAATATTCGAATTTTTCTTCACAAGTTGTGCATTGTTTCGAACCAGGTGCAAAGTTCTGCTGCATTAAACATGAACCGCATTCATTTCGGATGGAGTGAGCCGCCCTGCACTGAGCCGCCCTGCACTGAGCCGCCCTGCACTGAGCCGCACTGCACTGAGCCGCCCTGCACTGAGCCGCCCTGCACTGAGCCGCACTGCACTGAGCCGCCCTGCACTGAGCCGCCCTGCACTGAGCCACACTGCACTGAGCCGCCCTGCACTGAGCCGCACTGCACTGAGCCGCCCTGCACTGAGCCGCCCTGCACTGAGCCGCACTGCACTGAGCCGCACTGCACTGAGCCGCCCTGCACTGAGCCGCCCTGCACTGAGCCGCCCTGCACTGAGCTGCCCTGCACTGAGCCGCCCTGCACTGAGCCGCACTGCACTGAGCCGCACTGCACTGAGCCGCCGTGCACTGAGCCGCCCTGCACTGAGCCGCCCTGCACTGAGCCGCCCTGCACTGAGCCGCCCTGCACTGAGCCGCCCTGCACTGAGCCGCCCTGCACTGAGCCGCACTGCACTGAGCCGCCCTGCACTGAGCCGCCCTGCACTGAGCCGCACTGCACTGAGCCGCCCTGCACTGAGCCGCCCTGCACTGAGCCGCACTGCACTGAGCCGCCCTGCACTGAGCCGCCCTGCACTGAGCCGCCCTGCACTGAGCCGCACTGCACTGAGCCGCCCTGCACTGAGCCGCCCTGCATTGAGCCGCCCTGCACTGAGCCGCACTGCACTGAGCCGCCCTGCACTGAGCCGCCCTGCACTGAGCCGCACTGCACTGAGCCGCACTGCACTGAGCCGCCCTGCTCTGAGCCGCCCTGCACTGAGCCGCCCTGCACTGAGCCGCCCTGCACTGAGCCGCCCTGCACTAAGCCGCCCTGCACTGAGCCGCCCTGCACTGAGCCGCACTGCACTGAGCCGCCCTGCACTGAGCCGCCCTGCACTGAGCCGCACTGCACTGAGCCGCCCTGCACTGAGCCGCACTGCACTGAGCCGCCCTGCACTGAGCCGCCCTGCACTGAGCCGCACTGCACTGAGCCGCCCTGCACTGAGCCGCCCTGCACTGAGCCGCCCTGCACTGAGCCGCACTGCACTGAGCCGCCCTGCACTGAGCCGCCCTGCACTGAGCCGCACTGCACTGAGCCGCCCTGCACTGAGCCGCCCTGCACTGAGCCGACCTGCACTGTGCCGCCCTGCACTGAGCAGCCCTGCACTGAGCCGCACTGCACTGAGCCGCCCTGCACTGAGCCGCCCTGCACTGAGCAGCCCTGCACTGAGCCGCCCTGCACTGAGCCGCCCCACACCAGCGGAAATGAAGTGCAAGTCGCTGGCTCCTCTCGTGCATCTGCCGCCGTGCGCCGACAGATGAAGTACTCAAGCGACGCGGTACCCGCACATTTAGGAACTAGTGAAGCCGCTAAAAGGCTTTCAAATCACCGAATTTTAGCCTGAGCGAATTGATAGAGCAAGTCCTGCATCAACCGTTGGTTTTACGCTAGTAAATAATGCGGGAAGCGATGCAGGTGACCGTGCCAATGTATCATGCACGCCGCAGGAGGCGTTGTACTCACGCGTAGCTGTCGGCCATGCCGCCGATGGGCTGGTGGATGCCAGGGTACATGGAGTTGAAGCCGCTCTGCAAGGGGAGTCTGGAGGCCGCAGCTGCCCCCCCGTGGGCCATGCCGACCCCCACGCTCGCCCCAACTTGGTCTGACGAGCGTCTTTGGTTGCGTAGCTTCTCCTCCCGACGCCATTTTGCTCTGCGGTTGCTGAACCAAACCTGCACGCACAGTGGGACCAAACGACACGCGCACGTTACTCACGGCTTCCACGGTGTTCACGTGACATCTTAATTACATTCGAAAAACGTACATGGAAAATCCACAAGGAACAATATGACATCGCTATATTTGCTTTGAACTGAGTTCGCTGTTGGGAAACTGTGTTGTCTAGTACCTGAAAGAGTGTGAGTTCATGTCAAACTGTGCAACTGTAAAAGGTTGTTCAATGGTTTGAGAAATGAAAATAAATTGAAGCAAACACTTGGAGGTGAGAAGGGAAACGTGTACTAAATAAACCCATTGGTCTCATGTATGACATCGTTTTTGCAGCGCACGACGCTGCAGCAAACTGTGAAGTGCACTATGTGACAAAGTAATTCATCTTTTGCGAAATTGCCATCGGCGGCAATCGTGGTAGCTCACCAGGGTGCTCTCCTCGTAAACTGGTTACGCGAGGGTTACGCAGGGCAAGTAGCGATCATCGGGACTGAAACTCAAATCGTGGAATCGTAGATCAATGATCACATTGATGTAAATAAAATATTCTGAATTTAACAGGCACAGCAGTCCTGCCTCAAGTATCAAAATGAATCATTCCCGTTTGGGTAAAAATTCCCGAACCTTCTAACTCATAAAGCTGTAAAAATATTGTTGAGCAAAACCAATAAAAAAATGTAAAAACTGTAAAAATATTGTCATTAATCCTTCACGCCAACACGAATCAAATTTTCCAATGGAAGCAAATCACAACTCTATAACAAAAAATTTCAGTCATTATTGAGCGTCCAATTGTGTTCATTTGTCAATGTGTAACGTTGTGATGACAAGAAAGATACTCTTAACATTTAATCTATATTTTCTTTTCTTTACTTGGTGCACCCAATGTTTTAATTTGCACCTCTAATAAGAGGATCGAGAGGCCTGCGAAGAAAGCAACAAGGAAACTGCGTTTCATAATACAGGGAGGTTCGATCCATGGGCGAAAACTGACGAACAAAGAACGTATAGTGACCTGAAGACTAATGCTGCGACTGAAAAATAGTTATCGAGTTTATTTTCTCGCTATTTCTTGTATTTGGAATTTTATTCTTTTTCGCAAAAAAACGGAGCACCTTTCTAAATCTATCTATATATATTTAAAATTCAAGAATATTGAATTGCTTGCTTTTTTTCTGGTTTGGTTGGTTCGTTCTCAGTTATAACATTGGGCAGATCAGCACTCTGCTTTTAGTAACAATATCGGACAAAATACGGCCTGTTCTATTTTAATATAGCGAAAAATTTGAAACTCACACTTGCTGTAATAAAGATCCGTGTGTTACAAACACCCATATTCTAACAGATGTTTTTGAACAAATGGTTCTACAAAAAGTATTTATAACTATTCAACAGATCACAAGTAATGCAGTATAGCTACAAACCGTGATTTTCTTGCTTGGTTGGCTATGTCGCCGTCTGAGCTCCGTAATAACACAGGGGGAATTTAACCCTTAGCTCTCGGTAATTCGTATATGGGAAAATGTGACTCTATTTGTCCCACCGCAGGTAATACAAGCATTTCACCAATACGTGGGGTGAAATTGGAGTTTTTCTTGGCTCAACTTGTCATTTAAATCTTACACTTGATTCAGGATACGCTCTGTGACAAGTGTTCATTTTACGGAGAACATGTCCCTGTGACCCTGTGACTCAATTATGTTTTTCCGAAAATGATTTCTGCTGATGTAAACTATTATCTCTCTGAAAAAAGATGCTTATTAAACATTTTCATATTGAAAAATATTGCACCAACAACCAGATCCAACGAGACACGGGTGGTCTTATTAGTGTCAATTTTATGGCCCGCCAACGCAGAGCACGAGAATGGCACTTATGAGTGACAACATTCGTCCGCTCGCTTCCTTATTGAGAGACCATTGGGTGCAGGCAGCGTCTTTCGTACATCTACAGTCTCTTAAAATACTCTATAATAAAGTTAGTGTCTGCAACTGCGTAGGAACGCTCGCTGCACTATTGCGCAGCACGCTATCCCAGTCAAACTTTTTCGCCGGAGCATGCATGTTTTTCGCAACCTAAGCTATTTAATAACTGGGGCTGCGAAAAACATGCATGCAGGCGGCAAAAAAGTTAAATTGGGATATATATGCACGTCAACCCTTCAAACTTCTAATTTTTGAATTAGCTTATTAACATGTATTTGCTTAAGTCCTCTGATGATTCACTTTTGACCGTCTTTAAAAGGAGTATTAAAGGTCAAAGCTTGCTTTCTAAATAAGGTCAACATCGAAATGATAGTGAGAATATCAATTTGCTGATAACAGAAAACAGCTCTTTCATGACGCTGCGTTAGGTTTCCAGAACTAAGTAATTTTAACGATCAGCAACGTCCAGTTTATGTTTCTACGAGTAAAATAAAATAAAGAATATTCTAATAATTGAAACCCATTCCCATTGGAGGCCCGTGTGTCCGCCCCTACCTGAATTCTGGCTTCCGGGAGGCCAATTTTCTCTGCCAGTCTCTCCCTCGCGAACACGTCGGGGTAATGCGTCCGCTCGAACTCTGCCGGGCAGGTGAAAACTTTTCAAAAATTTAATCTTATGCATTTAAAGACACGGGGATTAAATGGAATAAGCATGAACATCTGGCACAACTCGCCTCTGTTCACCTAAGTTATCACAGCATGTTATTCAGATGGTGTGTGCCTCCAATAAGGGAACTCACTAAGTAGTTTTTGATATGTTTGAGGCATAAATGCATATTGCGCCCACTTTTTTGAGGTCATCCTGCGGAAAAAATTTAGGTATAGTTAGATCAGGGGATCTGGGAGGCCACTTCACGTGGCCAAATTGAGAGATTAATTCATGTGAGAACTACATTTTAAAGAAATAATTTGTTTCTCACACTGGGGGCATTAAAAGCATCCATCAGCAACTTCAACACAATCGCTCATAGAAAAAAAATCATTCAAAAGCAAAGCAAGAACTTCGACGGTAACATAATGAAGGATGAAATTGGAAAATTTGTTTAAAATTTCGAAATGTGTCATCGAGAAAACGGCGCGCACAGGTCGCTCTGTGAGATTAAATGTCATTTTTAAGTAAAAAAGATAAATTCCAGTACATACATAAGCTGTCACATATTTTGTTCCATCCCCACTGAGTTTGAGCCATGGACGTTTATCAACTGTTATGTTGTCCGGAATTCACAGCACTTATTCTTTGCATCCGCGCATGCAGCGTCCCGCCGCCTCCAGTGACGGTGTACTGAGTGCAGTGAGCCTAAGTAGAAATACATAGTGACTTACTGCAACGTGTCTCTTACAGGTAGAAAATAACTCAATCTTTTCAACAGGCTTTGAAGACGAAGTAGAAGGAATTAGCTTTAACTTTTTTCTTGCCCTTGCAGAACTGATTCGCTCGAGTCACGTTTAGACTTGCATAAATTTGAGCAGCATGGAGGTAAAAGATAAATCAAGATAGAAATATTCACACGCAATTTCTTTGCGGTTGTGTGGTTGAGTGTTGAAGAGCATTAGTTGAACTTTTGTATTTTTTTCATCACAAAAACAAAAGTAGCTAATTTCAGCAGCAGAAGCAGCAAGATTAAATTGCCGACGACTCATCGATCACTTTAAAATTTCTGAACGAATTAAAATTTGGCACATTACCGTACATTTGGGAACAAATTTAGCATGCTACACTATATATGAGAAAAAACTTCGTTATTAAATTCAATAGGAAACGCATGCATGCTCTGACGCTAGAGTACTTTTCAAGAAATTTTAAATGCCACTTTTTAGCAACAAACATTCCATATTCGTACGTACATCTACATAACTTCTGACAGCTGAATCTGACGTTTTACTCAAGGTTATATTACTTTTACTGCAATTTAATTACTATAGCAAGGCTGCCCGCATCGGAGGTACGGCACGCACCTTTTTCTAAGGCGTCGATTTGCTCGTTGGTGAAGGAAGTTCTGTTGCGCTGCAGCTTGCGTTTGAGCCGCAGCCGCAACTGCGAGTCCTCGTCCGTGCTGCTGTTGTGCTCGCTGTTGCCGTCGCTCGTGGCCTCGTTGTTGTTGTCGCTCGGTGAGAACAGTCCTGCAGCAGATCGCGCGTTCAGCACATCAGTTACACGGCATGACGCGAAAACTACATAACTAAATCGCAGAAATAAGGATAATAAACTTATATAGGATGATCGACATTTTGTTTAACTAATTTTAACACAAGGTTGGGACCGTTGCAACAAGCGTTTTCATTCTATAACGGTGTAGTCAAAAATGCTTCGTTAAAGAAATACAAGAACTTGAAATTTGAAACGTATTGGAGAAAAATTCATACTTAGAGAGTTCGAGAAAAATGAGACGTTGAAGTTAGAATGGCATTTTCATTTTGAACGCAAGAAACAGAATAACAACCTTAATGATGATGACCAAAAGAAACATTTTAAAATTAGGTTAGATATCACAAAAATTGTTCGACATGAAGCCTATCGGTGGCGTTTCAGGCGCTCAGACGCACGTGAAATTATTGCCGGACGCGATAGAAGACTGCAGGAGTTTCAAATCCTTGTGAAGGCATCAACAATTATTGTACTGATGAGGCCTTCTTCTGAATGAATTGGCGTTTCTAAACCAAATTCTTCAAATGCCCCCAGAAGTGGAAAACTAGGGGCGTAATATCATGACATTGCAAGCCACGTAAAATTTTAAAGTCCTTGTAAGTCTTTAATGAAACATTTCCGAACATTCGTATATTGAGTGAAAAATTTTCATTTCAATGTTTCCAGCCTTAAGCTATTGTTGTTCAACAAAGTGATGGTCCCCTTGTACGTTTCTTGCTACCTTTTATGAATCAGTTGATATTTTGTTCATGATAAAGTTATTTCACTTCCGACGAAAATCACAATGGTAAAACATTTCGAAAAGAAACTATGAAAGCTACAACAAATAATATATTACAAGCAATTCCAATATCGAATTGCTTTGAGAAATACAGAGATGACCGGACTAATTTCAATTTCATTGTGTAAAATGTAATCGTAATAAAATAACCGAAAAGTAACAAACGTAGGCAAATGTTGACACCGAATTTTGACAAAGCCATAATTCCTGTTGTTCTGGGTCTTACTCGCACAGACTAGTAGCAGTTAATTTAAATCCGTATCACAAGTATACACAGTAATGACAATTGACGTCAATATGTAACTAGAGTTACTTTACATGCGGGAGGATGAGAAGTCCAACGGTCGTTCTAAAATCAATGTGATGAGTAGAGTTTTATCATAAATACTGACCCTCTGTAACTTCAATTTAGCATGGTAAAAAATTATTGCTCGAAGTATGGCCAAGATTTACACCTGTGCTGCTGCATTTTCTTAGGTGTTAGGGAGATAGTCGATCTTCTTACACGAAGAGCAGGTTACCTGCAGAATACGGGACTTGACAGTTCTCCCATTCCCGTCGCTTATGGCTTAGGGTTGACAGAAATCATACCCAGGTTTGGTTGGTAATAGACTTAGACATTTTTGCGGAGCAGCGTTAGCGCATTAAGTACAGTCGGGTGACGAGTCTCGTCGCTGTCAAGCTATTGCACTCTTCTTCACCAACTAGGAAACAAACGACTGTATACGACTGGATCATTTTTCCTTAAATTGAGAATCCGATGGATGGACTATAAAGGACCGTTCTTGGTAATAATTGCAAGTTAGACGAAGTTATTCTTCGATAACAGTACGTAATCGGGAGAAAATTTGAAGCATCTAGCTGCTCGCTATTTGCTTATTGAGAGGGTAAGAAACGCATACAGTCTCACGGGACATGTGGTGGGTCACACACATGCAGAAAGTCATTTAAATGCAGGAAGACCTCCCGCGATGGACAATTGAATGCATGATGAAATGAAGATCAGGTACTTAAGTTTGGGACATGAACTTGCAAGCAATTTTCCGATCAATGCATTCAACTGCCAGTTCATCCTTGTTGAGTTAAATAAATTAATATTTTTGAATCAGTTCTCTTTCTCGCCCAACTTTTCAAACACATCAATGACCTTGCTCACAATTCTTTCGAAAACTCAACTAGCACCTGTTCTTGCTCTTAGACGCTTGCTTTCTTAATATGCCCCGCGGCATTGCGAGTCACATAACGTAAGTATTCTCAGACAGGCAACTTTGTCTACGAATGTCATTTGGGGATCGGAGCGAGAGCATCACACTTTCGAAGCAATGCCCCATACAGCATTGTGATAAACTGGGAGATCTAACAATTACGATATAACTCAACCGGCATCTGTAGTCTACTCCGAAGTAGTTGAGAGCACCTCTCACGCACTTCGTCAGTTGTAGAGTTCTCACTAGTCACTCAGATTTGGCGTGAGCCAGTCGGTGGGAGGACAACTCACCTGGAGACCGGAGGAGGGCTGGGGAGGAGATGTTGTGAGGAGTGAGGCCGTACGGCCCCATGACGCCCCCATTGCACGGGGCTGGGGAAATGTCTGGAAAGAAGAAGGGATTTTCTTCAGACTTGATGGATTTTTCCGTTTTACCTCATTTGCCAGTAACTTGAACTCACTGAAATAATAATTAATCATTCTAGTTCTTCCACACGTAAGATTTATCTCCAATGCTGAATTCATTGAGTACTGCGATGTCATTTCTCTTTACAGTTGATTATAAAATGACAACGTAGTGAACACTTCAGAACATCGTCTCTTCCTACTTAAACCATAAATAGGTTGAACTTGACTCAGATTGCAATAGCGCTGCATGGTTCAAAGTTCAGAGATGCATGCTCAGAGGTGTATCGCTTCCTTGGCCAACCCAGTAAATAATAAAGGCACGGTGCGTAAGGACCGCACAAGTAAGCTCATTCTGTGGATGAGAACGAACTGTGCATGTAAAGGGAACTCATTGAGTCAATCTGCAGAGTTGCTGTTAAAGTGCTCGTCTGAAGCCCCTCTCAGGGCGGATGCTTAAGATGTGTTCAGCGACGGATCAGAGCGTTGCCTCAATAGGAGGATTTCAGATCCTTCAAGGGGCGCCAAAGAGCAGAACATCGTCCCCTTTAGGCCGACCGAGGACGTCTTTAGAGAAGCAAGTTCCGTAGAAGGGGTCTGTCGAATAGGCCTTCCTTTGCTTTAGTTCAGTTTTGAGTTGTATATTAATTCAATCTCTGTGTAACTTGCATTAGCATATCCTGAACACAGTACAAAGCGGGGATCAGTAAGCATGCAAAATAGCTCCCAAGTTAGCTTTAATTTCATGTTTCATAGAATCCTATGCATATAATCGCCATCGAAAATATTAAATTTACAAAATAGAGCAGAAGTAATTCCAAACTATAGAATTTCTTTATTAAGAAATGCGTGCCCCAATTTTCACGAACGCTTGACAGTATGCAAAGCGTCTCTCAGAATACAAGACCTAGTGTTACCTTTCATAATTTTCGTTTTATTGAGAAACTTTCTTTGAAGATCTCTCCTCAAGAAATCATTACATCTCTATAAGATGTACCATAATTAAACTTGTTACCAACGCTCTTGTTCACTGCAGCAAAATTTACGTTAATTTCATGATTGTTACAAGGCAAGTAGTACATACTGCGCAACTAGATGAAAACGTATGATGTTGAAAAGAAAACGTAGCGATGGTCAGCATTTCTCTTACTACTAAATTTTTGCGTTCATATTCTGTAAAATGTTCACATTTTGTTCAACTGACAGTTGGACAGTACTTTTATTTCTACAGTGAGTCACTCAATTTTACTACGGCAGTGAAGGTCTTGGTGTAGTTTCAGTTGTTCACGACTTGAACAATCTTTAGATTCTAGACATTTAATCGCCAGTTCTTGCGCAGATCTTAAGGCATCTACATCTACATAGTAATGGCAGTAGAAAAAATGCGCGTATTATCTTGAACAAATGTATCACCACAATCAACCTATTGTCCTATGGTCACGTATAGTCATGTCAGTTGTCGCCAGACGTTAGCCGTCATGCAGTACTCGATCAGAACGCAGCTCGTCAACAGTCACCCGCTTGCAGTACCGCGTCAGTCGCATCAAAAATAACCAAAACGGCAGGAGCTATTGTCGTAGCAGCTCTATCCCTGCATGCATGTCAGCTTGGTAACTCCCATTTAGAGGAATTTTTCGTTTAGGTATGAGAGAATTAGTTTTTGGAAGTTTTCAAGGATGACTTAGCCTTTCAATTTAGAGATCAGGCACATGATTTGATGAGTGAGGTAAACGTCAACGCGTCGTTTATTCTTCTATATTATTAATACTGGAAAGTTCGTAAGTGTGTTTAAGCTTAATAAACGCCGTGCATGCTTTCCGCTGCTTCCCATTGTTATTTGGGTAACCGACTATTATGCCATCGAGAAACATGCACCAAACTGACGTTAATATAATTTAAACAAAATCATATTCATTTCTTATGAGACAAATCATGATTTATGTGAACGAATTCGCGCGTGTTATTGACTCACTTTAAAAATTTGTAGATAACTGTGCTCAAGAACATTCTTAAATTTCTCATACATTTACTTCCTCGAGTGAGATTTGCACAACTTCAACAACGTCTTCGCAATTACCGGCTCAAAAGCTGTGCGTGAATTTCATAGTTCAGCCTCCGCCGCTCCTGATGCTGCCTCTATAGCTTCTATATCTTTGGTGGCTGTCCTCCAAATGACGAGAGCACCCGACCGGCAAATCTATTTTTCTCAGGCCGGAAATAAAAGGAAACCTCGAGAGTCGCGCTCGAAACGCGCGAAAACTTTGGTCTGTTAACGGTGGTGCGTCCTCATGGCGCACTGCGGGCTTGTTTTATGGCGCATGCGGCGTCGTAAAATTACAAGTTGTAAAACTTTGTGTCGTCATGACGGACTTTAAAGCACAGTATGTAATTGTCTAACCTCCAAAGACAGAGCAAGTTCGCAAGAAAAGTTTTCCCAATGAACGTCAGCTGCAAATGGATGTAAAGCCGGAAGGGGAAGGTTGAAAAAATTAAAAGATATTGGACAAACCGAACTAAAATCCTGGTAAATGTTAGCTTTTAAAATAACTTGAGATGCAGCCAACACGGCACTTGCACTCCACTTGATAGCGTATAGTAGAATAGCGCACCAGTCTCTACATATAAAAAATACTAAACTATATTTCTTAGGTTCAATAAATGAGTCTCCCTAAAAATACAATGAAGAACATGATAATTATAAATTCGCAATGAAAACCCTCCTGAAGTAGTTGGAGGCGAGTGACCTCCCTGAGCTCGTGCAGCCCGCCTGTGGGCTGCCCGTGCGGACTCACTGAAGTGCTCTCGGGAATATGAGGTGTTGATGTTATTTCCTTTCCCTAATTTTTATTTCGGCAACTTCTGGCCGATTTTAAATTATGAGTTATGAACAAGGATGGGGTAGTATTCTTATACATATCTGAACGGTTGCTACCGTACGTAAAGTATCAACGAGCTCTGTCTGAGGAAGTCTCAATGTTTTCTTTTCTAATTCAGAATAAAACTACTGTACAAACAGCAAGTTCCTCGTGTTTAGAATGCATATCAGAATATTGTGAAGGACATAAAACCAGTTTCATAAAAGTATCATCTAGAAACGATAGTTTTCACTGCAAGTTCATCGTATCAAATATCTTTGCGAGTATATTTATTTATAGCTTTAGGCTTTAACCTTGAAAACCTAGCGATATAAGTAATGAAGCGGTTTTAGAAACTCGTTGTTCTTAGAAAATACCTAACGCATCAGAAAACTTGACATCTGCGTGGCGCAATATTAATTGAAATGAATAACTTCATACTAGATGCTGAAAAATTTTTTCCCACGCATCAAATTCCAGATGATGGGCTACGCTAGGAACCAGAATGTGCTCCTGTACCTCGATGCGAGCTTCACCCCAGTGCATTCACTCAAGTGCAGATTTTCGTGTTTCAATTTGGGAATATGGTTCTAATGAAAATGAGAGTAATTTATTAGAAAATGCATCACAGCTCCTTCGGAAGGTTTGTAAAAGAAGTGACTTGATAGCGTAAAGGAAGGCTTGTAAAACATAAAATAAATTTATTGGGAAGACCAGAAATCCATTGAAGCAGACAACCTCGATGGAAGTGAGGTAATGTTGTAAGCAAGATTAGATAATTTTCGGAAATCATGTAGAGAATTTAAAATTTTTACGTCAAAAAAAAAAGGAATCAGCGAACGACCTGAAAGTTGCAAAGGTTTCAAAATTAATGTAAATAATGACAGACACAGTTGAAAAAATTCTCAAAATGAATGATTTTATTTATTTCAATTTTCCATTTTTCATAAGCAAATAATGTTCATTTTTAAAATCCACAGGCAGAAAAAACTGACCATTGATTTCTTTATTATATTTATTTTGATAATTGGTTTCATTAAAAGATTATTTCTTTTACTTATTTTAAGGGATGAGCATGAAAAAATGCTCCCTGCTCCGCTATATATCCATGCCTGCATGCTCAACTAATATCATATTTATTTTTCCCACGTAGGACTATATCCTTACTTTAGAGCCCCATCGAGTGCGTCTTCTGTTAAACAAATTGTAAAAGAAAGAGAGACGAGCATTGTCAAATATTATAATTTAGAGAATGGTTTTTGATTTATTTGTGTGCATGTGTTTTTGAAATATGATAAAGAGTTTTCTTTTTTATAAAGACTTAATTCTAATGACGAAGTTCTATTCTAAAATCGTTCAATGACACTCTCATTATGAATTAGTACTTTTAAATATCATTATTCAAGGTTTTAAAATAAAGACATTTCAACAGCGGTAAAAGGATTTTGTAGTGAAAGATAATAACAAATAATTATAATTTTTGAAGCACGGGGCAGTTGTGTCGCTTGGCAAAGGAGTCTAGAAGGGACAAAAGTAATACAAAGCTTCTAAACCTTATGCAAACTTACATGAAATTGGAAAATTTACGTAGTAGCTCAAAATCTGTACATCAGGGAAGTGCAAGGTAAAGACAAGACTCCTTACTATGCTGACGAGGATAGACTCTTCTCATTTCGAGGGCAGAAGCAGACAAAGGAGTTTGACGAAGGGTCATTTCCAACCGGGGTGATCTATTCTGTCGCAGAAAAAGATCCCTTCAAACAATTGAAATAAAGAAACTCGTTGCAGGCAGAAAAAAGGGAGGAGAAGCTCGTCAAAGCCTGTGTCGTGTCTGGAAACTCTCTGAAATATGGCGCAGGGAAGGACATTTGAGCGCCGCCAGGCATCGTAAAACTGACGTTTGCAAACTTTTATGGAGAGCAGGACGCGCGCCTCCAGCAGCGTAGCACCAAGATGGAGCCTGTACTTCCCCTCTCAGACTTGCTCCTCAAGTGTATTGAACCTCTTACTGCTCGCAATGGCTTCAGCAGCTATCTGGGCCAGCAACTTGTTGAGTTCAGATTGAACAGAATTAGACTTTAGATCAATAACTTCGGTACGTGTTTTGCTTGATATGCATAATTGCTATGCTGAACTTGAGCTACAATTGTAAGTGATAAATGATATTTAGCGGTTTCCTTAAGAATTGGGGTGTTTCATGCCTAATTAGACAGCAGCTGTCGTGCAAAATTGCCCACTATATATGACAAGATTGCGCGTTGCCGCGAAATGGCGGGTGACAAGAGATGTTCTGCATGCAACAGTGGCTGTGCAAGAGTCTTTTTGAGGGAGGACCTGCTCGAATGAGAGAGATTTCCAGATGATGAGTCTGTACGGGATTAATTTTCCTAGGTTCAACGATTACAAAAAGTGTTTGATTTTTTTGAAGTAATCATATCTGTATTATTCCCTAAAGTTCGACAAAACTTGGGTTTGGCAAAAAAAAATTAAATATAAATTCGAAAATACATTACCGTAATTGATTTTCACGATCCTGAATACAATTATAACTTTCAAGGTGAGAAGAACAATTTATTTAGATATAAGCACATGAATTAGATATGAATTGACGTTATTGAATGAAATACGTGCTTAATCTAACAACATGTCGGTCGCTCTTTTGCATTTTACTAACATCATTCTGCTTTTGCATAATGCTCAGTCGCAGTTAGAGCATAGAATCACATCTGATGTAACTTTGAACACCAATGAGTCTCAATCGGGACCAGGCTATCGCTGCAGGCTGTCGAGTCTGCATTATTGTATCTCTGGTGGGTGGAAAAGTGATGTCCGCTTCTAAAGAACTTTCTAAAGATGATAGCTCTTTCTTGGCTGTTCATGTCCCAGGGAATGGATGCCAAAACAGCGAACTTCAATATCGAGTTCGTGTGGAAAGCGTTGACATTTGCGATGCTACAACAGTTGCGCTGTCGCACATTTGGCCCTGAATCAACAACTGCCTCACCAGCGCGACCAGAATCTGGTCCGACCCTCCACCCCTCGACCACTCAAGCGGCCTCTTCCTCATCAGGCACTCATTTGGCTGTGTTCCCCTCGTGCAATTTGCAGCTTTTTGCGGGGCTGAGCTTTTTGCAATTATCCACCGCTTCCGACATTGATTTTAGCGGCAGATTCTCTCGACGCATTCGATTTTTGTCGAGTTAAAGTGTCGACGCCAGCGACTCCTACACCGCCGCGTCGCGACTTTTGTTGTGCTGGAAAAAAGTGAAAAGTTCGACGCCTCCGTGTCAGAATCTTTGAAACTAAAAATGACATGTGTACCTGGCCGAGAAGTGGTGTAGTGTTGCAATATTGGACAAGCCTATTACTGCTACACAAGTCAAATGAAATGCCAAGCACACAAAAAACTGTTAACATCTGACAATGGCTGACTGTTTAAAGTGAATGCTTGCTCTGATTGCGGGTAAAAAACTCAAATGTGTGAATCATTATGGCGTAATGAAGCGAGAATATTGCCAAAATTGTCGAACGAAATGATTGTCCAAAATCTAAAATGGTGACCAATAGACAAGGCACCTTTCTGCCAGCCTAGCTCATGGTGTGCGGAGGCAAAAATGCGGATAGCTCGCATCAAGTTTCTGCGTAACTTAATTAGAAGGTGGGGATTATAAAGCAAGTTTTGCATTGGATGAAGTGAGTTTGTGGCAAAGAATTATGTAGAATATAAATTTGTATAAAAAACGGTATGATATACAAGAACGAGAAGCAGCGTGGAAGAACTGAATAAAGGGACACGTAAAGAAAGCATATGGGACTGGTTGATGGTAGAAAAGGTCAACTGGTAAAGTGGACAGAATGGAAACAAAATGAAAAAAGGTAAAATAAAATCTAGTACGGCAAACAGATTGTACAAGAATGAAAGCGGGAGAAGGACACAAGGAAACATATTTGCGAAGCAAGTGTGGTCGGAATAAATGGAAGAGTTTCCGTAAATGGTCTAACCTCAGCGACTGCAAGAAAAAGGTAAAAATACAAGAAATGAGACAGGCAGAAGAAGGGAAAGCGGAGACACTGAGATATACATTCATAAAAAAGAAGTTAAATTTAATGATGAAAAAGTTGCAAGATAAGGAAGGCATTATTTGAGTGAAGTGAAGAAGGATAAAGCTCGTACTGAAATTGGACAAATATAATGTAAAAAAAGCTCTTAGAAAAATAACTAAGGTCCACAAGATTCTTAAGACAGAGCAATATAGACATTCATTTGCAGTTGTTTCACTCGTGCATTTATGCAGTCATAAACAGCATTGCTTTGATAGGTGATTACGTAAAAAATGTCTGCTCCATTTCACTGATACTTTCACAAAAAATTTAGAAAAGCAGACAACTGTTTTAATTCATATACAGTCCATCGTTGATATTGTATTTCCTCTACTGAACGCATGCAGAGTAAAATCCTAATTCAAATAGAATATACACTTATTTTTACCTTTTTCATGCTGTAAATTATGGAAAAATTGACGTATGATGAACATAATTGACCATATTAACGTATTAAAAGTAACAAAAATTAAATTAAAATCTTCAACACGATTCATGTAATACACTTTTTCTGGTAAAAGTAAGGAGTGAATATCAAAGCTGACCTCCGCACATTGAAATGATGGGCGCTAACAAGAGAGTGAAGTTCTACAGGCAGCTGTCGTCTTGCATTGTGCTCGGGTCTCGTGAGCGATTAAAAGAAAGAAGTCTAGAGACTTGAGAACAACCATAACTACAAAAGCCTTTGCAAAAATGAGCTCAACTTTTCGACCTGAGGAGAAAGCGGCGCATTCAGGAGTTGTGTGAGGGCTCGCGTCGACTTGCCGAACGAGAGGCTTAGTCGCGTGTTTGGACAGCGCTTTCGACCAATCAGTCTATGAGAAATAATGGTCAATTTCGGACTCGCTTGTATTAGAGCGTAGTAAATTGTGTTGATTTTTGCGTTCAATAAAAACTCGAAGAAAGGTTTAGTTTGCTATCATGTGTGTCTTGCAGGTGAAGGTTCTGCGAAAAAAGTTGTCTCTGAGAGACAATTGTCGAATTTGAACCTTGGCTTTGCCTGTGTTGTGCTGTATGAAGAGGTTTGTTTGCCGTCCCATTCTCTGATCTTATTGGTCAAGATTGAGCGGCCATAATAGGGTTTTGTTCTGTTAGTTTTTATTCGGGCGTTTCACAAAGGAGCTCATGCGACTAAGATGAATAAAGAGCTTAGAGATTCAGAGAAACAAGAACGACTTTGGAAAGTTTAAGCTAATAACATCCACCTCGAGCCTTGAAAAGCTGCTTCTTGAAGACTGAAATTCATGGTCATTTACGCATAGAGGGACCATGAATGACTGCTTCTGGAAGAGAATTGGAACCCATGGGCTAGATTATCAAGGCCCTATGACAATGACTGTTTAGAATACAATGAAGAACAGGTGTCTGCTCTGAAAAATATTCGCAGATTTTATATTAAATTATCAAGTTCTGACACTGAACCGTAAAACTCAGCCCACAAAGCTATCGATCAATGTATAGACCGGAAATTTAAAAAATCATCAGTATCGCGTACACTGCACGCCTGCCTTCATGCAGAGGTTGAGCAATAAACTTCCCAGGCAGCTGGATTACCAATCGGAAATGTTCACCTCTTTTTGAAAACACAAAAGTTCAAGTTTCATGTATAATTAGTCGCGTAATTATCCTCTAGCCACAGAAAACACAACTTATTTCAAAAGATTGCTCGGCCAGTACATCGTGTAAAAGGTAAGTTAGAGAGAGGGGTTGACTACCGTTATGAGATTGCAATTTGAAATACGTGAGCAACACATGATATGTCTCTGGAGTTTTCGGAATTATTGCATGCTAGTTACACAAAGTGTGTGTTATAAACGCAGGGTATTGCATCTCTAGCAACTTGGCAGCCTCTGTATATAATGCCGTCTTTCACGCGCGCTAGAGCTGAAAAATAGCTGCATGATAGTCACTCGTTGTTTTACTAAGTATGCTTAGTGAAAATCATTAACAAATTGAACAATGAAGATTAAACACTTGTTTACACTGATGAAATTTTACCTGTTTCAAAGAGATTTGACAGAATTTCAATTGATTGCGAAAACTAGCTCAAAAACTTCATCAGGAATCTGTGCAATAGAATTACAGCTTATTCGGTAGCATTGGCTTGCTTCACGACTGTTTAGTAAAAATCGAACAAATTCATCCAGCAGGTTCACCCAATTAGAGGGTAAAAATTTATTTTGTTTCATCCGCTTGTCAGGGAATTGCATCGTTTGTTAGGGGCAAATTGACTACACAGCGCAAATTTAATCTCCTTGATCCGAGCATATGCATCGACCTGACAACACTTCCTCCATTTTAAACTCATGCATAGGTATACAATTTTCCGTTTTATTATTAAATGTATTTTTCTACTAAGATTGGAATTCATCCGAGGGGATTCAGTAGAAACTGTTGCAGTATTGCAAACGAATATAAACAACAATAAAAAAGCTGGTCATTTACCCGCTTATCGATCGTAAGTAAATATTAAAATTTCAAGGCAATATTCTTAGCACCAACAACGCATACAAAAATGTTGAAGACTTTTTTAGTTGCGTACGAATTTACTATACGAGTGTCATGCATCGCAAACCGCTTATTGTATACTGGATCGTGAAAATTTTCGTTCGTTCAAAAACGCTGTCAAACGTCCAATGATATTAGTTATTATTATATCGCTCTCTATGGAATTTCAGTGCCCTCAAATTCTGTATTTGCCAGCACTGGCTACAGCGGCCAGCATAGCGACGCCAACAGCAAGCATAACGACGCCAACATCAAGCATATAACGACGCTAACAGCAAGTATAACGACGTCAACAGCAGGTATAACGACGGCAACAGTAAGTATAACGACGCCAACAGCAAGTATAACGACGCCAACAGCAAGCATAACGAGTTCGGCACCACCTGCGCACGGTGCAGAAAGCCAACACTCAATCCTCGGCCCACAATCACCACGACCAGCGGCCTGCTCGAGCTGCCAATAAATGCCTTCAGCAAACACACCTGTCAGCGCTGCGCACGTCGGTGAATGCGAGCTTGCCATTAGGTGACTCCTGCAGCAGTCGTAGCCAAGAGGTGCTCAAGAATGAAAAAAATGTTCCGTATTGTGACGGCAACCGACTGCGCAACTTGGGATCAAATTTCCAATGATTTTTCAATGCGTAACTGGCGAGAGTTAATAGTGTTGTCTCTAATTTTCAGAAAAAAATATTGCAAATACTTCCAGAAATTTTAATTGAAGAACGAAATCTGAGAACGTTGAAAATTATTTCCTCGGTCTTGCTGATTATTGTGTTCATTGTATACATACTGTTAAAATAAATCAGGAGGATTTTATTTCATAAGCGATGAATATTAAGGTAAATGAAGTGAGGAATATCTGATGTTGAAGAAGCTCTGCTTAAAAGTATCGGTTTCGGGTCAATGGACGCGTGTAGAAACTGTTTAATTTTAGAGACTGTCAACATGGTGGTGAGCTTTGAATTTGAGCTTAAATTTATATAGAAACTAAGTCGAGGTTGATGTGAAGGTGAAACGACGAATATTCCGGGGTGCATTGTCGCAAATTTTTACTTCGGTCAAAACTGTCGAATTCACTCGCAAGAAAGTATCACAGAAGCGGATCCTCGATCGACTCTATTCTAGAACCAAATTAGACTGTGATAAGCCTGCTCTTATCATTCGATACGCTCCTGCAAAAGCCTGAACTACACTCTCTGATACATTTTGCTCGCCACAAAGTTTAGCAGGTCACAGGTTTTGGCACGGCACGAGGCTCCTTGGATATGAGGCTCAGAGGAGGAGATGAGGACAGTCAAGGGCCCCGATGAGCGCCATCAAAGGAAATAGAACTTTTATGAGGCTGACCAGCGCTCATTGTGGCCAGGCAACTCGACACAAGGAGAGCACTGTGCCCTTTGGCTGCTCTTATGAATATTGGGCTGGAGAGGCCAAGTGCTTAAATGACAGGAATTGGGAGAAAGTAACGCACAGACAGTTTGCTATGCAACGCTGTAAGCGCAATAAAAACATCTCCATCAATGCATAACAAGAAGATAAGATTCGTTTATTAGACAAAGCGTTCATCAATGTTTGCATTTGTCTTCACTCTGGAATTCAGAATTGTTCTTCTTGAGGCAAAATGAGGTACGAGAAAAAAATGAACTCATTTCGAATAATCCAATACGATTGAATCAAAGCGTGTGAATATGTTTCCGGTAACGTAAAAGGAGATATTTCCAATTTCTCAGTTGTGCGATCAAATTAACATATTTTTTACTTGCAGAGCAATCGACATTATGTTTCACACGTAATTTCATGGAGACTGTTTGGTTCGCTTCCCAGTAATTCAAGGTAACTTATCTACATTCAATATTCTAGATAATTAGCCCCTGGCAAGACAAAGTTTAGCAACTATAATGAATGAAACTTCCCGAAAATTTCAAGCAATAATTGAGAATAATTATTTGAAATATAGTACATGGCATATGGCGAATTATGGAACGAATTTCGCAACATTCACCATCTCGCTGCTCGACCTTGCGGCTGCTTCCCTCCGTGATGAACACTTTTGTCCAAGTCTCTAAAATGGCACAAGTAAGTTCTACCTTTTCCTGGAGGAATGATACTCAATATTCCCTTTTTGAGGTTTTCTTTCATCTCGTACGATCAGGACGCAAGAAACTGAAGAGGCAGAAAATGAACCGCGGACGCCCTTTGATCTCGAGCAGCCCCGAGTCTCTTGTCAATCTCACTAATTTGTCTTGAATTAGAGGTGGACTTTTGCCCTCGCGCACTGGACTGCTCAGAGAGGATCTTTGCTCGTCACCATGGACTGGCTGCCGAATTTTGAGCTGTCATTATTTGGTGGACTTTTACCCGCGTGTTTAATTGGGCTGCAAAATTTTAACTTGTCATGCAGAGTCGCTCTTAAATAAAGAACTACTTGAAGTAATGTAATTTACTAACTCTGTTGCTTTCATTCTGGGTACAATTATTTACTTTTCTGACCAGTAGAAAAATTATCCAAAAGGATAAAGACTTTCGCTGGACATCATCTTACGGGAAAATGTTATGTGAAAATTCTGTATTTTTGAGTTTTCTATCAAAATTCAAACTTCGGACAAAGTAGGAAACCTGTCCCATGATAAGAAATGAGCCAATTGACAAATGAACGTTATAATAATTTAGTAAAGTCAAAAAAAGGAAAGGAACACTGGAACTAAACATTCTGAAGGGTAGATCTTAGATTGGTTGATGAGTTTGTTCAAAGGTAGCAAAGCTAATGTACTGACTAGTTGCTCGCAATTGAGGCTCCACATACCGCGCAAGTTTGGTCTACAAATCATTGCTATATATGCAGTAGTAAAGTCAGTAGCGTAGACCATACTGCAAAAATTACAAACTGATTGAAATATACGATGGCAATTGAAATAAAATTTCAAACAAAGCTTGTATTACATACATGACAATTAGGATGCAATGATAATTTTTTACCTTTGAACTCCTTCCTGATTTTATAGGCTCACGAGAGCCAAAACTTGAACAATTTTCGTCCCTAAATTCTAATCGGACTTGAATTCACTCTGTTGACCACATTTTATTCAAAGATTACCCCAAATATGAGTGTAAAATAATTTATCAGCTCAGCTCTCTAGGCAGTATAATTTTTTCCAAGTCCTTAGAGGTATTAAATTCCACAATTTCTTTAGAAAACAGCCATTGCAACTCAGACGCAGTAGCTGTCGAAGCAACGATGATGCCCACTTCTCGCTTCACGACGCCGGGAAACAACTTTGTATCTCACACAAATTCGAGGAACAAAGCTACGTAAGATCGAACTCATTGAGCTCGAATCACGACAACGGAAAAACAATTTAATTTCTCATGGTTGTACGTGAACACGAGCCGAAAGAGACCACCGAGAGCAATAAGCGCCTCAGTCGCTGGATCTTCTTTTCTAACCTGCCGGCATGACCTTCGCGAGCAAGAGCGGCGCGCTGTGTGGTGAGGTATTGTGTTCCGGCATCACTTTCATCTCGACATGATCTGGTTAAGGCAAGCCGTCAATGCTTCACTTGACTCTGGCCACAAGAAACCAGACACTTTTTATCTTTTTTACCGAGCTCCTCGTTATAAGGAGGAGAGGCCGGCCGGCTGACAGACGTGGCGGGCAAGATCGCGGCGCAGCCTTCATTGTGAGGAGCAAAAATGTGCTGGAAATACAGTGCAGTGTTCCAAATGTCGATGCCTGACTGCGCTGTTCCCGGGATAGAAATTTTTACCTCAATAATTGCAGCATCTTCAAGATAAACAAAAGCACCTGTGTCTAGTCATTCATTCGGTCTAGCAACTTCTACATACGAGCGACAAAGACGACCTGGTATTGAACGGATACGAGTGGCGAGATGCGTGAACGAGTTTGAGACGCAGAAAATGTGTGCATGATAGTGCCCAGATGTAATCAGTCTCAATGATAGTGAAAAAATACAGGTATATGGTGAAATGTCAGAGTCAATTCGGTGTATTAAAATGTATGATCAAATTGAAAGTTTCACTTACGAATAAAAATATATAATGAATACCCCACGGGTTTTTATAAAAAATTGGGGTACACATAAATTTTATACTACACTAAAAAATCAAATCGGCCAAAAAAATTACTCAGTTTCTACCTTTTACGCAGTTGAACCAACTTTCAAAACGGCGTAGTCATGGCGTCGTACGAGCAGTCTAGCTTGCAAGTCAAAGAATTATTTCGCATGAAATTATCAGTTAAGTTATGAACAAATCCCCAGTATTCTGTAACTAATTTCACCTAAATTATGAGAAGAATTTCATGACAAGGGTTTCTTAATGTTACAGTTGCATATGGTGTAAATTCTACAAGGTTTTCTGCTTCAGTAGTTACAAAGACATAAATTTTGCGGCCTTATAAAGCGGTGGTATATTCTGGCTGTGCGGTTTAGACAGCGCTGCTTACTACACATAAGCCCTAACGCTCAGTCATATATTGCATCTTTTAACTACCCTTTTTTGAAGTGTTTATCTTCTGCAAAAATTTTCACAGAGGGGGTGTTAAACATTGAGATAACGTAATCACATAAATTGAAGAAATTTTAAATAAAAAAAACTTGCGTATAATTACAATAGATTTTTTTAAATGCTCCGCGTATTTTAGAGTTTTACTTTATCCAGTGTGCAGCAGAGACTTTGAGTAAGTGACTATAAGACAAGCGGACGCTCATATTTTTCACTTTACATAATGTTTGCTAGGCCGGGGCTTGGTTGCATGAAGGCATCTGCTAGATGCATAATGACACTTTATGGACTGCGAGACTAGCACAAGTTTTGGTTGAAGAAGTGTTGGTGCAGTATCTGCAAGTATATAGTACATGTACGCGGTCGAGATAACAAATATTTGAGCACATTTCGGGAGTACGAAACCTCACACATTGCACAACGGACTGTAATTGACCTAATCTTTTATAATTACATATGTCACAGCATCGATGCCTCAGGTTAAAGGAACGCAATATGCCTCTGAGAGAAATACACATTCATTGTCATAGAATAGGTGTTTCTGAAGTCTTCGAACCGATGTAAAGCATTAACCCACGAATAAGAAATTTTCGACAGTAAATTCTCAAATAGATAGTGGGATTTTGACTTATTAATAATCTCATAATTTCAAAGTAATTTCGTGTCTACTCCAGCTCCAGGTGCCTACTTCGTACCAAAGGAAAAGAGCATCTATGTTTACTCATTAATATACCACAGCATTAGATTGAACTCAGACATGAACCATATCCGTGTAAATTTGACAGACTCCAGTAAAAAATATTCCTGTATTATTTATCATCCCGTAACGACCACAACAGCAGACTTGAGCGTTGTACGCATCTGATAAAGTCTTGTCTTACAACCTTAGATCGCTCTCCTTTGCCGCTCTCGGTCGACTGGCTGCCAAACCAAATCTTGATTGCGTCTTACCTCGCTTGGTGTCATCGCGAGGTAGTCCGTGTAGTGCAGAGTTGGGGTGTTGAGGAAGCCCAAGATGTGGTGCGGCCGCCGAAGGGTACCACGCTGCCCAGCCGGCAGCCGCCGCGCCGCCGTTGAACATGCGCAACTTGTCGTACACGCTTTCGCTGTTGCCAACATTTGCGGCCGACTGCTCCTTCTGAGTCGCTAAGTTCCGGAGTACGCGGTTTATTGAAGAGACCTGAAAATTACAAACCTGTATTCATTCATCAATCAAATGGTAATTACTGAGTGCTAGAATGAGAAATTGGAATGCATTCTTTCCTAAAATCGTCAGCTGTTTCGAGTCCGAATATGGTATGTTCCTGTAATGTGAAACATGCAATATAAATATAAGAGTTGATAGGAAAAAATGAAGTTGATACGTTTTATCTCGAATATTAATCCTGCTAACGCATTATAATTGCCGCCAGGATGCAAGGATTGTACTCCTTGGTTGCGCAGGTGCCTATTTCAAGGTGGCTAACCTCCATTCTTTTCCCAAATATTTCGCAACTTCGCTCAGCGATACTTCGAAACTTCGAACACGGAGCGATGATAAAGTGCTCTTGATCGCATATAGTCATGGTGAGAAAAGACAACAGTTGCAAATGTAGATATTATAGATCTCCAAAGGTAACTTGATTACTTAGTCTAAAGAACGTTCACGTCACTATTTCTAATTAACATGCATAGAATCCGAATGTGAGACTTAATTTCTGAGTACTTGTACAGCACAAAATAAATCAGCAGATCCATACAGCAGTCAATTTCTACATTTCTGTATTCGATCATTCAGTACGTAACCATTCGCGGCCATAGCGTTCTTAAAATCACTGTAACTCTTGACAGGAAGACCGTCACTCCACTCAATGAAACTTAGACAAACACAATCATGTGGTCGGCTGAGAGAGAGTGGTGCATAACTTGCTCTCAACTTATGGAATCCTTTGCCCATAATAAGTGGGCTCAATTGGCGCTACGTTTGTTCAACTTAATTTCTAACTTATTCAATAAAGGTGGAAACATTTCCATCTCCGCTTTTTAGGCTTTCGATTGATTGAATTAATTACTAAACAAAAAATTCCTCTCGAGTACACATATGAAAATATTTTTTCAGTCCAGTGAGAAGGAACATAAAGCAATATACGCGGTAGACTGAATCAGAAGCCCTTCTCTGAGTTCAGAGAAGTTTTTATTCACGACTATCTCGACTGTAAAATAATTCGATGAAAAATTCGATTGGGTTTGAGTTCAAGCTACTCATGGATATGAACATATGATCTTCTTGATGAAATTTGTCATTAGTTCATTTCACAATGAATGCAACCGCTGTAAATCATTCAAGGTGCAAGGTCTGGCGTATATGATGGCCAAGAAGTCGAGCAAGCCAGACCAACGCAAAAATTTTCATCGGAATTTTTTCGCCAAAAAAGTGACCTCATGCTTCCATGGAGAGTCTCAAAATTTATCGCTGTGCAGATTTTTCAGGTATATTTGCGGACGTTAACACTATATACACCAAAATTTAGGTTCTGAGTGTTATTTTAAAACTCGAAAGAGCTAGATATATACTGCAGCCATTCCACAAATTACCCAAAGCATTTCGTTTTAATTGATCCAAATTGTAGCTTAAATTGTACTCTGCCATATTTTGCGCGGGTGGCCACTCCATGGCATGGCCAGTGGCATGGCCAGCGACCACTTGTTTCAAACGTGTAACTTATATAAACACAACAAGCTCAAAGTGTGTTATTTCATTTCCTTTCAGTGAACAAATCTTCACTACTGAACCCAAAGCAGTCTGTGATGAAGTTCTTGAAATCAAACGAGTTCTTGCCTACACCCTGTTTTAGACTGGTGGTATTCAAAAGTGAGAAAGGGAACTAATTGACTGACGAGTAAGTATTGAGGTACTTACATCATCAGTCCTACACTATAGCGGAGACCGCGAATAACCTAGTCGAAGAAGTAATTGCATATGAATAAAAGAGTATGATTTAATAATGAATTGGGTAAAGGTCACTTGATGAAGCTTGTTTACCCATATCGCAGAGGTCGAAAAACCATTTCTCGCAAGCCATGTTTTGGAGAGAGACCGTTAACCAACTGCAGCGTGCAGCGTAGGGGCTGTTGCAGTGTTCCCTCAGCGACTCATAACTCGCCCGAGACGCATTTTGCAGGATAGTGACGAGGCGAATCAAGTTATGGTCAAATTTGAGTATAGCTACCTGTGAGCTCGAATAAGTTCAGTAACTTCTGGGACATCCTACCATCAACGTTATTCTAAGGTGTGCAATAATGTTTAACTTAATCCACTTAACCTAGTTTCGCATTAGACTGATCAATTAATGAGATAATTAATCGCTAACGATTCATGTTTGGAAGAGTGAGTATAAGAAATCATAATCCTAAGTACGTTATTGCAAAAAGTTTTAATTATTCTTTTTAGTGATCTTCAGTTCATATTTTTTATCAGAATCCTCATTGACGTATGCACACTGGCGTACATTGTTGAAACTGAAGGCGGTGGAGAAAGGGGAAAATTAGAAGGAGTGAGAAACCGGGAAAGAGAAAACCAAAGCGAGGGGAGGTGTAGGTCGTGAGGGGAGGTGTAGGTTGTGAGGGGAGGCACGGGGAGGTAGACAGAGAGGGAGAGTGAGAGAGAGAGGGAGAGAGGCGGAGTCACTCATGCGGAAGAAAATGGCGAATTAGCGAGAGCCCTGAGGCGGAGGGGCCGTGGACTGGGAGAGAGAGGGGCTGGGTGGGGAGAGAGGGGTTGCGTGGGGAGAATGGGGTAGAGAGGGGTTGCGTGGGGAGAGTGGGAGAGAGAGAAGGGCTGAGTGCAAGAGAGCGGGACACACTCAGTGGAAAGTGCAAGAGAACGGGACACACTCAGTGGGAAGTGCAGTGAGCGGGACACACTCACAAGAGGGCGGGACACACTCAGTGGAAAGTGCAAGAGAGCGGGACACACTCAGTGGAAAGTGCAAGAGAGCGGGACACACTCAGTGGAAAGTGTAAGAGAGCGGGACACACTCAGTGGAAAGTGCAAGAGAGCGGGACACACTCAGTGGAAAGTGCAAGAGAGCGGGACACACTCAGTGGAAAGTGCAAGAGAGCGGGACACACTCAGTGGAAAGTGCAAGAGAGCGGGACACACTCAGTGGAAAGTGCAAGAGAGCGGGACACACTCAGTGGAAAGTGTAAGAGAGCGGGACACACTCAGTGGAAAGTGCAAGAGAGCGGGACACACTCAGTGGAAAGGGCAAGAGAGCGGGACACACTCAGTGGAAAGTGCAAGAGAGCGGGACACACTCAGTGGGAAGTGCAGAGAGCGGGACACACTCAGTGGGAAGTGCAAGAGAGCGGGACACACTCAGTGGGAAGTGCAAGAGAGCGGGACACACTCAGTGGGAAGTGCAAGAGAGCGGGACACACTCAGTGGGAAGTGCAGAGAGCGGGACACACTCAGTGGGAAGTGCAAGAGAGCGGGACACACTCAGTGGAAAGTGCAAGAGAGCGGGACACACTCAGTGGAAAGTGCAGAGAGCGGGACACACTCAGTGGAAAGTGCAAGAGAGCGGGACACACTCAGTGGAAAGTGCAAGAGAGCGGGACACACTCAGGGGGAAGTGCAGAGAGCGGGACACACTCACAAGAGGGCGGGACACACTCAGTGGAAAGTGCAAGAGAGCGGGACACACTCAGTGGAAAGTGCAAGTGAGCGGGACACACTCAGGGGGAAGTGCAGAGAGTGGGACACACTCACAAGAGGGCGGGACACACTCCGTGGAAAGTGCAAGAGAGCGGGACACACTCAGTGGGAAGTGCAAGAGAGCGGGACACACTCAGTGGGAAGTGCAGAGAGCGGACACACTCAGTGGAAAGTGCAAGAGAGCGGGACACACTCAGTGGGAAGTGCAGAGAGCGGGACACACTCAATGGGAAGTGCAAGAGAGCGAGACACGCGCCGGCGACAGAGAGCAGTGCAACCATTAGGCCCATTACATGCAGGCTCCGGACTTGACTTGAGCACGACAGAGAGAGAGAGAGAGAGAGCGAGAGAGAGGCTGGCAGAGCTGTCAGGCATCGCACGGAAAACGTTTGACTTGGGCCTGGCAACCCGTTGTGACAGGTATCTTTGACAGGTATCTTAGACAGGTATTTGTGACAGGTATTCACGAGCACATGGGTGCTTAGAGTTTATTTACTGTACCAGAGCACATACAGTATAGAAAGCAGGTACTCATAATACACGTCTGTTTGTCCGTGCAATGATGCACTATAATGAACCGCTGTCCTAGCGACGTTTCTGATTGAGAATAAATTTATTTTCATGGAATTACAAACTGAATTTTCACGTAGAAAATTAGGAGCCACTGAGGAAATAGAAATTTATTCCTGACAAGACGAACAAAAATTAAAAGAGCACCTGTCTTTCCAATGTGTACACCCTGCACAGTTCTGAGCTCACGTAATAATGTACTCTGAACTCAAGTAAATGAAGTGAGTTAAAATGAGCAAATCGCACATTTACCTTCTTCTGTGGTGCTTCCCTGATTACGCCTATTTTAGTGTTATCGCCTGGTATAATTTTGGGGCTTAAAAGACATTACGTAACTCTGTATTTGCTTCCAAAATTTATGCTTATTCAGAGGTAGAAACAGTCAGGAGGGTTTTAGCTTTAAACGCACAAATAGAAGGAAGGTTCTGAAAGTTATATACAGAGCCCTGCAACAGTTGCATCATGCAATATTCTTCTTAGCCCGTCTGAGGTACGTTTCTGACGAACCATTTGTTCTGTCAAGTTCAGTGCAGTCGGAGTTTTATGCATCACGGGTGTGAATTTATGATTTTGCTAAAAAGTCCGACTCCGAATTCCAGATATTTTGAGCTGTTGTTCAATACCTGATAATGTGATCATTCAATACTTGACGGTATGATTATAGTTCAACACTCGATAGTGTGAGCTATTGTTCAACTTTGCGGTGGGGACCAGTGCACATTCGGTGGCCACGCACACGATGACTGCGAGGACACCATCGCAGCGGCCCTCTGCTCAGCGCAGGAGCAGAGCCCGCAGCGTCGCGGTTTGCTGCACGTGCGTCGCAAGTTGCAGGTGTGCGCGTTGAAGTTTAATTCTAAATTTTATTTCAGAAAGAAGCATATCATTATCACAGTATTCCGCTCATGGTTTTTCAGGCGCATCATACGTCAAAAATATTCCGGTAAGGGAAAAAAAGGTGTTGAAAAAACGAAAGTTTTGCCTATGCATTTGTTTTGTTAGCATTTTACATATATGTGTGTGCTAACCAAATTTATTCATAAGTTTCTGTGTATATGAAAATCCACTGGAACACTCATAAAAAAAATCAGTGAATTTTTGGCGTAACTGTTGAAATAGAACAAATTTCTATTTAATATCCAATCTTTTCAAGTTTTTTGTCATGGGTCTGTTTTATGTTTAAGCTTAATTTGCTTAAAAAATATTTAAGTTCCATAGGAAACATAAAAACTAAATTTACCTTTGTGAACTACGTTCGAAAGCTTCCTTGTTTAAATTTATAATTGCTTAGCAAGAGGTATTGATTATATCATGGGCGACAATTTCGCCATTTCTATCGTGGTAGATGATCGCTTTAATTACAGATTTTGTGCCATGGACAGTATAACTTGTCCCATGAACGGGAACGATTTTAGAGCATTCAGAAGAATGTTTTGGAAATGCTTTGAACTCTTTCACTAAATTCTATCATAATTGAAGTTGTCATCCATCGGAAATCTTAATAATTTTCTAACATTATCCTTCGCACTAAATCTCACATTGTTAAACTCCTCCCTATTAAAAATTAAGGGAGTAGCATGGCTGATTAAAGGAGACAGCGGAGAATTAAAGGAGTATTAAGCGAACCGAGGCCTCTTCTCTTCTGACACTTCCAGGACGCGACTCATAAGCGCGATGCGAGCAAGTTCTCCCATGCTGCTACCAGAGGCCACTTGTGCAGATGGCCTCTTGGTGAGACGCCTGCCATCTTTCTCGAGAGAAATGACGGTTGTCATCTTTCGCCTCAGTTTTGAAGTTGGTGTTGGGCGTGACAGATGTCTGGATCGTGTCTCTATTATTTAAAACGTTTCAAGTAATGTTAGAGTGTATATCAGTGCGAGTGTGTATTACGTGAGGGTGTATAGTACGTGAGGGTGTAAGAAGAAACAAGAGATGGAAGAGACGTATAATGCTGGTCTGTAGAGGCATTATTTCAAGAGCATGAACGGAGCAAGGACCCCACTGCTAGTTTCACCACCTCGGTCAATTGATATTTTAGACGATTCATCGTTGTGGTGGGGCTGGTAGTGAAGACAAAACCTCAATGTGAGCAATGTAAAAACAACAAAATGTGGAAACCAAACCTGAATTTCCCCTCGTCAGTCTTCAGCAACCTTTGAATTGAAGGACGTTCTTGAAGGTGATCAACTATGTGTTCAGATACATATTTGTGTGTGTGTAGGGGGGGGGGGGGTTTGTGTGTGGGTATGGGGGTAGGTGTGTGGGAGGGGTGTGTGGGGAGGGTTTGTGTGTGGGGATAGGTGGGGGAGTGTGTGTATATGAATAGCCGGTGTAATTAAGCTCGGGCAAGGTAAAGTCATTTTATTTTCCTTTCTAATTTTAGGAATGAAAGATGAAAATTCTGCTGGACGATAATTGTTTTTGTTATATACATAGATACGAGTATATTCTTTCAACGACCCTAGGGTATTGTTGCTATATTCTTTTCAGGGTACATTTATATTGTTCCCTGCAGGCTTTCGCCTCCAAGGCTGCGTACAGCTGATTTCCCATTATTACACATTCAACCGTTGACGCTTCTCAACCAAATATAGCCAGTTGCCCATTAATTACCTTAGTTATTGCGTTGCGAAAACTTCAAGCATAAGTTATACGTCACAAACATGTCCCATTAATGTCAACTTAATAATGAACACGCCCCCATGAAATTTTCTGCACATTAGTAAGAATGTATTTAATTTACATACTCTGGTACATTTTTATTGTGCTATAAGCCGTGTTTGCTTATGGGGAATTGATTAATCGCGCAAGAACTAAGGTAATTCAAGGGCAAACTGGTTATAATCGGTTTGAGCAGTGTGACGGTTGGAAAGTGTGACTAATGGTAAATCAGCTGTGCGCAGCCATTTTTTTTAAATCAAATTAAGAGGTGGCCATCCTGGGCCTCTCATGATTCTCCGATGGTAAATAGGAGAAACTGGTCGCGCCTTGGGAGCGCGACGGTAGTGCTCCATGCTGAGCCATGCGTGGCCACCGGTTGGGACAGAGGCGCAGGCGCGCCTATAAAGTGGACACTTCGAAGTTGCCTCATAGAAGACGCATGGATGAAACAACCATGCATATTTGGGAGCGCTCCCAAGAATCACCGATGCCACTCCTATAATTTTTAATAGGGCTGAAAGGAAACTTATGTGTTACTGATTTGTACTTGCATCCGCTGTTTAACGTATCCCTAGCGATGGTTATTTTCGTGCGCGTTTTTACCACGGTGTACAAGTCCCACAACCGGTTTCGCTATGGCATCACTACTCTGTCAAGACTGGAGCCACCAGCGACGCGGGGCATGCTTTCACAGTTCGCTGCACAAGCCTGCGATCTCGGCGCTACGATGTCAGTTCCAGCGATGCCGCAGGTCTGCGGCGCTCAGCTCGCGTGGCTGGCGCGACACGCTAGCGTGATGAGCAGATCTCAACACGCACGCTAACTTTCGTGATCTCAACGCTAACTTGTGCGGCAGCGCATGCAATATGCACAGTCATCGCCATCAAGCAGAATCTTCATGAATTTATTGCATGCACAAATTGCACAAATTCAATACAAATTTCTTTTGGGCCAAGCTCTCGACTGAATTTACTTCACCCGTCGTAGAGACGCCGTCGTCAAGGTCGGAAAATAAAGCATTCGTCCTTTATGGCGCGTGACGCAAATTTGCTCAAAATCTTGTCTATATTAATTTTATTTGGCGGTGTGTCACTTCAAATGAACATCCCAATTGAAATTTATTGATCTCTCCATTACTAAATGCAGTCGAATGGGAGTAATCGTTTTTCAACTTCATAGCCCGAGAAAAGGGAATGAGTGAATGGAGTGCAATTCAATGAGTGGATAATCTCTCTCTGACCTCTTCTATACCCATCTTCTCGGTTTGCCATTTACTATCTGCGTGTGGGTGTATAATGGATTACATACCCGGTCAGCATATCCGTGCTGCGCTGGTGAACATTCACTGCAAAATTTTGCACATTTGGTTAATTTTGTATTTGAATAGATTTGTAGACATTTTTACTGTTTTCAAAAGATGATTTCTCGTCTGTCAATTCACTTAGTATTTTTTCAAGAGTAAATGGTTTATTGGTGGGCAAATTGAACATTACATGACCTAAAAATTCGCTGCTCTCATTCCGAACGACTAATTTTTGACCTGAGGCTCACAGAAACTTTTCTGAAAATTTGCGGAATTTTGAGGAAAAATTTCAAGTGCTTCCAGGCGACGAAATGGGACTGCATTACTTGGATTCAGAAATTATATCAGTAAGTTAATTAAATACACGTTTGTCACTGACATCGGCTTGGGCTATTGCGGCCAAAAGCTTGGTCTAATAAAAATATTTTATTTTGTTTCCCCGCGTACAAGAAATGTAACGATATGGATAGATTGCAAAATATGATTGCAGTTTAAAAGTATTGAAGGTTTTGTCTCCATTGGAACAATCACAGGTGTTGAGTTGAAGTTGAATGATGAGTAAAATATTGCTAATTAAAGAAAGGTATTTTTGTTTGATTTCCTGACTTGAAGTAAATTCATGATGATTAAAATTCATAATACCATTTGAAGACATTTCTACAAAGACGTTACCACTATTATTCTACAAAATGATACCAGGAACAAGATGCCTCTTTTGATACCTATACAACTTTTGAGTGCAGGTAATACATCATTTCTGATAAAGAATTGTACAACGAATATGCAACCTACCTACTTTGCATATTTGGACTATCTATGGCCACGCCAGTATCGATGCTTATGTTGTCAGCATCCTCGTAATATTTATTAACGTAGCTCAAAAAAGGTTCATCCAAACATGAATATTCAACCTAATGGTGATGGGTCAAGTTATGCTGTTCAGCTCAACGGGAGAAATCTTTCTATCAAGGCTGCAGGCTGCTCAAATGAGCCAGCCAGGAGGCGCCGAACAGCGCTTGCCACTGACTGATCTCACTAAGTTGGTTACGTCTCCCAGAGGCGAGTTTTAGTTTGCCTTCATCTGATAACAAGTCAAAATTAATGACAAACTGCAGCAGCACACGACCGCCGATATGATCACCTACACCAGACCGCAAGCGAGGGGAGGCCTTATTTGACATCGATAACTCTAATAACATTATTGATAATGCTAATAATGTTAGGAGTCGTAACAATAGCTCGAGGGTCGCGACTACAACATTAACGAGTCCTGCAAACAAGATAAGCCGGCGGTCGCTGCGGCCACCACAACCTTCTGTGAAAGCGAGCGCTGACGTGCCTGGTGATTGACACTCACGATCGTTTGTTTCGCGTTCGCTTACAACACATTGTTCGGACGTCGACTTGTGGATGTATGCGTAAATTTATTGTTATTTCTATCTTCTGAACTCAAAAGGAAGAACATAGATGATTTGCAGGTAAATTATCATGTATTTTCATTCTGTCATTCATTTTATGGGTATGTAGTGTTGGTACCTAGTGATGTTGCAAATCTGCAAAAATTGTACGTAATTCTGAGGAATAAGTTGAGGATAACTCAGTTTTTCTGCTGACTTTGTGAGTACTAAAGTTTCAGTATTTTGCAGTTTGTAAACAATATCAAAGTGCTGCAACGCTCTCAGGGCAGTTAAATTCAAGATCTACAGAGCTTAGTACTGCTGCATATTTCTAAGAACTGGGCGTCAAAACAAGTTTAGCTGGGTGAAACAGTAATACGCAAACCAAGCTGTCCCACATAAACATTGGATCGTAAATTAGACATTACAGTACACCACAATAGAGACCAACAATAATTTTTTATCACATTCATGAAGTGAATCTCAATCATTCCAAAGATGCCAAGTAAAAAAAAACTGTTAGAAATTAAATGCTTTGTGTTTCAGTTTAGTATTTCTTTTTGTTGCTGTTGCATTCAGTTCAAATATTTTGTTTATCTCTGCAACTTGAGCGAGGGGTTTTCATAATATTAATACTAAACGTTATGAAACGCTTAAACCTCGTCGTCACGACATCAAAGCGAAGTATGAGCTCTTGTTTACGCAGCATTGTTGGGACGCAGCGCAGAGGCGGCGCACAAAGGCGCGCCTTGTATCTTTAACAAGATCTTCTCAGTCCCTCCTGCCCTCAAAGAACGGCTAATAGACTTGCTTGGGGTCACTCGAACTGGGACTTTACGATAGGGTCAAAGAAAGTCTGCGCCCCAACGATAGGTCCTCATTTATATTTTTGAATACGTGACATTCGGACTAAAATTCTCGTTCAGAGAAACGCGCAATTTTATCGCACGGATCAAAATTTAAGCAAGCATTTGGAAATTTTCACGGTATAAAACATATTTTATTTAAATGGTAAAATTAAAGCATTTCTGGCCTTTTATGAAGATTTAGATTATTGAATTCTCAACACTTTACGTCCCTGTAATCAATTTAGGCCCGCGATTTATGCTAGATAATCGACTTGTAAATAAATATCGAAACTTGCATGTTTAGGATGTTTACTTCAGTGGTCAGTGACTAAGTAATGACATTTGCCTTGAGAAAAATATTGTTATAGCCCAGTTTAAGAGCAAATGTTCAGTGGTCTACTTATATTCTTCAGTAAAGATTTGCACTGAAAGAAAAATTTTCTATGAAATATTTTCGTTTATACCATGCAGAATATTTTGCATATGCACTCAAAGTATTGCATATTCTTTCAAATATTACAATGTGTGAGAACTTTACAGGGATCAAAAGGAGGTATGAGTTGTGTGTCATAAAATGCTATTTTTGTTTGTTGTTGTTTTTGTTATTTTTCATTCACAATGGGATTTGAAAGTTTCAATTTCGTACAGCGCTCAAGTAGACGGGCTGAAAAGATTTTTATGTATTTTGTTCTTCTACTGAACAATTTAAGCAAAATTATGATATAATAAGTGAAAATTTCGTTTATTGTCTTCGTTCTCTCTTGTGCGTCGTTCTTCCTTATTGCATCTTTGCATGGTCTCGTTCGCTATAAAGTGTCCAACCGTTCACTATACAGCGTCCAACTGTTCACTGTATAGCGTCCAACTGTTCACTATACAGCGTCCAACTGTTCACTGTATAGCGTCCAACTATTCACTGTATAGCGTCCAACTGTTCACTGTATAGCGTCCAACTGTTCACTATACAGCGTCCAACTGTTCACTATATAGCGTCCAACTGTTCACTGTATAGCGTCCAACTGTTCACTATATAGCGTTCAACTGTTCACTATATAGCGTCCAACTGTTCACTATATAGCGTCCAACTGTTCACTGTATAGCGTCCAACTGTTCACTATACAGCGTCCAACTGTTCACTGTATAGCGTCCAACTGTTCACTATACAGCGTCCAACTGTTCACTATACAGCGTCCAACTATTCACTGTATAGCGTCCAACTGTTCACTATACAGCGTCCAACTGTTCACTATATAGCGTCCAACTGTTCACTATACAGCGTCCAACTGTTCACTATATAGCGTCCAACTGTTCACTGTATAGCGTCCAACTGTTCACTATATAGCGTTCAACTGTTCACTATATAGCGCCCAACTGTTCACTATATAGCGTCCAACTGTTCACTGTATAGCGTCCAACTGTTCACTATACAGCGTCCAACTGTTCACTGTATAGCGTCCAACTGTTCACTATACAGCGTCCAACTGTTCACTATATAGCGTCCAACTGTTCACTATACAGCGTCCAACTGTTCACTATATAGCGTCCAACTGTTCACTATACAGCGTCCAACTGTTCACTATATAGCGTCCAACTGTTCACTGTATAGCGTCCAACTGTTCACTAAATAGCGTTCAACTGTTCACTATATAGCGTCCAACTGTTCACTATATAGCGTCCAACTGTTCACTATATAGCGTCCAACCGTTCACTAGCTGTATAGCGTCCAACCGTTCACTATATAGCGTCCAACTGTTCACTATATAGCGTCCAACTGTTCACTATATAGCGTCCAACTGTTCACTATATAGCGTCCAACTGTTCACTATATAGCGTCCAACCGTTCACTGTATAGGGTCCAACCGTTCACTATATAGCGTCCAACTGTTCACTATATAGCGTCCAACTGTTCACTATATAGCGTCCAACTGTTCACTATATAGCGTCCAATCGTTCACTATATAGCGTCCAACTGTTCACTATATAGCGTCCAACTGTTCACTATATAGCGTCCAACTGTTCACTGTATAGCGTCCAACCGTTCACTGTATAGCGTCCAACCGTTCACTATATAGCGTCCAACTGTTCACTATATAGCGTCCAACTGTTCACTGTATAGCGTCCAACCGTTCACTATATAGCGTCCAACTGTTCACTATATAGCGTCCAACTGTTCACTATATAGCGTCCAACTGTTCACTATATAGCGTCCAACCGTTCACTGTATAGCGTCCAACTGTTCACTATATAGCGTCCAACTGTTCACTATATAGCGTCCAACTGTTCACTATATAGCGTCCAACCGTTCACTGTATAGCGTCCAACTGTTCACTATATAGCGTCCAACTGTTCACTGTATAGCGTCCATCCGTTCACTATACAGCGTCCAACTGTTCACTATACTATAGCGTTCAACTGTTCACTATATAGCGTCCAACTGTTCACTGTATAGCGTCCAACCGTTCGTGTTCTTCCTCACTATTACCAATCTGGCAGCTCGGAGGAGTCCCAACTCGATCAAGTTTGGCTCTGCCCCCCTCACGATGAGGGGCTGCGGGCCCTCGCAGCCCCTCACTCGATTATAGCATAACTCCGTAAATGATGGAGCGGAGGCTTAACGAGCAGCCCCTCCTGCGCCCCCGGTGGGAGACAGCCCCGGCCTGCTGACAACTCCCTTCACGCCGGCGGCCTCTTGCCTACAGTAAAGCCCTTCTTCACCACAAATCCTTCAGCGACGTCGCCTGTTCCGACCGTCAATGTCTTCGTACTTCAAGGAGAGTCTCGTGAGGCTGATGGTGGGACGATTAGTTAACACGCAACGGCTGTTAATTTTGCTTCGAAAATTTCCGGACATCATTCTGATTTCTGATAGGCGATAGTTACTTCCTCGTCTTGTTCTCTAACTTCTTTAGATTTTGCCCTCTATTGTCTTCTCACTTCAACGAGCCGTTACTTTCACATTTGCTAGTGTTTCTTGTTCGTTCCACCTAATATGTTTCTGTTTTTGGCCAATTTTGCCTTATAGTATCCCTGCATTTTTTCACTGACTGACTGCTCAATCTCGCTATGCTTTTTACTAAAACATTTTGCAGAGCTAAAAATTGTGTCTGATTTCAGAAAATGCGAAGTGATAAAAATTCTCATTCGTAAAACTCTGTGGAAGTAGGGCAACGTATGTTATATGATCAGCAACGTATGTCTTATTGTGATGTTCACATAGAAAGTTGACACTGATCGAGTCAGAAATTACTGAAGTCTATCGATTAGCATTAGTTACTAACTAAGGCATTTATTAATGTTGAGAAACTGAAAATATAGACATACGTTTTCATTTACAATATGTGGAATTACAATTATTTGCTTCCCCGCCTCGATTCCTTTTTTTCATTTACCGTCTCCACTTCGAACAATTAGGGTTACAACAATGGCAAGTACTGTTAGACAGTGTTGAATTGCAAGTAGAATACAGAACACAATTGACGTTCCTGCAGTGATACGACTGTTAGTCACTTGAAAAAGAGAAGAAAACATAAGGAAACCATGCCAGATATTTACGTACGAGACTAAATCTTTAAAACTGAAGAAATATGCAAGATATTATTGCTGAGTCGCTTTGAATGCGATCGATATCCAAACAATGACATCTAAATACTTCAAGGACGCAATTCCTCTATTCTAATATAGATGAAGGAAAGCCTGTCTTCTCTGTATTTCTTGACCTCCGAAAAGCATTTGATTGTGTGGACCATAAAATACTATTATCGAAACTACACTGTTATGGCATTCGAGGGATTGCCCATGATTGGTTCAGATCATACCTAACAAATCGGAAGCAATACGTTGTCATTGACGACGCAAAATCAGACCCACAGACAATTAGCCATGGAGTTCCACAAGGATCTGTTCTCGGGCCTCTCTTGTTTCTGATTTTTATCAATGATATTGTAAAATCTACATCATTCTTCAAATTCATACTTTTTGCCGATGACAGTACGCTTTCTGCGGTCCTTCCGAACCAAAATCCTGCTATGATTGTGGAGAGTATAAATACTGAACTTCACAAGGTTTCATCGTGGCTCAAAGCTAATAAAATAAGCCTAAATATCGATAAAACAAATTATATTACTTTCTCATACAAGAAAGATGTATCTCTCCCATGCATTAAAATTGGCGAAGGTGAAATCGAAGAAACCAACTCATGTAAGTTTCTGGGCATCATAATAGATAAACATCTGACCTTCAAAGAGCACATCACTCATATTAGTTCTAAATTATCAAAATCCATCGGAATCCTAAATAAAGTTAAAAATTTTCTGCCTGAAACAGCTTTACAAATGCTCTACCGTACGCTCATTTCCCCATACTTGCAATACGGAATAGAAGCATGGCACGGAACTGATAAAAATAAAACCAACAAAATTTTTACTCTGCAGAAAAGGGCTGTCAGAGCGGTAAAGAACCTAGAATATAATGCTCACACAAATGATTCTTTCAAAAATTTACAAATACTTAAACTTTCGGATCTCTACAAAATCTCCATCTGTAATTTCATTTACAAAACATTAAGAAATGATGGCGACAATAGCCTAAGACAATTATTGACTGCGCAAACTGGTCATCACGACCATTTAACCCGAAATAGAAGTAAATTCATGCTTCCTTATTATTCAAAGGCCAGGTCGCAACACAGTATTCTCTTCGTTGGAACCAAAACTTGGAACTCTATACCTGCAGAGATCCGTGAATGTAATTCGTACAAAGTATTCAAAAGACATCTTGAGTCTCACTTCCTATCAGAATACTAGTAGTGTAAGATCACCGTGTCGAAATCTTGCCTCCTACATGTAACTAATGATAATGTCATAATGTAACTTGCCTTGTGTACCATAGCCAATCTTCTCTCTGCTCTTGAATCGTTTTATCGAACATACTGTTAAATATAGCCGACTTGTAAAATATCGAGTTAATTATCTCAATGATCAGTCTAATGCGAAACTAGGTTAAGTGAACTAGGTTAAACTTTTGTACACCCTAGAATAGCGTGATGGTAGGATGCCCTAGAAGTCGCTGAACTTATTCGGGCCCACAGGTAGCTATATTCAAACTTGTCCATTGTAATAGACTTAAGAAACATTCTACCTCTGTATCTCCTGTGGTAAATAAATTGTTTAAATTGTTTAAAATTGTTTAAAAAATTGTTTAAATAAATTCACGATGAAGTGCATGAATTGCGATAACAAAATTTTTAAAGCGGGTGAAAAGATTCACGTCTTGCATCATTATAATGAGCATCCAGACGAATAATCTTGAACAAAACTTGATATAGCAGTTGGAGAAGTATTACTTGTTTCCTCTTTGTTGATAGTGGCGTAAGAGTATTAGATTTTTATACTTTAGTCACTTAGATTGAATACGACATGCACCTATATGAAAAATATTAATTCACAAAGCTGGAAAGTCTCCAAAAAATAATGTTTCCTACTTTAGAGACCGGAGACTGCTAGTAACGTAAAATGATAGCGCTACACTGCCCTTCTGGTCGTCTGCAACTGATGGGGGCGCCGGTCCGAAGTTAGAGTAGCACGCCCGAGTAACTGCGTCTGTACACCGTCCCAGTTTGAAGTTTGTGTTAGCGCGGAGCTTCCGCTGTTGCTGTAGCAGGAGAACTGTGATCTCATGTCGTTGGGTCGCATGTCCTTTGAGTACTGGACAGCAGCTCAGGTCAGTCTTGCTTAGTTTGTAAGTGCTATTTCCATCAGAGAGAGAGAGAGAGAGAAAGAGAGAAAAAGGTTTGCTTTACCAAGGAGCAGTCCTGCACGGAGCAATGAAAGTGTCTTACCTCTCGAGCATTGGAAAAAAATACATTCGAGCGCCTTTTTGAACACATATGGATACAAACTGAAAAGAAATAGTGGCTTTTTTGAGTGTATCGTAGAGTGCAAGAAGTCCTCAAAAGAGATTCATGTTTTTTTTGCACCTGAAGAATTTCGCGCACACAACAGTTCGGTTAACATTTTCTGATTAGATTATAAAATTTGCGTCGTTTGAATTAATTCAATTTTAATTGCCTAGTTTTCTCGCAATTATTCGAAGCATAAACGCGACTGCGAATTTAGAGGCTCCTTCATTGAATAGATCCATTAAGCATCTGTTTCCCATTTCAGTTGTCCTCATTGCCGGAGGCAGAAATGTCGAAGTCTCCGTAACAAAACGCCCTGGAAGCGACGTCCTTGATCTTGTTTTTAGTGGCAGTCATCCGTCATGTTAGCGGCGAGGGGAAGGCGCCTCAGCAACACGTGTAGGACACGGCAGCAATTCGGGAGCAGGTGTAAGTGACATGGCGAGGGTCTGTGAGGGACGGCGGTCGTGGTCATGACTGAATAAGTCCCTGATGGACAGCCTGGCCGCTCAGTGACGACTGACAAACACAAGTGGAGACGTGGTGGGGCCCTTGATCATCAATGCAGACTGCGATACAGTATAGTAGATGACCACTCGACCTGCTACCATCAGTTGTGTTGCAGTTACTGGCGATAAGGTAGCACCGTTATAAGTTACAGACGGACTGCGTGATACTTACATGTATAACAAGAAGGAAGTTACTATAAACGCCATAGACCGTGGGGAATAAAACTGTGCTAGTGGCAATTCAGTGAGTCTAAAAGTTGAATAAGCCGTTGTGAAAATGTAAAAATTTAAGTCTGGATTGTTTGAGAAAGTAAATCCTTTCAATTCGACATTGAAAGCAAATTCTTTAGCCTGACGTTTTGTGACCCACAGCAAGAAAACCATCACACTGACCACAACACAGCAACAAACACTCCCCCACCACAACTAAGCAGCACGCACCATACACTGACCACAACACAGCAACAAACACTCCCCCACCACAACCAAGCAGCACGCACCATACACTGACCACAACACAGCAACTAACACTCCCCCACCACAACCAAGCAGCACGCACCATACACTGACCACAACACAGCAACTAACACTCCCCCACCACAACCAAGCAGCACTCACCCATACACTGACCACAACACAGCAACTAACACTCCCCCACCACAACTAAGCAGCACGCACCATACACTGACCACAACACAGCAACTAATACTCCCCCGCCACAACCAAGCAGCACGCACCATACACTGACCACAACACAGCAACTAACACTCCCCCACCACAACTAAGCAGCACGCATCATACACTGACCACAACACAGCAACTAACACTCCCCCGCCACAACCAAGCAGCACGCACCATACACTGACCACAACACAGCAACTAACACTCCCCCGCCACAACCAAGCAGCACGCACCATACACTGACCACAACACAGCAACTAACACTCCCCCGCCACAACTAAGCAGCACGCACCATACACTGACCACAACACAGCAACTAACACTCCCCCGCCACAACCAAGCAGCACGCACCATACACTGACCACAACACAGCAACAAACACTCCCCCGCCACAACCAAGCAGCACGCACCATACACTGACCACAACACAGCAACAAACACTCCCCCACCACAACTAAGCAGCACTCACCATACACTGACCACAACACAGCAACTAACACTCCCCCACCACAACTAAGCAGCACGCACCATACACTGACCACAACACAGCAACTAACACTCCCCCGCCACAACCAAGCAGCACGCACCATACACTGACCACAACACAGCAACTAACACTCCCCCGCCACAACCAAGCAGCACGCACCATACACTGACCACAACACAGCAACAAACACTCCCCCACCACAACTAAGCAGCACTCACCATACACTGACCACAACACAGCAACTAACACTCCCCCACCACAACCAAGCAGCACTCACCCATACACTGACCACAACACAGCAACTAACACTCCCCCACCACAACCAAGCAGCACTCACCCATACACTGACCACAACACAGCAACTAACACTCCCCCACCACAACCAAGCAGCACGCACCATACACTGACCACAACACAGCAACTAACACTCCCCCACCACAACCAAGCAGCACGCACCATACACTGACCACAACACAGCAACTAACACTCCCCCACCACAACCAAGCAGCACGCACCATACACTGACCACAACACAGCAACAAACACTCCCCCACCACAACCAAGCAGCACTCACCCATACACTGACCACAACACAGCAACTAACACTCCCCCACCACAACCAAGCAGCACTCACCCATACACTGACCACAACACAGCAACTAACACTCCCCCACCACAACCAAGCAGCACTCACCCATACACTGACCACAACACAGCAACTAACACTCCCCCACCACAACCAAGCAGCACTCACCCATACACTGACCACAACACAGCAACTAACACTCCCCCACCACAACCAAGCAGCACTCACCCATACACTGACCACAACACAGCAACTAACACTCCCCCACCACAACCAAGCAGCACTCACCCATACACTGACCACAACACAGCAACAAACACTCCCCCACCACAACCAAGCAGCACTCACCCATACACTGACCACAACACAGCAACTAACACTCCCCCACCACAACCAAGCAGCACTCACCCATACACTGACCACAACACAGCAACTAACACTCCCCCACCACAACCAAGCAGCACTCACCCATACACTGACCACAACACAGCAACTAACACTCCCCCACCACAACCAAGCAGCACTCACCCATACACTGACCACAACACAGCAACTAACACTCCCCCACCACAACCAAGCAGCACTCACCCATACACTGACCACAACACAGCAACAAACACTCCCCCACCACAACCAAGCAGCACTCACCCATACACTGACCACAACACAGCAACAAACACTCCCCCACCACAACCAAGCAGCACTCACCCATACACTGACCACAACACAGCAATAAACACTCCCCACCACAACAAGTCTCCTGGGACGTAATGATCCTCCAGAGACATGTTTTGTTGGCCCCAGCCTGACCCTCTCGCGCTCCATGACAATGCGGCCAAGTGCCTCTCTTCCCAGCCGATGATGTTCTGCGGGCCGGGAGCCCGGCAGCGAGCACACCTCTCGTATTTAAGGTGGCGAGCTTCACAGGCCTTAATTGTTTCTATAGCCGACTATTAAATTTGTGTCCATACATGACGTTCGGTATGTAGAATAAACAATTTTTTTTATTAATTACTAATTATCTGTCGACTGCATCGATCGCTGCTTAAAAACGCAGCATTCATTTTTCGTGTAGCTGAATTATCCATGAGAAGGAATTTTTAACCGAAGTTTTATTCATTTTCATAAATCTGTCATTTTCCGCGCTGAGCTGCGGATTTTGCGACACTGATTGGTTAACAGATTAACACGGCCAATTAGGAAATTTACGTCGACGATTGTAATTTAGAATGGTGCAAATTATATTTTCTGGTCTTGGTAAAAATTCATGTACATTCCAGATTTGTAGCATCTCCATATCCATTCCAAAGCCGACCGATATAAACGAATGTTACTGCGGTCTCATAGTATCGAAAGTAAATTATGAATGTTTCAACCACATTCATCAGTTATTAAGTGATAACTCTCCGTATTGCTTTTTTTATGTTATAGCTCAAACACCATAAATGAAACAAAATAGTCCAGGTTAAAAAAAAACGGCGAGTGTGAAGTGCATTCGACAGAGGAAATACAACACCATATTAAGTCCGAGTGACCAGCAGTTGCCGGCTGCAATTACAGAGCTAAAGGAGAGTTTAAATAATCAATGGTTAATTTCACATTATGCAAAATGTAAACGATCAACAGACCTGAGCTTGAAGGATTTAAGGCAATTACGACTCTTCAGGAAGAAAAAAAGAACAGTAATGACCGCAGTCCAGACCCTTACTGCCGTTTTACTGCAAAGATCTGGCGATATTCCCTCACCACCCTCACCATGCACCTCCACTCTACCGGCGGCTCCCCTCAGCTGATCAAAAGCCCCAGTAATCCGAGCAGTTCATAACAATCGACCTCAGCCTTCAACGCTCCCAAATTATCGGTGTAGCCGCCATCAGCTGCTTTTTAGAAGCGCTCGACAACAGCTGTTCAAAAAGCGACAGTAAAACTGCGACTCAGATAGCCTGTGGAGCTCAAACTCAATTTTAATTTCCAGATCGGAAAACTATGTTAAGAACGAGTGATACATTTTAAATACGCACCAAGCCCCTCGCGTGCACAAGTGTTAAAGTTTCAATTTTACTCATAATTTTGAATAACGTAATGTACCAATTGTTAGTAATGAGGTCCAAAAATAGCAAATATTTATGATCGTTCTGAAATTAGTTACCGTCAGGGTATTCGAAAAAAATTTTTCAGCCCGTTTTTTAGCCAAATTTACTTTACTTCTATAACACAAATTCAGTTAGGCACTTCAGGAGCGAATCAAAATCAACGTGGTAATGCAAGGAAACTGCGACTCTCACCGACACATGCGCGAGTGCCTAACGTTTAAATCCCTCTAAGAAAATATTATCGACTGTTATCTTCCCTTTCTCCAAAGCATTTTTTATATTCATCGATAATCCACATAGGAATGAAAAAATACTACGTCTATCTCTGAGGGCAATTATTGGAAAAGGCAATTATTGCTAGATTGAATCGGTGCCGTGTAATAGCGTGCTTGAGTTCAAAATAGAAATTGTCACCTAATGTTGGAGGGATACAGCCCAGAGAGGTGGTAGTGCCAATACAACAAAGTTCCGACGTCACCCTTTACAGACGAGCCGAAGTGTGTTAGACCAATGCCTCCTACATCTAATGGCTTGCTTCTAGACGACGCACTGCAACAATGACGTTACGCTACTGGTCGGAAGATGGTGACAGTCTAAAATAAAATCCAATAGTGGCTAATGCATTACTCGGAATATTTGTTTTATAAATTTCTACGGCATATAGTAAGCGACAGAAGTTGCATGTATCGTAGATACAGATATGTTGATTCCTAATACATACGAGTAAATACGAGTACACATTTCTTGGGTTCACGTATTGTGTGTTCTTATTTATTTATCGCGGTGATGATGTGGTTCCACGCAACGTTTAGAAAAACGAAACTGAAGCTAAGGCAAATGTCTAGAACATATTGTTTGATATTGAGCGGTTTTTATTTGTATGTTTGTTGAACTACGTCAGACATTTGTTTTAACTATTAATTCTAGAATATCTCGCGTTATGTAGACATAATATGAACAAATTTTTTCATGTATCCATGCCTTGAGTAACTCTTATACATCAGTGATAAAATTAAGACCCAAACCACGGTATTGCAAGAAAATGTAAATACATATGAGTACTCTATTTCCCCTGTTTCAATTGCCTTATTTGATGGCTTGACGACACGTACTTCAATTTTCTGTCGAATAAAAAATAGTTACAATAGCCTGGAGTTTTCACGCTCTCAGCTGAAAGGAAAAGCGTTCCTACATCTCTTGATATTTTCTAAAGCCCAGTGAGTTTATTTCGTGAGAAATCAGCGACACACACACAAATTGCAGCTAACTTAATTTCGACAATTTGATTCATCACAAGTAACGCAAAATCTCCGATCACTTTTTTGATGTGTCTACTTCTATGAGCAGGCCTAGAAACTTGAGAAGCTTTGGTTGAGGTGAACTTCGTCATGCGCTGCCGCGTCGATAATGAAATTCTCATCTCCCGCAGTTTTAATTGGTGATCTAATTGTCCCTTTAAGCCCTTCCCTTTTAGAAAGCTGCAGTTGTACCTCGATCTCAACTGAAGAAAAGTATTCTCGATTGCTGAGTATTCATATGCTGCTGCAGAAAAATACTTCCGAAGATTATATTAAAAAATTCAACAGAAGAATTTTACATTCAAACGAAAAGCTTAACGTTCACTCAACGATGCTATATATACGAGGCGTGCGCTTGCAGTGTGATGCAGAGTTTCGCAACGCCAAATAGATTTGCATGTGTCCTACAGAAATCCAAAAGTTAAAATTACAGCCTTTAACACATATGATCTCGTTTGGCTGTTTACTTTAACAGCTGTCTATGTCGGCGTCTAAGTTAAGCTCGAGTTGTTCACGTGCAGCCACGTATACACTCTGGGCCTTACATCTCATGTCCACCAACACAAGGCTGTCCGTGTTGCGCCCTCGAGCGAGACACCCCCTTGTGTATCAAGTGTCTGGTAGTAATGAGTTGTTTTACCAGCAGATAAAGCCTCGCTACTTAACTGTAACAGTAGTAGCCTCGTGCCTAATACCAGCCTCGTAACTGTCCCATTACGGCATTGTGAGGCGCAGCGGCGCAGTCGGGCGGGTCAGGTTACTTGGTCGGCCCACGTGCCGCAGTGGCTGCGCGTGCCGGCCGCATCTTTTATTTCCGTGCAATTCATCGCCCCCCAAAAATGAAGTGCTTTCTAGTATTCTAGTAATCAAGCCGAAGTATTCTTCGGTTTGATTTTAATTCATGAGTGACATTTTTTTGGCTTGCATGCATTGAAAGCGTATCAAAACTTATGTGATATGTTGTTATCGAGTCAGGTTATCAGCATGTTCAATGAATTAATTAAAGTTATGTCTAGGGGTTCCGCTGCTAGAAAAATCAAGGTTCAAAATGAGTAACCGGGGGAAAGGCCATAAAATTGTTGACGCATCATTCAGGGTGAGGTTGCGACTTAGGTCATGCTGATTGATATAAAGGAGGGCGCTTAGGTTCACGCGTACGTATTCCATTAACAAACGCCTGAAATGCCTTTTTCAAATTTGCTGATCAATAAATGTGATTTGAAAAGTGAGAAGCAGTAAAATGAATTGATTTACCTCAATGACATTGCACGAAAAACATAAAAACTTTTTCACTAATAAATAACGTATTTATTCGCGCCTTCGTATGATTGAGCCCATATATTTCTACTGTTATGCATTCATACTCGTAGAATCAAAATTAATATTCCATGTGAGTACTTCAGCCATGAACCACAGGAATAGTGGGCGCGTTACAGGAAAATCCGATCTCTCTAATGGATACCCGCTGCTCTCCCTTGAGCACCACATGGGAGAAAATTTAAACAACTGTAAGGTTTTAGCAAATTTCCATACTCATGGTAAATCATTACGGAAAAATCTGTTTGTCAGTAGGGATTATTTCCCGCAATCGATGTGTCCGAGCGTTTCGAGAAGAACTCGGTACTCACGCTAGGTATGTTGTCGTTGTTGCAGATGCCCTCGGACAGCAGTCTGTCTCTGATCTCCCAGGCGAAGATGGAGGGACACTCGCGCTTGTACTCGGCCACCTTGTTCACGACGCTCGGCGTCGCGACGCGCGGCTTGCTGCCTCCTATGGCGCGCGGCTTGATGGAGCCCGTCTCGTAATATCTGCGGGAGAGAGGCGGTGTCTCGTGAGTGTGGTGTCTCGTGAGTGCGGTGTCTCGTGAGTGTGGTGTCTTGTGAGTGCAGTGTCTCGTGAGTGCGGTGTCTCGTGAGTGCGGTGTCTTGTGAGTGCAGTGTCTCGTGAGTGCAGTTCCTCATAAATCTAAACTTTTAACTTACTGAGATATTTTTCATGAGTAGTTTGTCCTTGTGGATAGTTTAATTTATATGAAGTTTTGTTCTTTAAAGTCTTCTGAGACTTTATTAGAAATTTGACCCTTTCAAGAGATTCCAGGTTGCTTGTCGTAGAATATTTCAAATGGAACATTTTTTTAAATTTTATTAAATTAATGATTTCTCTTTTTAGTTGGCGAACAGTTTTGAATTAAACTAAGAAAACAAAATTGACCCTGTGCTTGAGGAAGCAATTAAGGTGTACGGTTGAAAACTCTCCACCCCATTCCATCCCAGGGAATTTAATCTCTGTTTCTTGGAGTCTATTCACACGCCGAAGTGTTGAAAATGATGTAAGGCTAAGCTAAATTAAATTGATTAACTTGACAGAGTAAATTCACTCAGTTAATTTGATCATTGAGCAGTTAAAGTACACTAAAAGTACTACACTAAACCACTATACTCGTTTGATATTTTCTCATATAACGTTGATGTCGAACAAAACTGGACTGTAATAAAAGTCGATTGAAAAGTGAAGAAATACGGAAATAATCCCGCATATTGATTCGAATGCATCGCACGTGGCCAATATGTGACTAACGCTACCCACGCGACCCTTCCAGAGCAGGTTAATGGCGAGAATGTTCTACAGGTTGCTGCTCTAACGCGCTAAAACATTAACAACGCTTGATACTCCCACACTATCGGCTGAGTATTCTAAAAGTTTATTAATTTCATACGATAATGAACTATAAGTACCTAAGCCTCGATTTTTGCTAGGCCAGCGTGTTTGTATGTTTAACACATCAAGGTCAATTAGAGGTTACATTCGTTAATTGGTAATTGTTACAGGTAATTTCATATGTCAGCCTCACTTTCATATAAGTCAGAACCAGAGACATATTTTGCTGCCGAATTCATTCTACATGAAGAGTAGATGAAACGGCCTCAAATCTGAATGCTGCTATACGATGCACCACAAAAATATTTTAGAGGCACATTTATTCCAAACAGGTTCTTCAACTTACTCCATTTACGTTCTATAGAATTTTCCCAATACCTGTTCAGCAGATATAACCAATTTATACCGAAGCATTTCTTCGATTTGCTTATTCAACATACCTGGCGAGTATTTTGGAGACACATCCGTTGGAGACCTGGAGTATGCGGGAGATGTCACAGGAGCGCACTCCGGAGTGCGCCATTTCCACTATTTTGTGTCGGACGTGGTCCGGGAGAGGGCGTCCGTTTACGTACATCCCGCCCAGCTGGTTTACCCCTGTTCCGCCTGCAGTAGAGAGCAAGTCGTCAGTTATGGCACCAAGAGATTACTTCCTCTGCTCTTCTGGATAGGCATGGTGCTGAAGTCCAGCATCCCCAAGGGCAGATGTTCTGCGTCGCTCACAGGAAAATAATTGTAATAACAATGATAACAGAGAAAGTTATAATGTTGTCTATGCGCAGCCCCAGACAACTGAACATGTTGCAGTGCTGCGGGCTGGTCAATTATTTGCACATGTTTGATTTTACTTTGGTTAACCAAGATGTGAGCCCGTTAAATTTTTTCGCTTGCTTTATGGTAGAAATGGATTAGGCAGGATTAGTTTAAATTTGATTAACCTAAGAAAGGTGAGATTTGGTTATTTTACTTAATGAAAATGAGCATCATTGATAAAGATTGAAACAAAATATATTAATGGTTAAAATTTCAGCAAAAGTTTAGGTTATCGTCCAGGTTAAGGTTAAGTGTGAGGCTGCAGAGTGAGTTATGCCAGTCTGGTCAACTGGAAGGTGCTATACTGTCAGGTACTATATTGCGGAGCGTAACTGGTTTAGATCTTGCTCGTAGCCGTTTTGCCCATGTATTTCAATACAGAATCAAATAAACCATTAAATTCTGTATAATTCCCACACCCTTGATAAAAATTCTAAAAAATTCTTCTCACTCAGGTCCTAAATTGCTGCACTCCAAACGTGTCCTGGTTTAAAATGGAATAAAATCAATCCGTTTTATTTTGCGTAAAAAGATTAGTAGTTTCCGTCTGGACCTTTTGATGACCAAAAAATTTTCACAGCACTCCATACAAGAATAGACATTCCTTCAAAAAATTTGCAGTACCATCTACAGCCAGTTAAAAATTCATGCCGTTTTTAGAGCGACAGGTAGCAGAACATAGTGAAACATGGCTGCAGAAGGCCAGAATATTTCTTTGTCGGCCGCTCTCGACTACAATTTCCCTTCCGACGGCCATCCGCTAGTCTAATTGGGACGTTATAAGCGCGGAAGAACCGTGCTCTTCCACAATAGGCCGGTGTCAAGCTACGCTGTCGGCTTGCGGTCGACTTCGATGCATGGGGCAGTTCCAAAGTTACAAAGCTGCCGAGGGAAGCTTAATTGGTAGTCAGAGGTGCCAACTAGGAAATTGGTAAATAAACCTTGAAATTTTAATTTATGGAACGTTTTTATGTTGTTAAAAATTTAAATGTCAATATAATAATTTATGCCAGTTTATTATGAATACTACTATCTCGCAGTTCGTCTGAGTGATTTTTTTCTTTGCATTCGACTTAGAGGGCAACACTACACTGACATGTTGGGTTGGTGAACCTGTCACGCTGTCTCACGCGCGTTTTCGCGCCAGTTTTGTCCTTGGTGTTGTGTGTGACAGGTGTCTTAGTCGTGTCTCTATTATTTAAAACGTTTCAAGAAAAGTGTTCAGTGTTTATATCAGAGCGAGTGTATAGTAAGTGAGGGTGTATTTTATTTGTAATAAATTTGTGCTATGAGGTATAGGATGTTCGCTCTCACGTGAGTTCCTAATTCCATTGAGGACGTTAGAAGCCGGATAGTACGTCTGGCCTGGTACCGGATAGTACGTCTGGCCTGGTACCGGATAGTACGTCTGGCCGGATAATTTGAAACCAACAATAGAGGAAAAAGCCCAACTGTGAGTTCCACCCCCTCGGTGAATTGATATATATGACAATTCATCGTTGTGGTGGGACTGGTAGAGAAGGCAATGCAACTTCAGCATCACCAACGGAAAAACAAAACATGGAAACCATACGTGACTTTCCCCTCGGACAGTCTTCAGCAACTCTTGAATTGAAGGACCTTCTGGCAGGTGATGAACAATGTGTACATCTACATATTTGTGTACGTGTGTGCGTACGTGTGGGTGTGAACGTCTGTGTGTGTGTACGTGTGTGTGTATGTGTGTGTGCACGTATGTGTACGGAAGGCCGGTGTAATTGAGTTCGGGCAAGGTCGAAATAATGCGGCAGGATGTTCGGAACGATGCGGCGCGTGGCCGTTTATGTGCGTGGAAAGTCGATACGTAGCCGATAGAAGTGGAAATTTAGGAAAAGCTGCAAAGGAAATTCAATGGTTTTGAAGTCGTTTTTTACTGCCATATTAAGTGGTCATGGCGACCAAAAATCTACTGCTTTTCCGAATAATATACGGCTAGAAGTCTTGCCTACCGCAGCATAGAAACTACTTGAAAACGTCTAAAATTTTTAACTGGGAGGTACATCTGGTGAACAGCAGCGTTTCTTTACTGCAGTTATCTCATGGCGGAGCTCGAACACTTATAAAACAGATGAAATTTGCCATCAGATGAAGGTTTACTCAAATGCAGATGCGAAGAGTTTGAAGTTTAAAAATTTAGCAAAAAAAATAATGAATCCGAGCGAATGTGTTTTAAATACACGTAATAATTAAAGGTTATGTATCATTTATTTGGCTAGGGGAGGGGGTGAATCTGTTCCTCGTAGGTTGGTTAATTAAGAATATAGGAAGATAATATCAAGTGTAATATAGAAAGATGGTATTAATTGAAGGTTTGAGATTCATTTAACTCAACACACTAGCACGCTTAAGAATAGGGCACACAAATTTGAAGCCTATCACACTTTGAGTCAAGAAGAAATATCTTCCGTTCATGCAATAGGATCATGCAGGCTGTATCTACACACTGCTGGCCTCCAGAGCTCATCCAAGACACCTGCACGAGTCTCAGCAGTTCGAGCTCCGAGTCGCTTGCATTGTAGAGCTCAGAGCTACATTGATGGCTTGTGTAATTATTTTTGATGTAGGGATGACCTCCGATATTCAAATTTAACTCCAAGATACTTCACAATTTTAAAGGAAGCGATGAAAAAGAACTCATACTTTTACATTTTTTACAATAACAAAGAAGGCAGATAGATTGCACTAACAACTCTTTAAACGCAAGCTGCCTCTCAGAAGAAAGATCATTCAGCTCCTAGAACAAGAATAAACATGGAGAATACTGTAATATGCATCAACATGAAAACTGATCCGGTGGACTTAGAACTAAGTAACGATCAAGAAGATTGCAATCATTTAAACGGCTAAATTTGATATCTACCTATTTTTCCAAGACTTAAACATTCAAGTGTTCAGCTTTTTCTGCCAGCTCGAAAATGACATCAAACTTCATTTCTGATCCCGATTTAGATCGCAGACGAGCAGAAACGAGTGCTTTGTGAAATTACGAGTTTCATTCCATGGTTATAAAGCTGGTCTCAATAATAACTATCGCTGCAGTGATCAAAATGTTCTTGAATTTGATGTTTACTTCAGGAAAATTCATCCACAAACTGTGCCCTGAAGCAAAGTCACTACTTGGTTTCCTTGTCCAGTAATTTCTCGCCTCCGCTTACGTGTATTCAAGACACAGCTATACTGTCGGGTCACTGCATTCATAACCGAGTTTAACGAGTCGTCATATGGTAAACTTATTGTACATACGTCCATTAAGTGAAGCAATACTTGCCCACTGCGCGTGAAAGCAGAGTCCTCACGTGCTTACTGCGCGTGCTGGTAGAGTCTGCGTGTCTACAACACATGTTGGCAGTCACTGCATGCTAAGCGAATGACGATAAAGTCATTGCACACTGTCACTTGTTTGCAGAGACTGAGCGCATGTGTGCACAGCCAAAACTCATCTTGTTAAATTGGAAGCCGACAGATGCCGACCTGGCGTGTTGGTCGGGTCAGAATTGCTCAGCGACGCGTGAGGGCAGGCGCGTGCGTGTGAGAGGCGTTCCCTCTTCAATTTCATTAGAAGGTAAAAAGCACGCACTTCTACGAAATTTGAAACTAACTTAGAGGCCGAGTGACGGATGGTAGTTGGAGAACTATCTGCAGCCACCTAAATAGTTTGTGTTCACAACTACAGTCGCTTGCATAGCTTGTGCTGGCAACAGTTCACCTAGGTTTGCCATTTCTTGTTTTCGGTGGCTGCCATGAAAAGTTAGTTCTACGAACAAAATTGAGCCATTTTCTCTGCCATTTTTGATTTGGAACAATGTTCGATATTTCGAGTTCCGAGCATAAGCCAACTTCATAGATTTTGTAGCCCCTTGGAAATTTGTTTTGCGTTGTTGATTAGTTTCAATGAGTGCAGGGAACCGCGAGGTACCAAAATTTCCCTATGTTGGTTGCAACTCACAGGGCTCGATAACTGCTGTTGAATGTTGTACTTGTACTAGCGTCAGCAGTAACTACCATCAAATATGCTCTTTGTACTGAAGTTAGCGATAAGTATTGTTAAATATATTGCCTTCACTCTAGTGGCATCCAATGTTGAACACACTGCCTGTTATGACGTCAGCAACGCCTCTACTCACGTCAGCTTTAACTGCTACTGAATGCGCTGCCAGTGCTGACATCAGCGATAGCTACTACTGAAATCGCTGCTTGCACTAACGTCAGCGCTAACTTCTACCGAATCCACTGCTTCCACTGACGTCAGAGGGGCTGTAGGAGCAGCAACTTAAAAGAAGCTTCCTCCTTCGCAGTGTCAGCCCGTCTGCCCTCTACTGTTCCCTCACTCCAACCCTCTAATCCTGCGGCCCTCGACCCCTCAAATCTCATCGTTTTGTCTTCAGCGAGGGCTGCTGAAGCCTTTTCTACTGCTGGCTTAGTCTTAGAACTCTTAAGCCTGTAACTGCTACGCCATTGAGGCGTCTGGCGAATTTGCAAACTATTTACTACCCACACCATTGCGAAAGCATCTTCTGGTGCCCGAAAAAAAGCATATTTTCTGATGCATGATATGGAACATAATGATGTTATAGATAATGAAATTCAAGTTTATTTAAGTTTTACGCTAATGCAGCATTTCGGTATTTGATTACCCGGGCTTCTATATATACAATCGGATAGCATATGTAACATGCCAACATTTAAAAGATGAGGGCACTCATTCCAGTGCCTCAGATCTATGCCATTTTAGACGCGCTTGAAATGAGTTGCTGCATTGGTGCCTTTGGATTAGTAAGCAAAAGGACTTTGTTGCTGGGAATTCCAATGCCTCTGGCCATGTAAGTTTCATTTAATAATTTTACTGTACGCAGAAATAATTTATTTATGTGAACGTCTGTTCTAGAAGCAGAAAATAATCAACACGCAATTAACAATTTTAGATGAATTTCGATTTTAACTTTTGTGATTAATGCAACAAATATTAGGAGTGGCCTGTGTGGGCCACCTTATTTAGGCTTATTTTTTTCATTCATTATGGAGTTCTGTTGGGCTACATATCTGCTCTCAATTATGCCCTCATAGTTTACCCTTAGCGGTTGGTCAGCGCGCGGCTGTATTCCGAGCAAAGTCCACTGTAGTCTGCAGACTGAGAACGAGCAGGTTTGCGATGAAGGCCCTGCAGCTATATCAACTCTTCTTTCCACTTATGTGAATGCTCATTCGAGTCGATTACATACCATCCAACGTGCAATTTACGCCAATCTTATGATGGGCCTGGCCGGACTACTTTTTCATGAGACTGTGACAAATGGTTATTCGAGAAATGAACATGAGTGGCGAACATTAAAAACATTAAGAAAATAAAATGAACAGAAAAAATACTCATTTTATTATATTTTACCCATCACTCTTACGATGTCGGAATATTGTGCTATCTGACCAAAGCTGTTGAAATTGATTAATCTGCACCTCTGTAAAGTTCAAAGTAAAAACAAATATTCATTTGATATATGAAGAACTTTATTTTGAACTGAAATTAATCTCTCCGAAATGTTTCTTTTATAACTATAAATAACATCGTCCTCCAGCTGCTGACAGAAATGGTCACCCACATTGCCGCATTTCAACTCACAACGAAGTGGCTCTGGGCAGCACGCGAGCGGTGACCTTATATACCTCACTGGAAGAATCAACAAAAATACAAACTCTAACGCTTTAAAAGAATACAATTACTGCATACCGGGTGTATACATAAGATACTTAAAGGGAAAGAAAGGGCGTAAAAAATATCATAGATTTTAGCTTACATTCTAGTTATAAAAGATATCACACGAGATCAATGCTACATTTTTTAGTAAATATACTCCTATAACTTGAACACATTGTGCTAAAAATATTATAATTATGCTGCTCAAGTTACCTTTACCTATTCAGCTCTTGGAAACTGCAAACAAAAATCGTAGCTGCTAAGCTCTATTCCCACTATATTAGAGTAAAGTAAGATATCACTAAGAATACAACAGTAAGCTCTTTTAGGTACAATGGAAACCAAATTTTTTATGGGGGAAACAGGAGTAGAATTTTTTTACCAGCCTTGCCCCAGTGCAGCAAAAGTGGTTAAGAATTAATAAGGAGCCCACAGCTACGCAACTCGTAACTTTTTTTATGATAGATAATACACTGGACACTATTCCTCACATCATACAGCGTTTTATTTATCCTGCAATAGCGACGTCGCGCAGTTGATGATCTCCATTAAATGTCATTCCACGTTACATTCTTTAAATGTTCTTTTCGATTTAGTGCCATTTTCCCCCTATGATTTAGTTATGTACATTTCCTCAAGAAATTAGATTACATTCATCCTGAAACTCTCAAGGTAGTGACACGTCACTCACGGCAAAGTTTGCCCTTTTTGTTTGTTCTCTCTCCTAAATTTACTCGCGCCATTCCGTCTTTCAGCGTCCTCACTCCCACCAGTCCCTCTCTATTCCCTCAAGCCCCACCCTCTCTAAAGGCAGCGGCGAAGTCGACGTATTTTGGACGCTATTTCCGTGCGTTAAATGTATCGTTAAAATCGCTTGGGGTGCGCACAAGCAGACCGGAGAAAAGCCGAAAATCGATACTTGGACGCGGACAATGGAACTGTGGATAAAGTGCTCTGACAAAAAAGCGTTCATGATAACGATACTCACTACAATGAATAATACACTCGGCGTAATAACACGCTTGGTTGACATACTGCAATTTGTAAGCAGTTAAAACCACCTCGAAAGAGTGTAGGCGTGGATTTACTTAGCAGTTTTGCGACTTTAGCTCCAGTGGGCATTGGTAATTGTCGGAGGCCTCTGATGTGGCTCAACAAAAGCGGCAACTGTGAATGTAAAGACAATTGCAAATCTCGTTGCACTTGTTGCTGAACATGACAGGTAACGGAAAGCTATATTTTTGCGTTCCACAGCTACCTTAAAAATTTTTTAAATGAATCAGTTACATTGTAGCATCATACACATGAACAGGGAAAAAATGCTAATCCCTTTGGTTTATAAACCCTGAATTTCAACTAGTCGTATATTATTGTGAAGTTGGAATTGACTTACGGATTTCATAGTTAAATCGGTCAAATCGTGAGAAATGTTTTAGTAGACTAAAAGAATGATGAAGTGAAGTAGGGTTTTCACACGTAATTGCAAGGGCGAAGCTGGATAAGCAAGATATATTTTAGAGCCGTCGGTTGACAAACGAATGAGTTAATATGTTGCTAGTCTCGTGCACAGTTAGAAAAAGGAACGCAGCCAGGAAGGAAAGCGTTTTTTTCGTGTCATCGCTTCATTACTTATGAATATTGCTGTATGAATTAATTAATTCTAAGGAAACATCTCATGAACAAATTGCATAGAGTATCTCAGACCCATTAATAGTTCAATAAATAATAAATCGAAACAACCTGGACCTGGTTTGCAGAGAGACGAGTTGATTTTCCACCAATTAATGTAACAGTCTGCAGCCTTGCTTGGTGTCCACAGGGAAGAGTGTGTCTCCGGTAATAGTTTCAAACATTGAACATCGTACGTCAATAAACGGGTTAGATAAACCCAATTTTTTCATTCCTAAATATAAAACTGGCACTCTCGGACCAAACTCATTCGAAAATGACTAGATTAACATGTGTTCTATAAAAAAACGTTGCACAATTCAGATGAAACTAATTAAAATTATATGAAAAACAATATTTTCTATTTTAACAAAATAAACACGCTAAAGATTTTATGTGAAATACACGAATTCCAGTTTAAACTGTTTATATTTATTCTTTTTTTCCTCCACTCGCCGCCCCCTCTCCCCGCCGCAGAGTTCTGAGTTGGGATGAATTGTTTGGAACCATTCGAGACGTTAATTCAATTTCAGGATTAGCGAAAAAAAATTAGTGGGTGACTCTTAAACACTAAACCTTACGAGCGCAATGTTTCCAGTCACAAGACGTTGCAAACTATGGACGTGGTGTAAGAGGCGCGAGATTTTCCCTGTCCCTCCCGATGCAAGACGGGCAAGGATTACGATATCGCGGCAGATGGAGCTAAAATGGAATAAGCGTTTTTTTTGCAAAAAATATGTTTCCATTTGAATCTTAGTTGGAAGATCGTGAGAGACGAACTAAATCAAATTGAGCCACATATTCACCATGAATACTAGTTTTTGTATACCTACAAAGTGAAGTTTTTGCTCTTGAAAAGAGTGAAGTGTAGCTTCTCGACTCAAAGGAGTTACGCATCGTATTGTTATATGCATTAGAGATAAATTTTCAGTGTTTGGCTAATGAAAAGAGGGAAGTGAAGCTTCTCGATAAGTTGGAGTAACGCATCGTGGTGCATCAACACGACAACAAGTCGACAAGCTTCTACTCGATTTATTTGAGATGTGAAGCAAGAGAAAACATAGGTCGAAATTGTTAACTTTCTTTTGTGAGGACATGTTTTTCATCAAAAGAATTTTTTGGCAGCACTATTCAGCTGAAATTGATCAGCTGAGTTTTGTGAGTTTCGATGCTTACATAGACTGGAAGTAAACATCAACTTTAGCTGCACACTCATAAACAATAATGAATTATTTTTTTTGAAGCCCTTGCTTCCCTCTAGTTTATTGCAAAATATTAAGGAAGGGGTTTTTTGCTCACGTCTATTTGGACGATTTCCGAAAACTCTCCTCGAGATGATTGCACACGTACTAATATTTTTAGTAAACAATACCTTTACATGGACTCATCCAATACCCCTCACGTGTTCGATACCTCTTCAAGATTCGGATAACCAGGCTCTCGTAAAGCTATTAACTGGAACTTCATGTTGACCTTATTAATTTCTCACTATATTTTTGGAAAGAGAAATTTATATTAAAATTTCATTACTTAGGTTTGCGTCAAGGTGAAATTTAATGTCATTTCGAACCATTTCTATCAGACTTTTATTCGGTTCCTAGAAAACTTGAAATTGAAAATAAGCAGACTCTATCACTTTAAAAAAAGTACGAAAATTGCGTGAACGGTTCTCATACCAACGACTATTTTTTACTTCAACATCGAACTTAGAAACTATTTAATGTTCAGTACCTAATTTAAACACATGATTTAGCCGGAGATTTCAATACGTTACTATTCCCTTTAGCGTTTGCTATCTGTGTGAATCGACTGCCTATCAACAAGTTAGCTTCGGAATCAAAATAGGGTTGTGTTAAATTGATAGAATCTCATACACGTGCCTAATTTCGGGCAAGAAAAGCATTATTGAGCTGCTGACGGGAAGAGAGAGCGAGCGGCGCGAGCTACACCCACGATGCGTGACTCCATAAGGATGAGAAGCAGGCACTCACCTCTGTGTAACTAACCTTGATGTGTATCCTGTGATGAGAGCTGAGGGTACTCGTATGAGGCGGACAGTTTGGCGGGCAGCGAGAGGGAGGCGGCGTACACAGACTGCGCTGTGGGCCATAGCACATCATACCAGTTATCCCAGTGCAAAGTTCTCAGTTATACAGTTATCCCAGAGCAAAGTTTCCAGTTACACAGTTATCCCAGTGCAAAGTTCCCGGTTACACAATTATCCCAGTGCAAAGTTCCCAGTTACACAGTTATCCCAGTGCAAAGTTCCCAGTTACACAGTTATCCCAGTGCAAAGTTCCCAGTTACACAGTTATCCCAGTGCAAAGTTCCCAGTTACACAGTTATCCCAGTGCTTAGTTCTCAGTTACACTGTTAACCCAGAGCACAGTTCCCAGTTACACAGTAACTCATGTCTAACTTTTTCGTCACCTGCATGCATTTTTTTCGTCGCCCAAGTAATTAAATCGCTTGAGGGACGAAAACCATGCATGCTCCGGGGAAAAAGTTAGACTTGGTACGCCACTGTGCAGTTGCCTCATAATGTAGTTATGCCAGTGCACAGTTAAAATGTACAGTTATCTCAGTGTTCAGCTCCCCTGCAATATAGTTGGCCTAACGTACAGCTAACCTATTATACATTTGTATCAGTGCGCAGGTAGCTCTACATAGAGTTTTCACATAGTTATATTACCCTTCTTCATTTATTCCATTGCCTAACCTCACAGCTCACACACTTTTTTTATCATACTATCCACTGGCTTAGTTATTTAGGTTGTTCTGTTCTACCATTACACCGCTAGACTACCGGCAGTAAATAAGAGTTCTGTACGAACATATGTCGTCAATTTACAATTACTCGAACTTTACAAACATGTTAGCCCTGCGTAAACAGCTGCCATCTCATTATGCAGTTATGCCGACCAATGTGCAAGCCTCACTCACAGTTAAGTTTTTACTGCTACCCTTAAGATATACGTACATAAAAAATAAACATGCCATTACATCATAGCCTAAGTAAATAACAGGAGTTTTTTTAAACATAACAATATAATTTTCAATATATTATTTATCTAGTACGAGCGAAAAAAAAAATATATTCATGGGTCAACGCTTAGTGTAGTGGAGAAACATGTCAGTGAAAGTCAAACGGTGTTCCCGCTTTAAAACAATCTTGTAAAGTTTGTGCACGCATACAAAATGGATTCAGAGAACTGTCTCAGGTGCGAGACAATTATCTGTTGCACTCGAACACATGCACACACAATTTGATTTCTCTTCAAAAGTTTTTGAAAAATCAAACGAGTAAATGCTTGAAAGAACACATAAAGAAATAAGATTAACCTCAACGCAAAATTCTTCGTCATTTATTTAATTTTTAGACTTATTGAAGGATTGTACGAGAAAGGTATCGTATTATTTCATAACATACGTGAGTCTGCAGAACTTATTTCTGAATCAAGCCCATAAACTTGGACTCCGGTATCGGCTAACAAGGACGTCAGTCCAAGCAACGGTCGAATTACTGAGCATCAAATGAAAGGAACTGCAGTGAATCCATGCGAGTGATCACGCATGATTGCTGTGTGAAAAGTTGGGTGTACTCAGTCTCGACTTCATGTCCGAGTTTTACTTTGTCGTTGTGTTAGAAGCAAGTGTTCAGTGACAGCTAAAGACAGGCAATGGGATGTTATCGACAAGTAGGAGTTGGAGTTGCACACGTCATAGAGCAACATCTCGGTAACTAGTCGTAGCTAAGTAGACTGATTCATGTATTCAATGCCTGCTCAAAAGTTAACATCTGCGTTGGTGACCTCAACAAGCATAAAAGTTGAGGCACGAGTACTCTAACATGAAACAGACTCCAAACGTATTGTAAGAGGACATTTTGCATGTCATGATATATATATATATATATACTGTCATTTGACTTGAACTGGGATCGGCAGAGGGCATGATATGTATTATGTCTTTCCAGGTGCTCCGGAGACTTTACATGGTTTAGTGTTAGCGCTGTGGACGCGGAAATGAAATGTTCTGATCATTAATTATATATAGATGGTCATCTGCATGAATTAGTGTTCTTGAAGGCGAGGGTTGTTCAGTTTTTAAGTAACAAACTTGAATCCAAACGACCTGGTCACTTAAGTACTGAACTTTTCTGTTTTTATAGTGATAATATTTTTAATCGACTATTGCATCGATTGAAGCATGGGCTGGAAATTCTGGTGTAACCTCACATATTAAAATGAACATGATGAGGGTTTACTTTCATAATTAAAGTCTCAGAAAAGAGAAAACCAGTCATTTTTTCTGCACGTGAGTAAGTAAAACATACTTTTTTTGTGGAAAAGAATCGAATTTAGATTATGAATCGGTGAAAATGTTTTACAGTAGCCATTTCTTGATTAAATTCTTTGAAAAAAATCACTCCTGGCGAAGTAAAACAAGTATATCATGAAGAAAGGATCCGTTATTCATTTATGAACAACTAAAGGGGAAAAGTTGAGCATGTTGCACTTAAATGGTAACTGGTTTGTAAGTTTACAAGCCACTCAGTTAGTCGGGCCAAATGAAAAAGCGAAATTTATGTGCAGCGAGAGCCTGCCTGCCTTTATTCGGAGCACCAACATATCGCTATCCATAACCGAAGTTTAATGCGTAGCGAAGTAATATTATTGTTTTGTGATGTTGAAATACAATGGAGAGCTCTACAAACGGTCTCATTCTTCTGTATATTGCCATTCGTTAACAATGATCGTGATTATATTCTAATTTGAGCGTCTATCTCTCCCTTTTTACCTGCACAGTAGCACTGTGGCTGCGATAACACCGAAAACAATGCCATAGCAAACTAGTAATAGTAAAACTAGGTCACAAAATCAGTATTTGGCATCCATTATTTGTTTATTGAGAGATGTTGAGTGGTTGTCGAGGTACTGAATAATTTTTCATGTACATATATGCTGCTCACTTCGAAATGATGTTCTCAATGTCCTTAGTAAGCACTCGGACTCGTTTTTCCTAACTCATCTTGCTAAATATGAAAATATGACCCACGTTCGTTTTATAGAGAACATGAACTGAGTACCAATCCACAAGACCTTGTATAAAATGTGCACATTTTTCGTTTCTACAAAACGCGTGTGTTCATCGCCTTATTACGAGGGCCAAAATTATGCTATTTTGAATTGCATTGAATTGATGACCTAATTATCTGTTGATGAACTTCAAATTAACTCCTTTTTCATTTTTAAGGACTTCTTAATCGATCGATTCTGGTCTTCCCAAATCTGAACGATCTGAGAAATTGAAATTTCGAGGTAAAAACTTGGCAGAACCACTGTTGGCATTTTCGATCATTCAAAGTATTGCTCAAGTAGAAAATTTGAATTCTCCAAACCACTTGTGCAGTTGATGTGCCTTTTTTGTTTTCATAGAGCACGCAGTTTCTCAAATTCCATTAACATTTATTTCCTGAGAATTAAGCTAATCGAAGTTACCTAATGTTTTAATTATTATACGGTAAAAAGGATTGAGACATAGGGCCATAACTTTTCTAAAAATAACAAATTGAGATACTCTGATAAGGGGACAAAGAACTCGCAATAAAAGTCTTTACTCTTTCTCCAACTTAATAGATTTACAACTAAAATGTAAGCTTGCCTTCCCATGTACATTGTCTAAGCATCGAGCGTGGCAAGTCACTCAAGTGGATCCAGTCCCACCCTTAATATATTTCATGAAAACATTGAGCAAACCTCGGGCCCGGGGCTCACCTTTGTGGGGCATAGCGAAGACGGTGCTGGCGTCCGGGCGGGCGATTGAGCCCGCCGTAGAACTGAAAAGAAAAGCGTAACGTAAGTTTGGTAACACCATTATTTATCTTTATACTAAAACGCACAAATATACCTCTCATGCAAAAGCATGATATTGTCACAAATAACGTATTAAATTTGTTGGTCTTCCCAATGCGTCAAAAGTATGTGTGTACGACTGTACGTGTGTTCAAGCCCTTGAAAAGGTAAATGATGAGCTATGTTGATCATAACTTAGTCAGTGTACTGCATTTCGTACATGGCAGACGAGCCTGCTTCGAGCCTGCTTCGGGGCTTGTTGAATGAATATTGTGTTTGTGGAATTAGTTTTGTTTGGTTCATGAATACCATTTTTATTCTACGAATGAATTTTTGAGTGACTTAGGCAGTTCGAGAGGTATCAAGTGGTTTCTAGTACATCAACTGAAGAAAGTTATGTGAAATATGGTAAATTGACGACGTGATAAACAACGGTATAGTTGGTGTACGTTAAATATTTAAATCAACATCTGACAACCTTTCGCTAGGAGAACGTTGTGTTATGCGTATAGGGTCAGAAAATAATAGTCTTTTATTTCCAACCCAAATGATTAAAGATTTTATGAGGGTATCAAATATAGAAATTCAAATTAGTAACAAGAAGAACTGGAGGGAAGTCTTTTACATTAGGATTCATTCTTTTAGAAAACGAAGATACTTGCACTGTATTATGTTGCATGCTTCCAGAGTGTATACTAGGTAAAGGACTTTTAACAAAATAAAAGAAAACAAATAACCAACAAGCCAATATCAAATTTTGCTCGGTATAATATTTACTGAAGTGATTGTCTAATAAACTGAAGTGATTGCCTCAGAAAACCTCGAGGTGCTGTGTGTGTCATCACAGGCATGACGAGGCGGCTCACTACGGGCGAGCGTGCGCGTTTATTGGCCACGTGAGGACCGCGGCGGTCACCGCAGGAGGCGGAGGCCGCGTTCCAGTTGCCCTAATCAAGGGAGCGTGTCGGAAGCTGGAGCGCATCTGGGAATTGGCGAGGGGTGCTTTTTTGATCGCATTGAAACCTCCAAGAACTACTGTCATCATGTCTAATTTAATTATGAGTAGGTTGTTTCTCCCTTGCAAAGCAGCATTCCTTTAACCTTGAGCATGAACAAATAGGCGATATTTAATCCTTCGGTGAACTTGAATTATTAAGTCAGAGGCCACAGAAAGGATGCACAGTCTTGTACTCGTAATTTTTTACTGGAGGGTCGCACTGGCTGTGACAGGTAAAGAAACTGCTCCAGGAGGATCACCTGCAGCCTGCAGACTCACGGGCATTTACGCTGTCGAGAACACGCGAGACCATTCACTGTGACGTTAAATTAGATCCGGCCGCTGGTTGTATACGGTGGCGAGAATAAACTGAATGGAGGACTCGATGGCTGTTGTTCGGAATAATTAATTTTTTTGGCTTCTGAAAAATGAATCTAAATTGATATGATCTCTTTCGTTCAAGTGACACACGTGTGTAGATGAAATGTCTCACTGAAGTACTATTGTTAAAATAAGAATCAATTTTTTTTGTTATGTCAGTTAGAGAGAATGAAAATCTTGAGCTAGACGTACTGGTCTATAACATGCAAATCATAACTGTCGGCTCTCCAATGGCGCAGGGTTGATCAACTCCATTGATGTCATCAAATATTTTCGCTGGTCGCATTAGGAAACTGTTGTACGGTAATGTTGCACAATACTCCATTATAAAATTGAGGGTTCTGCCAAATAGAAGAGGGTCTTTTCGTTTTTTATATGAATTTACATATTTAAACGACAGTACGTTGATAGGAAATTCACACTGAAAAGCCATTTTTACAGCTAACAAGAATCGCCATACAAACGTGAAAGCGATCGATGGCACGTCAAATGATTTGTAGAAGTTCAACCATCTACGTGAAAGTTCCGTTGAATTGCATCTGAAGTTGAAGAGACCATAAGAGGCTTCATTCTACATCGTGATGGGAACTGAACTGCCAAGTACTATGGTAAATTTAAATGAAATTTTTAAAGCCTTGTATAGGAAGCTCGAATTAATTTTGTATCCGCAGTAGAATACGTGTATTTTCACGCGTAGCAAACCTAGCTATAGTGGTTAAAGCCAGACACCCCTTAATTTCAGCTCTTAAAAACGCATGGTTTGACGCATTGCTAGTTCCGCTAAGGCATTCCATGTACGACAAAAAGCCATGCAGGAATCGTGTGCCTTTGATTTTGTACCTCTTTGGAATAATGCCTCTGTATAGATCGGAAGAATAGAATGCGCTCTATGTCTAATATAATGGAACGACTAATCCTTAGTAGAGGCGGCAAAAAGACGAAAGAAAGCATAAGCATAAGCATATTCTATTGAGCTAGCCCATCGCCAAAGCTCTATATAGTGGCGAGGAAATTGATGGTTAATTGCAGCAGTATTACTTTACGATCCTAACCCCACGCCTGGGCAGAGTTTCCTTAGTTTTCCCTTAGTTTCCTATTGTAAATACTGGAAGATTGGCAAGAGCACTTTTATCCTGAAAGGAGCACGGTACCTCCCTCGCTTTCGCAAAGCCAGTACGGTATTCATAGAGGCTCCCGTTAATCACTTTCCATTTTAATTCATCGACTGCGGCGAGCGTATGCTCCTGCCAGAACAAAAACATCGGCTTATCGAATGACCGCATGGGAATTATTGCGCTCCCAATATTCTCCGCGGAGCTCATGCAAATTTTCGTGTCTCATGCAAATTGTGCGAACGGGAGGCGGGAAGCGAGCGGCCTGCTTGCGATGCGTGCTTCTCGTTTCATTTCATTTCTGGATGTGAGCTTTGAAAAAGGGAAACTGTTCAGTCCGCCTCCATTGACATGGACATATGTATGTGTAGTGCAAATATGCAACCGAGGTCCAGTGAAGAATTTAAAAACTCGTAAACTCAGAAACAGTTGCTATGTTTCACTATTATTTGATAGCAACTTTAATAGGCATGATCAATACAATACATTCAAAAGCTGGTATATCATCGTTTTCTTTTTCTAAAGATGACTTTCATAGTTCAAATCAGATGATTTAACATGAAGAATTAGGTCCTAATAATGAGACTCCTATTGAACATTGACTGCAACCAGGCTATAGATTTCCTTGTTAATATACGACTACAATCATCATAGACGACAAGAATGGTAAATGAATCTATATACTGTTTTTCAATTTGATATCCTCGAGCTCGCTCGGGCGTTCCCAGTATAGTCGTCGGTATTTTTCGCGCCATGTGTCGGGTTGCTTTAGGACAGGCACTTCGGTGTGATCTTTTGCAAACTTGAATTCAACCTGTAGCGGAAAATCTGGGAAGCCTTTCGTATTCAACGATCAGGATAAATATTTCCACGAATGCGATTTACTTCGCAACGTGCGCATTACGCCCACACTGGTACAAGAACTAATGTGAAACGCGGAAGTGTCACCACTCATAACACAGGTTCACGTTTTGAGCTACAGTTAATTGATATTGTGCATATGAAGGAAATGTTCGTAGTATGCATGCAATCAGTTCCTACTCTCAAAAAAATTCAAAGCCTCTCAAAAAAATTCTTCCGAAAATAAGCAAAAGAAATGCTTGTGCTACACAGCTGTAGCGAGCGGGTTTTTCACTCCGAGAAGCCTCCACCACCCGGAAAACGTGCGCAAGTTTCACGACGTACGACCTGCGGAGGAGGAGAGAAGAGAATGTCGCAGATGAGGCGGAAATGAAGAAGGCCAGAGGGATATAAGGCCGTCGATCACCAGCCTGCACTCTCGAGCAACTCACCATCAACTTCAAGCACTGAATGCCAACTTGGGCAGACCAAGAACTTATTAATTTAGAAGCGTGATTAAATTCAGAGTAAGTGGTGTTCAGGTGCATAAATGCACTCATAAAGGAACTGATCAGAAGATCGGAGGGTGGCGGCGTGCGGCAACTGCACGCTCGGAAATAGCCTGCCACGCTCTACAATGGCCAGGGCTCTTTTCGAATTCCGGGGAGGATATGAAGACTCTTAAATATTCTCCGCAGCACCCGTCATCAGTGTGCGCCTCGATACTGTGTGGCTGCTGCTGTGTGGCGCATCCGAGGGTGGTGGATACTGTCTGTGCTGTGTGGCGGACTCTGTGTGACTGCTGTGTGGTGCATCAGAGAGCGGCGGCTACTGTGTATGTTGCGTGGAGCAGGTCGTTGTGTGAGCGGCTAATGTGCGCCTAGATACCATGGACGATGTATCTGTATATACGCTCGCTGGACAACAGTTTCGGTGCGGGAACATGTGTGTGTGTGTGTGACAGTGAGGGTTGTGTCTAGTGCGCGTATGAGTGGTGTGTTAGCACGTGTATCGTGTGGGTGAACGTGATGATGTTTAGATATTTTTTTCCATGCCCTAACGACTTATAATATATTACACATAAAACCCTATAAATTATCACGACGGTTTGACATTGAAGTTTTGCATAACAAATGAAGCAAATGGTTTCTTATGGTTGGTAAATGTAGATTTTAAAGTTTTCTGACATATTCACATATGTATTTCACAAAACATTGGCGAAATAAAACCAAATAGCTAAAAAAAATGCTGCATATTGACTCATTTTATTAACATCTATCTCGTCTGTCCAATTTAGTTGTAGTGAACGCTGGGCTCCGGCAGAAGAACTTGATTACACAAATTAATTACCTTCTAATACTGCATGGAGCCAATCGACGAATTTGCGCTTTGTTTTAGGAAAGCGAGCACTGCTGGGCTAAATAAAAGGATGTACATGCGGGCTCCCTCGCAGCCTCCTACAGCGCACGACCTGACGCCTGCGATGGTAGACCATGACGTTCCTCTGCTGTTCGCACTCGCCGAATATCCTGACGTTGCGTCTCACTCCCTATCTTTTGAAACACGCTCTTGCAGCTTTTAAACGCATTCGCTCTCATCAATGTATAGAATTTGGTGCAGTTAAGAATTGAACATTCTGCCTACATTTGTGGTGGTCACTTGAGTTTTTTTTTTAAATATCTCAAATTGCGATTGCAACCCGCCTTCTGAAATTCAACAGATAATCAGTGTAGTTCCCCTCAAGGCAGTTTAGAAGTCACAATTATATTTTGTACATGTGCGTGTGATTGAAAAATGTAACACATTATGAGAGAAATTACGCCTACACAAAGATCCCGCCGAAGTGAGCAATGCTGCCAAAACTTTACCACTTTATGCCTTGAAAGTAAAATGACACTCTTCCTATAAATTTTTGTAGGTTACTTTATTTCCGCCAGGTTCAAATTCTACTGTAATTCTTGTTCGTTTGTTTGTAGTAGAAGATACCCTTGTTTTAGTGACTAAAGTCGTTTCGTTTGATTTCACTTGAATAGAGACAAATTAACTACATCCAAAACAGAATAGAACAAGGAAACAACTGACCAAAACAAAGGCGAAGAGAATAGAAAGAAGGAGAAGGCAATACAAAACTAATTGCACTAGCGAAGCACAGTACAATGAGAGTACGAAAAAAAACTAAAGAGCGATGTTACGAATATAAATAAAAGTAGCTCTAATTGTTAGCACATACGTCAACAAAGATATTAGGATATATGTAAAGAAAGTTAGGCCGCCACGTCCCCCAGCGCACGGAGCACTGGAGGCCCTGGCCTAATGGACTGGCAAATTCGAGGCCTGGGGAAGTCATCGGAACATTTCATTGTAGTCATCACCAGAGCTGTGCCACCACGCTGTGCCCTTCTTCTCCGGAGCTGTAATGACCTCCCCTGTTTGGTTATTACTCCAGTTATTACTCCGCTCTAACAGTGCAGTGACGCTTCTTTGTTGTCATTGTCTGCAGTTGTGACAGGCTCCAGTGTGGCGACTGCAGCAGGCAATTACCCAGAGTGTGGGTGTGTGATGCACTTCATGGCTTATAGAACTGATTCCGTACATCAATTAGTGGATGGGCTTTGTATTTGAAGATGCGGTGCGAACACACGTTTAAATAAAGACGGTCAAGAGGTATGAATTTAGTCAAAGCTACTTATGGATCAGAAAGTGAATTCTAACAAGAAAGTTTACAAGACTCTGCATAAAACAGATGCCACAGTTCGAAGAGCCTTCACTCCCCGATGCTCAATGTTGACCGTACAGACAGCGTGTGACTTGCTTTCAGTTTTTTTATTCTGATTTAAAATCTTGCAAATACAACTTTTGACACTTGAAAGGGTACTCACGAACTCTCAAAAGGGAGATAATTTTTGTTACCATATATGGTGACACAATTTAGAACGATTCTGGTAGAAGTAGTCCAATATGTTCCATCTGTGTCGTTTCTGGGTATCCTGCAACGTTGTTAGTATGAGTTACATCACTTAATTTCGTGTATCATGTATAATTTCTGCTTCGACAAAAAATAGTTGCGTTAATGTACGTGTCAGTTACAATGACTGCGATACGAGTAGAGTTGATTTTGCGGCTTGATTTAAATTTTACTCTTCATTTGAGGTTTTTTGGATGAGTGCGAACGATGATAAATTCCATCATGTTTATTTTGGGGACACCTTTAATTGAGACGATTCTCAAATTTACCTGCAAGTCAATACATACTTGGGAAATACTCGTCTGAGACATGCATTCAACATCACAATGATAAAAGAACCAGTGTCTCTTGACTCAGACTCAATCTAACTTCTCGTGTAGTGTTCACCACAGAGCAGCAGCGATCGTCACCAGCGCTTCAAGTATAAGTCAAAATTTGTACGGCCCACTCACTTCGTCGTGCATCGCTATGCTTCATCGCTCCATCGCTATGAAGCACAAGAGAAACTTAACGTGGTTTGCTTGCAAATATCGCAGCACCAATTGAATTCATCTTTGTTGAAGGTAGACGATCGGAGATGCTGTTTGTATCGTCCAGCCTGAAGCTTCACAATACATCCAGGTGGATGTGCAACCACTTGCTGCATATTTCTGAATTAGATAGCCAACAAAACTCGCGCTGTGGCATCACTGCTCGTTGTTTCGCCGCACCGGCTTGGCTCGAACATAACGCAGTTAATGGTATTCAGAATGGGGTTCGCTCACCATTTTGTGTAGCGGTTGTGGTGCGCAAATCAAAACAAGCCACCCGAGGGTCGAGTTTCAAAAGAGAAGCAAAAAGACGCAAAATAAACAGACCACACAGCCGGCGGTGGAACACTCGCCGCTAAGAACAAACCAAGACCTTTGTGCTGTGGTCGGCAAAATGGTGCGGCCTTTCTATGTTTCCACGCTGAGTTCACTCGAATTTTGCTTCGAGGCATTTGCTCGGAGGAAGGCACGTGCTCTTCTAACTTCAAAGAGCGTGTAACATTTAATGTACTCTTTACCAGAGAGTTAGTTCTTTCTTGAGAATGTTTAAAATGTTTTTTCTCATAATGTTCGTAATCAATTGATTGAGGTATGTGTTGTATTCCATGTGAAAAAAACATTGAATTTTTGGAAGCTGAACTTCTGCGTTTATAATTGCAGCATACAGGAAAATATCTCGCGGCTCAGGCGCGCGTAAAAACAATGAAGATTCAATTTTTTATTCTTTTCCATAAGTTTGTCGTTATTCGTGAGTATTACTTGACTATTTGCATGATACATATTTCACCCTCAGAACGTGACAAAATTTCGGAGAATATTTTGCAGCTTCGTTTGATCCCGTATTGGTTTTGAAATAAACGCATGCAGTTAGTAAATGCTCTAAATTTTTCATACACTGTGATATTTTTCACATTTTATGTTGCGATAGATGAATTCCACAATAAAATGGCACACTAATAACCACTGCGCTTGAGGTAAACTTAAAAGCAAATCGTGTATAAAAATACAGTTAACGAATGTTATCCCATACAAAGTTTCTGTCAAAACAAACAGACTATCTACACAACTTTGAAAGACGTTTTCATGAACGAAGCCAATTTTAGCAAATGGCTCAACTGCAAAATTAATTCTTATCTCCGAAATCCAGGGTAACATTCATCTTTGAATGCATTTATACATGCTGTGTAGCACACGCAACGTTGCCCCCACCCGGGGCGCATGTACACAGGCTGTGTAGCACACAGAGTCGCCCCCACCCCGGCCGTATTTACACAGGCTGTACGTGTGGCACACAAAGTTGCGCTGAGGCGGCAGATCGATGCGCCGCCCCAGCGCCGGCGAACGCTTCAGTTTTAAACAAGCGTAACAGTTGAAGTTAAGCTGCGGGCTGCAGTTTAAAGTAAATAAGGGCGCCATGTTTTGAGAGGGGCGCTCGGTGCCTGGCAAAGCTTCCCCACCCGCCGCTGCCCTCTGTTGCTCCTGTTATTGTAGTGAGGAGCGAGGCTCAGCAGCGTGTAGAGCAGTTGGAGCCAATGTTGTACAACGGAGAAGGAGACCAAACATCGTGTCAGACCAGGGCAGTACAAGTAGAGCAGTTGGAGCCAATGTTGTACAACGGAAAGGGAGACCAAACATCTTGTCCGACCAGGGCAGTACAAGTAGAGCAGTTGGAGCTACTGTTGTACAATGGAGAAGGAGACCAAACATCGTGTCAGACCAGGGCAGTACAAGTAGAGCAGTTGGAGCCAATGTTGTACAATGGAAAGGGAGACCAAACATCGTGTCAGACCAGGGCAGTACAAGTAGTGCAGTTGGAGCTATAATGTTGTACAATGGAGAGGGAGACCAAATGTCGCGTCAGATCGACAAAGGCACAGCCAGCACCATTTGGCTCAACTACTTTGTTCGTATATATTTACACTCGCTGTATTTCTTAAAGAAGCGAAATCTTACACCAACGAAAAATAACAATGAACAAGTACGCATGTTGCTGCTAACTTCTTAATCGAAAATCAATTATTTCTTTGCAGTGAAAGATTGGTACAAGCTTCGTGATCTCGGCCCCATACTTCACAGACGTGCACATGTATGGGACCACACGTGTATGTACGTACACGTCGATCACGTCCACTCGCACATATTCATATTCAACGAGATTTTCGAAATCTTAACATAATACTGATACTAAAAGCCCCGACAAGAAATTCGCTTGCAATTTGGTGATCCATTCGACATTGATTGTTGGGAGAGTTTAGTCAATTGTTGAGACAAGAAATGTTTTCCTCGCAACCAGCAGTCACAGGAAGCGCCAGTGGCTGGTGGAGGGATGAATAATTGAACTCCAATTCATCAACATCATGAAATATTTCATCAGACTCAGGATTTTTGGTACTGTGTGTAAATAATCCAGCGTGCGAAATGTATTTGTGGACAGTTTTGTTTAAATTTTAAACAACTCTAGTTCCGCATGAGCTCAAATATTTTTATGAGTACTCATTTTTGAAAAAGTTGGGTTACTCAAAATATTACGATTATTAATTAAAACACCCCGAGATACTCAAGATTTTCGTTTCAGCAGATTACAAATATTTGGGTAAACATTTGGTGGGAAATAGTTACAGTAATGTTTTGTTGTGTAAAGCATGAAAACTAAAATCCCTTTTAGCTTCAGTAATTCCTAAATTTTCGAGCAGAAACCACTGATGTGCAAAGACAGCCCTTACTTAATTTAGAATGTCAAGAACTCATCAATCAGTCATCAATTCAGCAGTGCTACACATGTATAATGGTCCACGGGATGAAATCTGGTGAGTTTGGAGGCCACCTATTGAGGGTTACATGTTCGTCTTATTTCATACTCAATGAGTTTGACATCCAAATTTACATAAATAGCCTTCGTAAGAATGTCTTGAGTCACTGAAATTTGTTCAATGACTTATGACTTTTCAGAATTCAGAACCTATAATTGCTCCCAGTATGTCAATGTCTCCAGCATCATAAACTATACCGGGCCTTTTAGATCGTCTTGAGTCCACACCGACGATCGTTAAAATCTGTTTGATAATTTTAGGATCCTCTTTATGTCTAGGCGCTTATATTTATCTTCAATACATATGAAGCATTGCTATATCACATTCGTCCAAGTCCCACAACTTTGCGCACAAATAACCTTTCAACCTTTAAAAAGTCGCAGCAAATAAATCGCTGTGATTTAATTTTTCTCGTTCAGTAACTATGAATTATCTCTACTTAGTATGTTTATTGAGTTGTTAGCAAATATAAGACACATTGTTTCTTTCGAAATAGTAATGAAATAGAAATGAAAAACCCTCAAATCATCTTCACCCTATCCAATTTTGCTGGGTTGAACTCACGTAGGCTGCGGTTTGACAGGAACATTCCTTATCAGTCGTCTAACCTCGCGTGTACCAACCCCAAACAATTGCAATGTACCACATCGATGAGATCTACGAACATGGTGTACGTGTGTTGTGTGCTGGCCATGAACTCCAGCCCTAAATAAGTGGATTTATTTCTGTTCCATTTAACTCCAACTCGCCTCCAACGTATTGAAACTTTTGGCATCATCAGATAACATCTTAAAAGCGTAACTTAAAGTTTTCACATTTGACTCAACGCTCAGTGAAATGTGCTAAATTCTCAGTGAAATGATAAATTCTTAATTTTCTTACTCACGAGGCAGTTGCCATAACGCGCGACGAACAAAACAGAAGCAGCAGAATGCAGCCTTGCTGGAGGGACTATGTGCGGCGGCTCCAACTTTAAGGTCGTCGAGTGCAAACCATTTCGCGGTTAGATCGAGCTTGCTCTTGGGTGAGTATCGATCCTCATGTCAAAGCTAAGTTCAAAGCTTGATATGCAAAGCACAAATAGTTGCTCATGATAAATAATAAACACAATGTGGAGCGGTGGCTAGTAGGCGAGCCAAGTTGCTGATGGAGGTGATCGAAAAAGCGCCCCAAAGACAATGCTTGATCTGTTCGGCCTCGTCTTAAAGGAGAAGCAGCGAAGGAAAAAACACTTCCCGAGATCTGCGAGGAGAAGAAACACCCAAAAAGAAGAGCTCAACTCCGTCCGCAGTTGATCTGACAAGGGCGTGCGAAAAGGTTGGTGCGCATTAGCGTCTCGCTCTGCAATAATAGATCGTGAGGAGAGGCTGGATAAGGGCGAGTCAATGAAGAAAGTCTGGCTGGGCTTAGGGTAGAGTGCTCGAGTGGAGAGGGAAAGGGATCAGAGGGGACACGAGAGAGAGAGGGAGAGAGGGAGAGGGAGTTAGAAGACTTAGGGAGGCTCAGCAAGAGCATTTGGGGACCGGGGGGCAAGAAACACTCAAGATGTCCTGACCCGCACGGCTGCAGGCGTCCGGCCACCGCACCGCCGTGTTCCTACACTTGTTGCTAGTTGCTCAATATTGCACTCTGCTCAATCAGAAAATTTTGGCCACGGCAAGTAAATATAAAGTAAATTTCATGAGCATAACATACAATAAAAAATTTTGGAGTAAAAGACTTCGCGATGTTGTGTTTTTGCGCTATGAAACGTAAATTCCTGAATAAGACCAATTTTCTGAATTATGAATGAATTAATAATTCTGAATTACTTAATTAAAAAATTCTTGGGTGAATGCAATACTTCTTGGGCAGCTGACTTTCAAGAATAAATGCAGTACCTTTTCCATTTAAAACTCTTGTTTGTATACTGTTACGACCTAATGCAGTTACCCATGATATATTCATGCAACCAATCATATACCATTCTTTATATTTTATCATCTAGCAGTACGGTTTAAACTTACTTTCGTCGCGTTACTGCAGTGAGTTGTTCATAGAGAGTTTGTTTAATTGAATACATGGCGGGTCGGAGCGCGACTTCTATACAGGATCACAACATTACGACGGGTTGTTATTCCAGAACTTAGCTTTAGGCTTGGAAATAGTTCTCCTGCCCTCGAAGTAGTTTCTCCCACTTGGAATTCGCCCTGCATGTTCGGAATTCAATACTAGCCGGAATAGCACCTGGATCGAATGCAGCATTGAATTCCGCCTGGAATACGCCTAAAATACTGCATATTCCACTGCCTAGAATTAATCGCGTCTGGAACACTGCCTTGAGTAATGCAGTATAGAGTCAGCAATACTCTGTGGAATACTTTACCGAATACCGCCTGGAAAGCCATCCTGAACTCTGCCTGTATATACTGTTTGCGTAATACTGCCTGAGACAATTTTATGGGTGTTGGAGAGTTGCAGAACTGGTCTACTGCAGACTACAGTGAACAGAAGTCATTATGTCGGACACGATTTAAAATCGTTAAAATAAAAACTGTGACTCTCTTCTGTAGCAGTAGCGATAGTGTTTTCCCCATGCATTATGTCAATTTTCAGGGAGAATATTATTGATTTTATTTTTTGAGTTTAGACCACTTGGGAGCCATTAATAGCGCACATGCACGTTTTGTATTTTAAGTCGAACCTGAAAACGAATTAAGCCACGGCACGCGATCAAATTTAATGCATGACCGAGTACTGTACAGATCTGGGAATACTGCTTCCTTTTGACTTCATGCAATCGGGTTAATCCCCACAAACTAATTTTGCACTCTCATAAAATGCCTGAATTTATAAGTAACTTCAGTCAAGAAAGTCATCTCAACGGCTCTCGAAACTGAGATAATTCAAAAATTAATTTAACTGGTGAGAACATTTGGTTTCGATATTAAGTCACATTTTCTAGCTTCACTTGTTCAAATATAATGCTAAGAAAGCTATTCCAGATCACCAAGGTGAGAAATTCCGCTCTTGCAGGGTAACAAAATTTTAAGCTGACGTACGTCAAGCGCACGATGTTGGTGATGTTGACAGTTGCAGTCGCACAGCATGCGGGGGCAACCGCATCCCTACGTTGTGCTGCTCACAAGCGCTGAAACGTTTTGAATTACTGACTCTTTGAAATGTATCAGGATTTAAATTTTCAAATGAAATTAGAGATAAATAATAACATTTTAACATCAGGATCTTCAATCATCAGCCTCAGTATCTTCGATTTAGAAATCACTATCTTAAATCCAGATCATACGCCGAGTTAATCTCCGGCTTCAGTAAAGCTAAAATTCCCTCGCCGGAGGTAAGAGTAATGTACTTCCTAAACACATTTAATTGTAGTTCTGTTTATGCATTTTTAATTCTTGTATGGACCATTTCTGAATAAATACCTCAATATGGCTGACTTTTTTTGTGCCAACTTACCATTAACAGTGATTCAGGATCTGTTAATCTATATGTAAGGGTATGAGAAATACATGACAAATCAACACTTAGTCATGATGTATCATACAGTCGTGATGTATCATCCTGTCGTGATGTATCATCCAGCTGTGATGTGTCATCCAGCTGAATTATCGCAAAACTGAGAAATGCGACTCCTATATTATCTCGAGCGGGTTGACATCGAAATCTCATCAGCTACTAAACTCAGAAGCCTTTTTCCTCCAGGTATAAATAATAAACTATTTTGGCTGTCTTCTTGACCGCGAGGGAAAATTCCATGGTATCTTTCAAATTTATTTTACACCTTCAAGAAAGTAAATCCAGTATAGTGAAATACTATCCTTTTCTATTGCAGACACTATTGAACGAAGCAACATAGCGGATTCTGTAACCAATTATCACACAATTAATCAATTTAGTCGCTTTGAAAATATTAGTATTTTTGCTGATGACAAAAAGCACACTCTACGAAAAAATGACTGAAAACTATCATTTACGATCAAGTTTCTTCTTTTTAGGCCAAAGGGTCATCGGGCTATAGCTGGCATTTCAAATAGAACTCGCGCACCGGTTCTGCAATTAAAAAGCATCGGTATTCACTCTTAAATAACCTCAATGAAACCCACTGACATTGAGTTTTCAATAAGCACTCAGCAGATCGAATGCCAAAACGCAAGTTAATTGGAGCACCTCAGCTACAAAAGCTTTGATTGCAGATCACCGTGCAGTTGCCGCCATGCATTACGCTGTGATGTAGCATGATGGCCGGAGTGCTCTTTGATATCGCTTCTTTCGGATGGAGGCAGTTCATGCATTCAAACCACGCCAGCGTCGCGTTCAGCTAAGAGCGGGAGTATAGTAGCCCGCGTCCAAGTGAGGCTCATTGAATACAGGCTATATTAGGAACATCCACGATGCAGTTAGCCTCATCCAGTTTTGTGTGTATCTCGCCCATGTCGAGAGCATTAATCTTCATCTTTCATTAAAACGAACGCAATGCGATGTGGGTGTAGTTTGATTCCACGTAGAGTGGGCGCAACACAGTAAAATATACTAACTTAATAGGCATCAACTATGATACACTTTCAGTGTGAGCGATCGCATGCGATTGAATGGAAAAAGTTTTTGTGGCAGCTCAAGTGTCAATCTACCTTTGGAGGCAGTCGTCGTCATATACACTCGCAATGCAGCTCAAATAACTCGAAAATCCTACTGGCAAGCGTAGAACATGGTTACCTCTACTTCACGACAGCCAATATCAGTACACAGTCACCGAGCTGGGAGTAGGGAACAATGAATTGACCAAAATTTCCATCGTCTTTCCTTGATTTTGTAAGTTTGCTATGCGGGATGTTTCATGTCGAGAGATGGAAATTTCATGTGAATTAAGTTAGCCAAATTTACTTAACATTTCTTACAAAACTCCATAAAGATAGCAATTGGCCAAGTTCGCGCATATGAGTTGTCTCTTCACGCACTTGTACCCCTACAATTGACAAAGTAGCTCATCTATTTCTGCGCTTACGTTTCAGATCATCAGTTTCAGCTTAAGTATTTCATTCTATGTATTTCAAATCGAAAATTCCAATCACTTATTTTATGTAATGTATTTGAGCCATTCATTCATCTATTCATCCATTCCTATTCATTCTGTATGCTTGTGAGTTTACCTGCTTGCACTCACCGTTGTTCTAAAATGAAACAAATTTAAAGATGATTGCGTCTAGGCAAGTTAAATTGAATATTAACTCGCGCAAAAAGCTCAATTATAATATGGGGAAAGGTCAAGTTCATATATATATATAAATATAAATATACAAACTGTATGTAGTGTACAGTGCCAGTCAAGTGAACTGAGCGAGAATAAGGATGAACGCTGTGCCAGAAATAAGGAATGGCTTGATTCCACAAGACTTCCTATACAACGTATAACAGTACACTCATACACGCAAACTGTATGAGCAAGCCTGACACTCACACCAACACATTAAATTTTTATGTGCAGAAGCAATGAGACAGCGAACGTTTTCACGCACGTACCGTATCGAGGCTGGATCACGGGAGGTATGGCGCGGTAAGTTGGTGCGGTATGTACACATATAGAACACCTCATTGTCGTGCCCTACGCTATCGCTTCCCCTTCTTTGTGTGGTGGAGGGGCAAACTGCCTTTACCTGCTGCCTCTAGCTGAACATGACCTGACGACACCATGGAGCTGAGGTGCATGTGTCGTGCGAACCAAGGCCCTGCAGTGGAGCTGATTGTGCGGGTATAGCAAAGTGGACTCGAAAAAGCTAAGGTATCACCTGGGTGAGGATGTTTGAATCATTGAGACCATCCATTTCAGGAGTGCCTACATGTGCGGATACCTTAGCTGTCTGGAAGCTCAAAAATTCATTGTTTTGCTTAGATTCAACACTAACGTCACATGGCGTCACTAATTTTGAACAAGTGTTTTACCGACTGAAAAAATCACGCTCGTGTTTATATACTTATAACTCATGATTCTGCGAGACAAATCGTATAATACATGCATGTAGTGGAAATTCCTTTCCTCGCCTCTTCGTGAGGGGAATGCATTCCTCGGAAATTAATTTCAAACAGATTCTTTCGTGACAGAATTCTTTAAAAAACATTAAGAGCATAACATATACAGAACTGACCAAATTCAAGGCTTCCGAGCCTGACTTTAGGCCAAGTGAGAGCGTGTTGATCGAGCTGAATGTGTACTGCCGCAGCCCTGTGCTTAATTAATTATGTTTCATTCTTCACGATGGTAGTGTGGGTATTCGCATTGAAAACGTATCATTTAAGGACATAGGGAGTGGTTGAGGCCAGTGCAGTAGGACATTATTAAAATGCTTGGATCACAGCCCATTCTTGTAAAAATACGTTCCGATGAAACCCAAGCGAATGTTTAAAAACATACGTTTGTAAAAGAAATGAATACCGTTAGATTGGGCATGCAAAAATGCATCTCAACCAAAAAATAACGTTCGACTGCTGAAAAACATTGAAATGCAACCCCTGTAGTAATAATTTAGAAACATGGTGAACATTATTCGTATCTTGTGAGGAATAAGTTCTCGAACGTGTTAGTGCGCGTATAATTATATTTCCAATCGTAATAACCAGATAAATACATAAATAAGTACGCGTTTTGATTTGACCAATGACGATCGTTACAAAGCCGTGGCATAAACAAGCACGTACACTGCGATTAATCGCACGTACTATTTTACTTAAAAAGATTCCGTAAAGTTGTGTAAAAGTGATGGCCTTACACGCCTGAAGACATGGTGTGTGCATCAGCCACACAATCAAGGGCGGTGCTGGCGTGTGTGTACATCGCACTCATTGGTGCACTCAGGCGTGATGGAGAGCTGTATCTCTCTCCCAGCTCCCAGCATCCCCAGCTACCCCTGCCGTCGTTCTCCTCCCACCCTGTCAGCCTGCCGTGGCCCAGCCATGGCCGCCATGTCTCGTCACCTCTCGCACGTTTGCTGTACTTCTGTACGAGGCAAAAAATCCAGCGATATACGTGAAAACGTTAGCCGAGTGCGTGTGAGGCTCGATCGATATGTCTGTTTGTACTGCGCCGTGCTGCGCTGGCCAAATGTGCTCTTCGGCCAGGCCGATTCAAAATTTTCTGTAGGAAACGAATGGACTCGTGAACAGAATTAACACGTCAGTCTGTGGAGTACTTGCGGTATTTTTTAAGAAAATCGGTTTGTCTGAGGTCAACTTGACGTTGTCCCATGACCTCGCAAGGGATAAGGTCAACCGCTGCTCTGAGATTAACGAATTGTAAAACCTAACGTATATTTTAACTAAACTCTCCTTTATACAGGGTGGGGCAAGCCAAACTCGAGTTTGGAAAGATTAGTAGTGCTAATCAAATGCCCACGTTTTGAAAGGCGATAAGGAACAACATACGTAAAACAATACTTGAAGAATTATTTTTTGTTTCATTCGAATCAGTATACAAGGCCGTTTGTGTGCTTACTAATTAAAGATGGCTTCAGGAAGATGGTGGTGACCACACACATCTTACCGTCGCCACCACAGCCGTTGCGCGCGCCTTTCAACTCGGGCATTTGATTCCCCTCACTCTCTAGCATTGAAACAAACTCCCTAAACTCTTTAGCCAATGTAAAAAAATACAATTTAATTCCCTGGTAATTTCAGTTACGTCAGTTAGTTGGTTCAGTCTAGATGAAATACCTTTTAAATCAATAGTTTCCGTCCTAATATGTGCATTTTAGTGAGCATTAGTGCGCACTGTACGCAAGATATGTATACAATAGACTCAATTAATTTGAAATTTATCACGACTATTTTGAACTCACTTCTGTAGCAACACGAAAAAAAAACTCTTGTAACATTCCCATATTGTACTATGTAAACGACAGGATCAGCTTTTGAAAAAAAAGAAACTATTTTTTAAGCATCAATATATTAAAGATACCTTCCTAAGAAGTCTATAATAAACCTTCCCTAAAGAATGTACATCCATTTGATCCCACAGTTTCAAATTAACCACTTTCTAGGTATTCTTCACTAAGCCTTTGCGAATTTTAAACAAGTTAACTTAGGATGTAGCAACACACATGTCACGTTATGAAAAACATGTGTTTTATTGCAATGCGATGCATTGCAGTAGTATGACAAAAAATAAATGAATGCTGCCACGTTGGAGAGTGTCTGAAACAATTAGGCAGCGATGCAGGTACAGAAAAGCATTCGCAATGACTGCAGACTTTGTAACATTATATGCTAGAAACGCCCTTAAATATAGCATCCATCACCTGAAGTGAGGTATGTACTTTTGAATTCACCTTATAACTACTATAAAAGTTCAAAATTCTGCAGAAAATAACTCATTCTTTCATCACAACCTACACGTTGCTGCTAGTTTGGGAGCGCGCGAAAGACACACGATAGCTGAGAGGCAAGTTCTACGTCGCTCCAGCACATGCCGCGCGGTGCCTGCTCTGCGCGCCTCTCAGGTCCGAGCGAACGTTCAGCAGACTCAGGGAGGCTCTTGAATGGTGTGCTGCTCCCTGTTCTTGCCTCCAGCGCATCACAATGATTCAGCGGCTCATTTGAATAAATTTACGCTGCCCCGGCAGTGCAGCATTCAGCCACATTTTTGAGAGGATGAACATATGAATATGAGTGTGGCTTATCAATCCCGAACATGACTACAGCATTCTTTCTTGATCCTGACATGAATCTAAGCCTTGTTAGTTGATCCTAAGGTGAATATGCTCCTTACATTTTCAATGAGGCTTTATTTTTTATGGGATCCTCTATTTTTACGTAGATGAGACTGGTGAATTTTTCAGAACGCGCTCAAAGTACTTGAATAATTGAAATGCGCGGATCACACAGCGCTTCTTTCAGAATTTTAATTCTGTTAATAATCAAATAATATTTACTCTCCCCAAATTTTGACCAGTTACATCAATGCTTAGTTAGGCTTCGAGGTGCAACAGTGCATCACATACCGTATTATTTATCGCTGGCAGAGTACCGTACGAGATACATCACTTCAGCTCATGAGCATTTTTATATGAATAGCAGTCAAGACATGCGCATAATCGTGAGCATTTGCTGCTATCAAGGTCGATGATTAATTTGAGAAGGAGAGTGTTTTGGAAGAAACAGGGCGATGCTCGGGAGACAGGAGAGCATTGTCGTCACTGGAGTCCAGATCGAGTGAGCGCGAAGTGTGTGGCCACCTAAATGGCATCGCTTGAGAGTTGCCTTGTTCTCGTACCTGCAAACCCGCGCGCATCAGTTGGTGCTGCTCTACAAACTTCACAGATATCCTCGTCAATGATTGATCTAAGTTCTAATTCCCTTTATAATGAATAACAGAAATTCTTTACCATTATTTGTAGTAGATTTTACAGTAGCCGAATCTTTACAGAAGCTGGATTGCAGAGCAGCATCTTTTGCTCGATAAGGAATTTTTTGGACGGATCAAGCTTACCGAGCGCTGGAATTTCAGCAGTAATGATATATATATTATCTTTTTTCGAAATTACAGCACGAGACTCAATCTGGAATGACTAAACGATGGATGTTTGAATAGGCCTAAATGGTTTATTTAAAATTTCGTTTTTTCATTTCTCAATGCATTGTTTTTTAATATACGAAAGTTTCTTTTTATCATATATTGATGCACTTTGACTTTCTAACTTTCTTGGTACTTATCTTCTTGCTGAGTTGCGTACTTTATCACTACGAATTCAAGCAACATGGAAAACAATCGACATCCATTTTGATTAAAAAAAGACAAACTTTGGTGCACAACAAGAGCCGCCGCCTTATTTCTTTGTAATTCCTCATAAGTTGACCCACGTCTTGGATATTTTTGTTCTATTCCCTCTCAGACTATAGCCCACTTAGACTTCCATCCCCGGGCCTAGATGGACCTCATCCTCCTCTTTTCCCTTCTGCTCTTTCTCTTCTCTTGACTTCAGAGCCAGGCTGGCCTCCCTTGCTGCCCTTCCCTCGCCCCCATGAAAGGGCAAAGTTGCCTGGGGGCACACGGCCGCTCGACAGACAAGATGGCACAACACAAACGCTCCCCACGCGGCCGGCCCACACGCCGCTGCTGCTGCTCCCTGCGCTCCTCCGTGTTTGCGTAAGAGCTCAGAGCTGTGCAGGCTGGGCCGGCTCTCCCCGAGCTGCCCCGCCTGCACGGGTGGTACATTGCACAGAGTATTGCGAAACTGCGTGGCGTGCGTCTGCGGTTCAATGTACAGCACTGCGCAATTGTGGAAGACGTTCAGCTGTGAATTTTTAAGCGAAAATGTACCGCCTGTAAGAACCGATTTCTAGAGTTATTTTATTTGTGTGGGTATATTTCCAGTTTATTTTGCACTCGTTGCGAATAAGGATGCATTCTGATATATTTTCTCTTTTGAAAGGTTATGCTCACGCTTGTTACTTATTCAAAACAAAGAGCCGGTGAATTTGAGCTTTCGTGTTTGAATTAAACTTAACGATGTATTTAAAATGAAGAAAATAGCGGAAATACCTCTGGTTATGTAGGAAAAAAATAAGAAATTAAAATAAAAAACTTACGTGTTAAAGTTATTGAGCATGTCCTGACTTCTGACAGTGCAGCACTAACCAACTACTTTCGAGCGTTGTGACCAGTTTGAGTGCTGCTAAATACAGGAATGTAGTAAAGAAATCGTTGAAGCATGCTGCTATGGTATTTAAATGCCTAAGAAAAACTTTCGCTGTGCAAACTAAGATTGAACTAACAGTGTTCCTGAGTTTACTTGCGTTTAACTGCTCCTCATTAAAGTGTAGTAATAAAGAATACGAACATGGCAACTGATTCTTCCCGGAATAGGTCGTGATGGTCATATTCCTTACGGCCTATGCGTTTACCATTTTAATATCTTCTTGTAAATGTTGAACATAGGTATTTTTGGGATTATTTTTGTGCGGACGCATTGGCAACGGGCCGCGTAGAGTAGCCTAGCTCGCTTCGAACACACGCACACACTCACGCGACCAGTTGTGCGGTGGTGCTCTTTTGGCTCAATGGGAGAAGGTATCGACGATGTCCTTTTTTTATGGAGGTCTTTTGATGTTGGCGGTCTGGCCAACACAGACACAGCTCGCTGGTGGGGCCACATAATGGGCCCGGGCCCCAGCCAACAGGGGACTGTACACACACGGCGGGTCTCAGGCAGGTTTGGGACCGAGCACTAGCACGATTGGGACATACAGCACAGCTCGTCATCTGCTCTGTTCAGGCGCTTCTAAACAAACGTGGTCGTGCGCGTCATGCTCGCACTGCTTCTTATCGTTTCTAACTAAAACTGCAGAATATTTCACTGCTCTTTTCGACAGCGTATACGATAGATATTTAAAAAAAAAACACATTTATAAGTGAAGAACGTAAACGAGGAGAAAAATGATTTTAGATGAAATTTCAAGTGTGTTTGTGCTTCTAGTTTCATTAATATTTTAATGCGGCTAAATTGTTTTCCTATTTATTGTAAAATGCTTGAAGCAAATCTCTTGTAGCAAAGTTTTGCTCTAATTTCGCAGGCTCTCTTGGTACCTCAATTTTCATGCTTCACAACCATTTTTGCTTTACAAATTAAAACTAAATCTTTCTACTTATCAGTTGGCCGTTTTCGACATTTGGCTCACACTGTTATAAAGTGCTTATTCTGGATCCGTCGGATGTTTTGAAAATAACACGTCGGCTTCGAAAGGTTAGATAGAGAATCTTTAATAATAGTCACTGAAACTATGTTTTTGACTATCAGTCGTCCTAATGAAATGGCTGTGATTTCACAAGGCTATCAAATTTGTCATAAAGAAGCATTTTCCACCCTAATATCACGCGGAGTCTCGACAATGCAGGCGCTAGAAGAATGTCCACAGCGTTTGAACAGCACCTTTTCCAAATGGACCCACAAGCCGAGCGGTGGTGGATAGATTACAATCACCACGACCATTCCGTATAGTCGTGTGACTGATTCAGTCAACTTGAAACCCACATGCCTGACTAGAGACAGTCCTCGCACCAGACCAGCTGGTGTGACTGATCTGCTCCACGGTAAATTGTAGTTTCCCGAGTATTTGGGATACAAACGCAATTCCATGCGCTGGACGAGAGGATTTTTTACCAACTTAACAAATGTCATAAACGAATGTTGGTTTTTTGATATCAATGATGGAATAACGCCACCCATTAGGCGAAAGTCTGCTAAGGAAAATACATTGACTCTATTTGTAGAAGAACTTATTTTCACTTAATGCAATGTGTATGTGATACATGTCAGTAGATATATCTATTTTTACATGCAAAACTACTCAGAAACTGATTTGCGAATCACAGGGTTTTGTGTGGGAGAATCTAGACTATAATAAGAGGATCGTCTGTCACTCAGTCTGTCACTCTTCGGAAACCTACACCGTGAGATTGGGTCCGTATTCTTGCTAATATAACTGTTCACTTGTGAGAATGGCGACAAAAGCAAGAACAACTTAACCCTAGCAAAAAAAACTGTTAACCAGCATGAAACACTGACACTAACGAGAATAACTATACTTTAACGACAAACAAGAACAAAAGAGTTCGTGCTCATATTATCCTAGTGTAAAACTTCAGATTTGGGCGAGCAAATGAACAACGTGTTTGTGTGCGAACATCAAGAAAAGTGGCTAAGGTGCACCACTGCGCACTTGTGTGTGTCATGCGGAGGTTAATGAAAAGTTACGGATTGCTGCATGGGAGATTGGAGTGGCAGGAATGGTGTATTATGGGAAACATTAGCATTTGCTGCAACATTCAAGTACTTACAGCAGAATATAGGACAAGTGCTTTGTCAGCTGGTCAGTAATAGCACATAGTGAGCTATGAGGCCAGCACACCACTAGCTCTCTATCGTGAGTCATGAGGCCTAGAACACCACTCCACCGTGAGCCATGAGGCCCAGAACATCCCTCCATCGTGAGTCATGAGGCCAGAACACCCCTCCAGGAGGCCCAGAACACCCCTCCATCGTGAGTCATGAGGCCCAGAACACCCTTCCATAGTGAGTCATGAGGCCCAGAACACCACTCGATCGTGAGTCATGAGGCCCAGATCACCCCTCCACCGTGAGCCATGAGGCCCAGAACACCACTCCATCGTGAGTCATGAGGCCCAGAACACCACTCCATCGTGAGTCATGAGGCTCAGAACACCCCTCCACCGTGAGTCATGAGGCCCAGAACACCACTCCATCGTGAGTCATGAGGCCCAGAAAACCACTACGTCGTGAGTCATGAGGCCCAGAACGCCACTTCATCGTGAGTCATGAGGCCCAGAACACCACTCCATCGTGAGTCATGAGGCCCAGAACACCACTCCATGAGACCCAGAACAAGCGCTGTCGGAGGGCTGCAAGTTGCACGCCGTAGCACAAAACTTTGCCCGACAAACAAGCACCAAACAAAGTCGGAGCGCAACTTGCCTAACAAGTTCATGAGCAAACACAGCCAAGAGTCAGTTCTGGCGGAGCAAACTTGCCACATTTTGCGCTGCTGTTCCTGACGTGCGCTCTCATTTTAAGCAGTAATGACTATCGTGCGCGTTGTTTAAGTAATGAAGACACTATTTCAACGTCCTGGTCAGTTGGTCTTCTTCATCCAGCATAAGCCGTGCGCTTTAGAGATGTGTTGCATGACAAAAATTCCATTTTACTCTCAATCGAATTTTCAAGTTACTTTCAAACTCGTACTCAGGTTCACTTGATGTTCAACTTAGCATTCATTTATTGACGCTCGGATGAGTAGAAGTAGTGTGTAGTAAGTTGATGTTCGGGACCGGATATATAATTATTTACATCCTGAAATTAGGCTGTAAATTTTAACTTTTCAAAGTCGATGTCATGATAAGTAGTTAATGAATTTAAGCTAATTAGTCAACGTTTACTTACTTACTTAATTATTTATTTAATTATTTATTTAACGTTTCACTAATTTAAAAAAAAATTTCAAATCTGCAGAAACTTCCCGGACTATCATCGTGTCATCATGGATTTCAGCTGTAAAATTCTTGCATGTCATGGAAGTTCGTTTGTAAATATAGTTTTGACGTACTTCTTCCCATCATAAGAGTTTTCCTACATAAATAAAAATGCCCATTCATCAGTCGTTGTTTCAAGAAACGTTCATAATTTTACTTATCCACACAAGCAGCGGCCGCAGCAGCCCCACTACTGCATTTGCACAATGCAGGATGGTACCGCTACATAGTGAGCTATGAGGCCCAGGACATCACTCCATCGAGAGCCATGAGGCCCAGAACACCACTCCATCGAAAACCGTGAGGCCCAGAACATCACTCCGTCGTGAGCTATGACGCCCAGAACACCACTCCATCGAGTGCTATATGAGGCCCATAACACCCCTCCACCGTGAGCCATAAAACCCAGAACACCACTCCACCGCGCCTCACGATGAGTGAGGCTGTCAAACCAGGGGAGACAAAATATTCCTCACCTACTGTTTGCACATTTTTGTTTGTACGTTTGTGAGTTATTTGAATCAAAACGAAAATTTTTTTTAATAATGGTATTAATAAGCTGGTTAAATAGATGGGATGATGTCATACATAATATAATCAGGGAAAATACATTGATGATTGAGTGTGTAATTAATTGTAGCATTTGGTCATGTTTTTATTTATTCAAAATTTATTCAAAACACTTATGGGATGACCTGATATATAAATTAGGCAGATTTTTTAAAATAAAATGATAACCTTTGATTGGACAAAGAGAAAACTTTCATACTTATGTAAGACTCATGGTAAGTCCCCACATTCACTTTCAAAATATGATGTTCGAGGAACTGTAATTGTTAGCTAACCAAATTTCTGCTCCTTAACACAAAAGTGTTCACTCGGTACTGGTACTGAACAAGATAGTTTAGAACAAGATTTCCTCAAAAAGTACTTGTAGATTATAACAGTATCTGCACTCTCTCAGACCTTCCAGCATGACCGATATATAATACGTTAGTTTCAGCCTCTCTTGCCACAATAAAAATGTTCAAAGAGAGGAAGAATGAAAACACCATTTAGCATGGAGTAAAGGAAATGAGGAATCTATGCTCAAGGTGTGTTCCTACACAGCTAGGATCTCTGTGGGTAGAAACAGCGAGTTGAGAAAGAAGGTTATGAAACAAGATAAAAGTTGAAAAATAAAGTCAGAGGTGCTGAAAATCAGGAAAGAAGTGAAACGAAAAATGATGGTGAACCGAAAAATGAAAGTGACTTATTTATAAAGCAAAAACATATTTCATTTCTATAAAAAGAAGACCTATACCTAACTCTCAGCTCGGGACCTCTCATTTTCCTCCTGGAAGTGCTAATACCCATATAAAGATACAATAATTGTATTCCTCTTTGTGTGGAATCCTCCCAGTAACCCGGCCGCATCTTACAACACTTAAGGAGCTTACTATGCTTACTGCATGGGAGTACCAAAGGATCCCTGAACATGGAAAAATAAAATAAAGTTTCGCTTCCTAGGAAAATTGAAAACACCTTCCCATTTTAAGATGCGCATTACTTGACGCATTGCGATATGTTATGGGAACACTTTTATGATGCAGGTATACGTGTGTGTTAGTTCTTGCATGATACGGGAAATCCTCTACGCCAAAATTAAATTTGGTAATTATTATCGTCAAACAGCAACGGGCTTAGAGAAATGAGAAGTAGGAATTTTTCGTTTAGAATAAGTTGGTGATGTCAGCTGTTTTATAACGGAAATTCTTCGATTACGTAAATAAAAAAGGGAGAGAACTTATCAAACAAGAAGACGAGTGGCATCGTAAAATTTAATCAACAACATAGACCCAGGAATTCCATCTCCATCTGAGAAGCGGAGCTGGTTGTGCTAAAACAAAACGTGCGTGTCGCAAGCTGCTAAGAAAGTTCACATCAGAGTAAGGACAAAATCAGCTAAAAAGAAAAACTGAAAACTGTTATAAAGTTTTCCTTTCAATTCAAGTTCAAGAGAAGAAATACCTCAGACGTGTTTTAACTTTGCCTTAATTTATTTAGAGCTCAGAGCATAGATGTTGGTGTATTTTCCAAGTTTTTGCGTAGATCACTCACCGGATTGGGAACATTGCAGCTTAGAGGCAGGATCTAGCGGGACAGAGAAGGCACGAGTTAGGCGACAATGTCAGCTTGTGGGCCAAGTTGGATTTAAGGTACGCGTTTTGTGTCTGCAGTTTTGGGTTTTGAAAACTCTGAAGAGTGAAGGCAAAATGACGCGATAATGATTTTCTGAAACCATGTTTGACAAGCAGCTCAATTACCATGCGCTGTAATGTATAATTAATCTATCTAAAATCTTATGTTGATAAATACCTTATGAAAATCTTAGCATTGAAATATATATGAAAAACCTGACAAATCTGGATATAAATTTAAGCAAGTTAAATAAGTATCAAATTTCATATCAGAACTTTATAAATAGTTTTCAATTAGTATATGAAGAAATCGTTAAAAACGTACTTTATGATATAATGTACATGCACGATGCAGCGTAATGTTTGTTCGGAAGTAACTGGATGAAAGCACTTAGAATAAGATCAACGATATTAATTTTAGAGACCTTCCGTGCGGAAATGAGTTCATTTCAGTCGCTAGCAATGATCCCTGCGTAAAATAAATCAATTCTCTCAACTTCAGTGATGCAATTGTCTTATGGAACTTTATTTTTTTCAGTGCGTTGCACCCATTGTAAGCTCTGGTTTTGCCTGCATTGAGAAATTAAAATTAAACGACAAACTTATGTCAACTACATTTCAAATTACCACTGTAATTAATTAGCTCGTTGAATATTTTTTTTAGCAAACTCGGCGTGATGTTTTGAAATAATTGACCCCTCATCCGAATTTAAAGAAAGTTTGATTGGCTCATATGGTGAGAGCGACGTTGCGCTTCACGCTCCCAGCCCCTAAAATGCACGCACGGAGCGTAGCATATATATGTACTGGTGGGAGCACCATCAGCTGCGACTTTCATACTGATTTTGTTAATCCACAATTGAAGTAACTTGATAACTGTTTCCAAAACAGTTCAAAAACACTGAGCAAGTATAGTTCAGAATTAGAAGGAAATATTTGACAAATGCTGCTTTCTCATTTACTTGCGTGGCTTCCGAAATGGGAGTTGAAATTTCATTTTCTTTTCAGAAAGCTTTTCGGATGCAAGTGTAGGATCTACGTTTATGTGTTCATATAACGGGTTAGGTACGTAAATTTTCAGAAAATTGTAAGCCATCCACACTGAAATTCGATCTCAGAATCTACGTACTCGAGATGGATAATTGTACGAGACTATTCCTAAGATATCCTTTAACATTCAAAATTTTTCAAATAGGTAATTTTGCATCTTAGGGCGGTGAAACTGCAAAAAATTCATCTTAGAATGATTGTAGAGAGCATGTATAGGGCAAAAACACAGGCTTACAACTGCTTCCTTGTTCGCTGCAGCAGCTGTATACATGCAGCTTCAACATGAACAAATACTGCATGTGGCTGTGAGCTCTCGAGATCATTTTTTATATATGCATCGCATATCTCATAAAACTTTTCAGTGATACGACATTAATTAATTGTCTAAACCTTCACAACTGCATGGAAACGCTTGTTATTTTGGTGTCATGTCAACAATTACTGGCGTAGGGATTTCCTTCAAAATTGACTGAAAATAGTAAAAAATTAATGCACTTTTAGTGGCACTTTAAGCAGTAAAACTTTTGCCTCTGACTCGCAACAGCGAAGCATTGAGTTCAACATTTGAACTTCAATTGTTGTTATGATCTGAATTAAAAATATTTTCTGATAATTTATTGTTTTGTTCTCTCTGAAACTCAGCTATTTTTCGAAAGATACATGTGTTTTTCTTCTTTAAAAACACGAAAATATCCAAACTGAATTTTTACGAACGTATGGCTTAAGGAATTGCCTCTAAGTTACAGTGACGTCACTAGCACAAAATAATGTTTCTTTCAGTATATTTAATCGAGGCGTTTGTTTCACTCGTAGGTTAGTCGCAATAAACATAATCTATTCCTTGGTGTTGCTAAAATTTGGCTTGTACACTGTAATAAATGAGCATCTATTCAAAAATAGGAACGAATGAAGTTCATTCTATCGAGTTTTGATTTTATATAAAACCTTGCATTCAGTGAATATTTTGAAGCTAATCTTTATAGCAAATAAAAATTTTAATTCAGTATCAAAATACTCAAACAGTTATTAAAAGCATGCTTGAAATGTTCTTTAAAAAACTGTTGGCAATTTTCATTTTACGTATTCAAAATTGTCGTGCAGTCGAGTTCGATCTAAAGCCAGTAATTTGTTGCACGTAGCTGCTTTATATTACTGTAAAATCTCGTGCCCATTCAAAAATTCATCGATTTCTTGCCTGAAAAATGCCTTAGTTAATGCAACAGCCGTGAAAACGAGGAAATAGATGAGCATGCCAGCGGCCTGACATCTAAAGACTTAGGGTGAAGTATTGAATTTTTCTACGCAGTTGAATGAACAAAATGAATTAGATAATTACAGAACGGTAATGGTAAATTTCCTCAACTTTTTTTCACCACAAGTAACACGCAGGAAGCGTTCACTATCTTATGCACGTGATGATTTCGCTAAAATTTATATTAACATCACGGCATCAAGTCACGCGTTCCGCAGAGACACCTACTGCCTGGGCTGACAATCCGTACGCAGCTGCTATATACCAGAGGCTGTCAGAATAGAACACATTGTCGTGTAGTGCATGTACTCTGCTACAAAGGAATATTATTTAAAACAAACAAACCAACTCAAGTTTTCAAGGTGCGTTGTATGGAATGCGTGTGCAGCATATGAGCTCTTTTTTACCTGATTTTTAGCTGCCTGATTACGTGTTTAATTTAAGTTCATCTTTCAAAAAAAAGTTATAGCTTGTGGCACAATCATAAATTTTTTACGGCATTATATATGTATATATTTGATGAGCACGCTCATCAAGTCATATACTAATTTCTTAATTGAAGAGCTTCAATTGAAGAAAAGTTCCTATGAGCAATCGATCAAAGACATACAATTAAGTCTATGGATAAATTACATATACGAGGGCTTGAAGAGAAATTTGTAGCAGCACTTCCCAAAATCCTACACTATATATATATATAATTATATATATTATATATATATACATTATACAATAATTAATGAATTTATGGATATATTAAAATTCATTTGCACAATGAAGTGCTTAAAATTGATAGGATTGGCTTTAGTACCAAGACAAGACTTCAGACTCTTTCCGTAACATAAAATCTGTTTTAAATTGTAGACATATTTTGAAACTGGATATTGTCAGTATGTTTCTGAGCGCATATTTGTCTGCAAAACATGACTGAAAACACTTGTTCCAAAATTATTCTAGCATTAAGAGTTTTATTTTCAGTCATTTGAGCATTAATACCATATGGCGATGAAGTATATATCAGGTTTATTTCATCGAAAAAGCTATAGAAAACGCTTGAATGATGTAGTACTAAGCTTATGTTAGAACCTCATTTAATAATTCAATCGAGTAGACACACTTTTCAAATCGTTTAGAAATGCTATAAAATTTATTGGAAATAAATTTCAAGCTTTGGCGAAGATAAGTTCAGTAAGCTCGTGCATTTCCTCGAACATTTTTCCACTGCAGTTTATGTTACAGTGTTCATTTTTTGGTCTCACGCACGCCGTAGAATACAGCGACGCGCTGCCCATCGGCTGTCAAAGTTTACTTCCAGGAGATAGTTAAAAAATTTGAATTAAATTGGATTGAGGAACGCTTTCTCGCATGATTCCACAGTTAATGTTATTTGAACAAATTTGTCAGATTAATTCTGAATTCATATATGTGCATCCACATCAACTACTGTAGCTGTTATCATAAACAACTGATCGAGATTAAAATGCGTGCAGCTCACATGCATTGTTGACTATATTTTATGTATGTACATGCCTGGAAGTGGTTTAATATTCAATATCAGAAGGGAAAAAAAATTGAATTTTGTAATTGCATGGGGGGCGCCCATTAGAAGCATATTTTCATTTATGAGGAATGAATGTCCGATATTGAAGAAATGAAAAAACGGGTTTTAAATTTTTATACAAATTTCCGAATGTCTGAATCAATCGGTGTGCTATCAAGAACAATAAAACAATTATTAACAGAATGCATTCTTGCGTAAATTTGTATGATCTCTTACACTCGAGTAAATAGAATCAAATTAGAGATAGACAGCAAGATCAGCCCACATGATACATCTGTTGAGACTTTCATGAAGTGGTCCGCACATCCAACCGTTGGATGTGTGCGAAAACTTTGCTTTTTCTATGTGTTCATGCACGAAGAAGTGGATGAGGTAAGCCATGCGTACAATTAAACACAGTATAATAGGTCATACATTATCCAGAAAAGTGAAGAATAAAAAGTAGTTTTCCAGCACGTGTATCAAAATATACTCGCTACAATCACAAAACTCTAAGCCAGCCCTGAATTACTGATACTCACTTGAGAATGTCCATAGAAGCGAGGGTCAACGACTCCGAGGGAATGCTGCCTAATCCGTCACTTAATTTTTGCAACGTCAGCAGAATCGCTGCCGTAATTGAATCAGTAATTTTGATTTAATTTTTCTTCACTTTAATTCATAGCCGTCAAGGATTTTCAGTCGACAAAGTGGGTACAAAACGCAGGTAACTCAAGACAAAACACAATTTCAAAGAAGTTGTACTGTTTACACTTCCCTAGTCGTGGATATTCAAGATCAATTAAAAAAGCCTCAAAATTCCGCCAATTTTTACCAATGTTTAAATTTCAAGTCCAATGGAACAACACATCAGTTTTCAGAAGCTATCAGCGGGATAGATAGCATTTCTTACACACTCTAAGTAGCACTTCTTGCTACTCAATTTACAGGCAAGTTTTTGTACTCATTAAACATCACCTCACACTCTCCAGCATTGGCTTGTGCGCCACTTTTTTCCGACCTAACGCGAGGGAAAGAAAAATCTTTTGAAAATAATGCAGTGGGGAAAGGTAAGTCGCGGCTCAAAGTGTTTCTCTACGTGCAGAGCTTGGATTATCTGTTCCACACTCGGTATTTCACAGCACAATTCTTGCGTCATTCATTTAAAAGCTACTGTCTTCATGGTGATGGTGAGATAAAAATGATGAGGCACCAGTGAGTAAGTGAATGAAGCGCGCGGCTCATTTACGAGTTTAAAAAAGGTTGCGTGCGAGTGTAGGAAGCGTGAAGCGATGCGCTGAAGCGTACCGTCCGACGCTCTATTCAAGCGTGCAGGGAGGACTAAGCTTCAGAAGCCGTGAAGCGTGAGCACTCCCAGCTCCTCCCAGCGGCGCTCCTGGGGCCCGGCCCTCTCCTTATCCTGCCGCTCCTGTCCGTCAGGGGCTGCCCCTCACCCTGGCTGCCCCTGGCCCCTCCTCACGGCCCCAGCCTGGTCGCCAACGGCCTAGGGCCCCTCCTCCTCGCATCGCTCTTCATTCCTTCCCCCAGAGAAACAAGCCAACAATTCTTCATGCGATGCTCCTACGGAGTCCTACAAAGGCCTCTGTGTAAGCTCCTCCCCTTGCGAATTAACCCCTCCTTTTTTATATCTCCTCCCTGCACATATGAACCCCTCTTGTTATGTAAACGCCATCCCTCGTTTTTACGAAAGCCCCTCCCAGGACCAATTAACCCCTCCTTGGAGTCCTCCCATAAGCAATTAACCCCTCCTCTTACCATGGCCCCTCCTTCCAAATTGCCGCCGCTTTGACTCTCAATTTTCTCATGTTCGCTCATTCGAGCCCTATTGCTCAGGCCTCAGGTGAATGGTCTTATTTGTAACTCATTGTCGCGCGCAGGTAAGGAAGAAAGAGGGCTTCTTTAAAGCCCTACCTCACCTGCGCGATCTCTCTCTTTCTCTCAAGTCGCTTCTACCCTGACGCACGGACAACGTTCCCACTGCGCAGCGTGTGCTGTCAAGGCATCAAATTAACGTAGCCGAGGAAAGCTACCTCACGATTTGCTCATATCAAAGTAGGAAATGTAAATACACTATGGATATTTTTTTAATCATCTTGCTTCCTTCATTTCAATCTATTGGTTGATGAGGAGTCCTGTGTGCAGCTCTCGCCATAGTTACCATATTTGAACAATCCTATAATATTTATTTCTTATTTCATATATAATTTTTGTGCAACCAATCTTCGCATTCATCGAAAAATTCAGTTACAAATTAATCAAAAACCTGGTTCACAGCCTCATATGTCTTACACAGCTCGGGCACGGAACTCGTCATGGTTGTAAGGTTTTCTTACAACTTCATTAGAACTCGTTTTCCCCATAAAAGGGTTAAACATTGTAACTACAACACAAAATTAAATATTTAACATTTTTGTGAGAGATGAAGCTTGATTCATTTATTTTTTGTATATTAGAAATTGCAAAAATGTGAGAGAACCCTGTACTTCGCTAGTCTAAAATTACCATCGTACCAAATCGATATGGATTTGTACAGCCATTGGACTCATCAAACATATTAATGCATCTGTGCCTTGCACTTCTGCACAACTTAAAGTGAAATCAAACAATGGGTTCTTAAGGCTACGCCATAATTAATCTGAAAATATTTATAAATATTAAAAAGTTTTATAGTCAATTAATTCAAAGATTGAATTTTAATTTTTAATCAATTCAACTTCAATTTTGCCCTACCTTTTATAGGTTTATATATTTACCCCTACACATTTGATACCAAGATATTCCATGCAGTAGGTCTATTTAGACTACAAACAATATATTTTGCGTACCCAAAATTAGGGTTTGAAAAATAAATTGAACCAAATGCTGCTGCTCTTCATTTCACCTTCGTAAGAGTTACGCCTATGGCGAGGTAACCTCAACAAATTTGGCTCTAGTTCATTGATTATTAGCATTACAGTTCACTGACTCCAAATATTGCATGTGGAGGATCACTTCTTAGAAATTTCTACGCAATTCTAGGATACGTCAAGAATTTTACTTTAGCTTTCTTTAAAATAATTTATCTTGGTCATGTAGCTTGGTACTAAGTGGCTCAACTCATGGATGCTGGGCTCCCTACGTATGTTTCTCAAGACAATACATTTTTCACATGAATACATTAAAATATTCAAAATATTACTATCCATCTTTTCACTTAAGTTGCAATGTTTTACCAAGTCCCCCATTTAACGAACGTTGTCCTAAGCCGAGATGACCGTCGATGAAGGGAAATATTTCGAAATCCCTATTTTGGAAACTCATGAGAGAACGCTGGTAATTAATGTATAAGATGCAGATTTGGCGATCTTTAGATGCAGACTCTCAAACTAGATACGGTAGATGATGGCTTCTTCACATGCGTTTACGAGTAAAGTTGAATCAATTTCAGTGAATTCTAGTCGCTCATTTTAATTATACTGAATTATATGAATGTTTATTCTATTTCTCTTGAACTCTAGAATTGGTAACATATTATATGGTGTGAATTCACTCCCTCATAAAATAATTCACGCTTTAGGTGAAAATCTAAAACATAAGTCTACGGATTAGGAGTCCATATACCTGTAACTTGTGTTCACATGGTAACCTGCATGAGTTCTAAGCGTAAAACAAGTGCACTCATGATCGGTAAACGAATTCTTAATTCACGTAGATGCAACACATAATCTTTGGTTTTCCACTCTGTCGATTATGACTACAATTTCCTATTCGGTAATTACACTTTATTATAGGCTGGGTTCAAACAGTCCTATAGAAAAATAGAAGCATCACTGAAATAAATATGCTTCTTTCAGAGATAGTCTCCTAAAGAAAATTTTAGATATTTCTCTTCCTGATGTAAAAATTTTTGTGCTACGAATAAACTCTTAAAAATAATTGCTGTACACGTTGAGATGGGCCGAAAAATTAAAAAATTGACTAGCCCCCGAATCAGAAATTAGCGTTCATTGCTTATGTGGGTCATTGGATTGAAAAAATGAGTGTTGTCTTGATGATGAACAAATTTTTTCACCCATTAATTAGAAGAGATTATCTTATGAAACGAATTCCTAAATTCTCTCAGTATGAAGACTTTCTAAATGCATGGCTGACTGATGTGCTTTCCCTCAGTATAAATTGAACTGATTTTAATTTAACAGTTGTGCGTTAAGTGTACCAGCATATATACGATCATGTCTAAACACAAAACTGTTGTATGATAGAGGCTTGTAATTGTCCAAAGTCTAGCAAATAATTAAAAGTAACGACAGCATTTTCCCTTCATCTTCGTTTCAGAGAGACAGAAAATCAGGCTGCAAGGAGCTGGCCGGAACATTTTCATGATGAAAATCGTGTACACAGCTTCGATCTTCTGCTACAAAAATTTACTTGGAAGAATTCCATCAGTCAATATCCCAACAACATTATTCTGAGTAAATGCGCTGCACCTAGTGTCTTGTTTAATTTAAAGCGTTAAAATTCGATGAAAATAAAATAAGACGTTTGTTTTGCATCGAAGTTTTCTTTTTTTTCCAATTGATAAGCCACATGAACTCCACAATTGAGCACATCGGAGAGTCCTGATAGAGTGCCTGAGCGGGGCAGAGCGTTGACACTTCGTGTATTCGTGGTACGCAAGTATAAGAAAGTAATGACTTGTATCGTCTGTCTCCCAAGCTGAGGAACGTTTATAAAGATGTCAACTTTCATGAAACACAGCCGTAAATGGAAACATAACCTTGACCCTGCACGAAAAATTCGGTTCATGTCAATTAACATTTTAGTATTCACTTAAAAATAATCATGAAATGTTTGATGTCACATAATGTTTCCAAGAAATAAATAAAGAAAAAGTTTAATAGCTATATTTTTTTAGGATAATTGAGAGAGTGTTTTTTCTTTTGGTGCACAGTGATACTAAAAGTGGACTGGCGTAGATTAACAATTTCCACATAATCTACGGAATTTACTACAAATATTTAAGTAACTCGCTTTTGAATGAAAGTTATATACATAAATTGAATAGCTTGTACATGGGAGTAACAACTTTTTCTAGCACTTCAAATACATCCCATTACAAAGTGCTTAACTCAAATTTTATTGGTTTTTATTAGTTTCAACGACCATTGCTAGGCATCACTCTTTATATCCAGGATTTAGTGTCATGTTATGATTTAGCAATAAGGTTTAGCCTGGTAAAAATTTGAGTACACAAAATCACACAGATAGAAACAAACATTGAAAAAAATGCAAATAGGCGGCCGCAACTTAAACATAATTTTGGGAACAGGGGTTAGGGCTGTTACAAACGCTGTTGACATTCACCAACTTCATCTCCATTTGGGTATTTTAAATTCTTAACGCAGCACTATAGTGACTAATTCTCCTCCAACTTTAATTTTCATTGCAAGAAACTCTTTCTTCACATTCTCCAGTGTCTGGTGATCAGTTCTTAAAATGTAATTAAAATGAAGATCCTATAAATACTGATGAGCTCTACTCAAGTTACAGACTGGGGAAATAAATGTCAAGGCATAAAGTAATTGTATCACCAACCAAATTACTTTAAAATTACATGAATTATTTCTTCCTGTCTCTTTTCTAATTAATTGACCTCGAAATCCATTATAAATCATACGTTAACTGGTGATTCATTTGACCTGACTCCTAAAAACTTTCTAATTTGACTGGGCAAAACTTTAAAACAATTTCATTGAGTTCAACTAACTCCATGTTCTCTCGCTATTTTGCTTCAAAAAATAAGTAGTAAATATTTTAACATGAAAAACTGACACAGTCATCTGTCTCATAATTGGCCTCTGGAATTCGTCAGCGGTAGTAAATATATCCCAAAGTCGATATGTGTCGTTTTGACTGGGTGTAAGTAATAGCAATTCAGTCGTTAGGAATGTCAGTAGGAAAAATTAGGGCTATAAAATGATGGTTGAATTATGCTATTTTGCTTGAGACTTTGCAATTCCACAGCTCATGGGCAAGATGTTTCCATGAGAGAAAATGATTGTAACGTTTATAGGTTGAAGGACTTCAACCTTCAGAGTTACCACACATCCGTATAGCGTGCTCCTGGTTAAAGTGGGCTCCACACTCTATCTGTGGATAGAGTGTGATCCAGGTTCTGTTTCTTCCAGAAATGGTTCTTTAACACAGAAAAGCTATTTCTTGCGAAATAAGACAGATTTCATCAATTTTTTTCATTTCATAGTTCATGGATCTGAAGCTTCTACAAAATAGCTTCTTGTTGCGTCTATTTAATAGTAGATCATAAATTGAGGGCAAACTCTAACATCACGTAAGCGTCTTTCATTTCAAAGTGTCTTTTTCTTTAACACGCACATCTCACTTAACTACGTACCTTTCACTTAATGATGCCCTTCAACACTAGGATTTTATGCAAACAAATATCTCTCATGCACACAAGCACTTTCCCATCACGCGCATACATTTGCACTAAATCACGAAAATCTGTTAAGTATCTCCCATGCTACGAAGCTTTCACTCACCCAAATAGCTTATTCTGAAACAAGCGCCTCGTTTTCAAAGAGCAGGTACAACCAGTGACATTCCTCACGTGGAAATTTAATGCTCAACAGTGTCGGCCAATCCTGTCCTATGAAGTTTCGTCACTGACTAGTTTTTGGTACATTAAACTTGGCGTAAATTTTCAAATAAGGCAAAAATAATGATTCCAATCAACCGTGTTGTAGAGGAAAGTGAATTTTCCCAATGGCTACAAAACCAATTGCGATCTGCCAACATCTGCCTATACGAGGGTCTTAGCATGCATATCAGGTGAGTTCTGTAGATTTCGATGTAGCTTAGAGCTGGCAGTAAAAAAAGTGCTATAAAACGAGTCTTGCTGCACTTGTATCATTTATTGCTCAAAAGCTTGTACCTCCGCAACCTATAGTTCAATTGAGCTGTAATTAATTTCGATGAATTGTGAGAGAAATTTCTACTGGTGCAACTTTAGTGTCCTACAGGTTTGCGACGTCAGCAACATTTTCATGCATGAGAAAAAGTCGTGAGTTAAATTTTGCGAACATTATTTTGCTGTTAATTTGCTAAGTAAATTAGAATAATCAATTAAAATAAATACTATTTGACACCAACCTATAACATATTAAAACCAAGTCTTGCATATAACTGGAAGGATATTCTCAATGGCTAAATTTTCTCTCAAAAAATGTTTGAATGAAGATTATATGAAATGAATAAATCTTCGTCAAATTATGAAACTACAATAACGACTCTTAATGTACCACAGAATTATGTCTAAATGAGAAAAAGCTCAGTGGGATTGCCGTGAATGGGGTTATAGTGGGACGCCGATGAATATGTATATGAAGAAAATTTAGAAAATTTCATACGGAGTAAGATTACGGTATGGAGTTTTTTAAGGTTATGAAAGAGCTTTATCTGAAATTTCGCTCAATAATGTTTTAAAGTTGCCAATATTTTTGTGATGACGTGTTCGTGTGTGGTCGGTCTTGTGTTCAGCTCGTTTCACTCAACACTCGCTCTATTCTTCTCGTGATGTGTTTCCGCAGATTGAAATTGACTTATTCACTACTTATCTCGTCATTAACGTGGGTTCAGGCTCATGCATAGGCTCTTGTCAGGCTCTTGTCTCATCAATTTAACAAATCAGTCACATACTCTGAGCCAGAACTTGGCGCATTTTATCCTTAGAATCGGCACACGACTGACGTGACTGCCACATCGGTTTGGGTGTCTGCTATGTTCGTGAATCTGAAGCGTAAGAAAAATGCTACAGCGCAACTGTGTACCTCGACTATTATCCTATATTATTGGATAGAAAAATTTTTCTAATAAAAGATGAAATGATTAATTTTGTTTTGGTTGTGATATTTAGGCCTTTAACAAATTGTCGACATTTTCATTGACATCAGTAAACTTTCTTCACAGTAATTTGTTTCATTTTGTTGCCAAATTTTTTATCCAATAGTTCAAGGAGATATTTGAAAACAGATCTAAATACGCTAGTTATTTATAGAAAAAATTATTTTAAAATTTATTAAATAAAATAAAAGGTAATTCCATTGATTAATATCAAAGTCTGACTGTTAACTTTCCCTTTCATGTTTATTTGTGAGGTAATGCAGAATACCACACACAAAGGAAGTAAGTCTCAAATTTCATCAGTGAATCACTTCTACATTTCTGTTCGTGCAAAAATATATTTCGTTAACAAACTCTTATTATGCGAGTTATAAAATGCTTTTCGAATACTTCCAATAAATTGTTGGACTGCATTGCACTGAGTGAAGAAGATAATTTGCAGGGTCGCGAGAAAAACAACTAAAGGCTATCTGGAGATGAATGGTGGGCACATAAATTGGTATTGAAGATTAATGGAACGTATGTCGGTAGATGAAATAATGAATTTTATCATAAATTAATCATTTTTGCTACTGTTTCCTAAAATAAAAGTTTTCCATTTTTAGTCGACCTTGCAACATTGCTTAAGAACACACAATTCAATCACTTCACGTTTTTTGCTCAATTTTCACAACAATTTTCATATTTTAGAACAGAACTTTTCAGCGATGTAGCGAGAATTTTTAACAAAAATATTTCATTACTCATAAGGTAATTATAAGAAAAAATGTTAGTGCACGCAAACATCCCGAAAGGTTATTCGTTAACAAGTATTTCAAGATGAGTATCCTATTTTGTGGAATACCATACACAGACACAAGCCAGGGAACGGTCTCGGGAGCCGACGGAGCCGCTGTGGCCGCTGAGCTGCACGGAGCCGCTGGGCCGACTGCTGGCTGTCAGTCAGGCTCTGAGCGAGCCGAGCTTGGCTGAATGTAACTGAGTTTATTTATGAAAGTGGACCAAAAAGAGTCAAGCTGAGTCTAAATGAGGCCAGATGAGGATGAGTGCATGGGAATAAGTTGCATTCAATTTCAGGTTCATGTACAGGTCTCTCACCAAAGCCATGTCAGTGTCAGCATCAATGAAGATGAAGGTCACCGGATTTACGGCGCTGCCGGACCTGGTTCACTACGTCATGCTTAAAACTCCATCGAATTGAAGCTTATTTGAACTATTCAGTAACCTCGAATATGGACTTCGAAATAATCATCTGAGGCTAAAAAATCTTTCGAACGTTTAATTCCAATAAAAACTTGCTCATTTTTGAAGTACTGTTTTTGTGTTATTTTGGTTGTGCAAGTTTTATAATTTTGCGCGTTGTTTTTCATTTATTTCTGTAATTCTGATTTTTCTGTAAGTGCCGAACCAAAAGAGGAAGTTTTGCCACTGATTTCAAATTAAATGGAGCATCTTAATCGAATCAAGGAAATAAAAGATTATTGCAAGCACGCATAAATTTTCAATTGCTTGGGAGAAAATTTGCTTATCCGCAAATGCACGAAACTGAGACACTGTACAGCGACCGCCTGTGCTCGGTGCATTGTGGCGCGGGCACAGACGTGTGTCGCTCAGTAGCATTGCCAGCCGAACTGAGTCTGAGAAAAATCAAGTAGACATGAACTTTGTTTTCTTTTTCGTACTGAAATTTAAAGTCGCGTCGTCTCACCGGAGACTAATTAATCAGAAATAAAATACCCTATGAATCGATCATTATTTCAATTTTCAAATTTAAGTATTATTGTTTTCAAGTATTTAAGATAAGAAATTCAAGTGAGCATTATAACTTAATAAATGACCAATAGTAGCAGAAAATGTGCAAAAGCCAGATTTGAATACCATATTGGTGTTCAAAGTACAATAAAATGCTTAATTTCCAAAAAAGAAGTCGTAACCGAGAGTTTTCATTGATATTCCATAAAGGCGATGTTAAAATCCATAGTTGAATATTTTCCCAGGGTGCAAAATTGTATACCTTGCGTTGACGATAAACGCGCAAGTCTTATAAGTTATTAAAATTACAGTCACAGTTCCTGTTTCTTATTCAGCGTACAATATCTATTGTTTACTTTGACGAATGCACCCTCTTAAAATATAAATAATATAAGCATGCGAACTTTGAGCCGCAACTAACCGCCGCTATTTAATGAGCCCAACAATGCCCCAAGAAAACACGCGCGCGCACCACACACACAACCACCACAAAAGTCCAGTGAGCACTGACGAGCCAGGACGGCTTTGACCCTTAAATGGGCGGAGCGAAGGAGGCGTGAGGTCACGCGGCGCTCCTCCTCGGCCCAAACTTTGACCCGCACCAAATCTGCGAAGAAAACTTTCTGCGATTGAAAACAGTTGAGGCAATGTAACACCGAAGCAATTTTTTGTGCTTCGCAATGTTGGCCGGGGACCGCAATTTGGCACTTTTGGAAGGTGTCGTAACTGCTGCTCGGATTTGCTGAAGACCGCGAAAACATTCCCTCGGTGTAAACAACAGCTCGTGATCACTCTGGGACACCGGTCCTGCCTGCGCTGGGGCTCAGTCTACTCTAAATTGGCAATACGCATCATCTGAGCGCGTAGATTGACATATTTTCCTACGTAAGCCCATTTAATACGTAAATATACGTATTAAACTTATATGTAGAGCTTTCATTTATAAGCGTTTCAACGTCACTCTACGATTGGGATGCAAAGGAGAGTGTCGAGAAGCACTGCAGCATCTCAAAAGTGACTCCTGAGCTGACCCATGAAACACTCTGCCCACAAGTGACGGTATGCAAACAAAGTTAATTTCAACGCAACATGGGCTCAGAGATCATGACGAGCGTCCCACTCCTGCGGCAACACAAGTGAATAAAGCCGCCACGGATGGAAGGAATGTTCGGGATAACAGCGTGCAGCGCAGAGAAGCTCTCCTGGTCTTCAGTCGCCAGGGAACAAATTACCTAATTAATTACCTAATTAATTACCTAATTACCACAATGTGTTGCAGGAACAAATTACCAGGGAACAAATTACCTAATTAATTACCTAATTACCACAATGTGTTGCAGGAACAAATTACCAGGGAACAAATTACCTAATTAATTACCTAATTACCACAATGTGTTGCAGGAACAAATTACCAGGGAACAAATTACCTAATTAATTACCTAATTACCACAATGTGTTGCAGGAACAAATTACCAGGGAACAAATTACCTAATTAATTACCTAATTACCATAATGTGTTGCAGGAACAAATTACCAGGGAACAAATTACCTAATTAATTACCTAATTACCACAATGTGTTGCAGGAACAAATTACCAGGGAACAAATTACCTAATTAATTACCTAATTACCACAATGTGTTGCAGGAACAAATTACCAGGGAACAAATTACCTAATTAATTACTAATTACCACAATGTGTTGCAGGAATCATATAAAAGAAAATTTCACCGTGCATACAAACTGCAAATATTTACAAGACCGATGAAGTTCCCTCCGCTTAAGAACTGCAAAGCCTTTACGATATTAAGAAAATTTTAACATTTGTGTTGCTGTAGTGTTTTAAAGTTCGAGTTTGATGACATGAAAGTGACATAGCCACCTGAAGAGCTCACAATATCTGTTTCATTTGTTAGCTGCCAGTAATATTTTGATGACAAAGCAAGCTACGGAATGATGAAACGATTTCCGAGGGCTGATGAAATATTTTCAATGTAGTTTTCGTCTCACGTTACTCATTAAAGAAAACAGTTTTAGCCTGCATTTATTCATTTATAAATTTTTCCACGCATTCCACTCACGATTCTTTAGGAAGATGAAGCATGTGCAGAAGACATATATAAGCATTTTACTTTTGAATTATTTCAATTGGTTGTTCAAAAGACATGAAAATTCGAACACTTTCTCATAATTGTGCAGAACTTCAAACTTAACGTCGCAGGCACTGTGTAGGAGCGTGATGTGTCCATATGTGATTACAATCACAACTTGTCATTCTCGTAAAATGCTCCGCATTTGATATTTCCAATGAAAATATCGAACTGTAACCCCTATGCAGAATTATTAAATCCTATACGCATGTCATGGTCGAGAGCAGCATGCATTAGGTCATGCAGCCGCGGCAAATGTACGTGGAGCTCAAAGTAAACACAACAAATCAAAGCTTCAGGCGGTGATGGAGCCTCAGAAGCGGTGTTCACAGCCTGCAACGTTCAATGAATGGAATCTTGATCGGAGCGTCATAGATTACGGGACTAAATTAAGTGTGTCCAAAGGTTGATAGTATAATATTTAGTTTATCAAGAGTCACCCTCAAGCGTTCTTTGTTTCAAAACTTCAGAACATAAGAATACGTAAAATATTTTTGCAAGCCCAATTTTCAAAATTGAAACAAAATCTACGGGATCAAACTTTCCCAATTAATTTAATTCCGCGCTCGTGTCAGGATTAGAATCATGTTGGAAAGAAGCATTGCAAAGGTGCTGAGCGAGTAGGCTAATATGGATAAAAATTATTTGAGTTGCATGAAGAAATTAAACTATTGGAAGAGTTTGCTACAGTGTTCTGGATGATGGAGATAGTGAAGCAATGCAACGAGAGTAATAATTCAGCTGCCTTGCATCAATGGATCTCCTTAACACAGCTGTTGTGCTTTTTGGGTAGCTGCCTTAACTCTTTTTCAAAGAGTTTTAAAATTAACGAGTACTTGTAAGCGTATGAACATATCAAACAATGTTTTTCGCAAGCAAATACAAGTAGAGGATGAGAGTGGAGTGGCTCGAGTGTGTCGAGGGTGTTGAGAGTCTCTTCCAGAGCAAGGAGAACAAGCGCAACCGAAAAAGGAGCAGCCTTTTCAGCAGACAATGGCAGGCACATTTCCGTGAAAGGGTTCAGTCCTTGATTGTGCTATTGTGAGGCCCGCATCTCTCCTTGTAATGGCGTCAGCACGCTCTTGCTCGCATTTCTGCGAAATAGAACACAATTGCTGCGGTGGAGCCGCGTTGAGCACACATTTCATGTCTTTGCTCAGGTTTGGTTTCTGTAAAACTGGAAAAGAGCGAGGCATAAACGTGAATAAATGGTAGAACGTATCATTTTCTGATATCCATAGAATTTACGAGCAAAGAGGATTTTGGATGCATATTTTCTCTCCCTTGGTGGTCCAGTAATCAGGTGAAGGCTTCTATACACTCGTTGGAAATTAAATTCATGTATGAGTTGGATTTCGTTGAGCACGGCTAAAGTAAGAGTATTTGTCGGTATTCAGTGTAGCTTAATTTTTACTTTTCAGTAATTTATCTAAGCTATGCTTACCTTTTTCAGATGCAAATAAAACAAGTAGATATGAGTCGCACGCACGCCGAATGTGCAGGAGCTTAATTTAACGTTGAAATGCACATGACGATATTGACTGAAAAGACTACGAAACATCTACTTTTGTTCGCAAAATATACTCCTGTAAAGTAAAGCCTACTCATTTGTAATCTAAGTTATCGATTCTGTCGAGGAATCTTCTCCTCTAGAGCATGCAACAGCCATTTACCTTACTTTAGGTTCCCAAAAAATCGGCTCAAGCGTTGTCCGATTTTCATCAAAGTGTTCATCATTTCCAGCAACGGTTGTGAGAGCCTCATCATACAAACGTCCATCTGCCCTCGATCACGAACTCATTACTCGGGTAATTAGTCCGTAATTTGACGATGACCTGCGCAACTAAACAGAGCTAGGGGGTCAAAGAGACTCGCTCCTCGTTACAGGTCACCTACGGTGTGCACCTGCTCGTCATTTTTAGTCGTCGCTTCAGGGTGCCTGTCGTGATTAACGCGTCTCGTGAGCGCGTGTATGATTACTGGCAGCTGGCACATCAGTCGCCAGGTCTTGTTAGTGTGACGTATGGAAACTGGCGGTGTCTCTTCATGCTCGCCTCGGTCTTGCTTGTTGGTGGTCTTTGTGGCACGCTGTACCGTACGCCTCTGATCAATACCTTTGTTAAATCAATCTAGCTCTTCAATGGGCTTGCAACACAGTTTACCATGCAAATCAAATAAATTTAACTCATTGAGAAATATATTTAGAGACAATTGCAAAATATTAATATACGCGTGTAACTGGAATTTGTGAGTATTATTGCATCTGTAATGTAAGTCATCCGGTAACGAAGGTAGAGAAAACATTATAATAAAAATCGATTATTAGGTATCAGAGCTAGCAATTTGTTTTCTTGCAGGAAATCTGCTCTTCAGAGTCAATGTTAGGTAATTAAACACTTGATTCTTAAGAGAAGTTTTCATCCCCAGCACTTACGGCTGCTTGTCGAAAGTGAATTATATCAACTGTGAGCTAAGGCAGTCGTGGTGGCCAGGTAAGAACGGGAACTGAGCAAGCAGCGTACTTTACATGTGAGTTTTCAAATTTAAAATTGCAATACCTTACTCAGTAACGAAATAGAACATAATATAATGTAGTTTTGTAGTATCTGTATAATTTTATTTTTAATTGTTCAACTCTCTATCAATACTTGACAGTTATTGAAATTGTTCCTCAAGGAGAGAGATCAAACGTGCAAACAAAAGGCATTTTCCAAAGTCGATACAAAGGGCATTTAAGTAAACAGTGGCTGCAGGCAGTAGCAGCATTTGCGGTACTCGTATCGTCAGAACCTTTGGAACCTCACGTACACTCACTGATGCAACGAAAATGTCGAACGCTTTGCGCCCAGCTGATGAGAGGACGGACCTAACCCATTGATTGCAAAGGCTTGAAGCACGCAACATGCCCGGGACACTTACAAAAACTAGGGGTCTTTTGCACATGAAGATTTAAAATCAGCCAGTGCGGTGCAGGATTAAACCATGAGTCTTACCTCAGGCCTTGACTGCATTAATGAAAATATATGAATTAGAAAGAAATACGAAATTTATTAGATCCGCAGGCTTTTTGCATGTCATAACTGATGCTTTGCTGCCGTAAAAATGGTTCATTAGTTTTGATTATTCCTATTTAATGATGGATGCCAGAAATCTTAATTTAATTATCATTATATAAATAACACCAGTCAGAAACTCAAAGTGGCAGCTAGAATTCGCAAAAAAAAAACACAACCAAATCAATCTCCAATACAAGGAAATTTAGAATACATATTAGCTTCTATGTAGTCGTAAGACATGACTGTTTTAGGAATGAATGTTCAGTAATTTCATGAAAATAAGCATTGATGATATATACGGATCTATACTTGTTTACTGGTTCATCTAGCCTACGATGACGCTTTGACAAGAAGAAAGCTGCAAGTCGAAAGGCAAATAAGAAAGACCGGACTTCTAGTGGTGGGGAAGTAGGATCACTCGCGAAAAACTCTTATGTAGAAGACGATTAACGGAAGAGATTTCTTGGAACTATTCTAGATTATAAAAGCTTTCTTCCTGGTTAAGTCTCGCCAACATTTTCAATATCATTAAGTTGAGAAATACAAGTTAAGTGAAAACCTGTTGAAAGTAAAACATCCAAAATAATGCTAACATGGTCTCGCAGGAGCTTCGACTTCAATTTGCAATCAAAAATAGTAATCCAACAGATTCAGGTCAGGCGAGTTGGAGGGCCAGAAGACTTTCTCCCAGATTGCACACTAGACCTTTTTATAGAGCAAGTCAACGGTTTTGCTGGCTGTTTGGGCGGGAGCTGAGTCTTGTTGGAACATGAACTTCTTATTTAAGACCTTGGGCTTCATCCATAGAATGATTTATGTTTGCAAGACGCTTCAGTAGGATTCGGTATTCCCTCGTTCGTTGCCTGCGAAGAAGGGGTAGAGAAATTCTCTGAAAGCTGAACGTTTCGGCCGTTCCACCGCGGAATGTGTATGCAACGAATTCTAAACGTTAATTACCTGCTTCATTCATAATGCAGCACAATTGATCCCATCAGTGTTGTCAACTATTAGAGGGCTTAGAATAACCAATGTCTTAAAATTTGTACGGATTTATTTGAAAGACACTGTTGCCCAGCACAAGGACCGTACAGCTAGGTGACGCAGCACAGTTTGAAAAAATTAGGGTGTATCTTTCTAAAATCTGTGTAAACAAGTGGTGAAAGACTTGAAAATTTTCTCAAGATAGCAGTGGAAAACACCAACTTAATGGAGCCAGCAATGCTTATACCAGAGACGGTCGAATAACATCAACGTGGTCAACTGCCTCCTAATTGAGTGACAATCATGAGTGAGGTCAGTGGCAACGAAGCAACTGCTTACAAGGTAATAGTATTGTGTTTGTCTCTACTGATGAGCAATGAAAACACTAGTAAAGAAACTTATTGAAAAGCTTAAAGCTGAAACATGTTGGATGAACACTCTTCACAGCCTCGTGCTCTCCTGACGCGCCTTGCTTTCGTTTGAACCGGATCACTATACTGTGATTCTTTCGAAGTTTCCAATGGATTCTCATGTAGTTACTATGAGGAGGAAACCTCACAATTACGACCTGAGCTATCGGTTGGATTCGCTCCAAACGTCTACATGGTAAGAATGTGTGTTTTAAACAAAAAACTACTTCATAAACTGCAACTAATTAAAAAATAACCAAGGTTAAGGAAAAAATTCAGACTCTATCTTAATAAACTGACATCCGGTATCCTTTTAATGTTGATATTTTTTATAAATATAAATATATTCGCAATTTTTCCAGGTTCATCGAATTTTAGGAATTTATGAAAAAGGAACATTATACATAAAAATCAAAAGCTGATTTGTTATTTTTCATTGTTTGTATATATGTGCAGAACACCCTGTTCTCTTTTTCCATACTTCAATCTTGCTTGTCATTTCATTCATGGAAATTGCTTCCCTTCTACTTCAGTACGGTAAGTTTGCAAACATTTTCTTTTCAGTTTTTCGATGAAACTAATATTTCCAGTTGCATTTTTCAAGTGGTTTAATTGTTGCTTTATCATATTAGTCAATTTTCTGTTTAACGTAACATTGAATGGCCTGCAAGTTGGTTGTACTTTTTACCCTCAACTTATACGAGGCCAGGGAGCTGAGAGACTGTTGAATGTTGCGTAACATCGTTGGCTTTTTGGCGCAAAATATTTGCGTCATAGGCACGCACAAATTTTCTAGTTGGATTTTGAAATTGTACTAGAAAGTTATTCTAATCCCCTCACAACATCAAAAAGGATAGTTTTTCTTGAAATGGCTCCTATCTATGTACAGTATATATAATTTGATCATAGAGAGATTTTGCCATGTTTGTTTTCTGAAAAAAACAAGAACTGAAAAAATCACCATCTTTCCAATGGCTGCCGGCTTAATGTCCACTCTTTAAGGCAATCTGTGATCAGTTTCAGAAATAAAAAATGTGTGTCTCTGAACAAACCCTTATTGTGTTCTCATTCCATCGTGAACTGAATTCTGCTACTGCAGTTGTCCGCGTGTTGAAGAAGCACATCAGGAACATTATTTGAGGGCGCTGTGGAGATATCTTCGTATTGCTTCTAAAATAGAGGCTGGAAACACAGGATGTGGTTCCATAAGAAAAGTTTCGTTCATAGACTTCACTGCTCTTTCAGTCAGTGTAACAAAGATAGAGGATCCCATCTAACACTGTTTATTAAGCCAGTTTGCATGGTTTTTCATTCCATGAAAATTAGTTTGGCTTAAGTCAAAGGTTTTGAAACTTCGTTTAGAACAAAAAAGTTACGTGAAGAGGTGTACACACCAATCACGATTTTTTGCACAAGACACCTCAGGGCAAAGCTTTGTGGAATCCCATTGGAAAATATTTTAATGCCATTAGGAACCAAAGCTTCATATCATCGGTAAGCTGTTTTTGTTAACGTTTTTGCATGGCTTTGAAATTGTCTTATAAATTTTACGTGAGAGTATTCAGTGTTAAATTCATTGGTTAAATTCATAAAAGAATTTTGCAATTCAGCACGACGAAAAATACGATTGATGGAATTGGGTTTTCATTTGATGCGTTTTGATCAACGCACAGAGACGTAGAGCCAAGACCGGCTAGCCATTTTTGGGCACCTAACTCGGCACCTTCTAAGGAACCTCTGAATTACCCGGACAAATAGGGTCATTTCTGAACTATAAGACGTACAATCTTGAAATTAGTACCAAATTATTGCTCGCGACAAGTACAACATTTTTATGTACTGTAAAAATTTCTTACGCCCCCATGGGGGGCAGGGAGTGGGGTTCCCATGGCCCTTCAATAGTCGGCCGATTTTCTCGAAAAGGCTCATTTTGGGCTGGTTCTAATTTCTCAATTATTGCACCTACAAGGTATAAATTGGTTTCAGCTTAAACATCAAATCATTCTCCACGAGTTTTTGCGTAAAAAGGAAGAAATTTATAAGAATAAAATATTTAATTGCACTTTCCATGTCAATGTTTGAGTTTTCTGTCATGTCGTCTACCGCACTTGCTTTAGCTGTTTAATGCTGAGGAAGTTCAGATTTTAACAACATACATGAACTCCTATCTGATATTACAGAACAAATTTTAGTGTTGTAGAGCGTGTCATGTAAGCAAATTTTTGTTATGGTTTATTTTTTTATTTTTTTTTTCGAGGCAACGAAGAAAAGACAAAGCAATAAAGAATGACGATAAAGAGATTACCTCTAAACATCAAACGATTTGAAATGTATTTGAGATTATACATATACAGAGTGTTGCAAAATTGTTCTTACACACTTCGGCTACTAATAGAAAATATTGATCTAAGCACTATTTCATCAATGAACAAAGTGCAAAAAACTCTTCGTTGATGAGATATGCTGATAAACTTTTAAGACTCATTGTTGCAGCACGGGGACGAATTCACAAAAGACAGGGGCAAAGCAATAAAGAGAATTAGAATTGACAAATTTAGACGGGATTGACGTCATATCTATTCATTCTTATTTTTAAAATGTCTAAAAACTTACTATTCACAAATTTAAAAAAATTTCCAGATTAAAGAAATTTCTAGAACTTTCCAGTCAACGTTAGTAACCTTTAGTTTGAACCGTATTCATTTGTCACAATTAGCACTGTAGCACTGTACTATAGTGAGGTGAACCGCCTAACAAATAAATAAATGGCTGCTATGCATTTCGTCTATGGTTCTGCTGATGGTAACGCAAGACGTGCCGCAAGAATGTACCATGAACGTTACCCCAATAAACAGGTCCCTGTTCATTGATTATTCACCGCTTTGCACCGAAGATTGTGTGAGAACGGAAGTTTCAGCGAAAACTGAGTGAATGCTGGTCGCCCAAGACAGCTTGATCTGGATCATGAGGAAGGTGTGCTGGAACATTTCCGTCAAAACCCACGTACGAGCACTCGTGCCGCAGCAGCATCTATGGGAATTCGAGATCACACTGCAGTGTGGCGGATATTAAGTCGGAATAATTGTCATCCGTAACGCTTCCAAAGAGTCCAGGGACTACTTCCTGCAGATTATGCTCCTCGCGAACGATTCGCAGTGGTTTTTGAATCAGGAATTAGAAGATGCCCATTTCGCAGAACACGTGTTTTTCACGAATGAAGCTACCTTCAACAGTGATGGGATGTTCAATTTCCATAATTTTCACGAATGGCAAACGAACAACCCTCATGTCATCCATAAACATGGATATAAACATCTCTACACTGTCAATGTTTGGGCAGGTATCGTTCATAATGAAATCATTGGCACATACATTCTGCCAAAGCGTCTCACTGATAAGGTCTACAGAATCTTTCTTTAAGAAGAAGTTCTTCGGGATTTATCGGCCGATGTTTCATTCGATATTCGGATGAGAATGTGGTTTCAGCATGATGAAGCTCCGGTACATTTTGCTGTGACTGTGAGACGTTTTCTTGACCTTCAATTTCCAAATCGATTGATTGGTCGTAATGGTCTTGTGTCCTGGCCGTCAAGATTTCCTGATCTGACTCCGTTAGATTTTTTTGTGGGAGCACATGAAAAGTATTGTTTAAGAAGCACCTGACGAGTCGGAAGAAGATCTTGTTGCCAGAATTGCAGTCACTGCATGGAGATATTGCTGAGCTGCCTGGAATCTTTGGCAACGTACGCAACTCCCTCCGACGAAGGTGTCGCACTTGTATCGATGCTCATGGTAGACATTTTGAACAAACTGTAATGGGGTCCTCGCTACTGATAATTTTTCAGTTTTTAATTGGTTTTTGAATAACATTTTGGTGTATTAATAAACAGAGTGTAGCTAATAATCAGCGTTCTTATTTTACATATAAGGTTATCTCAAAAACGCAGCATTTTTTAACTCTTTTCATTGATGAAATAGTGCTTATATCAATAATTCCTATTAGTAGCCGAAGTTCATATCAACAATTTACGAACACCCTGTATTTTGAATGGTTATATATAATGTTTATGAGAAATTGATAGGTTTGTCTAAATTTTAACGACCAGAAGAGCTTCCTCTCATTGACATAATAAAGAAAGTCACTCCGAGAAACGCAAGAATAATATCACTTTTAGAAATTGAAGGATTTACATATCTTAACATTTATGTTAATTATTTTGATACAAATTGATTGCACCTAAAAAAATTATATATTCTGTGACACCTGAATCGGCACCATATTCAATATGTAACCCGCCCCAAAAAACTGCTAATTGGACTGAATTCTATTATAATGGTTAATGTTTTCTTTGCGTACATGTCAGTGTTGCATCGTGGCGATCCAAATAAAGAATAGCTTCATGTTAAAAATTAAGTCGTGGACACTTTAATAAGAAAAAGACTGAACTGTTAAAAAAATCCACTTTGACCGGTTTATTTTCATGAGTTACGTCGTTTCATTATTTTTTATTATGAATCTTTCAGGTTCTAGTGTGATAGATAAGATAATTATGTCCTCTGTGAGAAAAGAAAAGCTCAGTTTTGGAGGATTTTTTTCATGAATGGATTCATCCAAATATTCTTGAAGGTAAAATACCTCTACACTTTTTGTTTACAATAATCTACAGGGTACGTTAAGGGATGAAATTAGTTGTTAGTCAAGACCACAATATTTTTATCACAGATCATTCAATATCACATCTCCTTATTTGATTGTAATTAAAATTGCCTTTTATAATCAACAAAATAATTTTTCTTCACTGATCGTTCCATATCATAGCACCGTATATGGTTGTAATTAGAATTACGTTTTCAGCTCCAAGTCTACAAGTGAGGATGGGACATTAAAACAAGCTCATTGAGCTCCCATTCCATTCAAAAATTACACGCTTTCTTTGTTTCCTCAATCCCTATAGAAGCTACATGCCCCCGTAAATGCACCGCGCACTTGCGCAGGGAATGGAACCAAAGACATTCCCGTCAACAGAGTCGCTCTCTGCCCATCGTGCTTCTACGAATACGCACTCGATCCTGCATGCCCTCGCTTTAGCGCTGAGGTGGTGAGAGATTACCACCGGCGTCACTGTAGATTCGCTCACAAATGTTTGCGCCAGCACATATTCAGAATTTTCTTTTACTTTGGTATCTTACTTAGGTAAGATAGTACCACAAAATTGGACAGTCGTTCCTCTGCGTTATTTGATTATTTTCCGTGCATAGCGAATTGAGAACGGAGTTAAAGGAGCCAGAGTTATAAAATATTCAATTTCTAAGTAAGTACTGTTTTACAAAGGGGATTGAGCTTCAGGATTGGTGCTATATTTGATTTTCACAAGCGCACAACCTTCGCCACATCCCACTCAGGCCATGAGAGCGTCCGTCTGCGCTCGTCCAAGCGAGCTAAGCCTCGGCCTGAAAGCACTGCCTCACAGGAAGGCTTAGCCATCGCACATCTCAATATACAGCCGCAAACCACCTCAGAATTTCTCGATGTCTTCAGCGGCTTAGCGGCCGTCGGTTTAGTGCTACTCGAAGGCGAATTTGTGCAGCGCTCAAGAAGCCTCAAGAGTTTGAATTCTGTATAGTGAGCGAACTTGATTTCAAGTCGTAATGCTTTTGAAATTTGGTGAATATTGAAGCCCTGAAATTATCCAAATTTGAATGTATGCTGCATCCATGATGATAATTGACGGTGTAAAATATTTCCATTCCCACTTACGAGAAACAGCGTTGAGTTCGTTTTTCCTCCTCCTGAACGATGTTAAATGATCATAGATGTAAAATGAAACCTATTCTCATTTTTACAATTTTCGGCAATTATGCGACGAAGCAGAAAAGTGCAGTTGACATGATTTAGTCAGTATACATACTTGTATATTTTGTAGTCTTCTAAATAAATCATTATAGCAGGGAAAAACAACCACTGCAACCTACTCCTATGCATTAGGTGCATCAACTACTGTGTTTCCATACATAAATCTGCTGAATCGTAGTTCTAACGTTCTAGAGGGACAGTCACATTATGTAATGCACAAAAATATCTCTAATGTCCTTAAGGACATCATCAAAGTGGGCACAAAAAGTAGCTGGTGTGCTCGGTAAGGTAGCGGCGCCCAGCTGTGCGATGCTGCCGGACTGTCAGTGATGCTAAGTGCAGCTGACAGGGCGAGAAATGATTCTATTGTGGGTGCCAGCCACACGCACAAGAGACGTGCCCCGCCCACCGGGCACCGCAGCGCAGTCCCCGCGTAGTCAGGAGGTTATCATGCCATTCACATGCCTGACTCCGCTGATGATTGCCCTCATAGTCATGTTAGATTACAGTGCTGCACATATCAATGATAGGTGCGGAATAATGTTATTTTCAAGACCTTTAAGCATATTTAAAACAGCAATTATATACTCTTCACGGTACCATCCTTCCACCTAACGCCTCTTCGAACAGCCAACATCTTGGTCGAAGCTACTCGACTACAGTTATTGGTGCCCATAAGTGGTATCGTGTTTCTTTTTAATGAACTGTGTTCCTCATGTAAAACTATAATTTGTTTATACCATTTAAATACCACCAATCGTCGCTAGCAATTAGCTATATTCATATTGTCTATACCAAAACGAGTGCGCTGCCCTGACGTAAAAATGCCAAGCTGACAACAGATGAAAATTTTGCGTCGCTGTGGTGAATAAGTTCATTCGTTGAATAGTAATAGGCATTTTATTGAATATTTTGAATGAAATTCCTGATAATATGAAATATATGCTTCCCATCATAATTCTCGGAACACGCCTTAAACCATCTATCATTTTCGCTAGTTAATATTTCTAAGACTGACTTTAGTGAAGCTCTAAAAGGTTTGCAGTCGTTTACTGCACTCTGCAGTTCACCGTTCGTTAAATTATCAGTAGCCTTACATAAAATTGGAGATGGTGTGGAGGTCCCATCCATTGGCGATGTCGGGGCTGTCTCACTCAAGAATTTTGAAAAATGATTAATTTTTCCTATCTATTTGGGTAACTTTATGTAATACGTTGCTTGCAAAACGACACATCGATGAGTGGTTTGTCAATTTCAACATTTTTTAAGTTTCAATATTTAGGGGACCCAGTTAATATATGATATTTATGAAATTGCTAATAACTTTTAACTTTAGATTTGAGTTAAATATTGAACTTTAGTTTAATCCATCGCAGCGAAAGCGTTTTTTCAAATTGGTGTAGCGTGAAGCAATAACGTTTACAGGTCACTTGCTCCCCGGAACTAGTTAGCGGGGGCCCACGCTGATTCAAGACATACAACAGGAAACTATACAGGCTGAAAAAACAACACGAGCGCTAGTGTGAACCGCATTTCGTTTCGATAAACATCGAGCGTGCACATGTGCACGTCCGAATTTCTCAGGAATCAAGGGTTAATTTGCAAGCGTAGAGTGAGCAGTGTTTGGCCATGATTTCAAGTCTTTTATATAAAGTCTACGCGTAGTTCTTGACGATGAATGGAGGTTGAAAACTTTTCCAAAATTGGTTACTCTATTGTCAGAATAACTTTCTGTTATTTATTCCCTGTGGAGCTTAGTGCTGGGTTAAAATTACTAAATGATCGTCAAATAATTAACCCACAGAACATGAGATGGAAAATCTTGGTAGGTGCTCACTCTATTGTAATATTGAATTGACACACTGCACCGACGTATGTTGAACTGTTTTCGCGTGGTGGGATTTAACTGTGCTAATTAAGCTTTCGTTCGTTCCTTCAGCTCGTCCGCAACCGTGCGTTCAAGCCTCTCATTCGATTGTTTCTTTGTAAAAGTATGATATGGACAAACTCTTTCGCTATTTTTGGTTGAAACTAATTTATAAAAATAATCATTGAATATAGTTTTACATAACTGGATATCTCCGTAGTAATTGACATAGCAGTTAACATTTCTTGATTCAATTAAAAAACGTAAAACAACGGGGTTATCGTGTTTGGGATGCTATACTTTTGAGAGACAAAAATGTTTCATTCATGATGTTCATTAAATTTCTAATTGTCATACGTAGCAGTCTGTAATTGATAGAGTAACAACTTTTTGTATGGTTGATTACCTTCGTGTTATTATTGATGGATTTCAAAGTAACTCTAGTTAGGTAGAAATTCAAATTGAGTTGGAATGTAAACGTGCGTTACGTCGAATTTTGCTCTAATCCAATCAAAAAAGAAATATATTACTTAATACAGCACTAGTGGCGGATCTGCTCAACGGAGTTACCCGATGTCAATATTCTATTATTGTTCAAACCTTTTCTCTCGAGTGCACGGGGCTTCACGCACACCTTATAAAAACTCGATTACTCAATGTGCTCAGAAATAATAACCATCGAAGGTCAGTGAACATGTTACCAAGTGTGTGTGCTTCGAGCGCCTAACATACAGAAGATGTCATAGCTTTCAAGAAAACAAGTACATAAAGCTACACAAGTACATGTTTTCAGCGTTTTATTTGTCTTGCTTATTTCAATTTCTTTTTTCTTTATGGAGTGTCGTGAATGTTCTATGAAAATTTATTTTAATCTTCTCATTTTCTTTTGAATGAAAATACGAAACGATCACTTGATATATATATTTGTATGATTTATCAAATTACTGTGGAGTTCAATGAATGAAAATTGTATTTTTACATTGGTGAAAAAAACCGTCACGACTGACGGGACTCGACAATGTACTGTAAAGCACTCGAATCATATATTTAGGTTGCTAATGACATGAATCATCAAATCTTCCTGATTCCTTTTAAGACGGAAAAAGTACGATGAACCACCCCGTGCAGTGGCGCAGCCAGCTGAAAATTTCGGGGGGGACTGAAACTTAAAACAGCGACTGAACCTGGCCCCCAGCTCAACATTTCTAGGGGGGAACCCGAAATGTTAGCTGCGCCAACACCCCTGGCTGTGCAACTGTACCCATGACACTGTCATCAATATTTCTCAAAAATTTGCTTCAATAATTTCTATTGGTGACCGCCAGTCAAATGCATCGACCCTAACGCAGTGGTTTAAATATTGTATTTATGCTTGCAAGGTACAGAAACCCGTATCACAAATGCACTCAAGCACTTCTAGCTACGCCAGTCAAAGTTTCGATGGTTACTGACGTAATAAAATATATATCCTTAATTATAACAACAGTCGCCGTACATTTATCCATATTTTTTGCCTGTAACTATTGAAACTCGAAGAAATGGGAGAGTAATGTTTTGTTTTGTTTTCAAACCCATTATTTTTTCCATTATTCAACCTCACTTTTGACAGAACTATATTGTTGAGTCCACCAAATAGCATTGAGAACCAAGTTGCAGCACGGAAAGAAATTCGACAGGAGTGGAGAGATCTTTACCCTATATATGCCGTAATATGCCTTGGTTTTTTCTGCCATAGATATCGAGTATCGAGAGACTTTCAGTTTTGACTGTCAAGTCTTGCTTTTTAAAATTATTTGAACGTATGGTTAGATCAATATTGATCATTCGAACATTCTTCTTATGACTAGAAATTTCAGTTCACAAATTCGACCAAATAGAATGAATTAAAAAATGTTCAAATTAATCCCTATGCAGGGATTCAAATAAAGGGGAAAGATAGATAGGAACAATTCCCACTTTTAAATTTTTGAAAATTTCAAACTTGATTCAACAAGAAATCTTCTTCTTCTCAAGTTCTATTACCTGTTTAAAATGCGAGTCTTACCAATTTCTTGGCAGCTGACCTCAAATTCCATCAGCAGTCATTTCAAACGCAGTGAAATTCTCACATACTTTAGTATCCTGAGACATCGTCATAAGAGCTTGATGACTGACAACAGCGGAACTTTTGCGTAACACGAGTGATTAACGTTTATTAACATTTATGTATTACCCTCAAGAAGGCATAAGTGAGAAAACGGCGGTGTATTAATGCGAGTTTATTATTCAAAGCAGAGCTTTATCAACAAATTGAGATGGGGCAAAATTTGAGTTTGTGGAAAATATTTAAACTTTTTTATTTTTCACTTAAATTTAATACAGCAGCAGGAAAATGATTTGAGCGCTTGATACGCTCACAAATACGACAGGAAGCAGGCATGGCTGATTTTGAAGGCTCTTCACTATAGACCGGCCCGTTCTCTGAAACCCGCTCAAGATTGACCCTTTCTTGTAAAGGCTTTCTCTTGAGTCATCCTTCTCTCCACGTGCTGGCGGTGCCGCTTTTTGGAAATGTCTAAAGCATTTCACGCTTGAGACGCTTCTTCGTCTCCTCAATATTCGGGCCCCTGCATCCATTTTGTTCCTGCGAACACCTGCCGAGCTCTGCGCTCCTGAAATACTTTAAAATGCTTCGTCTTCACAGCATAAGATATAAGAGAATTTCCTGCATCAATTTCAGACTCGTGTGCTGTATTTCAAATAGTTGTTTGCTTGGTTATGATGTGCTATAAGAGAAATTCATCCAGAAACTATTTTATTCTCCTTTGATTACCGTTCAGTATAAAATATCTAATTTTTATCAATTTGAAATAGTATCATAAGTTACCAAGCAGAAGAAAAGAAATTTTCTAAATCTAAATGAGGCATTTCCTTTCTCTTTCGCTGAAAACTGGATAAGTATTTCCATTTTTCATCTTTTGCTCTAATTTCAACGTAAGTGCAATGATCACAATTTTACCCCAGACTATATAGCTTTAGTGAAATATTATGTAAAAAAAGAATTCTGCTGACAATCTCGAATAAAAACTCGTGCAAAAACCCTGCTTCAAGACTTGAAAACTTGATGCCTGTGTTGTGTTTTTTAGATGGTTTACTGTCATCTTTGAAGAAGAATTAAATTAATCTCTGAGGCCATTTTACATTAATTCGAGGCCATTTTTAAAAATTTTCGACGGAACTAGAGCGATAATTGAATATCAAGTATTTACCAGTCAAGTGAAATAGGTCTCGAGGATCATACCCAGTACCGTTCATTACCCAAAACTTCCGCAGTGTATTTATTCTATTTGTATTTGATCAGTAAGCGAAACGAGAAAGCTTATGATTCCTGTTCATCTCTAGTACATTTATTTATTTGCTTGCTCGACAGAGATTGATGTTAGTAAAGAATGTGAGATTGCTTATCAATGTGACGCAGGAGACTCCAACCATTTCTGGCATCCGTCAGACGAGGCTGCTCGCGAGTGTCGGGCGCGTCCATTACGCCGTCCAGAGCTCTGACTTACGACGCGGTTGTCTGCTGGTGATAAATGCGCCGCCGCCACAACCGGCCAAAATATAGCCAACTTTTTACGATCATGAAGGAATGACATCCACTAGTGCCGTCGAGGTGCCAAGAACGATCTAAGAGTTTGATGGAGGGGATTTTTTGAGCGTAATACAGCCTTGACTTCACAGGAGAAAGAGATTTATACACACAATGTCATACATAGAAGTATCTTCGGAAGTCAATGATTGACGTAAGTTTTCGAAAATGACGATATTTTACTCCAACGCGAGTTTATTTCGAAACAAAAAAAGGTGTTCCAGACGTATATACAATGTTTTTTAGAAAGAAATAAAATTTCTATTCGCGAATTGACCGGTAACATCTAAGTTTATCACTGTCCTATAGGATAACAATAGATTCAAATAGATTAACTTAATACGGGAGACCGTAAATCTAACAAAATATTAAAAAACGATGCTGGCAGAGGAAGTAACGCACATAGATTGTACAGTGGACAGGTGAAGGAGATCGAGTGAGGCGAAGGCGCGCCACGAGCCAGTACGTTTATTGATGCACCAGGCGCGCCCTGGAACTGCCCAACAAACTGCACATCAAACTCTCCGGAATTTTGATGCTGCTGGTGGCCTAAGGCCCAAGTTTTTCGTTGACTGTTGATCTGCGTTGTATTGCGTTGCTCATCTCTTTGTAAACTGCGTTACATTCTGTTATAAGATAATTTTTCTGAATTCTATCAAAAAAAAGTAATAGTAAACAATCGTTTGATTCCATTTTACATTATTGCGTGATGCTTAAATGCTCTCCCAGTGAATACTACACCATGAAGAGTTTTGCAATTGTACAGTTAAAATGCATGTGTATATAATAACTTCGAATTAAAACTAGGTAAGTAAATGTCATTTTTTAACAAGCCGAGGCCCGTACCTAAGAGCAGAAAGGCCTACATGAACACTCATTTTAACATCCATGCAAAGATTTGAAATTGTTCCTTCATTTCCAAAAGTTCTGCTTCTAATTGAAAGACTTTACGCTTGGTGAAGAGTAAACTGTCCCGGAAACCATAAAACTGAGTTAAGCCTGCGAATATTGGTGTCAACATTGTTAACATATGTGCATGTAGGTGCTTTGAACATAAATTGTCGAAGAATAAAAAGACGCTACATTTTTCCTAAAAAAGTCAGACAGTTGCAAAACAATTGCGTTAAATGAAAGAAACTCAATTTTCGAGATTGACAGTTTACGCTCATTCGCCTTCACCTGCAAAATATTTCTCAACAGCTTGGATCAGACGTACGTCGCGTGAAGAAGTTCAATCATCCACGCACTGCCTACGCTGATGAATGTGTTATTACAGGTCACGTTCCTTCAAAAAATCCCCCCTCGTAAAACATACATGAGTACCACATTATTTTTTTTTTGGTAGTACGTAGTTTAGCATCAATGCTGTGAGTCTGGTCTGCACTCATTATTTTCCACTATTAAAAGAATATTGGTGTGCATGCGATCACAAATTTCAAGTCAAATATTCTCTAATTTGTCACAACATTTGCGTGGTTGGATTAGTGCTTTGGCCTATCTTCTCAACGTTTAATTGTTTAACAATAAGGGAATTATCCCTACATAGTTTCTCTACCATTTTCTCCACTTAGTTTTGACGAAAATCTAATGAGTAAATGCATATTGAGAAGATTATGATGATGAAGAGTAGAGTATGAAAATCTTCAAGAGTATGAAGATTAGCGTTGCAGAAACTTATCTCCAATTTTTCTAATTTCGGGAATGAAATGTGCAACTACTTCCCATTTTTTAAATTTGTTTTCAATTTCATTCTGAACTGTGAACTGTGTGATCTATTAGAGCACAAGGTTGCCTCTCAGTGTCCTGAGTAGTGATGAGCTGCAGCGGATCGATGTGTCGCTCACAGAACTGGAAGGAAGGACAAACCAACCTCCACTCTCTTGTTAACCTGTCATTGAGGTCCACAAGTTTTTCTACAATCAATATTTGAGTGCAGAAGTGTGCTGCTCATTGTCTCTTCTCGCTGGGTTCGCCATCCTGTTCAGAAGTCGTGACCCTCATATGAAAATTATGATAGTTATTTTTCAAAATTCTAAAATTAGTTGAAAATGTGGTTCAATGAGAATTATGCATTTGCTTTGAAGCAAAAAATACAACTACCCTAAATATGCTGTAGTTTCTATACAATATATTCAATTGATGTAATCTATTAGCAGAGAATCATTATAGCCCCGTCCATATTCTCACACAACTTGTACACTGAGGACACTTAATGGTACTCAAATATTTTTTACGACAACGGTCTTCTCGTGCGCTCGCGATTTTCATTTTTGGCTTTGTCTCACGTCGGGGCTAACTCATCTTGTCCTACTTCATGCTCACTTGAGGCGAATGTTCAACTCTCAACCAGAATGCTCATCTTTTTATTCATTGTTTAGGGCCTGGAGCTCAAGCCTGTACCCTGATACTCGTGTCTCACTTGCCTGCAGCTCGTGCATGAGAGTGAGCTGTGTTGTGCCCCATCTGTGGTGGTTGTGGCGGCAAAAGTGAAAACTCTTGAAATTAAAGTTCCGCTACTAAAACCAATTATTAATAACAATTTCGTTGTCTATTACAAACAACAACAATCCTCCATAATCTCTAATGGCTGCAAGAATAGCTGGCATAGAAGTTTTTATAAAGGTTGTTCTAAAAACATTCAAGATGAGTATTAATCGTAAAGAACAGGTGTTCAAGCACCTCCGCTTGTGCTTTGTCGGGACTAGCATTGACTGAGAAAGGCAATTTGTACTGGAAATTTTGCGCTTCCACAGTGTGGCTAATCTCACAACATCCAACCTGGAAACTTCAACACTATACTCCTGCAACATGAGAGGGAAAATTCGAAGTAGCGTGCACGGAGGTCTGTATGCATATACTGAATGATCATAGCCTCGACTAGTTACTGGAAACTTTTTCTGTGTAACTTGGGTGGTCATTTGAAGTTGTTAGCAGAAGTATTGAGTAGATAATTTTAATTCACTCTTTTTTGGTGTCTATTTAATTAAAGTAGTATATTGTCGAAAAAAATCCAGGCTTGCAAACCAACATACCGCTAGGAATAAGATGAATTATATACAAATTTATTATCTAAATTATTTTGAACTTTTGGGAGTGTATTACACTTTAATCAATGATTCACTATGCCCTCGTAAATTTCTCGCTTGACACATGCTGTTGTCTCAAGAGAATAGAGCTTGCGAGTCCATATTTTACATAACTAGCGTCACAATTGGTTGTTGAAGTCGTGGAATGGTAGACAGTCTAATTTTCACGACTCTGTTTTTGCGTATTTCAGTGGTGATTGCATTGAGAAATTTGATAGTTTCGTCCCAGTTTAATTTCAAGGTGTGACAGCCTTCGCAACGCTATAACACGTCTTAAAGTACGTGAGCTAAATTCAATTAAAATAAAAGGTTAAAAATAAAAACTTTTTCTATAAATGGCCAAAAAGCTTCCTTCTGCCTGCCTTAAAATAGCCTGTGACGTCACTCAGCAATTTCACTCGCCAATTAACATTTTACGTAGGTAACTGTTGGTGTAGCAATTAACAAAACTGTCGCACTCTTCTTCCGCATCACGATATACACTAATCCATTCATTAGCATGCAATGAAGATTCTTAAAAAATTAAATTCAACGTAAAAAAAACATTCTAGATGAACTATATATTAGCACAAAAATTTTATCGTATCTTTAACTTGTGGAATTGTTCTATCACACGCGTGGCAAACCTATAACATCGCAGCTGCTATGATTTGAAAATTTATGGAACGAGCTTCCTTTGCGGTTACTGTTTTCCAGAGTGAAATTTTTCTTCAAACCTTGGAATTGGTGTTGAGTTACGAGCTTACACCTAAAGTGCAGCATCTCACAGCTAACATAAGGAGAAGCTATGACTGGCATCGGACGCGAGTGTCTCGTCAAATCATGACTTCACTGTCCACATAGGTAAAGAAATAGCATATTTAATGGGTTTAATAGACGTCTTCTGCAAAGCTGCAATGAACTTTCCACTGCTCACGAATGGCAACTGTACCATGCATGTTGTCTTCCCGACATTCGGTACTGCCAGCGTTTAAGGTATAAGCAAGCTAGAAGTAGTATCATTATAGTGATAGGGACTTTTTCCGTGTTCGGTCATGCAATAATGCACGAAAGTTCTGAGTTGGCTAGACATAAAAAGCCCCACAGGTCACCTTGAGCAGCAGGAAATTTCATCACAGCGAGGCTTACCAAGGAAAAGTAGGATTTATTGAATTAAGAAATTTTCATTCATCGAGAGGCGCGAGGAATATAAACTTATTTATGCTTAATCGAAAAGTTGTACAAGAATGTGCATAGGAATTAAGCTAAACAAAGGCAAATTTAGATGTGCGAACGAGTCATTCGATAATAACTGTTAGCTATACGCAGGAACATGGTATTTGAAAGCAAAAAATGACAAAATTAAAACTCAAACATAGGTAAAATTTTCTACAAACAATTTGTCAATAGTTTAACGCTTGGGTGCAAACATGGTCATCACATTCAGTCCAGGGCGCGTGCATCATAAATTTAACCAGTTGAACTCTTAAAATGTTTTCAAATACATGGATACTGACGTCACCATTTATTAAAACGCTCATTGGAGTGCAATTAGGGTAAGCAGGTCCTGAGTGAGATATTAGCTACAGCGCAAATTAATTTTAGTGCACGATTCGAAAGTATAATGAAGTGTTAGCCAGTGACTGCAATTTTTACCTTCGATGCCCGCGTGTTGCGTCCGATTACCATATTTGTATGTATGCCACTCTCGAGCTGCTATTATAGAGCCAGCAGTGTCACCAGCAGACTGTTTCGTCCTGGCAAGATTCCCGCTGCAATCTTACACTGAATTGAGTTGTTCTCTTCGTGCCCCGAGGTGTTGTGTGGTATGCTAATCGAAACGATGACGGTGGCTGATTTTGAAATTGTGGGCTCTGGCGTGGCGGTTACTTGGCACTAATACGCCTGAATTAAGAATGATAAAACATTTCAAGACTTACGACACGGGACTTGGGGACCACCCGAAAATAGGTCGCATGGCTCGTTTCCGTTGCCATTTTCTTTTCCATTTTGAGGCGAGTTCGTAACTTTGTCTTCCCTGAGCGGATAAGTCGCATTGAAAATTCCTTTTGTTTCAAATTTCCTTAACCAAAACAACTCAGATTATTTTCGTACATATCTAGGGCGTTGAATAGAGTTCCATAATTTTAAAGAAAACTAAAAATTTTACGGAAATTTTTAATACAAAGGAACAGAGATGCAAGAAAAATGGAAAATGTATTTCATGCCCTTATATTACTATGAAGGTCAACAGATCATTGACTGGTAATTTTTCAACACGTACATCATTTACTGATGTTTCAATGTTCAGAGGGGGACTTTAATGCGTGACTTCCAGTAGGCATTGAACAACAGTGTCTCCCTCTCTTAGGACGTTCGCTGCTCGTGTCCAATACTCAAATAATGGCGGTACACGTGGTAAATTCCAGCACGCCACACGGCTGTTAGATGAGCTTTTCTTCGCCATGGCCTCGACACGCCAGTGAACGCTCCAGAGACCGCGTAATTCTCGTCAATTCTCGCCCTCGCTCCCCTCGCGCCAGACAAGTTTTTTATCAGGGCGGCCCCGCTGCCGCCCCTGCCGCTGCTTCCGTCTCACTGGCTCCCCTCACACGGCTCTCCTCAGCCCTCTTCTGTCAAGGCCCTCTTCTCGGTCTTGGCCTTTTTCTTGCTCTTATGAGTCACTCCTTCTCAGCCCTCTTCTGCTAAGGCCTTTTTCTTTACTCTAGCTCGTATGTTCTCCGTCTATTTAGCTTATCCGTTCTGTACAACCCAATCCTCGCCCTGTTTATTCAGCTACACCTAGTCTGATCTTCTTATCCATATTTTTCCTAGATCTTTTTCGCTATTCTGACCGTAAATTTGTTCAGACTTGCCCTGTTGTTCTCACTCAACCTTCCAGTAGTTCGATTCTATTCCTCTCTTCGTTATTCACAGCTTGCATCATGTGTGCCTCCTTCTTCTGGTTGTCATGCTGGATTTTCTTTCGCTATATGTTCTCACAAGCCAGTATTCTAGAATTGCCTTATTTGTATTACAATGATGAAGCAAAGTTCCTCGAAAGTTTAATAAAAAATATTTTTGCTCATGTTTTCACCATTTGAACATCAACATTAATCTTATTCACACATTGTTGAGTTCCCATGTTCGGTCTTTTGTTCTCTGGTCGAGGTTGGAGTGCTTAATTACTTAGTTTTATTCTTCATGTTTGACGCGAATTTACCTGATCATGTGTAAATTTTTTCCAAACTTTTTGAGCTGATTTCTTTCCTAACCAGCTCATTCCCACTCTGGTTCTGTGAACAGTTCTCTGCTTGCAGATGTAATTATTTCTACCGCTCGGCATCAGTACCATTCTATTACGCGTACATGCTGCCGCGGTTCAATTATAATTCTTACAGGTTAGTTGAAAGCAGATCAATCTATCTTGTAAGTATTACAACTATATTTACCGACTGCACGAATATCAAGAAATATTATGTATTTCAATCGGAGTGTTTTTCGGCCATCCCAGTCATCATTTTTACGCATGATGTCTGAATGTTCTTAAATATCTGCAACACGAGTGTGTCTTCGTACTATAAACGATTGTATTTTTGCACAAACAGCACGGATAAATAAAAATTTTAAATAATTCGAATGCATTCTGGTTTCTGAGTCGAAAACGAGAGTATCATATTCATGGAACGAAAAGCTGTAAAAAATGATTTTCCATATGTTCTCCGGATCAAACGCCTGTAGGGCTGAAGTGTAGGCTTCTATTTTCCGAACGATTTAAGCTTTGATGAAAGAAAAACAGGCAAAGATTAAGCTGAAGAGGAATTTTATCTAAAATATTTTTTCTAAAAAATAAGTGTTTTTTCCCTGCAAATGGAAAAACTCGACCTATTATGCGAAGAAGGTGGTTGGTAGTGCGCGTGACGCTTCAATCCATGTCATTGTGGCTAATTCGTTCTACTAAAAATTAACTTTGAATTTGAAATACAATAGATTTTTTTGACCAAAACAATTTTAGAGCGCAAGCAGAGGCCATAACTAGAACTTTTTTTAACTTTGCCTGTTTGTGAAAAATAAATTGAAGCTTTAAGAGCGTAACTTGATTTTCACTGAAAGGAAATAGGCAATCAGGGAATCTGTTTCTTAGAGCCTTTCAGTCATTACTGGAACTTGGGACAGGCAGCGGGAGAAAGGGAATTTGCAACTGCAACGCGATTGTAATTGGGTAACTCATTAAATGCGAGCTATTCTTGGTTATTTTTGTGCGTGAGGGGCTTTTTAGGTCAGCTCTGTTCTGTGCCCTCACATCGCTCCGTCCGTGCCTACTACCGGGATTCCGAGCCACTTACACGCAACGTAAGTCCAGTTACTCAGGAAAAATAGTTCCAGTTACTCTTATAACTTAGATACAGAAACTCAAATAACATAATTCCAACTCCTCGTACAACATAATTGTAGCAACTTACCCAGAATAATTTCAACTACTCAAACAACATATATCCAGCAACTCAAACAACATGATTTCAACTACTAGAACAACATAATTTCAGCAACTTACCCAACATAACTCAAGTGTCTTTCAAAACATGACTCCAGTAATTCACGCTTCATAATTGCATTCACCTTCTTATGCTAGACTTCTGTGTATACAAGATCCTCTTAGCCAGACACTGACCAACTTTTTACCCCAAGATGGCGTCTCTGTAACGCTAGACTTGAAGCATCATATGAGTCTCGCATGATAGTCCATGGGTCTCAAAAACGCTCCGCTTTGCATGTATTAACAAATTTAATTCAATGATTCTTTCTTGAAAACAGTTGGTAACATTTTTAGTCGGCATTAAACACTTCGAAAATAAATCGACCTCTGCCATTGAAAAAGACACCTTTCAGTTACAGTTACATTCCATAAGTAATGAATTTAGGTCGAAAATTACCATACACTGCATATTACTGGCGAGGAAAATAGCAGGAAACATGCATTTTACCGATTATATATTCTTACGATTATAGGAATGGCTTCACAGCTGCAGGAGTGTCGGTGCTGACGAGGGTCAGGTCTCTGGAGAGCGGCCAAACACCAGTGTTGTCCTCCACGATGCTCGTTATCAGATCGCATAGCATCGATATTGCAGGCTATTCACAACGGTGGCCGAAAGCATGTCATTAGATGCCTACGTGCAGCGCACGAGTCACACTCGCCCGCCACGCTCTCGTGCCGCACTTCACACTTTGATCAGGAGCACATCGCACTTTGATCAAAAGCTACACACTTTGATCGAACACATCAAGGCAGGAATCTGGCTGTCGTGTGAGGGTTTCACACGCGCCCGTCGCCTCTGAAAGCATTCCTCGAGAGCCAGGGATGCCTGCGCTCACCCCGTCTGCGCTGCGACGTTCAAATTTGTTACGCTTGCGCGGCCTCATTTTGCTTTACAACTCTGTGAAATAACGAAAATTGAACACTTGAAAGGAAGTTTTTCATGTTCAATATAGCACGCTTTTCACAACCAAGTTCACCGTTTGCTGAGGGCAATAACATAGCTGTGCCTAACTAGTTTAGATAGCCGTTAAATTCTCCTACTCGATCTAAAATTCTAGCTGCGTACGTAGGTTCTTGATAGAATACAAGGATGTGTTGAAATATCTCTGTGTAAAAACTGCATTTCAATCTTTTCATGGCGGCCACTTACCTATTTTGCTGATGTTTTGAAAATGTCCAAAGTAGCCGTATGCTGTTTGTGCAATGCGTTTAAGCCTAAAAGTTATTTCTGCTCTACGTTCGCCAGTGCTTCAGGGCTTCATGTACCTTATTTTGTACACCTCTTCACACTTTAAGTTGGTTTGCCAGTATCCTTTTGCTTGTAGCGTAGCAAATGTCAAAGAGTTTTAATGAGTGAAATTGGAATTCATAGTCCATCTAAATTCCTTTTTATAGGATGCAATAAATGAAATATTATCACCTAACATGATCGAATTTTTCTTCTAAAAATCGGTAAACAGTTTCTCACGTGCTTACGAACCTTTCTCACCGTCTTTGCTCTCATCGAAGCTCATAGAAGCAAGGCGGCTTGAGGGCGGGGAAGGAAGGGGCTGGCGGTCGGAGGAAAGCTCCCTGGCTTGGTACTTATTTGCATGTGACGAGAAAGCAATTAGCTGTGATTTCAAAAATGGTCGTTTGATGAAATTATACGCTGGAATTCACAGTAAAATTCGATAGCCAGTAATTAAAAGTTGAAAAGTATTTTTAGCCATCGTAAGTGCTAAACAGCTTCCAGCGATCTATTGAACAGGTGACAGTGGCAGTATCAATAACCTAGTTGTAATCAAATAGTGTTTACATGCGTAGAAACTCCGTACCTCATGAATATATTACGAACTTTTCATCACTCATGAAAAAACTCATCTAATCGAAGTTTAAAATTTCTATTTGAGATGAGCATTTATAAATCATATTTTTAGAACGTTCATTTAAAGGACTCGTACGATGACAAATCTGAGTGTTGGCATGGTTATTTTGTAACTGATAGCTCGTTAGATATTCTTGTTGTTTCAGTGTGATGAAGTCGTCAATTTCTTTTAACTGAACATTGATGATGTAGCAATGAGATGTAGTTGTCCATTTATTCCAATCGATGCCTTTGACTCTGGTTTTTAAATGCATGTCATTTGTTGTAGTAGATTAATAAGTTCGAACTAAAAATAACGTTCTTTTGAAGTATTTTAACATCCAGAAAGCATTTTTACCACATATGCACAATTACACATGGATACATAAATTAAGGTGAGCTAAAGCACACAACATTGAATACTATTCCATTTAATTATATATATTGACAGTTGTGGGAAATCGTTACTACAAAATCAAACATTAAAAGAAATCCGCTGATAAAGCTAGTTTTCGTCGAGTTTCATTCAAAGTAAAACAACCACGGATTACAGACAATCACCTTCAGTGTCTGAAAGAAATGAAATACAATAAAAATGTGACACGTTTTTGATTTTTCTGAAAATGTTAGGGAGGATAAAAATCTAAATGGAAATCCGTGTTTGAGGATGAGAGTGAGACAGAGACACACTGATCGTTAAGAGAACGTTTGCGCTAGTTGATCAAATATTTCTGTAACTTCTAGCTATTACAATGATGAAAACATTTTTAGATTGCTTGTTGACAACACTTATAAGACAAGTGAAACATGCTGATTCAGGGTATGAAAACCATTTGTCGCTATCACTCACCGTTAACTCTAGATATACGCCATTAAACATTTACATTTTGCCAGACTAAATTTTTGTTACATGAGTAATAATGAACATAGCATTAGCTAAGAAAATAATGAAATTGAGGTACTTGACATATATCATCTACAGTATTTTTAGTTCAATACACCATATACAAATAAAATATATGCGCACAGAAAATTCTTCCCTAACCTAAGATGTGTTTGGCCTTAATTTCATTGCCGTAGACGTGCGTTTGAGGTGAGTACTTGGTATAACACGCTGAAGTGTTCAACAGTAGTCCGCCAACAGTACTGCACTGCATCGACCTAGATGCCGAGACTCTATCGCCAAAATGTTTGATGAAAACGTTCCACCGTGTCCGTCACTGACTCAGCCTAGGTCTTCGGGACAGAAGTCAAAATGAGAGTCGAGGAGATGAATTTTGAGGGAAATGCTGGCATCTGACTATTTGCGAGCGCTCATGCAGTTCTTCACAACGTTAACGGGTAAGCTGATTCATAATTTCCAAGAAAATTGGCTACAACTGATATAAATGCACCATGTACTGCTTTTAGTATCATTCAGAAAGTTTTTAGTGCTTGTCCGCAATTACCTTCCTTATTTGTGGAACAATGATCATGCCTTTCACTGTCGCATAATTCAACTCTGGAAACTTGTTGCACAGGTACCGAAAAAGATCTGAGTCGTTGTGTTTTGCCTTCACGAAATTCTCCATAAGCTCCAGCTTGAAGTGAAGCGGTGGCAGGACAACTTTCTCATGGTCGATCAACGACACATAAAGGACATTTTTATTTCCTAGCTGCATTCTGTTTCTAATTCGTTAAGGAGGATAGAATACTTAACAGGGACTGATGCATATTTGTTTCCATTGTGTAATAATACGACTTTCAAACTTATTTTAGATGAGTCGATGTACAATAGTCGTGCTTCAATGTTATGTTCCACCCCCAGGCTTGGCATTATACCTTCAACGTTCGAAAATTAGCAAATAGTGTCACTCAATGTAAAGAATTCCACAAGTTCCTCGTGTTTGCGGCAAAAAATTGACGCCGTTGTAACCGCTGCAAGCAAATTAAATTCTTTAGGGCGTGAATCGAGCAGTTCAGCTTGATCTTTTGTTAGCGCGAGGTCCCGTATAAGGCCAGAAAAATCAACATTGTTCATTAAACGAATATCTTCTCCGGACTGGTAGTCAGGGTCATATGTGCTGCTAAAAGAAGAAAGAGAACATTAAATTTACATTTCTTCATCAACTTTAAATTTTCCTAGTGCTATTGGCATTGAACAACTTTCACGACCATGTGGAATTAGCTTAGAAACTAAGGGAACATCTAGATACTTTACAGATGTACGAGGTTTGTAAGAAAACAGAGTGGCATTTGCAAAATAAAAATAACATTCTGTGAAGTGGTCACTTGTATCGTGCCGTGTCATAGGGACTCCGCAAGACATGTGACTGTTCTTCTCTACCTTCCTGATCCAACCATCTCCCTATATCCTTGCGTGCACATGTCAAACAGATGAACTGAGGTGCCCAGTATTTCCATGTATCCACCTTCTAATCATAACACTTTGTAGTGCACACATGCCTTCTCCAGAAATGGTGTAAAAGTCTTCCGATAAGATTTGTGTGCAAGATAGCCGCGCGCATTGCATAAGAGATTTGGTAAATTATGCAATCTTTGAACGCCATGATCTTCTCCTTAAAATGAAACTGAGACATTGAAAAATTTGTAATTTCTATCGTGAATGTTTTGGCACATTACATTAGGTATAACTGTATTCACAGACAATGATAGTATTGTATGACGTCGCATGAAAAATTACTACAAACGTAGGGGGAAAAATATGTGATGAACGGTGTTTCTTGGAAATTAAGTTTTTGTCAATATTTCCAAAACCTGACGTGATGAAGCAAAACAGTGTTTAGATTTGAAATCAGCATAAAAACTACATCAGAAAAAGTGTACACTGTGGCAGATTTCTATGGCTTGGTGTCCCTTCGACAATTGTCGAAGGGACACTTAATAAAATGATTTTAAAATGCTGATCGTTTTCCATGTATGGTCTCTAATAAAAAGCCTGAGAGGAGGAGTCAGTTTCAACGTAGAGAGCTAGCTTTTGGGGAGATTTTAGAAAGCTTTTATCCTACCCGAATTTGACTAAATCTCATAATGCGACTTATGTGTAACACACTTCATCTCTCTTTTCTTTTGGGCCTGGATGGTGAGTGGTTTTAACAGAGTAACGAACAAATTTACGAAAAAATTCACAGCGCTATTGTTCAGTTCATTTTTAAGTGCTTTTAACCTCACGATGCAAATTTTGTGTACCATAGAAATTCATTTAGCAGACAATATCTTTACGATAATAGTTCATTGCTCAACGAAGTTCAAGATTTTAAACAAATTTGATGATTTACTCAAAATTTCAAGCTTTCAATTCAGACTTAATGGCCAAGCAACAGGAGCAGACTGTTTCTTAAGAATTATTTTTCATTCAGTTGTTTGAAACGAACATAAGAACTCACAGCCTACACATCTTATGCAGTCTGCATACACAGCCTGCACACGCAGCCTACACAGCCTGCACACGCAGCCTACACACACCTGCACATGCAGCCTACATAGCCTGCTTACGCAGCCTACACAGCCTGCACACGCAGCCTACACAGCCTGCACACGCAGCTTACACAGCCTGCACACGCAGCCTACATAGCCTGCACACGCAGCCTACACAGCCTGCATCAGCAGCCTACACAGCCTGCACACGCAGCCAGCAAAACAGCGAGACTGTGGAAATGTGTGACGAAGCGATGACACCTATGATGTTTACTTTTTATTACGGAAATACTAGCACATCAGTATAGCAGCACACCAGTATAGCATCACACCAGTATAGCAGCACACCAGTATAGCAGCACACCAGAATAGCAGCACACCAGTATAGCAGCACACAGTATAGCAGCACACCAGTATAGCAGCACACAAGTATAGCAGCACACCAGTATAGCAGCACAGCAGTATAGCATCACACCAGTATAGCAGCACACAAGTATAGCAGCACACCAGTATGGCAGCACACAGTATAGCAGCACAGCAGTATAGCATCACACCAGTATAGCAGCACACCAGTATAGCAGCACACCAGTATAGCAGCACAGCAGTACAGCATCACACCAGTATAGCATCACACCAGTATAGCAGCACACCAGTATAGCAGTACACCAGTATAGCATCACACCAGTATAGCAGCAGACCAGTATAGCATAACACCAGTATAGCAGCAAACCAGTATAGCAGTACACCAGTATAGCATCACACCAGTATAGCAGCACACAAGTATAGCATCACACCAGTATAGCATCACACCAGTATAGCATCACACCAGTATAGCAGCAGACCAGTATAGCATCACACCAGTATAGCATCACACCAGTATAGCAGCAGACCAGTATAGCATCTCACCAGTATAGCAGCAGACCAGTATAGCAGCAGACCAGTATAGCATCACACCAGTATAGCTGCAACCCAGTATAGCAGCACACCAGTATAGCATCACACCAGTATAGCATCACACCAGTATAGCAGCAGACCAGTATAGCATCACACCAGTATAGCATCACACCAGTATAGCAGCAGACCAGTATAGCATCTCACCAGTATAGCAGCACACCAGTATAGAAGCACACCATTATAGCAGCACAGCAGTATAGCATCACACCAGTATAGCATCACACCAGTATAGCAGCACACCAGTATAGCAGCACACCAGTATAGCATCACACCAGTATAGCATCACACCAGTATAGCAGCAGACCAGTATAGCATCACACCAGTATAGCATCACACCAGTATAGCAGCAGACCAGTATAGCATCACACCAGTATAGCAGCACACCAGTATAGCAGCACACCAGTATAGCAGCACAGCAGTATAGCATCACACCAGTATAGCATCACACCAGTATAGCAGCACACCAGTATAGCATCACACCAGTATAGCATCACACCAGTATAGCAGCAGACCAGTATAGCATCACACCAGTATAGCATCACACCAGTATAGCAGAACACCAGTATAGCAGCACAGCAGTATAGCATCACACCAGTATAGCAGCACACCAGTATAGCAGCACAGCAGTATAGCAGCACACCAGTATAGCATCACACCAGTATAGCATCACACCAGTATAGCAGCACACCAGTACAGCAGCACAGCAGTATAGCAGCACACCAGTATAGCAGCACACCAGTATAGCAGCACACCAGTATAGCAGTACACCAGTATAGCATCACACCAGTATAGCAGTACACCAGTATAGCATCACACCAGTATAGCAGCAGACCAGTATAGCATCACACCAGTATAGCAGCACACCAGTATAGCAGTACACCAGTATAGCATCACACCAGTATAGCAGCACACAAGTATAGCATCACACCAGTATAGCAGCACACCAGTATAGCAGCAGACCAGTATAGCAGCAGACCAGTATAGCATCACACCAGTATAGCTGCAACCCAGTATAGCAGCACACCAGTATAGCAGCAGACCAGTATAGCATCACACCAGTATAGCTGCAACCCAGTATAGCAGCACACCAGTATAGCAGCACACCAGTATAGCAGCACACCAGTATAGCATCACGCCAGTATAGCTGCAACCCAGTATTGCAGCACACCAGTATAGCAGCAGACCAGTATAGCAGCAGACCAGTATAGCATCACACCAGTATAGCTGCAACCCAGTATAGCAGCACACCAGTATAGCAGCACACCAGTATAGCATCACACCAGTATAGCTGCAACCCAGTATAGCAGCACACCAGTATAGCAGCAGACCAGTATAGCAGCAGACCAGTATAGCATCACACCAGTATAGCTGCAACCCAGTATAGCAGCACACCAGTATAGCAGCAGACCAGTATAGCATCACACCAGTATAGCTGCAACCCAGTATAGCAGCACACCAGTATAGCAGCACACCAGTATAGCAGCACACCAGTATAGCATCACACCAGTATAGCAGCAGACCAGTATAGCATCACACCAGTATAACTGCAACCCAGTATAGCAGCACACCAGTATAGCAGCACACCAGTATAGCATCACACCAGTATAGCTGCAACCCAGTATAGCAGCACACCAGTATAGCAGCAGACCAGTATAGCAGCAGACCAGTATAGCATCACACCAGTATAGCTGCAACCCAGTATAGCAGCACACCAGTATAGCAGCAGACCAGTATAGCATCACACCAGTATAGCTGCAACCCAGTATAGCAGCACACCAGTATAGCAGCAGACCAGTATAGCATCACACCAGTATAGCTGCAACCCAGTATAGCAGCACACCAGTATAGCAGCACACCAGTATAGCAGCACACCAGTATAGCATCACACCAGTATAGCTGCAACCCAGTATAGCAACACACCAGTATAGCAGCAGACCAGTATAGCAGCAGACCAGTATAGCTGCAACCCAGTATAGCAGCACACCAGTATAGCAGCAGACCAGTATAGCAGCAGACCAGTATAGCTGCAACCCAGTATAGCAGCACACCAGTATAGCAGCAGACCAGTATAGCAGCACACCAGTATAGCTGCAACCCAGTATAGCAGCACACCAGTATAGCAGCAGAGCAGTATAGCAGCAGACCAGTATAGCAGCACACCAGTATAGCATCACACCAGTATAGCTGCACACCAGTATAGCAGCAGACCAGTATAGCAGCAGACCAGTATAGCAGCACACCAGTATAGCATCACACCAGTATAGCTGCAACCCAGTATAGCAGCACACCAGTATAGCAGCACACCAGTATAGCGGTACACCAGTTTAGCAGCACACCAGTATAGCTGCAACCCAGTATAGCAGCACACCAGTATAGCAGCACACCAGTATAGCGGTACAACAGTTTAGCAGCACACCAGTATAGCAGCACACCAGTATAGCAGCACACCAGTATATCAGCACACCAGTATAGCAGCACACCAGTATAGCAGCAGACCAGTATAGCAGCACACCAGTATAGCAGCACACCAGTATAGCAGCACACCAGTATAGCAGCAGACCAGTATAGCAGCACACCAGTATAGCAGCACACCAGTATAGCATCACACCAGTATAGCAGCACACCAGTATAGCAGCACACCAGTATAGCAGCACACCAGTATAGCAGCAGACCAGTATAGCAGCACACCAGTATAGCAGCACACCAGTATAGCGGCACACCAGTATAGCAGCACACCAGTATAGCAGCACACCAGTATAGCAGCAGACCAGTATAGCAGCAGACCAGTATAGCATCACACCAGTATAGCTGCAACCCAGTATAGCAGCACACCAGTATAGCAGCTGACCAGTATAGCATCACACCAGTATAGCTGCAACCCAGTATAGCAGCACACCAGTATAGCAGCACACCAGTATAGCAGCACACCAGTATAGCATCACACCAGTATAGCTGCAACCCAGTATAGCAGCACACCAGTATAGCAGCAGACCAGTATAGCAGCAGACCAGTATAGCATCACACCAGTATAGCTGCAACCCAGTATAGCAGCACACCAGTATAGCAGCACACCAGTATAGCATCATACCAGTATAGCTGCAACCCAGTATAGCAGCACACCAGTATAGCAGCAGACCAGCATAGCAGCAGACCAGTATAGCATCACACCAGTATAGCTGCAACCCAGTATAGCAGCACACCAGTATAGCAGCAGACCAGTATAGCATCACACCAGTATAGCTGCAACCCAGTATAGCAGCACACCAGTATAGCAGCAGACCAGTATAGCATCACACCAGTATAGCTGCAACCCAGTATAGCAGCACACCAGTATAGCAGCACACCAGTATAGCAGCACACCAGTATAGCATCACACCAGTATAGCAGCAGACCAGTATAGCATCACACCAGTATAGCTACAACCCAGTATAGCAGCACACCAGTATAGCAGCACACAGGTATAGCAGCACACCAGTATAGCAGCACACCAGTATAGCAGCACACCAGTATAGCATCACACCAGTATAGCTGCAACCCAGTATAGCAGCACACCAGTATAGCAGCAGACCAGTATAGCAGCAGACCAGTATAGCTGCAACCCAGTATAGCAGCACACCAGTATAGCAGCACACCAGTATAGCGGTACACCAGTTTAGCAGCACACCAGTATAGCAGCACACAAGTATAGCAGCACATCAGTATAGCAGCACACCAGTATAGCAGCACACCAGTATAGCATCACACCAGTATAGCAGCACACCAGTATAGCAGCACACCAGTAGAGCAGCAGACCAGTATAGCAGCACACCAGTATAGCAGCACACCAGTATATCAGCACACCAGTATAGCAGCACACCAGTATAGCAGCACACCAGTATAGCATCACACCAGTATAGCTGCAACCCAGTATAGCAGCACACCAGTATAGCAGCACACCAGTATAGCGGTACAACAGTTTAGCAGCACACCAGTATAGCAGCACACCAGTATAGCAGCACACCAGTATAGCAGCACACCAGTATAGCAGCACACCAGTATAGCAGCAGACCAGTATAGCAGCACACCAGTATAGCAGCACACCAGTATAGCAGCACACCAGTATAGCAGCAGACCAGTATAGCAGCACACCAGTATAGCAGCACACCAGTATAGCATCACACCAGTATAGCTGCAACCCAGTATAGCAGCACACCAGTATAGCAGCACACCAGTATAGCGGTACACCAGTTTAGCAGCACACCAGTATAGCAGCACACCAGTATAGCAGCACACCAGTATAGCAGCACACCAGTATAGCAGCAGACCAGTATAGCAGCACACCAGTATAGCAGTACACCAGTATAGCAGCACACCAGTACAGCAGCACACCAGTATAGCAGCAGACCAGTATAGCAGCAGACCAGTATAGCAGCACACCAGTATAGCAGCACACCTGTATAGCAGCAGACCAGTATAGCAGCAGACCAGTATAGCAGCACACCAGTATAGCAGCACACCAGTATAGCAGCACACCAGTATAGCAGCAGACCAGTATAGCAGCACATCAGTATAGCAGTACACCAGTATAGCAGCACACCAGTACAGCAGCACACCAGTATAGCAGCAGACCAGTATAGCAGCAGACCAGTATAGCAGCACACCAGTATAGCAGCACACCAGTATAGCAGCAGACCAGTATAGCAGCACACCAGTATAGAAGCACACCAGTATAGCAGCACACCAGTATAGCAGCAGACCAGTATAGCAGCAGACCAGTATAGCAGCACACCAGTATAGCAGCAGACCAGTATAGCAGCACACCAGTATAGCAGTACACCAGTATAGCAGCACACCAGTATAGCAGCACACCAGTATAGCAGCACACCAGTATAGCAGCACACCAGTATAGCAGCACACAAGTATAGCAGCACACCAGTATAACAGCACACCAGTATAGCAGCACACCAGCATAGCAGCACACCAGTATAGCAGCACACCAGTATAGCAGCAGACCAGTATAGCAGCACACCAGTATAGCAGCACACCAGTATAGCAGCGCACCAGTATAGCAGCACACCAGTATAGCAGCACACCTGTATAGCAGCACACCAGTATAGCAGCACACCAGTATAACAGCACACAAGTATAGCAGCACACAAGTATAACAGCACACCAGTATAGCAGCACACAAGTATAGCAGCACACCAGTATAGCAGCACACCAGTATAGCAGCACACAAGTATAGCAGCACACAAGTATAGCAGCACACCAGTATAGCAGCACACAAGTATAGCAGCACACCAGTATAGCAGCACACCAGTATAGCAGCACACCAGTATAACAGCACACCAGTATAGCAGCACACCAGTATAGCAGCACACCAGTATAGCAGCACACAAGTATAGCAGCACACCAGTATAGCAGCACACCAGTATAGCAGCACACAAGTATAGCAGCACACCAGTATAGCAGCACACCAGTATAGCAGCACACAAGTATAGCAGCACACCAGTATAGCAGCACACAAGTATAGCAGCACACCAGTATAGCAGCACACCAGTATAACAGCACACCAGTATAGCAGCACACAAGTATAGCAGCACACCAGTATAGCAGCACACCAGTATAGCAGCACACCAGTATAGCAGCACACCAGTATAGCAGCACACAAATATAGCAGCACACCAGTATAGCAGCACACAAGTATAGCAGCACACCAGTATAGCAGCACACCAGTATAGCAGCACACAAGTATAGCAGCACACCAGTATAGCAGCACACCAGTATAGCAGCACACAAGTATAGCAGCACACCAGTATAGCAGCACACCAGTATAGCAGCACACAAGTATAGCAGCACACCAGTATAACAGCACACCAGTATAGCAGCACACCAGTATAGCAGCACACCAGCATACAGTATAGCCAGTGTAGCAGCACACCAGCATACAGTATAGCCAGTATAGCAGCACACCAGCATACAGTATAGCCAGTGTAGCAGCACACCAGCATACAGTATAGCCAGTATAGCAGCACACCAGCATACAGTATAGCCAGTATAGCAGCACACCAGCATACAGTATAGCCAGTGTAGCAGCACACCAGCATACAGTATAGCCAGTATAGCAGCACACCAGCATACAGTATAGCCAGTATAGCTGCACACCAGCATACAGTATAGCCAGTATAGCAGCACACCAGCATACAGTATAGCCAGTGTAGCAGCACACCAGTATACAGTATAGCCAGTGTAGCAGCACACCAGCATACAGTATAGCCAGTATAGCAGCACACCAGCATACAGTATAGCCAGTATAGCAGCACACCAGCATACAGTATAGCCAGTATAGCAGCACACCAGTATACAGTATAGCCAGTGTAGCAGCACACCAGCATACAGTATAGCCAGTATAGCAGCACACCAGCATACAGTATAGCCAGTATAGCAGCACACCAGCATACATTATAGCCAGTATAGCAGCACACCAGACAGTAAAGCCAGTATAGCAGCACACCAGCATACAGTATAGCCAGTATAGCAGCACACCAGCATACAGTATAGCCAGTGTAGCAGCACACCAGCATACAGTATAGCCAGTATAGCAGCACACCAGCATACAGTATAGCCAGTATAGCAGCACACCAGTATACAGTATAGCCAGTGTAGCAGCACACCAGCACACAGTATAGCCAGTATAGCAGCACACCAGCATACAGTATAGCCAGTATAGCAGCACACCAGCATACAGTATAGCCAGTGTAGCAGCACACCAGCATACAGTATAGCCAGTATAGCAGCACACCAGCATACAGTATAGCCAGTGTAGCAGCACACCAGCATACAGTATAGCCAGTATAGCAGCACACCAGCATACAGTATAGCCAGTATAGCAGCACACCAGCATACAGTATAGCCAGTATAGCAGCACACACGCATACAGTATAGCCAGTGTAGCAGCACACCAGTATACAGTATAGCCAGTGTAGCAGCACACCAGTATACAGTACAGCCAGTGTAGCAGCACACCAGCATGCAGTATAGCCAGTGTAGCAGCACACCAGCATACAGTATAGCCAGTGTAGCAGCACACCAGCATACAGTATAGCCAGTATAGCAGCACACCAGCATACAGTATAGCCAGTGTAGCAGCACACCAGCATACAGTATAGCCAGTATAGCAGCACACCAGCATACAGTATAGCCAGTATAGCAGCACACCAGCATACAGTATAGCCAGTATAGCAGCACACCAGCATACAGTATAGCCAGTGTAGCAGCACACCAGCATACAGTATAGCCAGTGTAGCAGCACACCAGCATGCAGTATAGCCAGTGTAGCAGCACACCAGCATACAGTATAGCCAGTGTAGCAGCACACCAGCATACAGTATAGCCAGTATAGCAGCACACCAGCATACAGTATAGCCAGTGTAGCAGCACACCAGCATACAGTATAGCCAGTATAGCAGCACACCAGCATACAGTATAGCCAGTGTAGCAGCACACCAGTATACAGTATAGCCAGTGTAGCAGCACACCAGTATACAGTATAGCCAGTGTAGCAGCACACCAGCATACAGTATAGCCAGTATAGCAGCACACCAGCATACAGTATAGCCAGTGTAGCAGCACACCAGTATACAGTATAGCCAGTGTAGCAGCACACCAGCATACAGTATAGCCAGTATAGCAGCACACCAGCATACAGTATAGCCAGTGTAGCAGCACACCAGTATACAGTATAGCCAGTGTAGCAGCACACCAGCATACAGTATAGCCAGTATAGCAGCACACCAGCATATAGTATAGCCAGTGTAGCAGCACACCAGCATACAGTATAGCCAGTGTAGCAGCACACCAGCATACAGTATAGCCAGTGTAGCAGCACACCAGCATACAGTATAGCCAGTATAGCAGCACACCAGCATACAGTATAGCCAGTATAGCAGCACACCAGCATACAGTATAGCCAGTATAGCAGCACACCAGCATACAGTATAGCCAGTGTAGCAGCACACCAGCATGCAGTATAGCCAGTATAGCAGCACACCAGCATACAGTATAGCCAGTGTAGCAGCACACCAGCATACAGTATAGCCAGTGTAGCAGCACACCAGCATACAGTATAGCCATTATAGCAGCACACCAGCATACAGTATAGCCAGTGTAGCAGCACACCAGTATACAGTATAGCCAGTGTAGCAGCACACCAGTATACAGTATAGCCAGTGTAGCAGCACACCAGTATACAGTATAGCCAGTGTAGCAGCACACCAGTATACAGTATAGCCAGTGTAGCAGCACACCAGCATACAGTATAGCCAGTGTAGCAGCACACCAGCGTACAGTATAGCCAGTGTAGCAGCACACCAGCATACAGTATAGCCAGTGTAGCAGCACACCAGTATACAGTATAGCCAGTGTAGCAGCACACCAGCATACAGTATAGCCAGTATAGCAGCACACCAGCATACAGTATAGCCAGTGTAGCAACACACCAGTATACAGTATAGCCAGTGTAGCAGCACACCAGTATACAGTATAGCCAGTGTAGCAGCACACCAGTATACAGTATAGCCAGTGTAGCAGCACACCAGTATACAGTATAGCCAGTGTAGCAGCACACCAGCGTACAGTATAGCCAGTGTAGCAGCACACCAGCATACAGTATAGCCAGTGTAGCAGCACACCAGTATACAGTATAGCCAGTGTAGCAGCACACCAGCATACAGTATAGCCAGTATAGCAGCACACCAGCATACAGTATAGCCAGTATAGCAGCACACCAGTATACAGTATAGCCAGTATAGCAGCACACCAGCATACAGTATAGCCAGTGTAGCAGCACACCAGTATACAGTATAGCCAGTATAGCAGCACACCAGTATACAGTATAGCCAGTGTAGCAGCACACCAGTATACAGTATAGCCAGTGTAGCAGCACACCAGTATACAGTATAGCCAGTGTAGCAGCACACCAGCATACAGTATAGCCAATATAGAAGCACACCAGCATGCAGTATAACCAGTATAGCAGCACACCAGCATATACAGTATAGCCAGTATAGCAGCACACCAGCATACAGTATAGCCAGTGTAGCAGCACACCAGCATACAGTATAGCCAGTATAGCAGCACACCAGCATACAGTATAGCCAGTATAGCAGCACACCAGCATACAGTATAGCCAGTGTAGCAGCACACCAGTATACAGTATAGCCAGTATAGCAGCACACCAGCATACAGTATAGCCAGTATAGCAGCACACCAGCATACAGTAAAGCCAGTATAGCAGCACACCAGCATACAGTATAGCCAGTATAGCAGCACACCAGCATACAGTATAGCCAGTGTAGCAGCACACCAGCATACAGTATAGCCAGTGTAGCAGCACACCAGCATACAGTATAGCCAGTATAGCAGCACACCAGCATACAGTATAGCCAGTATAGCAGCACACCAGCATACAGTATAGCCAGTGTAGCAGCACACCAGCATACAGTATAGCCAGTATAGCAGCACACCAGCATACAGTATAGCCAGTATAGCAGCACACCAGCATACAGTATAGCCAGTGTAGCAGCACACCAGTATACAGTATAGCCAGTATAGCAGCACACCAGCATACAGTATAGCCAGTATAGCAGCACACCAGCATACAGTATAGCCAGTGTAGCAGCACACCAGTATACAGTATAGCCAGTATAGCAGCACACCAGCATACAGTATAGCCAGTATAGCAGCACACCAGCATACAGTATAGCCAGTATAGCAGCACACCAGCATACAGTATAGCCAGTATAGCAGCACACCAGCATACAGTATAGCCAGTGTAGCAGCACACCAGCATACAGTATAGCCAGTGTAGCAGCACACCAGCATACAGTATAGCCAGTATAGCAGCACACCAGCATACAGTATAGCCAGTATAGCAGCACACCAGCATACAGTATAGCCAGTGTAGCAGCACACGAGTATACAGTATAGCCAGTATAGCAGCACACCAGCATACAGTATAGCCAGTATAGCAGCACACCAGCATACAGTATAGCCAGTATAGCAGCACACCAGCATACAGTATAGCCAGTATAGCAGCACACCAGCATACAGTATAGCCAGTGTAGCAGCACACCAGCACACAGTATAGCCAGTGTAGCAGCACACCAGCATACAGTATAGCCAGTATAGCAGCACACCAGCATACAGTATAGCCAGTGTAGCAGCACACCAGCATACAGTATAGCCAGTATAGCAGCACACCAGCATACAGTATAGCCAGTATAGCAGCACACCAGCATACAGTATAGCCAGTGTAGCAGCACACCAGCATACAGTATAGCCAGTGTAGCAGCACACCAGCATACAGTATAGCCAGTGTAGCAGCACACCAGCATACAGTATAGCCAGCATAGCAGCACACCAGCATACAGTATAGCCAGTGTAGCAGCACACCAGCATACAGTATAGCCAGTATAGCAGCACACCAGCATACAGTATAGCTAGTGTAGCAGCACACCAGCATACAGTATAGCCAGTGTAGCAGCACACCAGCATACAGTATAGCCAGGGTAGCAGCACACCAGCATACAGTATAGCCAGTATAGCAGCACACCAGCATACAGTATAGCCAGTGTAGCAGCACACCAGCATACAGTATAGCCAGTGTAGCAGCACACCAGCATACAGTATAGCCAGTATAGCAGCACATCAGCATACAGTATAGCCAGTGTAGCAGCACACCAGCATACAGTATAGCCAGTATAGCAGCACACCAGCATACAGTATAGCCAGTGTAGCAGCACACCAGCATACAGTATAGCCAGTATAGCAGCACACCAGCATACAGTATAGCCAGTGTAGCAGCACACCAGCATACAGTATAGCCAGTATAGCAGCACACCAGCATACAGTATAGCCAGTGTAGCAGCACACCAGCATGCAGTATAGCCAGTATAGCAGCACACCAGCATACAGTATAGCCAGTGTAGCAGCACACCAGCATGCAGTATAGCCAGTAGTGCAGCACACCAGCATACAGTATAGCCAGTGTAGCAGCACACCAGCATGCAGTATAGCCAGTATAGCAGCACACCAGCATACAGTATAGCCAGTGTAGCAGCACACCAGCATGCAGTATAGCCAGTATAGCAGCACACCAGCATACAGTATAGCCAGTGTAGCAGCACACCAGCATACAGTATAGCCAGTGTAGCAGCACACCAGCATACAGTATAGCCAGTGTAGCAGCACACCAGCATACAGTATAGCCAGTATAGCAGCACACCAGCATACAGTATAGCCAGTATAGCAGCACACCAGCATACAGTATAGCCAGTATAGCAGCACACCAGCATACAGTATAGCCAGTATAGCAGCACACCAGCATACAGTATAGCCAGTGTAGCAGCACACCAGCATACAGTATAGCCAGTATAGCAGCACACCAGCATACAGTATAGCCAGTGTAGCAGCACACCAGCATACAGTATAGCCAGTATAGCAGCACACCAGCATACAGTATAGCCAGTATAGCAGCACACCAGCATACAGTATAGCCAGTGTAGCAGCACACCAGCATACAGTATAGCCAGTATAGCAGCACACCAGCATACAGTATAGCCAGTGTAGCAGCACACCAGCATACAGTATAGCCAGTATAGCAGCACACCAGCATACAGTATAGCCAGTATAGCAGCACACCAGCATACAGTATAGCCAGTGTAGCAGCACACCAGCATACAGTATAGCCAGTATAGCAGCACACCAGCATACAGTATAGCCAGTGTAGCAGCACACCAGCATACAGTATAGCCAGTGTAGCAGCACACCAGCATACAGTATAGCCAGTATAGCAGCACACCAGCATACAGTATAGCCAGTATAGCAGCACACCAGCATACAGTATAGCCAGTATAGCAGCACACCAGCATACAGTATAGCCAGTGTAGCAGCACACCAGCATGCAGTATAGCCAGTATAGCAGCACACCAGCATACAGTATAGCCAGTGTAGCAGCACACCAACATACAGTATAGCCAGTATAGCAGCACACCAGCATACAGTATAGCCAGTGTAGCAGCACACCAGCATACAGTATAGCCAGTATAGCAGCACACCAGCATACAGTATAGCCAGTGTAGTAGCACACCAGCATACAGTATAGCCAGTATAGCAGCACACCAGCATACAGTATAGCCAGTATAGCAGCACACCAGCATACAGTATAGCCAGTATAGCAGCACACCAGCATACAGTATAGCCAGTGTAGCAGCACACCTGCATACAGTATAGCCAGTATAGCAGCACACCAGCATACAGTATAGCCAGTATAGCAGCACACCAGCATACAGTATAGCCAGTGTAGCAGCACACCAGCATACAGTATAGCCAGTATAGCAGCACACCAGCATACAGTATAGCCAGTGTAGCAGCACACCAGCATACAGTATAGCCAGTATAGCAGCACACCAGCATACAGTATAGCCAGTGTAGCAGCACACCAGCATACAGTATAGCCAGTATAGCAGCACACCAGCATACAGTATAGCCAGTGTAGCAGCACACCAGCATACAGTATAGCCAGTATAGCAGCACACCAGCATACAGTATAGCCAGTATAGCAGCACACCAGCATACAGTATAGCCAGTATAGCAGCACACCAGCATACAGTATAGCCAGTGTAGCAGCACACCAGCATACAGTATAGCCAGTATAGCAGCACACCAGCATACAGTATAGCCAGTGTAGCAGCACACCAGCATACAGTATAGCCAGTATAGCAGCACACCAGCATACAGTATAGCCAGTATAGCAGCACGCCAGCATACAGTATAGCCAGTGTAGCAGCACACCAGCATACAGTATAGCCAGTATAGCAGCACACCAGCATACAGTATAGCCAGTATAGCAGCACACCAGCATACAGTATAGCCAGTGTAGCAGCACACCAGCATGCAGTATAGCCAGTGTAGCAGCGGACCAGTGTAACGACGAATAAAAGAGCATAACAAATCGCTTTAATAGGAATCACATTTAATAAAAAAGAGCGTTTCGACCATTTTTTTTTGTAGTAAAATCACCCGCAAAGATGGCCGTTTTCAAAGTCCTGTTTTTTTTGCAAGTAAACATTCACTGGCCTAGGAATTGGTTTCTTTAGTTTCTACCCATTTATATTTAACGTTGACATTGTCAAAACATTACTCTCGAGGGCCCACAGTGTCTGCTCTTCATTTCATGTCATTCATAGCGAATTCGAGTTTTTGAAATTATTTTTTTGTCAAAATGGTTTACCTTCAAGACTGGTAACTTCATGTGTCAAGAATTTTTTAAATCAAAATTTTTATTCCCGCGTACCATTACCTACAGTTCGTAAGAAATAATTTTATTTTTCATTTCCGTTCTTTGGCAAGCAGTCTGAGAAGCTCAAAAAGGGTCTTTACCTGCTGCTGTCTGAGTAATTTTTACTGTGGACTTTAAAGTGGTATTGGTTAATGTGTGTAGAACAGGGTCCCATTTTAATTACAAGGACAAACTACCTAATGGCATGCTCTCCTCTCTCATTTATAAACATTGTTGTGCACGATGTGCGTCAGAATACGTGGGTTCGACTATCCGAGCCCTGGATATTCGTGCGGCTGAGCATGCCGGTAATAGTTTTAGAACCAAACATTTACTCTCTCCCCCTTCCCAATCTGCTGTTCGCTCTCATGCAGAGAGTTGTTACCTCTCAGTTCGGCTAGATGATTTTAAAGTAATTTCTTCTATATCAGGTGCAATAAACCTTCTAATTTTACAATCCCTGTTCATTTTAAAAGCTAAACCTGTTTTAAATAACACACAATCAGCCTTCCCTCTGCAATTAATGTAGTCTCTCTCTGTCTTATTTTATTCATAAATTCGACCGATGAATGTATTTTGACTCCGTTTCAACTCTTCAATTATGTGTATTTTTTCAGAAAGTTGAGAATGACCAACAAATTGGTCGTAACGTTCTTTTTTATCATTGAAATGTTTCTAAAGAAATATGATTCCAATTAAAACGATTTTCTTCGCTCTTTTATTCATCGTTAGGCTTTGTGAAAAGCAAAACATTTACTTTTATCGGACCAGTATAGCTTCTTACCAGTACAGTAGCAGACCGGTAAATATGAAATATATCAGGTAGGTACCTTTCAGTCATGTTCCGTGAAGGCATCGAGAGTCAGGGATCTTATCTGTAATTGCCAATGTCACACCTAAGTCATGTTTCTAATTATCAACGTGTACAAATGCTTTGCCAACATTTATGAAAGTAACTCCACAGAGTGTACACGGATATTTGATTTTGTTCGCACAAGGGAATAGTAGCTTCAGGAAATAGTTTAGCGAGTTCTAGAACCTAGGTAATATATAGCACACCAGTATGCAATTCTTCCTACAGGCTTCGAAACGATGAAAATCAGGACCTTACGATGGTCGCCAGTGAACTTCTTTTCCTTCTTGCGCGTAATGATTTGGACGCTTGGTAGGTCAAATGAGTTATTCATCTAATGTCTTGAAGTGCTCGTCATATATGTATATAGTTCGTTATTTCCCCCATTGTAAGCAATTATTCTGTACCAAATACGTAATACAGCCAAAACGCCTCGCTATTTTAATGCTGGTATTGCATTTTTCGGAATTTTTTGTTCCAAGTCATTTACAGATCATAATGTCTGCAGAGTTTAATTTATATTAAATCATTTCAAAAAACAGAAATTTTTCAATAAATCAATACTTCTAAAATATATAATGATTCTTCTGTACGAATAATTGTGTCTTCTTATTTGATTGATGATTTTATACGCGTGTATTATGTTTAAAACCATTTTAATACAAAAAAGGTCTTCGACTTCATTTTTAAATACTCACTAACGTACAAAAAAGTGGAATCACACAAACACTAAATTGTAAGGAATGCGTAAAAATATTTGAAATTGCTGCGTGTACGAATAATTTCCTTGGTATCTGTATGAAAATTTTTTAAGGAATTTTCTACATTGTCGTTAAGATTTCGTCAGGAGAATGTGTTATTTTTTGAAGTTTTTATCGGCGTTGAAAGATGTGTTTGCCGGATTATAAGATTTTAAAAAGCGATTTATCAAATCAGCATTTGTTAGCACATTTTTGTGGCTTAAATCTGCTGTAGACGGGGTGTATAATTACAGTCAAACTGATCTCATGTGAGGCAAAATTGCCGCTACAGCATCCACGCAGACACAAGCGGCAGAGGCACGTCAGCCAACTCAGCCACTTCCTGCGACCTGCGGGGCCGTGCTGTGATGCCTTTCGTTCATCTACGAGGGACCGAAAACAAATTTAGCCGCCAAATATCGATGAGTTTGGATCTTTATATCTTTAGAATGAATGTTTCCCTCAATTATGTCATCTCAGTTTCATGTGAAATTGTTCGGTTCTTTAGAAAAGTTTTTGACCTTGCAATCACTAACAGGAAAGTTCATGACGCATGTACCAGTGTATAAAAGTATATTTACATCCAAAATAATTCCTATCTGAAAAATATCATAAGACCAAAAAAAATAATGCAAAATCTAAAAATTAATTTCCTGAATATTCTATCAGCAGCTCACGCTTCAGATCTTGCTTTGCTGCAACGGAGGAAACAAACCAAACCTTACCGCTTCTTCAGCCTTCTTTGTTTGCCAGTCTTCCTGTGAGCGGAATTTTGACCCTACCGTTTTGTTCGGCCCTCAGAAGCATTGTTTGAGAGCATCAACCGCGTCCATGTAAATGCTATTACCAATTTTGGGCCTAGAAATGGTCTCTTTTGAGTGGCCATTGTCCACTGCTACTTTGCCTGCGATCGAACATCTGAGATGTATGGCAGTCCTCACTCGAAATGCTCAATAATTTTAGCTACCTGGACTCACACATCAGTTGCAGTCGAGTGTAACAACACCTCATCTACACCCCTTGGTGTCTTGCTGTGTACCAGCGCAGTGATCAGCCATGGATACTCTGCAATGACAACTCAATAAACTGCAGAATATTTGTAGGGACCCAACCTAGTGCAGTGTCCTGTGCTGCCTAGTATGTGCTTATAGTTACAAGCATCAGTGGCGAAGAAAGTGTTGTGAGAATAATTTTCCTCAGATATTATAAATGAGTAAAGAGACTAAAATTACCGAAACTCAAATTCGGTTTTATTTCCTAATTTTTATCATTTGGGCAAAAAAAGAAGGGGCTTAAAAACTGGATCGATGACATGTATTCCCAGATGTACAAGTGGTTACAGTTAGGTGATAGTAAGATGCTCGCATATAACTTAGAGTTTCATACATTTCGGATTGTTCACTTTCGAACCCTCAGCTCTGGTTTTGAAAAAGCTCCTAGCCGAGCATTATGCATCCGTGTTATGTTGTAGTATAGCATCAACGCTATACTGAAAGTATTTACATCAATACTACCTTGCAGCCAGCATCAACCCCGTTGAATAATGCACCAATGAGACTTTGCAGAGCGCATCCATCCTGTTTTGCTGAATACAACATTGAGGCGTCTAAACATACATCAATGATGAGATTATAGTAAAATGAGATCACAATTTTATTCACAATAAAATTAAAAGAACTTACAAAGCTAGGAAAGTCAACGATCGACAGTTGTAGGGAGTCATCAAAACGTATCGCTGAGAGAATCAAAGGTGGAACATAAAATGCAGAATATTTTACACTATTTTGAAGTATCCCGCACCCTCGACAGAGAGAGGGAGCAGGCAGCATGATGCTGCGCTCAGCATACCGAGCAGCCAAGAGCGCAGCCCGCCGTCCCTTGCCAAGCGGCCAAGCAATCTTGACAAACGACGTCGCTTGGCTTGCGGAGCACTTGATGTCGCCGCCTGATTAAGCTGAGATTACGCGCGGATTACCTCAGTAATACTGCGTCTTAATACAGGATTACTGCCGCAATTCCGCTGACCGAGTGGCTTGTTAGTGCGACTGCCTCATGTAAATGTTTGCGCAGGACGCTGACGCGCGCGTGCATAACACGGAGCCCGGGCCGACTTTTGCCCCGACTCGAGTTGATCATTCTTTAATCATTCTTTGCGGGGATTGCACCAGGAAATGAAATGCCGGATGATTAATGATGGTGATTAATGAATGATGCACTTGCGAGTGAGATGTATTCATAATGACCTGCACATTCTCGGAAATTTAAGCGAAGGAAGTTCTTGAAGAGAATCAGGAGAATGTGGTCTTTTTTAAAGTTTTCTCGGCGTTGAAAGATGTGTTTGCCGGATTATAAGATTTAAAAAAGCGATTTATCAAATCAGCATTTGGTAGCACATGTTTGTGGCGTAAATCTGCTGTAGACGGGGCGTATAATTACAGTCAAACTGATCTCATGTGCGGCAAAATTGAAAGTGAATGCGATAGCAATAAAAAGCAATTCACGGTCCATTTCATTTCGGGATTTGTTTACTTCTTATTTTATACTTTCACTCTGTAATTTATTAGTATCTTTACTGCAACAGGATTATTAATACAGTTACAGTATTGGGCTCTGAAGTATTTACACCGTGTTCAATTAAATATGGAAAATGATCATTTTGCATTAAAATACTGCATCATAGTATGAAATACCCGTAATACTTTCACTTCCAACTGTTTTCGTAATAGAAAACATGTATTTTAGCTGAACTTTCTTTATCCTTGAACGCAGCATATTTAGTCACGGGAATATTTATTAACTTAATTTTTCTTAGACACAAAAGCTCATTTCGAAGTCTATCAACCTAACTACTGACCATAAACATACTGTTTCACTAGTAAAATTAATGCTACGTGCATGAACTCGGTTTCACTTAAATAGAATATTCATGAGCATAATATTCAAAAGACGCAAATAAATAATTTCCTGACATGCTGTTTAATAAGGTAAGGAAGAATACAAAACGTCAGCCGCCACGTAGGAGTACATCTGAGTTTCAAACTCATTGACTTCTACCAGCTCTGCAGCGCTCGTCCGTCTGACACGCGGGTCTGACCTTAGCTGTCGGAAACGTCTGGCGAACTGAGCGATTTTCACCCTGATTAGAAGTAACAACAGTACATTACACAGAGATATCAGTGTTTCGCGATGCTCTTTGCAGGACTTTCAAGTTTCTTTTAAGAGTAACACTTCTACAAGTGTGAGGATTCTCTCAGAAAATCACGAGCAGGTTTGCACTCGGATGACTAACTTGAAGATTCAGAATCAAAAATGTCTCGAGAACTCCATTGGCTTTTGCAGCCACGCATTAACTTTCGTTGAAGTCTTGCTTAAAAATGTGATTAATCAACCCTCGCATTGGAATCAGTCGATCATTCCAACTGCAGGGCATGAAGGTTCATCTCTATCATTGAGCGTAATTAATCATACCTGGTATTTCACTTGATTAAATGGTCCGGATCATTGAATGAATGACAGAATTATTTTATACCTAAGCGCCATTTCTTCAAGTTTTCTCACGAATTCAACGTCGAAGTTATTGCACCAGTGCCTCTTAATATATTGATCCAAGGTCCACTGTTTTACTTAGCCCCAGTCCATCAATGCTGAGTTATTTCACCTGTGCTGTAGCTCAATAATTGCATGGAAAAATTGGCCTGTCGTTTCCATGTGCATTCGAAGATGACTTCAGTAATTATTATCCATGACTCTTAGAAATACCCAAAGAGTTGCATCCATACTTGCGTGAGACATGCTATTCACGAACAAAGAAGTGTTCTTATTCTAGGTGCCACTTTTTTCTTCAGTTACAAATAACTACACGATCCAGGGAAACTACATGCAAATTGCATCCATTCTTCAAACTGATGACCTCTGCACCTCAATACCGTACAAGCAACGTCCCACAGCAGTTACTACGAATGTATGTTCCTAGCTGTGTACTTGTGCAAATTAAATCCTGTCATGTATTGGGACACCCGATGGAAGTCCAGAGAGAAAGTTTCAGCAGAAGTGCCTGCGCCTTTGTTGTTTTTCTTCGGATGTCATTCATGTTATCAGGGCTCTCTAAAAAAGGAGCGGCGGGAGAGAAGGAAAAAAGTCATTATGAGTATAATAAGCAAACCACTACATTAACGATCTAATTCTCGTTTTAGCGAAACAATGACACCGGATGCACATTGTAAATGTGTCAACATGCTAAGTGTCATGGTTGTGTGTGGAAGTCGATTCTATAATGGCTTTGGACGAGAGTGAAAAAATTAAAAAAAAAGCACCAATGAGAGTTGGACATAAAAATAAATTTCTGCGTGTCATAACGGCGGGCAAAAACTATCTGAGCAACACAGCAAGCAAAATTTTCAGTGCTAGGAAGGACTTTTCTCAGTGTATCCTTAAAAACTGCACTCACTTTTTGACGGCGAAGGAATTTTGTTTTGATCTTAGGTGTTTATTGACATAAAGACAATTTAAATCATCGGAAAAATCATTAAATTTTACAAAACTTATTTTCAAAGAACAAAACATTGTTGCACCTGGAATAAAAACATAAATGACAACAGTAGTAATTAAAGGATGAGTTCATTTTTTTAGGACACTGGGTTAACACCTCCCATTATATTGAGAAAAGTAATAATACACGCAGCCCTGAATGTAGATGGTGTTCAAATATTAGACAATTAGCTTGACAATTGCTCTCCAGCGTGGAAGCTGCAAAATCTTCGTTTAAATTCATACGTTTCTTAGAAATGCTGTTGGCAAAAATATTAGGTATAAGGAAATAAAACAAATTGTTGTTATTTGAAAACAGCACATTTTATGCGCTTGAGACTCGTGTTTGATTTTATGAAGTAAAGCATGATAATTGTAAAAGATATATAGTAATGCTTGCATCTATTCGCAGGTAACAATTTCTAATTTTTTATTACTCAGACTAAAAACACGAGTTTGTTGAGTTTGATATTTGCTATATTGAAACGGGTAACGAACAAACTATGTATAGTTAAAATTTAAAAATAACCCAAAGATATAATAAGCAGTACAAAAAGGATGTTGTTGACGGTCACCATGATTATCTAATCCTGTTATGAGTGAGCAAAATGAATTTTACAAGAACACGTAGCAATCTAAATGTCCTTCAATGGCCATAATGCTAATTCTACTATATTTTACATTGGAAAAAATTGCTTCACCTGAAAACAACGAGTACAGTATAATATATAAGGTGTGGCTGAAGTGAACAGTGCACGCATTACCTGATACGTACACACCTTCAGTCAAAACTGAGGGTGGTGCTTTTTTATTTGTGTTACCATACTTGAAGGTTTTCGTGAGATATGTATTCAAACATGTACGAATTTACTTTTTCTTACCCTATTCATTACTTGCACATCACATATAATTTTATTAACTAGTAAACCACAACAGAGATTGAAAAAGTGAAAACTTTACGCAATGCTTAATAAAATAACCCAGAAAAAAGTTTTCTACAGAAATCTTTTCACAATTAAAATCACAGTTTTCCGGCTGTTTTCTTTGATTTCGCAGCTCATGAAATAAAATTAAAACCACTAAAGAGTTGAGCATCTCACATGATTAGGCGATAGCGTATACTGCGAGTGGCGCATGAGAAGTGCTCGCCACGGCAACAGCTAACATTGAACACAGAAGGCACCTGTTGAGCGTGCTGAGGTGATGTTCTCTGTGACCAGGAAGCGCTTATTACAGGCACAGCCACTGATCCCATGTTGTTGAGAACGCGTTGAAATTCGTCGATTCATTTAAGATTATTATGCAGCGGTAGCAGCGGCCTGTCCCGGGACAAAGACAGCGCCTGCTTAAGACTCTGAAGGTCTTTGTAAGGACCTTAGCGCGGAGCCTGCGACTCTTCAGACCTGGACTTACGTGTCGATATCCCCGCGCACAATAGGGTAGGTCTCGGCCCAAACAGACAATGCTTCAAGACGCTCTACTGCAGACGAAGCACAATGGAGGCTTCTCGAGCACAATGCCGCTCACAATGGAGAACATGAGTGCTCACAATGCCCAGCCTATAGGTTACATAAGGTTCTCAGTATCCATGCACTCGCATATTCTCTGAGAAATATTAGCGGCTATAATGGAGATGGTGCGTGGCAGCTACAGTGAATTTGTCCGTGCGCCCACGCATCGAAATTAAACTTTGACTTTATCAACGCAAAATTAAGCAGATCTTCGGTATCACATATTTTTCAGAGCTTTTTGCAACTGAATTTACGTTTGGTTGGTTCTATGGGGTTTCATCAAGTTATTATTTAACATGTTCTTTCAAGTGAAACATCGCCTTGGTGCGCATCTTCAACCTCAGCTTTTAATAAAATACCGTTTCGATAAATACTCTCAAACTAGAAATTTACTTGTCCCCTGGTAGCAAGATGAATTCTCCAACGCCTTGAATAGAATATATTGAAATAAATTCACAAGTTTATTGTCATAGAAAATGAAGTTTGATTTGACAATTCTTGCCGTGTAATGCATCAAATAAATGGCTGCACACAGAGCGAGCAAAACGATCTCAACGAGACAAAGTTCCCTGTCCTACACATCAGCACGTCAAACTTGACGGCATGCGATAAATTAATCTATCTTCACAATCGCAACCAATATATACATTTTTGTTAGGAATCGTTTTAAGACCACGAAAAGCTGACAAATACGATTCTCTATAAATAAAGTGCCTGGACATAAGTAATTGCCCAAATTTATTTTCGGCTAAATTGGTAAATTCAGGACTTTAGTTTGAGGTGAATACAACAACGTATATATACAGGACAGCGTGTAGTTACAGGAATGATTGACTACAACAATGACAAACTTAATGATAACTAGAAAAATCTAAGCAAATAAATGTCATGGACTATAAAGAATTTGGGTAACATTGAAAGCATGTTAAATATATTTTTCCCAAATTTGAACATCCAGAATAAAAAGTTTAGTAAAGCTTAGAGAAACTTCCATGCATAAAAAAAGTTATCTAAATATAATACCCATGCGCAGGCTGTAACTTCTGAAGTATCCAAAATTCAAAAAACCTTGAGGCTGCTCCTGTGTTTTCGGGTAGGTACAAAATATCCCTAAAGATTTACCACCACGTGAGATGCTCAGATCGGGTGAATATTTAGTGAAAAAGGCCTACCAAAATACTTTCTAAAATTTGCTTCTTTACCCAGTTTTACTTTTTCGCCGCCTGCATGCATATTTTTTGCCGGCCAAGTAATTAAATCGCTTAGGTGGCGAAAAACATGCATGTTCTGGCGAGAAAGTTTGACTGGGGAAAGGCTCTTGCTTATGAAAATTTGAAAGAAACATTCATGACACATTCACATTCGACGGAGTTTGGGTGGAAGCATTGCATTAAACACAACACTTCTTTCGCAGCCACTGGCATATCTGATCGATAGGAAAATCAGTAAAGTGACAAGGATTAATTTTGTCTGCATTGGATTCTAAAGCAAGTACTTACATTTGCGACAAAGTGGACAAAAACTGCTCACGATGTAAAGTGATGGAATGGTGGTAAATTTCTAGGAGCACCTGGTCTGGCTTAGCTGCTTGTATTATCTCCAGATATTTTGAATTTATATGGAACGTAGCTCACAGAATTGATGCCAAGGTAACCAAAAGTCAAACAGCCATGATGGTCGCCCCCAGATGCCCAAATCTGAACATAGCGAAATGAAGAGCTCCCCTTCCTTCCATGCCGCTGATTGTATTGCACTCCCAAGCAATTAATGTGGCACTTAAATTACTGAGACATTCTCACACGGAGGTGCACATGGACTGCTGGTGCAATTAGCTCAGAGATAATACCGCTGATAATTTTTGTAAGCTTAAACTTAAATCAAATCCACCGGATGTTCGCACAATATTTTGTTGCTTGGAAAAAGTGGATTTTTATGGCGCTGGGGTGTAAAATTAAGAAGAGAATTTTTACAATGATAATGCATATACGATGCATCGAGGTGAATTTCATAACTTCATCTTTTTGATACGTTGATCTTTATTTGTGTCCAAAACAAATCAATTTATGCATACAAGTTCGTATAACCTACCGCTTTAACCCATTACAGCGTGTGAAATATTCACAATTATTTTCGTAACGTTCACAAATAAGTTCAAATCAAACTTATAACTCAATACAAAATCTATGAGCAATTTAAACTCAAACATTCTATGGCAAGAATTAACTGAAACTAACGTTTGAGTGTTGAAACCCTAAGTGTCGGAACCCGTACACACCGTAAAGCGCAGTTTCGAATGAACGAAGCTTCTCTTTGAGGGCGCGGTGTTTCGCGCCCTGATGCAGTTTTCTGTCCGTCCTGTTGCAGGCCACGGCAAAAGAAACCCTGAGAGCTGGAGATCAGTATATCAACGATACAAAAAATGCCCATAGAGCGGCTCAGGAAGCGAGAGAGAGGAGAGTTTTGAGTGTGAAGAAGGCTTTGATGTGGGGAGAGCAGAGCGCAAGTAGCTCGCATTCTGGGTGTGAAATCGAGTTTAATTTGTCATGCTCAAAAATACCAGAGAAATCCTTCCACAGACGCGGTACACCTTCCAGGAATGTTCTACTGACGTACGAGGTTAGCCCTGCATGCATGCTTATTGCAGGCAGGACAAACGCCACCTCGTGACTGCGTTAGGAAGGGGTGACTTAGGTCTTATATTTGGTATGGAAGATCTTCATCTGAAATCAAGATGTAATTAACATGAATTCATTCTCAGCTATTAAGGAAGTCCCCATTTAAAAGTACGTGTATGTACGTGAATTGCAGCTGTAGAGTATAAGAACCCTAGCGCTGCCCAGTCTCATAGTTATATCAATACATTACCTGATCAGTGCAGAGACGCTCGATCCCATGTGCTGGATGTCCGGTTTGGTGCTCACTTAATTATTACAGATCAACAGCAGGCTCCGCCTCTGCATTTCAGCACTCGCGATTTAATGATAGCATTCCTCTAATTTTCTTGATCAATTAGTATAAAATGAATGACAATCGAAGTTCTGTTTTGATATCAAGTGAAATTAGCTCAAAAAATTATTTTGGCAGTTACATCCCATACACGTGTAAGTACGCCAATTCAAAATGTAAATTGATTTCAACAAACCCTTCGACAAAGATTCACCAATTTAGTTTGTGTCAATAACAATTATTCGTTGAAATGTTAAAATGTGAAAACATCGATAACTTTTAAATATGATTTTTAAATTTCCAAATGCTCTATAGTTAAATATCCAATTTTAATTTCAATGTTACTTGCCAAAACTCGAACATTTTGTCTCGCCCGGGGGAATTGAAAGCAAGCTCGATCATTGCATTCCACACCCAGAACTCAATTTAAGGCCAGTCATACCGTCACATGAGACGTTGACTACATGAGACAGACCGTCAGAAATTCCTCCTGCTGGAAGAGACAGAGTGTGTAACGGTGAAGTGTCATCGCTGTCGAAACTGACGGTCCATCACGGAAGCCAGGGCGGCTTAACGGAAGTAATTGCCACTTTGTCCCAGCTACCGCTGTGTGGGTGGTCAAGTTTTGCTTTCCTCATGACAAGTTTCAAAATTATGGTTATCGAGGCTAATTGTTTCAGAGAGCTAAGTCTTGCAGATAGATGAGAAGCACAAAGCGTATTTGGTAGATTTAGCATTTACGAAAGACATTATAAGTTTTTGCAAAATCAAGAATTTATTACAATAACCAATTACAACATACAATGTGCATATTAATTAGGCTTTAGCTATTTAGTTCTAGCAGTCGCATAGTCTCAAATTTTAACACCGTAGATTTTAATAGTCTAATAAAACATTTCATCAGGAAAATCTTCCTCCCATTACTACGTGGCCTGATGGGGATAACATAAAAAAAATCCCAAAATATTTTTTGAACATTTTGTTCTATTAGTTGCCCTTTTCAATAGCAATAACAAATTTTGTAGTTTTGCCATTGGCACCACTGCCTTGTTTCGATCTATGGATGAGCCAATCGCTGACTTTTACAACGTCAATTTTTTCGAGTTAGGAGAATTCTTAGTGAATTCTCAAACATAGTAGGGAACATACCACTTTTATCGGCGGTATGGAGTAAGACTTTAATATTATTTTTATTTCGATCATTTCGACACTGATTTACAACTACGTAAAATAGTTCGTTTGAAATCTAACGATGTGTGGTGGTGATTGGCCATCACTCACTGTCAGCATTGATGGAAATAAAGTCTGAAACTGTATTTCAGCGAGGAGAATTCACTTTGTATGCAGAAACGCTCTTCAATAGATATTTCTTATTATTACAAGTTATCCAACGATTAAATTAGTTATTATTATTTTGTGACCGAATTTTGTGATGTTATAAAAGGGGCAGAGTAAACATGATGGACTCTTTGAATAAGTTTTACATTTTTATTGTTGGGATTCAATTACATTTATGAGCGCAATACTCTAAATTTGAAATAATGGCTTAAAATGTTAATATTTTAACACTTTCCTGCGCCATGTGCTGGTTGTGACGCAAACCAAATAACACAAACCGAAGCAGTATACTAAAAAAAAACGCTCGTGCCCAAAATAACATACATAATAATACATATACTTAACATAGCCTATATTATTTCTATTATGATATTTTGCACAGATTAGAGACCTGTTGCTGTGGATTGCTTCATTATAATGCAGTTTCAAGGGGACAATTTATCAATTTATCATAACAATTGGTGTAGGGGAGGTTGAATATCGCGAGTCGTATAATAGAATAGAGGAGGCTGCCAGCCAAACTGAATTGGGATTACATATTCTGGAGAGAACATTTAAGTTATCTCGAAGAGTGAAAATGAGTTTACATAGTGTGATAGAGTGGTTGTAGTCCGACTATGTACATGGTGTGGAAGTGAACTGCATTTTGATTGAATTGTTGTCTGTTGTTTAGATTGAATGACTTCGATGTGATCAGTGATTCCTTAAGTTTTACTTCCAATGTGTCTCATCGAAGTGAGAAAACTTGATGTGCGTCTGTGCCAGAGAGAAGGTATTTTCTTCGTTGAGAAGATTGGGACGCATGAAATACGATGCTGGACAATGTAGGAATTATTTAATCGGAATGAAGTTCACTGATGGAGAGATAAATCAAGTGGTGAATGTGTCAACTTGTCGCGGTATATCCGTAGTGAGGACGTGTGCGAGATTCTGATGTGAGTGAGGAGTGAATCTGGGCCAGTAGATATTGAAAAAGCACTCATAAGAATGAAATATCTTTTGCTCTCGAGACGGTCGAAGTTTTTGTACGTGGAAAGGAACAGCAACTGAGAGAATGTGAGATGGGAGACGGAGAGCCGCGCGACTTGCTATTCAAGTCGTCATGTGAGGCTCTCGCCCGAAGACGCCAGTGCTTGGTTTCCTTGATTTCTTATCAAAAATCTTCAAGTTCGAGTAAAGTGGAACTTCCGTCGGGAACGACAGGCAACTAAGGTGATTGAAATTGATGCTTTATAGAAGGGATGAAATTCCAATTTACGGAAAATATCCTATAATTTTTTCGATATTCGGTATGTTAGCACCGACGCCCGAAATTTCGTTCATTTTCAATTCCAACTTTATTGTCTACACAGAAGCGATGCAGTAGATGCTGTAGGAACACATGCACAGTGACAAAAAGAAATAATTTCTTTATAGGACTCTGAAATTAATATAAACTTCACGGTTTTAACTCATAGAAACCAAGCATAGTACACTGCAGCAGTAACAATAGAGGCAGTAGTATCAGTAACAGCAGCAACCAACAGTCGCTGCAACAGCAGGCGCAGCAACAGCTGCAGCGCACTGCAGTCGCCGCCATCGACGAGGAGGACAACTGAAGCCAAGACTCGAGGTTCAATGATCGACTTAGGCCCGAAGTTGGGCCCAAGAATTGGTCCCCAGTGACCCTTAATAACTTAATTAAGATAAAGCCCTTGATAGCGCCGGATCAGTGCTGGCGTCTCAGCCGCGTGCTCCGGCAAACTGATGATCCGCGGATTTCCCCTGCTCGCTTTTTGTCCTGGAAAACGGACTTCAAAATCCCGGAAAGTTATTGTTGCAGCTTCGGTGGGCGCGCAGCTCAGGCTTTCATGGGGTAGCTTGTGATGATCAAAATGCTTGACTTCGTCCCTGAAATACGTAGCTTCAACAGAACGATATGAGGCTAGACTGTGTCTGCGAGAGTAAGAAACGTTTGTGTAATAAAACTAAGTAGTTCCACGATGTAAGTACAGTACGTACCACAACTCCGGGGCGCAACTGAAGTGATATTGGCAGTTATGCTGATCACAACATGTGAGGAACATCTACTTGATGTATAATGAGAAAATGGATTCAATGTATGGAAACGCCATTTTTCATGCAGAGAAAAAGCACCACCTTCTCTCCAGCATCAACTTATACTCTGCCTACACCACCTCCACCCTACACCACCTACAACTCACACCATTTCCAGGCTACGCCACTTCCATCCTACGTCCAACCTACACCATCTCCAATTTACAATTTACACCACCTACAGTCTTCACTACCTCCTTCTTACACCACCTCCAACCGACTCCACCTACAACCTACTCACATGCAATCGACTCCACTAACAACATACAACACTAGTAACACTGCCCAGAATAATTTAAAAAAGTTAACGAGCAAACTCATCTGCTTTGCAAAGTAAGTTTTCAGGTGTCAGGTGCTCTCTGTATAGGCCAGGCGTGGAAATTTCTGGATACTGAAGTATCTTTGTAAATTCGTGAATGCATGTAAAACTTTTTGTGAGAGGAATTTGGGTTCAGAGTAAGTTTTCTCATTCTGTTCCAATTCTGTTATGATACAGTATGTTCCGTCACTCCTCAGCCCTTGAGGAAGCGAAGGTAAGACAATAGTCCAGGATGCAACTGTATTGTCCCCCCACAGAATTATGCCCAAGTTTCTTAGCATTTGAATATATTTTTTTGCCCTATGGTATACATACCGAGCGAAGCCATTTCATCACAGCCATTCAAAGTATGTACAGTTGCGCTATGTATGCCATTTGACTGTCAAGACCCTGATTTCTCAAATTACAAAGGTAACAGTGATACGAAATTCCCATTTTTTCTTAAACTCTACGGCTAAAGCCTCGAAGTAATCCTGCTGGTTTTTCCTTAGGCTGTTTCATCATTTCATCTTAATTTCAACGTTCTTCTTAAACTATACTTATGATCTTCAATTGTAATTATATTTGTGCTCTGCATCATCAGCTCGTAATGATTCAGTTTTTTCACGGTCAGTTTTATGACGTGACTATATTTTGTGTGAAAATAAAATTTAAGATTAGTTGATTAAATTTTGCTATTCACTCAGTGAGGCTTATTCAGTCAACTTTTATTATAAGCCTGCGTAAGATACTGCAGTCAGCTCTACAATTTACAGTACCTAAATTCCTCCAATAAACTTTCAAGGCCGTCCGGAGAAAGCATCACAACAAGCCGAGCAATTTGCGCTACCATGGCTTCGACATAAAGCCATTATGCCCTCTGTAAGTGAAACATGCACCACGGTAAGTCATGCAATTTGTTTTATCATGCCCAACAGAGAAGTACGAAGTAAAAATACACAATGAAGCCTCCGTACATAAAACATCACATTAAACCATGCAGTTTACTTTATCAAGGCTCCCACAGTAAACCATTAAGAATTAGTGGAGTAAAATATGCGGGAGCCGCGGCTGCTAATCAGATAAGCGCGGCGCTGCCTGGCCGTCAGGACAATTTTCCGCATGGCGACCTCGCGACGCCGCCGCTCCTGCGCCTCTTTGTCCGCCCCTGGACCGCGATCCGCCGCTACTGTTTTGCCGGCACGGTATCCCGGCCGTGCGCATATCCTTGAGATATCATCTCGGCCAGGCTCTAAAGCTCATACTGTTTTATTCCCAAAAAACAAAATGTGAACAGAAATCTTGCCCATGAGGTGACGTATTTAAAGTACGGCGTGGCAACCGTGTTTTGAGATAGATTATCATTTCGCACTCCCGTGCTTTGTTTATGCTCAAACTGTCATTCCTAAGCCTATTGTTTACTGAGCTTCTTCCCACTTCATGGAAATACTTAAAACATTGGAAATAATATCGACCATGCTGTACGATCGAGCATTAGTCGGGTGGGAATTTAATTTTTGTACACGAATATCATGCATGGGGAAATTTCCCGACGTACATAGAACTATGTGAATTGGTGCTTTTCATGGTTAAAAATTTTTGTTCACTGGCTTCCCATTCTTATTTTTACATTAGAATTCGCCCTGTTATGAATTGTATGAGTTTTTATGTGAGTTCTTGGGCAAAGTAGGAGGGGAAAAATTCGTTTTCACTCGGATTAAGTGTAGTTCTAAGAATGGTAATTATAGAGACCCTAATCCTCTCCTCCAAGGGTGTATTTGTGATCCAAACCATCAGGATGACTTAAAATGTTTATTTGACATCAATTTTTTGCACAATTTGAAAAATCAATAGATATGCTGAAAATATGCGATAAGTGAAGCTATACTTATTACCAAGTACAGAGCAGCCGTCGCAGAAGTGAACAACATTCTGCGGAAATTTCGGGCGTGAGGGACCCGGCATCTGCATCACAGACTTGGATGGGTTTAATTATTTCATTGTGGGGACATGTTTTCCTCTAAATAACGACCGCTATTTCCTGTTTGAGCTTCTCACCAGATATTTTCAACTTCTTTTTCCACGGGTGAAAGTTTCCTTTCTATCATTTCTGAACATTTCATGGAATATTTCAAGACTGAAATTCAATGACGCCTGTAGAAAGTTTCACAATTTTTCCCTTACCTCAGTCAAAATGAAAATAGGAGAATCATTGAGATCAGAACCAAAAAAAAGTTTTGTTTTAATTAATTTTGTAAACACTCAGCGCTCTCATTTTTGCGAGGTTTTTGCGGTTGCCGTTGGTGAATTCAGTATTTTTGCAAGCCATTCTTGAACGAAACCGAATCACAGAGTTTCTCTCGAAATTATGCTCATGCATCGAAGTAATGTCAGTGATGCACACAGGCATGATGCGTAGAAGCAATTACTAAGAACAGTTTGCAGCGTTGGTGTAAGGAGACGTGACCACGAGCTTGGAGGACTTCGAGCACTGCTGCGCTGGTTCAGGAGAGATAGCATTTGATTGCTAGTTTGTAGGCCGCCTACGGATGCACTAATAAGTCGAAAGTAAAACGAACATTTTACTTAATTCAGCAATGCACTCATGAACGACAAGACACCGATTGGTTCTTCAACGATTTTGTAATGCTTGGAGGTGTCCTCGCTATGTAATCCAACGCAAAACGTGTAGAAGTGTTGACGCTTTCATTAGTGAAGCAGCTGTTGGTGCATCCTCAGTGATTTGGTTTGATTATCTCAAACCAAATCCCCAAAATTTGTTTGGTTTTATCATCATTTGTGTATATATTGACTTGATTGCGAATATATTCAATCAACCCGTATTTAAGAAGTTTATGTTTTCTTTAATTATATTTTGGAAAAGCGCAGATAGCAAATGTGTGATTATACTTCTGAACATTCGCGTTTCGTTTTGATAATTGAACCTTATGTGCTATTACCTTAGAATTGCATGAATTTACTATGAATTTCAGTTATAATCCAACCAACATTTTTGTATATCAAATTTGACACTCAGTAGAGTTGGGGATTTTTTTACGTCGATTTAATACATGTGCGTAAAATAAGTTGCCTATATCTCATTTTATTTTGAAAGTTTACAATCCCTGAATGGAATCTTGGTTATCACCGAAGGGTTGAAATGTATTTTAGTTCTGTTTTGAAAGCGTGCATCTTTCTGGAGTGTGGCATTGGACTTGGGGAGGAATTTTTAAGAAATTTTCGTAGTCATATAAAACGGTAGAGCTGGCAGCGTAAGTTCCACAGAGGCAGCTAGGTTATTCCATGATTTTCATTTACTGAGAGCCTCACGTTAAAACTTCAAAAGAAATTTGCAGCACCGAATCTATCAACCCTGCAGGAGGATCAGGTTCTGGGTTGTCAAATACCACTCGAGAAAACTCAAACTTTGTCATTTTGTCGATAAAAATATCAGTACATAACGTAGCCCAGTTGGCTTAGCAGAGCTTTCGCTGCGAGCTGCACCACTACAACCACGTAAACTATTTGACGATCCGACCAGCGAACGCTGGAGGCCGAGTACGTAGCGAGGGAGGTGCGGCCTATACGCAACTCCATGTGAGCTCTTCTGCGCGCTGAGGGCTGCTGCAAGCGTATCTTCACTTCAGGCATCAACACTTGTTTGGTGCAAAGCAATTATCAGTTACTTGAAATTAAATTGTATTAATTGAAAAGATTGTAATTTGGCCATGGTTATCGGCCTAATTCTCACGGTTTTAGCTTCCATAAACGTAGTTTGAGGATTGAAGTTTTTGATGTGGATGAATTGTTATCATTGAAAAAATAACAATTTTTCATGTTAAACAGGAAAATTTTTATTCCATTCACAGCTTGGTGCTTTTAGATTACTTTTATTTTTCACGGTATTTTAAACTCTTTTTTTTTAGGGTTCTTCGATTGCTTCAATTCGAAAATATATACTCGTACTGTAAAACGCAGTGTGTTTGATTTCGGTATTGTAAACTATATTTACGCCAATCTCTTATGCTTACATACCACCTTGATCCCGCTCATCAGTCACTGGATTGCTGAGACTCTCGCAGCATAGAATAAGGAAGGCTATTAGCATCTCTGTCATAATCTCTGTCATAGTCAGCCCTGTAGTTGCAAAGCCATTTTCCCATTTAATACAAACGTTGAAAACATCTATGGGTCCTCGACAGGACAGGGCTCTGTGGCGGTTAGGATTATTCCTTGAAATGGGATTATCTCTGACGATCAGGAGAGCTCGGATCATCCTCGGTAATACGGATCACGACGTTATGATCTGCGTCGCTCGACCCTGCCTTGAGAACGACGGCAGCAACCGCTCGAGATCTGCCAGCGTCACTTCAGCTCTCGAATCAGAAGTTGCACCTCAGACTCCTGTAGTCGGTACAAACTACTAAATGTTTCGAATTTCATCAGTAAATTAGCCTAACTGATTCAAACTATGAAATTGCGTTGAAAATTGTCAATAAAATGAGCCGATCACAATCCAAAAGTAAGAATTAGACAGATGATGAAATGATTTGATACCTCTTCAATGAGCAGGAATGAGGTTATGACTTGTCACATCAAACACCCTAGGATAAAGCTACGCTAATCAAGCACATCTGCTCTGAATATTTGTATTTTTCAAGACTTTTCCAAGTTACTGCTGATTATCGTAGGCTTGACTTTGTTTACAAAGGCTTGCTACAAAGAATTCGTGATTGTCAATCAGGTCCGAAGTTGTGGAACGTGCGTCGTTTAATTTGGTCCGAGTTATCAAAACTCTACATTGAGGATTTCGCTCTTTTACGTAAGGACACAAAGAAGCAAAAATAATGAGAAATTCATTTGTTTTGAAGTGGAGGTAAGTGATAACCAACAAAACTGCTCGTAATTCAGGGTAAGGTCTTGTAGCCATCACTCCAATGTCAAGAGCCTCAGATGTCATGAGATTTTCTTTTCAGGATTTTTAGTACAAACCGTGCTACTCCAACTCGGAGCTAATTTCAATTCATGTGTTGCTTTGCGTAGTGTTCGTCAATGACTTTAAAGGCAATGTTGATAAAAGTGTGGCATTATTCACACTCCTTCCTCACGTAACTACAAATACAGCAGCTGAGATGATTCAGTGAATTGCTGTGAGGAATTTTGCCATGTGTTGAATTTCCGTTTTTCTGCATTTTATATGTGTCAAAAAATCAAATTATTAGAGGCTTTCCATGCAATGTCGCGGTTCATGAAAACAGCGTCAAAACTGATCTACCGACAACATGAATAAAAGTTTTGTTCAAAAATTTTGAGTTTTGACGTTAGTTTAAATAATTTAAACAACAATTTATTTACCACAGGAGATACAGAGGTAGAATGTTTCTTAAGTCTAATACAATGGTCAGAGTTGAGTATACCTACCTGTGGGCCCGAATAAGTTCAGCGACTTCTAGGGCATCCTACCATTACATTATTCTAGGGCGTACAATAATGTTTAACCTAATTCACTTAGCCTAGTTTCGCATTAGACTGATCAGCAGGAGAATGAACTCGATATTGATGTTTAATTTTACAATATAGGTCATATGGACAATATTTAACAGTATATTCGATAACGATTTGGGAGCAGACTGAAAATCGGCGATATTACTCATGGCAAATTGCATTATTAGGACCAGACATGTAGGAGGCAGGATTTGACTTGGTGATCTTACACGACTAGTATTCTGATAAGAAGTGAGACTCAAGATTTCTTTTAAATACCTTGTAGGAATTACTTTCACGGATCTCCGCAGGTATTGAGTTCCAGGTTTTAGTTCCAACGAATAGTATACTATGTTGCGAGCGGGCCTTTGAATAATAAGGAAGCATGAATTTACTTTTATTTCGTGTTAAATGGTCGTGATGACCAGTTTGCGCAGTAGTTATTCTCCCATTCAAGAAAAAATTAATTCCATTCTACAGTTTTCTTTTCTTGTTGAGGCTGAAAGCGACCACCCGCGTGACGACCTCGCAGTCATCTCAGGTACTCATCTTCCTCACTCCAAATTCTTTCGAACACAAATCTGGTCTCCACTCCACGTTACCATAGCGTCAGATTTACAGAAAATTTAAGCTCTTTGGACTTAACCCAAAAATAGAGTAGATGAAAATGTTGGTCCACACTGCTAGATGTTCTCTACTGAAACGGAATAAAGTTCGGATGAACGTGTTGCACGTTCATGGGAACAGTAGATATTCAAATTAAATTTCGAAAAATACACTGGACAATTCTAGTGATGACCCCGGATATGATTTGGAAAATCATAAATTTGAAGTCTGATGAAATTTGTGTTTAAATTGACATCCCCACTACTTCTCATGCCTATATGAAAGAAATGTTTCTCTTTTCCTTGTAAGCAAACACAGATCTATAAATACTAGTTTTATACAATACAAACACTCCAATCATCGAGAAGATTATGGAAAGTTATGAATGCCCTGGCTTGTTTCCAATGTTTTTCAATGGGAAATTCTTTGGAGCTTTTAAAGCAACTGTAAAATATTTTCACAGTTGAACATATTTTCAAGTTGGTGATTTTATTATTCTAACGCTTCCACCCTTCACTTGGAAAATGGTAAAGAACCGAACCAAAAAGTATATCATCTCACAAATTTTTCAATTTAAATCAAATATCTCAACCGACCCAAGGAAATAAACGTCGCATAAAAATTTTATTTGGAGCGCAAAATCCCTTCTCTTGAAATACCTCACCCTACTAGACCATATTTAGCATCAAAGCTGACTCAAGCGAACTCATGAAATCATTGGAATGTGTGATTATATTGAAGCTGTAGTTTCAATTAAGTTAGTGAAAAATGTGGGAGATAAATATTCCCAGTCTTACTTTTCCGCCAAGGGCAACTATGAATTTAGCAGCCCGGTGCAAAGGTTGTACTTCGAGCAGCAAAAATCAAAGATGCTCCAGCGAAGAGGTTAGACAGGGTTATTACCAAAAATAAAATGGGAACTCAATAATTCTTCAAGGTCTTCAACTAAATTCGACCGCCAGCCTCTCTATTTGGTCCTACAGTCACAACGTCAGTTGCGCAGTGCGTGGCTCATGCGGCTACATTTAGAGCAGAAGCTCGTGTACTAGGTGCTGATCCATCGGCGAAACCTCGGTATTATAATTACGTTATTTGTGTCAAAATAGTTCCTGTTTTCATAGCAATTTTGCTGTTTAATCTTGATACATTTGCTAACTTAAAAGAATTCCCGCACGCCACTCCCCCAAGACTGCTCCGCTGCCTCGCCACGATCCAATAAGGAGACGCACGTTTTTCAAAACTAAATTCACAAACAAATATGAAAGGCGAATAATTAATCCTCTCGACGCACGCGATCCACTCCATAATCACCAATTCGATCCTCAAGTTGGAGATTTTAATCCTGCGCTCAGACGAGGCGGCACGCGCTCCGCACAGAAGTGAGAACTGGGCGAGGTGGGAGTGAGGAGTGCGGGGCTGGACGTGTGAGGGGAGTGGGGATTGTGGAGCTGGACGTGTGAGGGAAGGGGGGAGTGTGGGGCTGGACGTGTGAGGGGAGTAAGGATTAAGGGCCTGGACATGTGAGGGGAGTGGGGAGTGCGGTGCTGGACGTGTGAGGGAAATGGGGATTGTGGGGCTGGACGTGTGAGTGAAGTGGGGATTGTGGTGCTGGACATGTGAGGGAAGAGGGGATTGAGGGGCTGGACGTGTGAGGGAAGTGGGCATTGTGGGGCTGGACGTGTGAGGGAAATGGGGATTGTGGGGCTGGACGTGTGAGTAAAGTGGGGATAATGGTGCTGGACATGTGAGGGAAGTGGGGATTGAGGGGCTGGACGTGTGAGGGAAGTGGGGAGTGTAGGGCTGGACGTGTGAGAGAAATGGGGATTGTGGGGCTGGACGTGTGAGTGAAGTGGGGATTGTGGTGCTGTACATGTGAGGGAAGTGAGGATTGTGGGGCTGGACGTGTGAGGGAAGTGGGGATTGTGGGGCTGGACGTGTGAGTAAAGTGGGGATTGTGGTGCTGGACATGTGAGGGAAGTGGGGATTGAGGGGCTGGACGTGTGAAGGAAGTGGGGATTGTGAGGGCTGGGCGTGTGAGGGAAGTGGGGAGAGTGGTGCTGGACGTGTGAGGGAAGTGGGGATTGAGGGGCTGGAGGTGTGAGGAAAGTGGGGATTGAGAGGCTGGACGTGTGAGGGAAGGGGGGATTGTGGTGCTGGACATGTGAGGGAAGTGAGGATTGATGAGCTGGACGTGTGAGGGAAGTGGGGATTGAGGGGCTGGACGTGTGAAGGAAGTGGAGATTGTGAGGGCTGGGCGTGTGATGGAAGTGGGGAGAGTGGTGCTGGACGTGTGAGGAAAGTGAGGATTGAGGGGCTGGACGTGTGTTGGAAGTGGGGATTGAGGGGCTGGACGTGTGAGAAAAGTGGGGATTGAGGGGCTGGACGTGTGTTGGAAGTGGGGATTGAGGGGCTGGACGTGTGAGGGAAGTGGGGATTGAGGGGCTGGACGTGTGAGGGAAGTGGGGATTGAGGGGCTGGACGTGTGAGGAAAGTGGGGATTGAGGGGCTGGACGTGTGAGGGAAGTGGAGATTGAGGGGCTGGACGTGTGAGGGAAGTGGGGATTCAGGGGCTGGACGTGTGAGGGAAGTGGGGATTCAGGGGCTGGACGTGTGAAGGAAGTGGGGATTGTGAGGGCTGGGCGTGTGTTGGAAGTGGGGAGAGTGGTGCTGGACGTGTGAGGAAAGTGAGGATTGAGGGGCTGGACGTGTGTTGGAAGTGGGGATTGAGGGGCTGGACGTGTGAGGGAAGTGGGGATTGAGGGGCTGGACGTGTGTTGGAAGTGAGGATTGAGGGGCTGGACGTGTGAGGGAAGTGGGGATTGAGGGGCTGGACGTGTGAGGGAAGTGGGGATTCAGGGGCTGGACGTGTGAGGGAAGTGGGGATTGAGGGGCTGGACGTGTGAGGGAAGTGGGGATTCAGGGGCTGGACGTGTGAGGGAAGTGGGGATTGAGGGGCTGGACGTGTGAGGGAAGTGGGGATTGAGAGTGATGGAAAATAAATTGGTGAGCAGTAGATGGCATGCGTAAATTGAAAATGCTGGAAGAAATTGGGAATCTTTAATAAGTGATCGTAAAAATTTAAAGAACTGAATTGGATGTGAGATTGTGTGGAATATGCAGAGAGGGGGAGAGAGAGAGAGAGAGAGAGAGAGTAAAACCGTCAGGATCAGAAGGAGGACAGACATTACGACAACTGCTAGAAATATAAAAATTCTTTGTACAGAAAAATGAGACTAAGAATGGGAGCTGGGGGACGTGGGAATAGCGACGACGTCAAAATAATCATGAAAACTGCGTGCGCGAGGGTGCGCCGGTGGCTGTTGAAATTAAAAAGTCGCTGGGCAAAATGTGTTTTTATCCTCCTTCAGACCGTTTGCCTTCTTAACAAAAAACAAAAATTTTCATAAAATTCTATAACGTCTTTGAATTTTATTTCAATCACTCCTGTACCCTTTTCTGGAGAGACGATCACTAACATTGCTAAATTTGATTAGGTAATTCTCTTTAAATCCTAAATCCTATACAGTTTGCATGGTGCTTTCGTCCACGGTGTTCACAGTTTGCGAGAAGCTGACAGTAACTATGTAGTTATGTAGTTAAGAGAAATATATTCAGTTTCCATTTATTCCGTGGTATACAACAGTCATTAATGGCTTCGAAAGGAAACCCTTTGATGCTGGTAGCCCCTGATCTAGCGAGAGACCCTGTACAGGGGCAGCTTAGGCGCGTGCCAGAACTGAGAGGAGAGCTGCGCATCAGAGGGAAAACCTCGACTCGAGGGCACACCTCGTGAGAAACCCTCCAGTTACGCTTCTGATCCCTCTTTTTTCTCATTTATCCTTTTGACTTACCTTCTAAAGAGAGAGGAAAACTGACTTAACGGCTCAAAAAATTCTTCAGCACGTAATTCTCATCAATACGTCTGCTATAGTTTATTTATTAAGGTTGCGGTGCGCATTATAAAGTTATCATATCCCGTGCAAGAGATGCAAGCAGGGGGACGGCTTGTCTAAATAGAGTTAGGGCTAAGAATTTAACGGATGATCACAAAATTGGATGATATAATTCTGCACTGTTCAGTAGCACAAATCAGGGCTGATGTGAAATAGAAGTAGAAGATGTGGAGGCAAAATTTCTTAGCAAAGGAAGAGTGAGCTCTTTGAAATAAATGAGCTTGAAAATTATCTATAGCTGAAGTAAACAATTTTACTGATAATTTATCATTTATTGGGGTTATATTGAAGAGAAAACTTCAGTTACTGAATCCAGAGACTGTTCGATGTACTGCAATTTGCAGTTAATTTGTTTTGAAGTATGCAAATAAAGCTATCTATGGATGAAAATGTTGTGATAAAAAATTGGAATTAAAAGTCAATCGTTCAGAGAAGTAACAAAATGTTCTTGTTTTCTGAAAATCGCCATAACATGAGAGACTGAGGCCAGAATTGCATCTTGAAATTAGCAAAGAGGCATCTCATGACATACTAAGCTTTCAGGAGCCATTTATGTGTTTGCAGTTTAGTTTATGAACGCATATATACAAAGAATTCAATAAAAAGTGTGATTGTCCTGTCCTCGCTGCTGTAGAGAGACTTGTGAGGAAAATCATTCATTAATTGGAGAGAACTTACTCAAAGAAGATGGTTGGAGTGACAGTCAATTTGCCAGAGTGATAAGTGAATAGGGATGAGGAGGGGGGGGGGGGGAGACAAAGTTGTGATAAAGTTGTTGGATGGACTCAATATAAATTATCACAATCGTTCAAGCTCATCAAAAGATTGAAGAGATTTCACGTATTGGCCAAAGCATAAATAAGCCATAGACGGACTGATGGATGCCTTGAGAGCAGTATTTATCGGCAGAGGTAAAAAGGCTAAAGCTTGGAAAACAGATTGCGTGTGCACTGGTGAAATCTCGATAACCTTGAACTTAGCTCTCGTGTCTCTTCTTGCGACACAACTTAATTAAGGAGTATTTGCTAAACAGAGACGACGTCCATGATAGTACAACTAAGATGAATCAGTGAGACCCATCGACGCAGTTCAAGACACACGCGTGAAGTGCGTCTGACCTTCTGTAAATAGTATCTTTTTCGCCCGAGGATTTGAATCAATTTATATGATTTTAATTGCGTAACAAAATTGGCACTTAAAGAGGGAGCGAGAAACGTCTGACGGTGTGAGGTGCGGGAGGCAACGCGACTTGGGCAGCTCGAATTTCAGTTGTTCATGGGTACTCATATGAGTTAGTTGAATCATCATCGTTCATCGTACTAAAATATACTTTTTACGAATTAATTCAATGTTATAATCTGCACAGAAACTACTATTAATTTCAATACTTTATTTTCTAAATTATTAGCATACATTCAGTTACTTGGTAAAACAATCAGGTTTATTTTATAATCATAAGTCCTCTGTCAGGAGACACATGTTTCGTTCCCTTATTACCACCCTTCGTTCTTTTTTTTGCAGAATTTCTGTTCTCACCTTGACAGGAGCAATCTCGCGTTTTTGCTGAGCTCTGCTTTATTCTTAGTGCTTGCCGTCAGATACATTCTGGTCGTGCTACCGCATGGCGCTGTTAGAGCTACCGCTCTTAATTAAGTAAATAGCTATGTCATGTCCCAACCAACTTTTTTCTGCTATTTCGAGAGTAGTTATTGTTGTCGGTATGGTTATTTCATTAACAATATTTAGTATCCTTGCTATGGGCATATGCAGCGTTTTTCAGCTAAATTCGTACCCTTTCCATTTTTATGCTTAAGTCCAAATAACGCAAGGGAAAAATAACGCAGTACCTCAACATTTTGACAATTTATTTAGTAAATCAGGAGAACAAAAGTTTTCCTCACCATGAATGCCAGCTGCGATGACGGCTCTGTTCTCTTTCGAAAGCCGGGCACGGAGCGAATAGCTTTTGCCGTTTACAACTACTCTACGGCCTTTTTGATGTCTTTCTTTAAAGCTCTGTAATGCTGGGGCTCTGCTTGAGCTTTAGCCTCAATTTGCGCACAAAATTATTAATCCAACGGGTTCAGGTCAGACGAGTTGGCAGGCCAAAAACCTCTCCCACAATACCACAACGAACCTTTTAAGCAAATAAACGGTTTTGCTCGCTTAATTGTGGGTGGGAGCCGAGTCCTGAAAGAGCAAATGTTTTTTTAACCTTGGCCTTCATCCATGGCATGGCTTCTGTTTGCAAGACGTTACAAAAGGATTCGATATTTACTTTTTCGTTGTCGATGAAGAGGGTCATGATGCTGGCTATCTTCTTCGTGGCCCTCGTGGGTTGAACGTCAGATCTCGAGTAGGTGATATAGCGATCGTTACATCATCTAGCTGTTGCAAGCCATCTCAACTGTAAAAATCTTCTCATCGGAAAATAAATTGATTGTCGATCCGTTGGTCTTCAACCAGTTCAAAACTTTCTCGTTCCACTCCAAATGAACTTTTTCATTTTATTAGCTAGAAGACTCTCCCTACCTAGTACGTACAAGGTTATAAAAAGAGTTGTCAATCGCTTTTTGAATTTTCTTGATGGTAACAAGCCTCTTCTGAGCGAAAGCCGATAATGACATGGTTGGATTACCTTCACGGTTCACTTCAGGTCGGCTACAAAGCGAGGTTTACGAATTTAATTTTTTTTTGGCGTGTTGGAGCTCCACAATCTTGACGAGATTCATCAAAAGCTTACTATCGTCGTCAACTTTTTATTTAGGACACTGGAGATATTTTATTGTGACGGATGGGCTTTGGCCAAAGCAACGAAGTTCACAGTTACCCGAACGTTCCGACTGCTCCAAACGTAATGTTTACGCCACGAACTTTAAATGATAACTTCATTGATAACTAAGCGTAGCTGATGTACTTCAATGTTTCCAGCTCTAAGAGATATTACATTCGTTTGTAAATTTACACGGATTTATCTCAAAGACCGTTTAAAAATAACTACAATCTGTGTAGCCATAGCTGCTTCCCAGTCAAACTTTTTCGCCGCCTGCATCATGTTTTTTGCTGCCTAAGCGATTTAAGCAATTAAATCGCTTAGGCCGCGACAAACATGCATGCAGGCGGCGAAAAAGTTGAACTGGGTTCATAGACAATTGAAATTTTGCACGAAGAGAAGACGTCGTAGTCAAAGAACGCGCTGGAAAACATTTACAACACATCGATTCATTCCTTACCCCAATGTAACACTGAAGTTAGCATGGCACAGAAAAAAATTAAACCGACATAGTATTCATACTGCAACAAAGCTTTTAGAGCTATCTATAACCTAGAATCTAACTCCCACTCGAAAGATCCTTTGAGAACTTAAAAATTCTGGAACTGTCCAACTATATATGCCAATTTTCTCTATGAAGTTTTATGAGAATAATATTCATAACCAAAAAAACTGTATAAATATCGACAGCAAGTAATGCTAAAACTGACTACCATGACTTCTGGTTCAGAAAAAAAAACTAACTAAATCTTGAAACAGTTTTCTTCTTATTCGCATTAAATTCTGGGAGAGTTGCTAGAAATTCAAATGTCTGTAAGCCATCATGCCATGCGGGTTAGTGAAGAACATACAATTTGTGAAGGGGCTATTCATAATGTACGAATACGTTGTAAATAAAACATAGTATGAGTGCGAATATCAACAAGAGAGCATAAACAATTTCATACTCTATAACTCACAAGGCAAACCTCGGACGATAAATATTTTTATGATCACTCTGGAGTACATTTACTTCATGAATTGGTGCTGATCGCTCAGATTAACTCAAAAGACGTTTTTGAACGTCCATTGAAAAGACTTGTGTACGTTTAAGAAGGTAATTCTCTGAACTTGCCTAAGTAATAGAGGCATCAGAGAGAACTAGTCTAGGAAAAATAAACTATTGTTCATACTTACAATCAGTATTCACGAAATCGCGATGGCTGACTTGATCTCCATTGCATCATGAGCCATATTGTAACTCAAGTGCTCAAAAGAGCCCATTATGCAGACCCGGAAGCGGCGCACTCATCTACCGGACGTGCAGCCAAGCCGTCCGTCCCTCTTTCATGCGTCCGACCCAAGCCTCAAGATCCTGCCACCTTCGCTAGAGGTACACAGTCCGTAACGGATCCGCCGACAGGAAAAATACGGTACAATAAGTAAACGTTTTTCTAAAGTGGACTATATAAAATCCAAATCTAATCCATATAATGAAGAATGATAGCAATCGGTTTTTATTTGTATTAGTGCATACATGTATTAATTCTGAGTAAGCCTGGTATAATATTGTTATACACAGGAAATTTCATGCATGTATTACACTACGAATTTTACAGTGTTATGCTAATACACTCTCCGCTGGCATGCCAAAACCAAAGCTCTAAGATGTAATAAATTAACAGTAATATTTAGGTTACAAACAATCCAGACATCATCCACACCGTGTTACCCAACCATGCAAATCATCCACGACTACAGTAGACTCAAAGTAATTCTCTCCGGCCATCAGCGCTCAGAACAAGTGTCGAGTAAACACAAAGCTTTCATGGAGCTCTGAGAAACTCAGATGGGTCTCAAAGGCAATGTTAATGGACGTGCTGAAGCTGCCTAATTCTACCAGCGAGACAGAAGTGAGGTAAGTTTCGTACTGCTTTCCAACGGACGTCACTTCCCTGCAGGTAGGCAGCTGCTCATAAATCCGTGCACGGAAATTTCAACCTCAATCTCTTATGGAGCCGATGTCTGGACGTGCTGGGGGGGAAACCGGACATACGTCTTGCAAGTAAATTGAAGAAATAGCTGTTTCAAAATTGCCTAGTTAGCTTGAAGAAAAAATTTGTTATTAGAAATTGATCGTCACTAGTTAAAATTACACGGTGATCGCTCGCGGAGAATGAGTAGTCATTCAGAACGAACTGAACAACATTAATGTGATAATAAAGAGCAAAACAATAATTGCAAAAATAATTATGAGATACATAAGCATTTCTGTACTGTTGTTTCATACTACAGCTATTAACAACTTGCTAATGGCAAAAATTCCCCCTAAATCTTATAATAATGAGGCTCATGAACAGCATTTCCCTAGTTAACTGCACGTTGTAACATATAAATTAAGTGAATTAGGGTCAGAGCTCCGAGCTTCTTCAGCCCTTTCTTTATTTGAATTCAGCGCTCCAAAAATGAACGATAAAAACATTAGAAAATGATAGGTTAAATAAATCGGCGACCAGCTGGTGAATAACTCTCAGGTTGAGGCTCAAGTTGAAGAGTTGTTTTCAATTTGAAGCACCATCGCTCATTCCTGTCGTACGTACATTGAATTCCAGCTAATTTTGACGCGTCAAGTTTCTGTCAAAAGCATTCATCAGTGGCAGATTAAGAGTGAAGACGAGCGTTCCGATATTATGAAGTCTTAGAAAAACTTGTAAGTTTCAATTGGAGAGTTGTGGTGCTGTAGCATGGCAGAGCGTATTGAGTGATAATTGAACAGCACTTCGTTGAAGATATTGCACGACTATATTCATCAATAGTTTTCTCAATATTCCAGCAAGGAAGGGTGCCGTGTGAGCACTACCTGGAGTAAGTGAAAGCTGTAAGCATATTTAGGCGTGGAACATTACGTCCCACCACCGTGCGCGTAGACGCCATGGGGTGGCTGATCTGCAGTATCTCAAGTCGGAAGTACAATTTTAATGCTTCGTTAAATCTTACAGCGCTGAACTCAAATACAAAATTACGATCGTTGTTTAAAGCTTACAAATGTATTTAGAATATTTTTAAGATTCAACAAATAATAAACTTTGTTTGAAAGAACTTTAAGGAACTTGTAGAAAAACACTCGTAAATATTAAAAAATTAAACAAATTTAATGAATGGGTAAGATATGAAAATCTCAAAGAATACCATGAAACAATTACGAGTTTCGTCTTCTCTTGTGACGGGCTGTTTTATGAAACGTGTTTGTCTTCTCTTGTGACGGGCTGTATTATGAAACGTGTTCGTCTTCTCTTGTGACGGGCTGTTTTATGAAACGTGTTCGTCTTCTCTTGTGACGGGCTGTTTTATGAAACGTGGTTGTCTTCTCTTGTGACGGGCTGTTTTATGAAACGTGTTTGTCTTCTCTTGTGACGGGCTGTTTTATGAAACGTGTTTGTCTTCTCTTGTGACGGGTTGTTTTATGAAACGTGTTTGTCTTCTCTTGTGACGGGCTGTTTTATGAAACGAGTTCGTCTTCTCTTGTGACGGGCTGTTTTATGAAACGTGTTTGTCTTCTCTTGTGACGGGCTGTTTTATGAAACGTGTTTGTCTTCTCTTGTGACGGGCTGTTTTATGAAACGTGTATGTCTTCTCTTGTGACGGGCTGTTTTATGAAACGAGTTCGTCTTCTCTTGTGACGGGCTGTTTTATGAAACGTGTTTGTCTTCTCTTGTGACGGGCTGTTTTATGAAACGTATTTGTCTTCTCTTGTGACGGGCTGTTTTATGAAACGTGTTTGTCTTCTCTTGTGACGGGCTGTTTTATGAAACGTGTTTGTCTTCTCTTGTGACGGGCTGTTTTATGAAACGTGTTTGTCTTCTCTTGTGACGGGCTGTTTTATGAAACGTGTTTGTCTTCTCTTGTGACGGGCTGTTTTATGAAACGTGTTTGTCTTCTCTTGTGACGGGCTGTTTTATGAAACGTGTTTGTCTTCTCTTGTGACGGGCTGTTTTATGAAACGTGTTTGTCTTCTCTTGTGACGGGCTGTTTTATGGAACGTGTTTGTCTTCTCTTGTGACGGGCTGTTTCATGAAACGTGTTCGTCTTCTCTTGTGACGGGCTGTTTTATGAAACGTGTTTGTCTTCTCTTGTGACGGGCTGTTTTATGAAACGTGTTTGTCTTCTCTTGTGACGGGCTGTTTTATGAAACGAGTTCGTCTTCTCTTGTGACGGGCTGTTTTATGAAACGTGTTAGTCTTCTCTTGTGACGGGCTGTTTTATGAAACGTGTTTGTCTTCTCTTGTGACGGGCTGTTTTATGAAACGTGTTTGTCTTCTCTTGTGACGGGCTGTTTTATGAAACGTGTTTGTCTTCTCTTGTGACGGGCTGTTTTATGAAACGTGTTTGTCTTCTCTTGTGACGGGCTGTTTTATGAAACGTGTTTGTCTTCTCTTGTGACGGGCTGTTTTATGAAACGTGTTTGTCTTCTCTTGTGACGGGCTGTTTTATGGAACGTGTTTGTCTTCTCTTGTGACGGGCTGTTTTATGAAACGTGTTCGTCTTCTCTTGTGACGGGCTGTTTTATGAAACGTGTTTGTCTTTTCTTGTGACGGGCTGTTTTATGAAACGTGTTTGTCTTCTCTTGTGACGGGCTGTTTTATGAAACGTGTTTGTCTTCTCTTGTGACGGGCTGTTTTATGAAACGTGTTTGTCTTCTCTTGTGACGGGCTGTTTTATGAAACGTGTTTGGATGCTGAACTTCGAACATCGGACATACCAGCAACTGAATCGAGAGTTTGGAAGTTTACGCTCTTACAAACATATTCCGTATTGAAACAAAGTTCCGAAATTGCTGAGTTGAGGTTGAAAAGATTCTCACTAGTAGGTGGTTGGGAAAGGAAACCTTAGCGTTCATGATATGCATATAAGTATACAGTATTGAGTTATGTTTGTTTTTTCAACACATTTTTAGTCAATGAGCTAATGCAAATGTAATCATCTCGGAACTAAAATAACAAGAAAACAATATAGTTGTTACCGCAATGATTACCCTCGAAATTTACACAACTGTGTACCGAGACGGACCATGTCAAACGTCGATCTCAAACTCGAAGCCTGGTGACGCAAAAGAAAAGCATGACGCTCGTGTAAGAGCGACGATCCATGCTGCATTTGGCTCAGTTGGGCCACGGAATTGAGGGTGAATTTACTTTTCATCCGGCAGATCGATCTGAGTTAGAAACTCATCCTTATTGTTATTCAATCGAAGAAGTGCTCTCAAGCTCCGGCTTTCTTCCGGTCCTGACTGGGGATCTTGAAAACTCCGCAGCAGCTCAATGAGAGACAACAATTCACGCAAATGTGCACCCAATCGTGCCGACAACTCGTCCGCGCGTATTATTCATAAATGCGGAGCTTCCAACTTGAATTATTTTGTGAAAAGCAGGAGCAGCTGCCTGGCTCACGCCTCATTGGCGGCATTGAGCCGCCGTCATCGCTGTAATGGCCAGCGCGCACCCCTTCCACCTGCCACTTTCTAATTCATATTTCTAGGTCTCTCCTCTCTGGCTCTTGTTCTGCTATCTTGAATTGATCTAATGCTGCACGTATTTGTATCAGTCATTCATGCCTGATCAATTTATGTTTACTTATTTTTGCATTTTTAGGATTAGCGTTGATGTTTTTCTGGTCACATTTTCTGGTTAACTACAACTAAATGTTTCAAAAAGAATCCATGCGACTTCTGGACAGGACTTTCTTATTTAAATACCAGCCTGTTTTCAATTTCGTTGAAGATTTATTCCACGCAAAATAACGTAGTATCAAGAATTTTCACTGATATTTGGTTTTCATTGTACGAAATAAGGCCTCTGATAGAAAAATAATACAATCCATTTGGTATTACTTACAATACAATGAACAACCCGTTGGTATACGCCAGTGTTCGGACTCAAGCTGTGTGTAATCGGTTCCTCCTCATTGCGAAGGTTGCTTGTTTTCGGCAGCCCGCGCGGTTCCAGAGGAGTTGAACACGTCGAGCACGTCCCGTCTCCAGCTGCCAGGTAGCTGCGTCACGGAGGTGCAGCGGCCCAGAAACTTCTCTCACTTAAATTGAATTTCAGAAAATTGTTAAATAGTCGTTTTGCTTAAATAACAAGTTTATGAAGTTCTCAATAAATAAATGCTTTGCTGTTTTGGTTACAGTAGATCTAGGAAATCAAAAAGGAAACTGCATTTCGTCTGAATGTACAAAAATAAATATGAAATTCGGCTCATTCTGGAGGGTAACAAGGGTCAAAGCTACGTTCTCTTGTCATTTCCGACTTTTTATTTTGCCTCGCTGAAATTGTTACCTCTTTTTTTACTCTATAACAGTTCAAAATTTCTTTCAATAATCATACATTTTCAATAAATCTGTATACCCATACGTGTACGTTAGATATTTTAGTCAAACATTTTTCTGATCTTAAATTATTTACGAGTTTTACAATTCTTCTGTCAAAAAATTGAATTCAACTTCTGATTTTTTTCCATTGAGATTCGATAAGTGTGTAGAGCTGATTAAAAATTAAGATCAGACGTTGAAGTCAAGTAAGATAAGTACTGAGCTTTCAATTTCAAGTCGTTATAAATTCAAATGAAAAAAAGTTGACGTCGTCCGTGAAGTAATTTAATTTATTTTAAGATTGTGGAATGTAACAGCTCAGGGAATGTAACAGCTCTGAAGTGGACGTGGACGACAGCAAAATAAAATATCGAACACTTCAGCGTTTAACGTCGCGTTCTGAGAAAATTCTCCTCCTGTAGTGACGCTTGAAGCGCCGCTGGATCAGTTACTGACGCCCGTTGAAATCTCCGTCACCACGTAGGTTCCTTCAGCTAATTATGCTATAATTCCCTGTTAACAAAGCTCCAGCATCCACTTTTTCCATTGCATGCACGGTCGAGACAGCGCTATGAACTGTCTCGGCTACTCAGTATGTGTATAAGACTAATGAACAGGTCGGTTGCCATGAGAAGTTCAGGGGAACTACTGTAACTCGTTCAGAAGTTCAGGGGAACTACTGTAACTCGTTCAGAAGTTCAGGGGAACTACTGTAACTCGTTCAGAAGTTCAGGGGAACTACTGTAACTCGTTCAAAGTATTTGCATAAAATTCGAAACTATTCAACTGAATGCAGGCTAACTTCATTTTAAAATTTGGTAGAGCCTTATTTCAATATTGTTCAACTCAAAATTAAACTCTTGTTGGAGACGTCTCGCACTTTCTTCTTTTCAGATTTTTACTCTATTGATTCGAAAGAATAAAGAAAGTGTCCTCAATATCGTTCACAATAGATTTTTCATACACAAACTTTAGAATAATAGTTATTGTGCACAATATATCTTCTCACCCGATTCAAGGATAAAATTCTTGTTTCGTTGTAGGCATACCTGGTGCACAGTTGTGTTGTGTTTATTGTTAATAATTCAGTTGTGCACAAGGTGCATCACAGTTGCTGCGAATGACGGCCGGCGTACTTGACCAAGGCTGCAGAGTAGCTGAGCATCAGGGCAGTATAGTTACAGGACCGATAATGGGATGGCCAGTCCGCTTCATTCATCAACTACAGACGATTCTCAGAAACCCCACCGATAATTATCCAAGTAAATATGAATTGCGTGGCAATAGATGATCTTACTAGTTTCAGTTCAGATCTTTGATCTTAGGTTCTGTTATACACATTCAAGATCAGACCTATCCCTAATGATCACCCTAGTTCTTACCTATCTGCAAACGAAGTATATTTGATATTGCAATTTGTCTGTCCGGTTGGAACTACGATGCAGTAAATCAGACTCTGCCATTGATAACGCATATTGACCGGGTTATAAAACGTTGACACGTCAATATTACGTTGACATTGTTTCGCTTACGTTCAATTGGGTCTCCGATGTGGTGCTGCAATCGTGAATAGTGCCTGAAAAAGCTAGAAACGCGTAATTAATGAGAGATGCTCATATTCAGTATTCCCAACTCCCGCTCTACTCATTGGACGTTTATTCCTTGGGGAAAGTACGAGACGATCGTCTGCACCCTGTCTTGAACATCTAACTTGACAAAGTTTCGTGAGTGATCTCCGTTATTTCTGCCCTGCAGCCTTAACGCTAGCGTCTTTAAGAACATAAATGTTCAGCGTCCGTGAATAAACTTGACAGGTTCACCATCTGCATTATAAATAGTTAACCATGCACCTGGCATAAAGGGCTTCATTCATTTGGAACAGGTCATTATTTTTTCTCGCAAAAAAATGATCTGAAATAACCGCTAGCTTAGCACTGCTCTATTTTTTACCCGTTTTTACTTCCAGACCCTCATTCTGTTTTTAGTTTCCCATTCTTGTAATCGTTCATTTCTTTCAATATTCACTTCTCACTTAACACTGACCATGCCAGTGATGCCACTCTCACACTCATTGTGCGCCAGTGCGCGCTTCGCGGTTGGGTGTGGGAGGTGCCCAGTGGGTTAGCCTCTTCAGTTCGGGGTGTGAGGCCTTCCCAGAGAACCCAAAACGCAGGTCTCATGGGGCCCTCGTCCGCACCTCACACAGCGCTCATGGCCCCTCCTGGGGCTCATATGGAGACGTCATGGGGCCATTGATTCAATTACAATGCCTATCTCTCAGTCTTTATGTTCAGTGTCCTGTCTTTTACCTCCGTGTTTTGATCGACTAGTCTAGGAAATCGACAAATTCTGTCCGGGAGCGTATTTTCGATCTCACTTTTGTGATTACGGCAGTTATTTGTCCATGGTTGTTGTTCTGTGAAGAAAAAACTACGCTTGCATATGCGTTTACTCTAGTACAAAATAACTCGTTGCCTAGAGTCTTTTCAAGTTCTTTGAGCAAAGTAAGAGAAGACAGTTTGCGAAATACATACCTGGTCACCACCGTACCTTCTATGCTGGAAGTAGTGAGTACCGAGTTTAAATGAGCGAATTTCTCTTCGAGTGTTTAGCAGCTATCTTCCAACGAAACACAGGATAATGCAAAGTATTACAACGGTTCTGTTTGCATTATCCAGAGTAACGGTTCCCAAAACCTGATGCAAAAAAAGATGATGCATGCAGTTACTTCCTTTAGATTTATGTAATTTATTTTAGAAAAGTTTAAATATTGGCGATCTGAGAGCCATTCCACGAACTTAAATGATCAATTATGCCCAGTTATCAATTTTTAAAAGGTTTAAAAGCGATAAATCAGAGAAACTTTATCCTGTAAAATTTAAATACCTTCAGGAACGTCAACGTCCACTGAGAGGGAAACTTGGCGATGAGGGACAAGGCTAGCGTGTAGCAAATCAAATGGGCTCGCAAATACTTAGGGTTAAGAAAAAGGGCCGTTTCAGTTTAGATGTTGCTTTCAGCAAGCATGTTAGCATTAATTATAGATTTGAGTTGGAAGATGAGCTTGGCGGGAAACGGTAAGAGTCGGGGGCACGCTACGCTAGCAGCCACCTCATTGCCAATGCCCGCCGCTCGCCGCTCCTTCCTCGAGTCTCAAAGCTGAAAACAAAGAATGATAATTAATATACAATAACCTTATCCTTATTTTACTGTTAAGAGAATTAAAGTAATTAGTTTAACTTGTTTATAGAGCCACCATCAAACATGCGACTCACCATATTGCTCACGGAAGGAAAAATAATGGTTTGAGTCCTATATAAATCTCCATAATATAAATGGCACAGATTCGGAAACTTTAGGGTTTTGGCAAGTCCGGCAAGCTTCCTCATCTCAAGGCAGAACACCTCGAAGAGTAAATCCCCTGGTAGTGGATTTACGTCCGCCTGTCCCCAGTCTGGTGAGTGGAGCAGCGTTGAAGCCGAGCGCCTCCAGCAGGTAAGTACAGAGCAGCGTTGAAGCCGAGCGCCTCCAGCAGGTAAGTGGAGCAGCGTTGAAGCCGAGCGCCTCCAGCAGGTAAGTACAGAGCAGCGTTGAAGCCGAGTGCCTCCAGCAGGTAAGTGGAGCAGCGTTGAAGCCGAGCGCCTCCAGCAGGTAAGTACAGAGCAGCGTTGATGCCGAGTGCCTCCAGCAGGTAAGTGGAGCAGCGTTGAAGCCGAGCGCCTCCAGCAGGTAAGTACAGAGCAGCGTTGAAGCCGAGCGCCTCCAGCACGTAAGTACAGAGCAGCGTTGAAGCCGAGCGCCTCCAGCAGGTAAGTGGAGCAGCGTTGAAGCCGAGCGCCTCCAGCAGGTAAGTACAGAGCAGCGTTGAAGCCGAGCGCCTCCAGCAGGTAAGTGGAGCAGCGTTGAAGCCGAGCGCCTCCAGCAGGTAAGTACAGAGCAGCGTTGAAGCCGAGTGCCTCCAGCAGGTAAGTGGAGCAGCGTTGAAGCCGAGCGCCTCCAGCAGGTAAGTACAGAGCAGCGTTGAAGCCGAGTGCCTCCAGCAGGTAAGTGGAGCAGCGTTGAAGCCGAGCGCCTCCAGCAGGTAAGTACAGAGCAGCGTTGAAGCCGAGTGCCTCCAGCAGGTAAGTGGAGCAGCGTTGAAGCCGAGCGCCTCCAGCAGGTAAGTACAGAGCAGCGTTGAAGCCGAGCGCCTCCAGCAGGTAAGTATACTTACTTATGGTGATCACAGTAATTTACGCTGTCTGGTAGTGATAAATAATTTAAATGCGCAGTTGACGCCGATGGAAGTACAGTGTTGGAGGTCTGCGAAAGTCTGGTTATTGGTGCTCACGCACACTACAGTACACTTTCCATGCATCTACCGTCAGACGTCAAGAATATCGGGAACTGCTGTACCAAGAAATCGCTTCCTTTATCCTGCCCTTTATATTACGAATCGAAACCGACTAAACTTAATGTTCTTAAATCTAGCTTAAATTTAATAGGCGCTCTGGCAGAATAAAACAAACAAGCCAGCACGCCGAACTAAGGCTAGATATTTGTACAGCGTTGGCGTTATGTCGCTGCAGAGCTTACAGATCCGTGTTCTTTCGTCTAAGTGATGTGTGGTGCCTTGGAAAATTTTAAAATAATAACTATGAATTTTGTCTTAATTTTAAAATACAGTTTTATCTCAAATTCTATTTTTGTGTGTTCGATAATATTAAATTATTCTGAAACGCACCATGTATAGCAAGCTCAAATCCCTCTCTTGCAACACTCTCCACAATTTCGATCCCCGATGCCTGACCATCTTTCCATTTCCCAGTACTCTCCGCTCTCTCGTTTTCCTCACGAGGTCGTTTAGGTAAGTTTCCACTTGTGTATGTGAAAAGTGGTTAGAAAAGTTTTGGGTTAAGCATATGATTCTGTTAGTAGATATTGTTAAAATATTAGCTAGAAAATACAATATCAAGTCTATGCTATGGTAGTTCAAAATCGAGGTTTTGGCCGGTTCTTTTGCGTTACCGGTTCTATGTTCATAACCTAGCCGTACCCTAGCCATGTGCACCAATAAAGTTCTTGGTGTCTTAATATGTTGTTTAAGAGAAGAAGTTAAGATATCGGGAAGTGAATAAGTGACGGTTTTTAATTTTAATCTCGTGTCAATTAGGCAAATAAATTTTACTGTTTGTGCCGTATCAAATTGCTGTAATAATAAGTGGTCCCTTTAAGCGTTTTCTTTAAAATTATTGCAAACGTTAATAAGCCTCAGTAGATTACCACGCGTGTGTTCTATTCTTTTATTAGTTAGTTTAGTAAAAGTAATATTTTGTCAGTTAGTGATCAATCAAAATTGAAATCGTTGAACACCCTTTGTATGATTAATATGTCGAGCTGTCTTTTGGTTTATATAAAATTAAATATCTAATTAAATCTTAGAACTAGAGAGCTGTCTGTGAAACGTAATAATAACCGATTGCCATGTTTGGCTCCTGCATTAATTTTATACGACGCCTGCTAAATTAACTATTGCTAGTGAATTTGTTTTATTTGTAAACGACGCCGGTAAGTCTATCGCCAGTTATATAGTGGCCTATCGATTGAACCATGTTCTGAAAGCATATCCTACATCGTAGTAGTGTATCATTTTTTGGTGGCAGAAATATTCATATTATTCCTTATAGTTTTCATGAGTTCTGGTGAAGATAATTTCTAGTGAGTATGCATTGTTTTCATAATGTTTATCTTGTTTTGTCTCTTATTTTAGCTTCGTTATTTACATTTTCTTTTGTTCTTTGCCAGGCTTTCCCCCTTGTCGACTCGTACTCTGTATAGTAAAGCAAAAATATTCTAATACTTAAGCCACCCTTACTTGTACGTGAACAGGAAGTAAATCAACTAGAAGTGTAAGTAAAAGATTAGATTAGATTAGATTATAAGTTAGTTTAAGCCTCCCTAACCGCTGCAAAAATAGAGCGTATCGAAGAAAGGAAGGAAGAAGGCACCATTTAGTATGGAGATAGGAAAATGAGGAATCTATGCAGATAGGGCATAGAAACAGTCAGATGGGAAAGAAGTTCATGAAATAAGATAAAAGTTGAAGAAGAAAGTCAGAGGTGCTGAAAAACAGGACAGTAGTGAACCGAAAAAAGGTGGTCCTTAACATAACAAAAAAACATTTTATTTCAACAAAAAGAAGGCCTACCTAACTCAGCTCGGGCCCTCACATTGTCCCCATGGGAGCGCTAGTTCCCATAGATACAATAGTTGTATCCCCCTGAGGGGAGTGTAAGTAAAAACCCATCTCCTTAAGTATACTTCTCAGCTTATCAAAATGACGCTCACATTTTCCGATGCACGCACAAATGCTCTTCACATGCTCTTAGCCAAGGAATAATTCGAACTCGAAATAATATTACACAAAAAATAAATTTATTGCAATTCGATTTCCGAAGTATTCAAAGCTTTCTAGCCATCATTAAGTACATACAAAAATACAAAAACTCCATTTCCAGACAGTTTAAATTTATAGAATACGACGATAAAATTATTCAGTGAAATGCGTAGACTGAGTTATTCGAACACATAGGAAAATTCGATGTGATCGCAGTATTGATCGCTTACAATAAGGTCATAGAGAACTTTCGTACAGTAATACAGTAATAAATACAGTGATCGTATTTTTAGTTTTTATGAATTTTGTTGATAATCTGGAACGGCTCACGTTTTTTCCTGTGGTGACACGGTCTGCAAAGCTCTTAACCCGTAACTGCTCATTGTGCCATATCTGGCACATCAGTTTTAAATTAAAATTAGGGAAACTGCAGCGACGAGCACAGTAAAAATTATACATAGGCTTGTTCCTTACACGTTCATTGTCATTTTTTGGCTGTATAGTCTAGGTGAAGGTACGCACTACTCTTCAGTCCCAGCGCTTCAAGGCAAGGGAGAAGTTGTTGTGCTGCTCCCAATTACACCATCTTTCAGGTGCAATGAATGCTATATCAGGTAAGACAGTGACATGAAAAAATATTCAATGTTTACAATATCATGCATGATAAATTTATTACATAGTTGAGGTAAAACGCCTGTTTGAGTACCGTGAAATAGCAAAATTAGCAGCGTGCCATTTAGGGCATACGAGGCATACAGGTACATATAATTACATGTGCCATATATGACACATTGGGAACGAAGAGTTATGCATAAAAATACCTTGCGGTATATATTGCTCATATTATAGAGGCTTCATATATCTTACATGGAGATTTACAGCGATACCAACGTCACATTTCGACTGACTAAGAAATGCTTCTAAAAGGACGGCCCTGGCTTCAGCTATTGGCAATGACGGATATTTTTCCGATAGCGAGTTGTTGGACGAAGGAGAGCTGGACGAATATACACTGATCTCAATTTTATACCTCAATACCTGAAATTGATCAAATGAGTAAGTATCAATACCATAAATATATATTTATCATAATTAGTGGTTCGATGGTAGAATATTATCTACCAGGTTATAATGGCAATATGTCGTTAAATGAGAATATAAACACAAATGTTGATCTCCTTGTCAGATTCTGATATCGAAGTTGCTGTGAAGGCGCTTTTGGAAATTCATGATGAACAAACTATTGAAATGAATGATAATCAAGAAAGGGGAAGAGAAGGACGATCCGACTCTAGGAATCCTAGCAAACAATGAATAAAACTTGAAGATAATGAAGAAACACCTGTTCGAACCTTTGTGAAATCTCCCATTACTGTAGAATATTTTGTTTCAGATTGAACATTCTATTAATTACTTCATGTATTAGTCATGATCTGAATGATTAAACAATTTCATAGTCAAACTTATATGCCAGTCAAGAAGAAAGAAAGAAAGAAGAAAGAAAAAACTTTATTTCCAATAGAGATTGTACAATATTACAATCATTGGTTTTTAAATATCTTAAAATTAATACACTTAGATGATACACACACACGAGTATTGAAAAAACTCGTGTCACTAGTCGAAAAGATATGATTGAGGGCTACATTTGACAATACATTTCATGATAATTATAAGAGATAACGCAAATTCATGGACGATGCATTTTCATTGTGGGGTGAAAACACTTTTGACAGTTTACATGTACATGACATAAAACTTCGCAATTATTGATGCCAGGAAATAATATATGAATCGTTTGTTTCGGCAAATGTTCAAAAGTGTCATTTTAAGGAAGCATGAAAAAAATATATAAATACAAATCCATATACATATATATACGCACACATATATATATACATACTTACATACACACACACATACAGATATATATATATACATATACACATATATATGTACGCATAAGCATGAGGACCAAGAAGATTATAAGTTTTGAATTTCTAATTCAACAATTTTAACATAACGGTCGTTAGTTAATAAGTATTTTATTCAAATATAAATGGATGATCGCACAACAAATGTATAAGTTGTACATGAATGCTTTACAATAATAAAGAGATGACGAGTTAGGTAATGTTACAAGTTGAGAGTGAACAGAAAGTGACCATTATCTCTAGTAAAATGCTAGTTGTCAGTTTAGTACACACATATGTGCACACATACATGTGAATATAAACACATATATGTACACATAAGCATGAGGACCAAGAAGATTATAAGTTTTGTATTTCTGATTCAACAATTTCAACATACCGGTCATTAGTTAATAAGCATTTTATTTAAATATAATGAATGATCGCAGAACAAATGTATAGTTTGTACATGAATGCTTTACAATAATAAAGAGATGACGAGTTAGGTAATGTTACAAGTTGAGAGTGAACAGAAAATGACCATTATCTCTAGTAAAATGCTAGTTGTCAGTCTAGTACACACATATGTGCACACATACATGTGAATATATACACATATATGTACACATCAGCATGAGGACCAAGAAGATTATAAGTTTTGTATTTCTGATTCAACAATTTTAACATACCGGTCATTAGTTAATAAGCATTTTATTTAAATATAATGGATGATCGCAGAACAAATGTATAGTTTGTACATGAATGCTTTACAATAATAAAGAGATGACGAGTTAGGTAATGTTACAAGTTGAGAGTGCACAGAAAAAAGACCATTTTCTCTAGTAAAATGCTAGTTGTCAGTTTAGTACACACATATGTGCACGTATACATGTAGATATATATACATACGCATGCACAGACATACCCACGCACATACTTACAGCAAACTCGTAAGCATACACCAATGCATTTCTATGCATCGAGGCAATACATACGCATTCTACAGAGTGTCATACGCATAGCGTGCACACGTACACATATATACAAGTAAGCATGTGCGCAAATATCAGCATAAACTAGCCATTATAAACCAGAATTCCAATCGAGGGGAACAGAAAAAATATCTTTTATTATAGCATGAATTTTATAAAATTTAGTGCTAAAAATAGTGGCACAAGACAGTCTACTTGAGTCAGAAACATGAAATCGATTGTGGGACGTGGATAAGAAAGAAAACATTAATGTCCTATAAAGGTTTCATAGTAGAAAACAAATCACATTATCTTTGAAATATGGCGCAAATTGTCGGCAATTCATGAACAAACATAGGTATCACATTATTATAAGCATATAACTATAAGCAGAATCAGCATATTACTGCAGTATAAATGGATGATCACACAACGAATTTATTTTCAATTTTTTTTACATGGATGCTTTACAATTTCAAATTAGAAAAAAAAACACATTATCTTTGTAATATGGTGCAGAATGTCTGCAATTGATAAACACACACACATAGGTACCATGTTTGCAAATGACAACGTATAGGCGGTCAAATCATAATACCTACGCATACTTCCAAACTGTTGTGTGATGTCTTGAATTATAAAACAATGAGTGAGGGAGATTGTTCAGCAATGGAGATACCAGGCAAATGAGATTCGTCAGTACTCATTCAGTATGTTCTGTAACTAAAAATTATTATTGAGACACAAGATGACGTAGATAAACCTTTGAATATGATCAAAGACGAGTTTGAGCAGTGGTTGGGATTAGTTTTCTATTTTCCTATTTGTAAACTACCAAATGTGAGAATGCACTGATTAACAAACTGCATAAAATGAAAAAATTACAACTGCGCTCATGGAAAAGAATAGATTTGAATAATTTAAAAGTAATATACATTTTCCTGATTATAAATTGTTAGGTATGTGACAAAACCCTGTTAAAAAAGGGAAGAAGTGCCTTTGAGGACCAGGTGAAAAAATTTGACAATTGCAAAATTATGTGAAATGGCATGATAATAAAACTACAAATTTCTTCATTCTGTCTCCTCATTCACTAGACTGTCTCCTCATTCACTAGAGCAAACCCTTTTTATTTAGTACAAAGGTTTGTCTCATAAGCAAAAGAAAAGGTTGAGATTAACCTACCATTGTCAGATATTACAACTGTTCAATGCACTGAAAAAAGTTTTTGCCTTTATAGGTGTCTCATGGCTGTTCAGGTGTCTCATAGGCAGCCAGAATATCTCAAAAGAGAGTAGATACCTTATCGGAAGTGCGACCTTTCGATGAGCGCTAAGTGTCTCAAAGTGCTGCCAATGCTTCATTGGCAATGATAATATAGTGGCTTAGTCACCTCTCAACTTTGACTCTAGTCATTCAAGTATTCAGTAAATGTAAGAAATAGCAATTTAATTTCTGTTAAGAGCGTTCTGCCTTCCAGTGAAAGCTTCAGGATTTAAGATTACAGTAGAAGCTAGTGTCAGCCACTACCGCACTTAGCCGAATGGAATGTAATGGTGTGGGTAGGGTCAGCTGGTCTTACAACTGGTGACCACAACAGCTTCTCCTGCTGCTCTCTAGTAGGTTCACCTACATCTGGTGTCCCCAGCTGCATCTGTCGCTGCTCTCCAGGACATTCGAGAACGTTTCTAATCAACAGTGGAACTGCAGGCTATGCCATGGGAGCGTCAACCATGCAAGGCAGTGCAATACTACGCTTAATATCCGTAGAGTTTTCCGTGAGACAACAGTTATAAATGTGCCAAACTGAAGCCCAAGTGTCTCATCGGTGAGACACAGAAACACCCTTAACGAGACACTGGAGCTTCTCTAAATTGGGTCAGGAGACACTGGTATGCATCCTAATCTTGGGTGTCTCATTGATGATGCATCTGCATGTCTCGGTTTTGGGACAAACGTCAGAGGCACATAGGTGTTTCAAAATAGAGTTATTATTTCTTTCAGTGTGGGCAGCGTTGATCTTGCTGACCAACTCTTATCTTTATACAGGATAAAATCTAAGAAATATTACCAACGTTTGGTTTTCAACTTGATGAACATGACAATAGTGAACTCGTGGCTAATTTACCGAAGGAAATGCCAATAGCTAAAGATGCAATCGAGGATATTCTGAAGCGTGCAGAGTTCAAACTACAATTGAGCTTCTCTTTCATTGTATTCAGGAAGAAATGAGTGCTCAGAATAGGAAAGGTAGACTTTCCAGCTGAACACTAGAGAAAAAATCAAGCAAAGAAGTCAGGCTCCTATCAGTCCAATGCATTATGATAAAGTGGACCACAGGCCTACTGTGCAGGAATTGTTAGAAATTACGTATTTCTTGAATTTTCCCGTAAAGAAAAAGATCAAGTAGCTTAGGAAATTTACGTGTATGTGGTGCGGAGGGGTAGAGAGGGAGTGCTTCTGGGCAGACCATATACTCATCATGGCCGATTCTTCGTAATTCCTTTTTTATTTTGAGTGATAACTCTTTTGATTTTCCTTAAGTTTAATTTACGTTCTCGTTGCATGTTTGAGCTCCTTAAAAAACTTACCGAGAGGCCTAGTACGCTTAAGCCCTACTTTGTGAATATACTTACTCTCCTATTTAGGAGTCCTTTAAAACTTTAAATTTAACTTTAACTTTAAAACCTTAAAATTGGCCTAGAGCGCCTAACTTAATATTTCTACTCACCTCCTAATGAGAAGTTATCTTCTTATTACCTTAATATTACCTTAAAACTTAAAAGTACTAGGTCTTCTCTTACTTAACCTGTCCATTTTTCCTCTTATGGCCGTTTATATATGTGCCTCTTGAAATGTGCCCATTAAAGTTTCAAGGTTGGTGCAACCGGGTAGCTCTTAATTGAGCAATTGATGAGATACTTTGAACGAATAATTACTCATGATAATAATTACTCATTACTTATATGATAATAATTGATAATTACTAATTTAGGACAATTTATTCCTATTTGTAAAACGTGTACACGCAAATTTCATTGTGAAATTACAAAAATACTACATTAGTGGGGCCCAAAAACCTCTTTAACTATCAGAGGTAGCGCTAAAAATGGTGCGCGCCTGCAAACCTACTTGAAGTTCTAATATTCTTTAAGTAACTATAACTCGAAAACTAAAGAGTGTTGGACATTTTGTTATTCATGAAAATCGATTTATTTTGAGTTTTTGTACCTAAGTTCGAAGTTTGTTCAAAGTAAAAAAAAAACACCCTGTATAACGGCTAAGCTACCATTTTGTTCCTAAGTCATGCCGCCAATGACTTAGATGCATGTTTAATGCCAGTATCTGCCTGGTACGTACATACCCTAAGATTTTACGCACGTCGTTAAAGGTTTTGATTCAGTTTTTCGACGGGGTTTCAAAATTCCTTCATTACACTGACTGCTATTAAATTTTCAGTCTGCAGTACATCATTGAATCACCAGTATGTTTTACCCTAAAAATAGTGTTCTTGGAGAAGAATACCTGACCTATTTTTACATAAGTGCTTCCAGAGGATCCATTTTTGTTTCTTACTCCATGGTATTTGTTTCCTAATGTAATTTCTAACGAGCAATTAGCTCTCAAAGACACTGCTTGAGTCAGTGGCATCATAAGATTTTAAAAATGCGATCAATTTTGCTGTAATCTATCCTGTTACAACAATGTCATATTATACACACACGCACTCAGCATTCCTCGTACTCAGTGAACCTAAATTTGCAACGAAGTTCTTCAATACAGCTGTTAAGTTTATATCAACCTAAAGAGACAGTTATCAGTGTATTTTTTATGACAATCTCAATTGTTTCCTACCCTTAGGTAACTTTTTGTTCCGCCAAGCTGTTTATTTGAATATCTTCATAACAGATATCGTGTACTGTACTTCTAGGGTCAGCGCGGGCTCTTCACATGTTTCTACTGCTAATTCTAGGTAAAAGAATATCATATTTTTTATTGTATTATTCATCGAATTAGTGAAATTGTCTGCTTCAATAATACCGACAGGCAGAATATTTTTTAACTCTTTCCTCCACCATCTACATTTGACTGTGAAAAAACACACATTTTCAAGCCAGGAAAGTATTTTTCAGAGAAAATTCCAACAACATGCTATTAAAGAATTTCCTCTCTGGGATGAAATCAAATGTACTGTAAATTCAAGTATATAACAAGAATCAAAATTTAGGAGACGAGTGTCTCTGTTGTATACAGTATTTGACTTCCCGCCCTCTGTCAAAAACTTTTGTTTAATTCGGTATAAATAATGTTTGACTCTATAAATGAATTTTTGTGCTACTTTTTACGTATTTCATGATAATAAAGGGCCTGACATAATGCAAGCACTATGTTCAAATAAATTAACGAAAGTGCATGTGTCATTTTTTAAGAGGCTCATAAACATTATAATATTGTGATAAACACTATATTCAGGATCCTTCTTATTTAATTCATATCGATATAATTCATGATATCGAATTGACTTCGATACATTTTCTTTACCTCGATTTACGCTTAGCGTAGTATGGTTAATCCTTTCAGAAAATTTATCAGTCGTATGACAAATATGAAGTAAATCATGAAAATATATGTATGGAAGTTCCATAATAACTTTTCTCCAGTATGATGAATAATAATTTATCTCTCTCAACCACACACACTGTACTTGGTTGAAAAACTGTTCGAAATTCTTGATGTTGTTTTGATTACATACTATATAAAGGAGTCCACACCAACTCTGAGAATTATGACAAAATTGGGATAATTCAGCGTGGGGATTGATTTTGGGTTCAAGGTTGTTGGTTGTAGATGGGGCCATCGGTTGTATAGCAGTCAAACTCATCGTTTGTACGTCGTCAAGTTCCCGGATTCACGAAAACCTCGATGTGACCTTCATCGAGTCCTGTTCCCGGCATTTGGAAACAGTCGAACGCGTTTTAACGAAATCGTGGTGAACACCTCGATTGATGACAAACTGTTGCATCGACTGGTCTCAAAGTAGTGACTACGCCAGCTTCGCTGATGACTCAGAAGCTTGTTCGCAAACGTTGATTGCAGGGTGAGGTAACTATAGTGTGTTAGAGCGCACGTCAGATTGTTGAGAGACTGAACGTAGTGATGACAATGTTTGAAGGACGTAGAAGAGGCTGAGCAAGTGACGAAGTTGTGACTGAGCTGAAAATGTTAGCCCAGCGAGAGTTGTAGGCTTCTACTACGGGAGGAAGGGAGCAACACCTACCCTACAAAGAAGAGCGTTCATACAGGAGAGCTCGTGTAAATGCGTTTGAAAAGGAGCGCTTGTTTAGAAGTAGTCTCCCTGCTCCTAAAGCAGAGCACGCTGTTGGCGTCCTCAATCATCAAGGAGCGGTGATTTTCCGCGCCGCTGACTTGAAAACCGAATTTGAGACTTTCGAACAAGACTGTTAAGTGAGAATATGCCTTGCTCCAGAAGTGACGGGCTACTAGGCGCGCAGCAATTGGTTAGCACGAGGAGGCGAGTTCATATGCGATATTTGTGCGAGCAGCTCGCATTCAAGTCGTAGAGCAGGCAACACAGGAAGTACTGGGCTTGAGTCTAGGAGCGAAACGATTAGTCCGCCTCGGGTGGAGAATCGATGTGCGGTATTCCTATAGATATCATGAACTAGGCCGTCACGGCGCGTGACCGAATCATAACACTTCCGTTATCCGCCGCTTCACACAGTGATTTTCTTGCATTTATTTGCAAAATATTAAACAAGTTATATAGAGTGTTTGGATCAGGGCCCGCGAACTCAGCTTTGCATAGCCGCAGGGTCGTGTATGTACATCTTTAGCAGAAAGGAAGACAGACTTTGAGCGTTCACTGTGCGTCACGCTGGGGAAAGAGAAAATATCACAGCAAGAGGCTTTAGGAAAAATCTTTTCCACAGAGATGAACGGTTCAGCGCGAACCTAAATAGTTGCATGGTCTCCCTGGGGTTCCATAAGGGTCTCTCTATGTCTAAATACAATAGCCCGCGATGATGAGCTGCTTCTGTGAACGAGATAAATAATTTTTTACCCTCCAACGCTTTAATGCCCAGTGTTTCAGCGAGTACTGGAGAGATAATTCATGGTGTTTAGAGATCGTCAAAAGTTCGAATTCAATTGGAAAATTAGACAAAACTATGCAATTCATGGATTAATGTAGTTCTGAAGGTACGCACATGGATGTACGAGTCAAATAGTACACACAGAGACTGTGAACCTTTTTTATTATAGCTCTTGTGAAGCACTTCAGCAAGAACAAAAAGCAGTACAGGTGTGGCCCTATAAGTTTTAACTCGCTTGGTTCCATTTTAACAAAAAAAGTTTTTGAATAGGAACACACTCATAGGCTTTACTTGATATAGGTAATTTATATCCATGAATAAATAAAATTGGTGGCGACGTGCAAGCTGACCCCTCACATTTCACAATGCAAGAAAAGATAATGCTCAATAACTAAGCAAAATCAGCAAGAACCAAAACATGGCATCACTCAAAACTCGGCAAACTCAAATGTTGGCTTCGCTCGAAAATTGTTTCAAGTTTCAGCTCCACATAAAACTTGACTCTATCATGATTTAAGAGTTATGCAAGTTCACTTTAATTCAGTGGGTTAGTATTTTTTGGACTGTTTCAAAGTCTCAATCATAGACTCGATAGTCTCGATTAGCCCCCAACATGGTTAGTCTATTAGTACGCCTCGTATGATGTGTCTGTTAGTACGCCTCATGTTCTATCAATTAAGGACAATCAATTTTAATAAGGAAATTTAAAATCAAATGTGTTATAACATTGGATACTAACAGAAAAACATTGTCAGCATTTAGGTAGAGCTCTAGCTAGATTAATCCCAATTATTTATTATCCTGCATCACTTTTCCATACACAGCACTGACCGCTTTTGTGGAGGTCGGGTAAAAATCTTGGTAATGGTCGCATTGTTTTGAGAGAATGCGACTCGTCTTTCCGTTGTGTTGAGGAATGCTTGTTCACGCTTGGGTCGTTCTTTTGAATTGTTTGCAGCAGGCACCGTCTCTTCCGCCACATGCTTCACTTTTTATTTGGCGCTTTGTTCTGCTTCGACCGTGTGAGACCAAGTGCGATGAGCGTCTCTAGAACGGAAAAATCTAAAATCAGAAACTGAAAAATCTAAATGGAACTCAATGTGCAGTGTTTTCCATCAAGAAATAGTTGTATGTTTTAGTTTCTTAAATTACGAGTGCACAGACTGTTGCTTTAAATATCATTCAGCAAATTACCGAATTGTCATAAAGCGAACTTATCTCCCCATTAGCAACGGCAACGATTCGATAAGGAATTTGATATGAATGTCTCTTCACCATGCGTGCACGCATGTGCAGTAATACACTGCAAACAATGCACATTCTGTGATAAAAAAGCGGCTTTATTTCTCAATTTGTATCACTGTTCATGTCGAAAGAGAAGTTTGTTCATAAATAAGGCCAAAATTTGTCTACCGAATTTATATCACTCCACTCGTAATTTCAATACGCGTTCCTCATTAATCCCCTTAGTTTCTGCTGTAGAAAACGATATTCTCGTCAGGAAATGTTGGGTTCAGAGAACAGGACAAAGCCTACCGAGATTATATCTGTTGGGTAAAGAAAACGAGAGATGACGGCCGTATCTTTCTTTGCTCAAAAATGGCTTCAAAAAAGTGCAAAAATTGGCAATTAAAATGCTCACGGAAACCAAGTACCTACTTAAACCTGAAAAATGCACATATTAGAAATTTAAATGCTCATCTAATCCAAGTATTTATTTAAGCCAGAAAAAACGCACAAATTAGTACTTTAAATACTCACCAAAACCAAGTATTTACTTGAACCAGGAGAGAATTGCACAAATTAGGAATTAAAATGTATAACTAACCTAAGTATCTACTTACACCAGGAAAATTCCCACGTAAATTCGTTCAAATATCATCTGGAAGCCACTATGAAAAGTGTGATATTTCGTCAAAATGAAATATTCAACGCTCTTCAAGTATTCAACACTCTTTTGAGAAACACATCCCTCTTTTTCATGATGAAGAAGAATATGCAGGAATTTGCCTCAAATCCTGATGTAGAAACATTGTCTAGAAGAATGAGCAAATGAAAGTTCTAATTTATCACTTAGGTACAGCAATGACAAAACTCCAAAAAGAGATAACTGACTTCAAAACTAAAATTACAACACTGTATGGAAAAGAATCTGACTAGAAAAAATTATGGACTACAAAAGCCAGACGCAGTTAAAACGAAGGAAGTTAAATGCAACTAATCAGAGGAACCAAGGGTAAATTAAGCTAACTTATTTGCTTCAATAACTAAGACATGCACGGATCTTCAAATCTAATCAAGAAAGAAACGTCAATCAGTGCAAAAACGACTTTCAACGAGGTCATAGGAGATCTCTAGCTTGATCCTGAGCAAAACCTGGAAAAATAGGAACGAAAGTAACAAGGGGTAAAAATTTCGTTACACGAACAATGTACGAGTATTAGCCGAAATACAGTTAAGGAAAGAAAGAAAAGCCATTTTAAAAAAATGCTTCATGAGATTCACCACAACACATTGAATTTGAAAGATTTCTCAATATAAAAGTCATTAATTGATAAACAAACCAAACGAGGCTTACCGATAGACTAACCATGTAGGGTTCTAGGGGGCTAATTGGCGTATTGGGGGCTAATTTTGGTATTGAGACAAACATTAAAAATTTCATCTCTTAAACATTTTATACACAAAATGATGGCTGATAACTTATAAATAATTTAAATACTAATAGAAAAAAAGAAAACAGTTTATTACCAAAGAAGACGTTACAAAAAGGTCACCATTGGGTTTTAAAATATCTTAAAGTAAGGTTACTCAGTTGATACACACACATGAGTATAGTAATACCCATGTCACCAGTCGAAACAAATGATTGGGGCAATGTATTACTATTGTTGCTTAATTTAGATTTAATGATATATGTAACTCCAAATAGAAGAGAAGACAACTTCAGTGACGATGCATTGTTGACAACACTCTTTTTAGTGTACGCTTACATTGAAATACGAGCCCTGGGACTTTGAGGAATTATTTTTGAGAGTAAAATGGGTGGATTAAAATAATTCTAAGGCGAAGGCAACAAGGTTGACATTCAGAATTATATTTTTACTCCGACGTATTAACTAGTATGCCGATCAAGGGACTTGGAGAAAAAATTTTTTATCACGCCACGAATTTATGATATTTCCATGTTAATGATAGTGGCACAAAACTGTCTACCTGAGTCAGAAACATGAAAACGATTGTTCTACTACGACAACCAAGACATGTACAATATAATTGGGATAATACATAAAATTAACTAACTTGATAAGGCTGTCATAATATACTCAAGAGCGTAAGAAATGATAATTACGATAAATTGCACCACACCAGTCTAACAGAAACATTTTAGGACGCGAATAAAAGAGGAAAAAATTAGAACAAGTTAACATATAAGAAAAAGTTATATTACTTTTTTTTAAATCATGAAGCAAATGTCTTGAATTGAAAAACATACATAGGTGCCATGACGGTCCAGTTCAATGCTCGTACGAAGACGGAGAGAAAAAAACATATAAATTTATTCAGTAGCTAGTTAATTGAAATTGAATAGTGTTTGTCAATGCATGGAGGCCATAAAGATAATGAACTTTGTAGGGTGAAAACACTCATGACAGTTGACACGTACATTGACATGTCTGCTTTAGATTTCTTGACATTAGGGAATGATATTAGAATTATTTGTTGTGGTAGATATTCAAAAATATCGATTCGAGCGAGCGTGAGAAAATAAAAAAAGTGAGTTGGCTGCGTAAATGAGCACGCTTCAACTCACACGACAATATTTTTTCATTTAAATGCTTGCCATGGAGCAACAAAAGGAGAAAAATGAAAAATTCGATTTTTATTGGATAAATGCAAGTCACTTGCTTAGAAATTTTGCAGAAACTGCTGTGTGTAAATGTATGAAAGTACATACATATATTCATATAAATACGCACATACGTACATAAATACTAAGATACATGAATGAAATTACGTTTTGTTTTTTTTATTTAAATATTTTAACATAAAGGCCATTAGTTGATAAGCATCTTATTCGACATATATGGGCGATCACGCAACAAATTTATATTTTTCATATAAATGCTTTAGAATAATAAAGAGAAATGGCGTGTTAGGTAACGTAGCAAAAATTAAGTTGAGAGTGAAGAGAATGAACGATATTTATAGTTCAAATGCCAGTTGCTAGTTCAGTATACATATACATATATATAAATATAAATATATATTTGTATATACGCACACACACATACATGTACATAACACTCAAACATACCCATATACATACATTTACATGTACGCAGATATTAGCATACAATCAAGCATAATAAATACGCTTATTAGAAAAAAGTTGTATAATGTATTGAAATATAGGATAGTGAGCAAAGGAGATTCGTAACTGCTTAATCAGTTTGCTCTGCAGCTTACAATTATTGTTGAGACGCAATATGACGAGCTATTTTGGTTTTAAATTCTCTCAATGTTCTAGGGATTTTGATACTCTGAGGAAGTTTGTTCCACAGTAAGGCGCCTGATATTGAATGAGTCTTCTGCCCAATGTCAGATGAACGATAGTCGACTAAGACATTATTGTTTCTGTTCGGCTTTCAGTTGGTGACGGTGGGGGGAGAAAACGCACTATCTCAGCATTGCTCTGAGGAAGATATAAAGAGGATATTACGTATTGGGCCCTGTGCATGAGGAACCTTTCTTGAATAGCAGTCCAGCCGAGTTTATTTAGGAGAGGTGTTACGGGACCACTTCTTTTGAAATTACCGTTGCATACCACCTTGGCTGCGAAGTTTACGCATTTTTGTAAATCCCTTTGAAGGTATTGAGGTAAGTCTCCCCATACTAGGCTGCAGTAACCAATGCACGATAACACAAGGGATTGAATGGCTAATAATCTGGATTTTTCGTCTAGCATACTTTTTATACGATGAAAAAACATTAAAGTTCCGTAGATTTTGTTGCAAGTAGTCTCAACGTGAGATTTGAAGGACATCTTCCTATCGAACCAGATATCTAGATTTTTAACTTTTTCTGACGCATTATTTTTATCATTTCCAACTGCGAGAGTAAGATCTGAAGTTTTTTAATAGCATCATTGGATCCAAAAATAATGCATAGTGTTTTATTAGCATTTAATTTGAGACCATTTCGGTCGTACCATGATTTGAGGCTAGTCAGTATAGTTTCGGCTTTAATTTGCGTCAACCACGTCGCCTGGAAGCTGGGATCGCAGCTACGTAACCTCAAGAAAGATTTGCAACGACCTGCCACCACGAAGAAAGACAAGATTACCATGAGAAGTAATATATACCTACTCTTGCATAGCAGGTATAATATAAGTTAATAATGTAATAGAAGCCTGTCCAATGAGTATAGGACCTAAGTCAACATGACACATAGAACATAGCATCAACACATCAGTTAACAATGCACTCATCTCTCACATATCTTCTTAGCTCGAAGCACTCTTAAGCTAGGTGGCAGGAATTCATAAAAACACAGGGAAAAAAGAAAAAAACGAAAAACAGTTCATTTCCAATAAAGTTCAAACATGAAATGCTGGACATTGATTTTTACAATACGAGTATCTCAACATTAACATCCTTAAATAATAATTACTCATTGGAATCGTAATACCCATGGAAAATGTCGAAACAAACAAAAAAATGATTGACAGAAAAGCACAAAAAAATGCGTTCCCTTCGTTGCGGTAGTCTAATTTTGGTAGTGCATTTAAATATAAGTGACTAAGAAAACATATTCCATGTAACGCATTGCTGAAAACCCTCTTGTTAGTGCGTACTTATATTGAAGTATGAACATACTTGATGTTAAAAGTAAAATGGGCAGATTTGATTTATTTTGCGTCTAGAACTATGCGGTCGACAGTCGGGATTTGGGATTTCACACTAACGCTTTAACTTGTATGCCAAATGATGAGCTCGGAGAGAAATTAATATTCACCATAACAAAAATTTATTATATTTCCTTCTTACGCTAATAGTACTGACACAAAAGGGTTTACCGGAGTCAAAAACATGAAAATGATTGTTGTACAATGCTCGTAACATTTTCAGCACAGCTGGAACCGTATAAAAAGTTAACTACCTAATATAGTGTTGTCATAACGTACTCACGAGCGTGAGAAGGTAAAATGGCCACACAAAACTAACAAGAACAATTTAAGACTTGAATAAGAAAATGAAACAATGATGTTTTACAAAGTTATTGACATTCGTCGAATCCGTTTAAAATGTTTTATAAGAACGAAAAAAGAAAAAAATGATATAAAATACCTTCAAATGAACATACTTCTTTTCTTTGCGGTAATTAATTTGGTTTTTAAAGTGCAAATAAATATAAGTAACTAAGAAAACATAATTTTTGGAACACATAGTTGAAAACACTTTCGTTAGATCGCACGTGCCTTGGAATATGAGCAAACGAACACAGGAACTAGTGATTGGAGGGATTAATGTTGAGAGTAAAATGGGCAGACTAAAGCCCTATTTACCCTGGTATCCATTTTGCTGCAGGCTCACGTGGTAGACGCCTCGTGTAGAGCATCACAAGAGCCATGTGCGTTTAAACTAGACATTGAGCGTGCCACGGAGCGCGCTGCTCAAAATCAGTCAGTGAGTGGCCAGCTGCTATGAAAAATGGGTTGCAGTCGACGAGGTTGTCTGAATATTGCTGTTGTATCATAAGCTGCGCAATCTCTTTTTTTATTTGCATTAGTGAAATGATACTATATTCGTTTATTTTCATTCAAATATAATGGACAGCAGCCTCCTTATATTCCCAGCTTTTGGTCTGCCAAATGCATTGATGGGCTTAGTAAATTAAAAGCAATGTAGTTTCTCGTGGCAGCGTTATGTCAGCCATAATCGATGAGCAAAGGGCAACACCTTACTTGATGACTGCTACCTACACACATGACCGGGGACTGAGTTGCGAGGCTCACGTGCGTCGCGCCTCAAGAATTCGATCAGAGTGAATAGGGAACTTCGGACACACACACACAAATATGAGCCTCAGTGGTGAGCCTCGTCTACACGAGTCGCGCCTCACGGCCGAAATGTCACTTAGTGTAAACACCCCTTAAGACTATGAAATCGACATTCAGGACAATTTTCTTTTTTTCGTTCTTATGTATCAACTAGTATGCCAAAATATTAAGCTCGAAGGGAATAAAATGCTTTACCATAAGACAAATTTACAATATTTACTAAGTACGCTGATAATATTGGCACAAAAGAGTTCACCGGAGTTACAGACATGAGGATTGGTAACCATAACATTTGCAGCATAGCTGGAACAGTACGAAAAGTTAACTATCGAAAATAGTTTTGTCATAATACACTCACGAGCGTAAGAAAGTTTAAATTGTCAATGAATTACGTCGCATTTTCAAATGTTTTAATATGAGCAAAAAATGCTTTCAAATATCATGAAATCTGCCTTCCATGAAAGGAGGGCAGATAAAGTGAGTTAGGCAGTGTTAGAAAAGTTAGTACTTGACCGTCATCTTAGTAGTCTATCAGTCTAGGGAAACACTTGGTCTTCATGCACTCGTTGATGTTCCACGACGAGGGCAACTGGTTGCGGGTTTCACAACTCACGGTGTTGCCGAAAAATGTCTCTAACTAGTAACTTACATTTTATACTATATTAAACCCCTCTCTTCTTAATTAGAACCCCCCTTGTAACCCTATCCCCTATCATGCTTAGTCAATCTTATTGATCCATTCTCACTACAGGCTTCCGAGCCCGGTTAAACCTGAGTGAAATAGGGGCTCGTGTATCTTCGCCTCCTAGATGGGATTCGAGTTGTAAGGCATCTCTGGACTTTGAGGTTCTTTCCCGTACTCGTCGTAGCCGAGTTGTTAAAGAACCCACCCTTCCGTGAAGGTGTCGAGGGCTCGAATCCCGGCGCTGTGCGGCGACATTCCCCGTTGGGTATAAGGGAAAAACTCAAATCACAATACCCCACTCTACCCATGGGTGTGAAATGTTTACCGGCTTGACAGAGGGTAACCGTCATGGAGTCCTGGTGTTAGTTACAAGGTATTTGAAAACAATGTACAAGGTGATATGTATCACACTTGATTGAAATAAAGCATCATTTTTTCCTTTTTATGGTTCAGGCTCACTAGTTGGAGATGTCAGGTACAGATCTTGAGCAGGTTGTGAAAACAACAAGGTTTCTTCAACAGGTTTCTCCGTTGGTTCGTGGAGGGGGCTCGAGCAGGTAATAACTTGGTCATGGTGTCAACGGACGACCTCTCCCTCCTGCAGTTGGTACTTGCAAGATAACGGACCAGTTTTCTAAGCGGTGGTAGCAGGGCTCAATTTCGGGGAGCCCGTCGTGTATTGACGAACCATCTCGAGTGACTCCAGCGGGATGTAAACCGTGCGAAACCCTGGGTGGTATCCCTTCTGAGCATCCTGGCGTTGAGCAACTTTGGACGAGATAGCTCCTGACTGCTAAAGTAGATCAAGACGAGAGCGAACTTTCCTGCCTAATATTTGCTCGGCGGGCGTAACACCTGTTGTAGTGTGGGGTGTCAACCGTAGTTGAACAGGAACCTGTCCAGTGCTAGGCGTTGGGGTTCTGTTGATTTTCGTATATTCTTCTTGAACGTTTGTTCCATACGCTGTGCAAGGCCATGAGTTGAAAGATGGTATGGTGCGCTCGTAACATGCCGTATACCCCATGGTTTCTTAAATTCTTGGAATTCTGCCTATGTGAAACGCGTTATATTGTATGAAACAATGGTTACCGGAAATCAAAACGTCGCAAAAGTGTGTATCAGGCACGAAATCGTATCAGTCGAGGTTGTAGTAGTTGTGGTAAAAATTTCAACCCACTTAAAGTGTGCATCTACGATCACTAGAAAGTATTTTTCATCAAGTGGGGTCTGCTGTATGTTAAAATATGCGTCGTTATAATGTGACGCTGGTTTCGTGATTAGGAGCTCCGGAAGCTGTTATTACGGTCCTACTTTACGAGTTCCGGAAGCTGTTATTACACTCTTTCTTTCCGAGCTCCAGAAAGCTATTGTTATGCGCTCTTGCCTGACTTCCGGGCACGGCTGGTTTTAAGAGGAGTCTGTAACCGACAGAGAAGAATACACAGATACGTGCGTTCCAGAGTGTTTCTTTCTCCTGCCTTGGTAGTCTAAAGCTACTGAAACTGTAGTTTGCAGCTACAGCTAAAATAACCTCATGTTTTGCTGAGAAGAAACTACACAACAGGCCTGCATAGTCGATGTGCATGAGATGCCAGGGCTTCGCCAGTCATTCCCACGGATGGAGTTCAGCTTTTGTCGGTGCTGCTCGGGTGTACAGGCATTCACTGCATGACTTAACCGTTTCTTCTAGGTCTCCGTCCAAGTTTAGTCCCCAAACATAACTGCGAGCTATTTCCTTCATCCTAGATGGTCGTGCATGGCCAGAGTGAAGTTCCTCTACAATAGCTTGTCTGAGGGTTTAGGGCACAAAATTCTTGCTCCCCAGAGTACAGGGCCATTTTGGGTGGACAATTCATCCCTCTTTCAGTGTACGGAGCGAGGTCGGGGCCGACAATAACCGTCGCAGGCCTACCTGGCAGTATTTGTATACTTTCGAAAGTATTGAGTCCCATAGGGTGCCGTCGCGAACGTGGGTGCTGGTGACCGGAGCTGATTCTAAGAAGTGTACTAGGGACGTCCATTCTTCTGGGCTAGTGTGGCTTCCTCGGGAGTTATAAAGGGCAGATGACAGAGCATCAGCTGTGCCCAAAAGTACACCTGACCGGTGACGCAAGGTGAACTAATAGGATTGCAGCAGCAGCGCCCACCTTTGAATGCGCCCGGATGCCATCGGCGGGATGCTTTCGCCAGTATCAAATAGTCCTATATAGTAGACGTTTGTGATCAGTGATCACTGAGAATTCCTGTCCCCACAGGTAGCAGTGGAATTTTCACAGTACAAACACCATTGCAAGGACTTCTTTCTCAGTCTGAGAATAGTTACGTTCTGTTGCTGTTAGCGTTCGGGAGGCAAAATATACTGGGTGCTCCATCCCGTTAATAAGGTGACACAGCACCGCTCCAACACCATACACACTACCATCAGCCCCTACCATTATAGGTAGGCTAGGGTCAAAATGGATTAGGGTCTGAGGGCTTTGGAGGGCTTGTTTCGATTTCTGGAATACCCTCTCCTGACTTGCATCCCACTTCCAAGAGGTATTATTCCTCAGTAACACATTCAGGGCTTCTAACATAGTTGCAGAAGACGGCAGAAGCATTCTGTAGAAATTCAGCAACCCCAAAGCGGCTCGCAATTGAGTCACATTTGTGGTGGCAGGTGCATTCTGGATTGCTATCACCTTCTCCGAAGTAGGGAGCACCCGTCCTTTTCGATTTGGTATCCCAGGTAGGATATCTGCGACCCTCAAATGCTACACTTATCTATCCTCAACTTTAGTCCTGCCTCTTGCAGCATCTTTTGGACTTGATGGAGTGTTCTTGCTCATTTGCAGCACTCACTAGAACTTCCGCCGTGATTGATGCTAACATCGACAAGCTGACGCAGCACTACGGGCAGAATATTGGTAAACATAACTCCACAGCTTCTGTAGAGTCATTGTGAGCGGGTATTGTATCAACGTATCACCATGCTCGCAGCTTGGACGATGCGCCTCATCACTCATCTTGCCCTCCAGGAGAGGCTTCTTGGTGCTGGGTAAGACTTGCAGCATTTCCGGACTGTCACCTGATCTACTGAAGCAGGTACTGTTCGTGTACATGGACCTCACCCGCACGGAACTCTTGGTACACTGCACGAAGAAACGAACTCAGAACCCGAACGAGAGTTTTCATTCCAAGTCGTGGGCCAGATGTTCCACGGCTAAGTTCGCTCATCTCGAAAAGTGAGGTTCACAGCTGCGGACATCGTCATGGTCCACAACGTAGGCCATACTGAAGGCTCTCTCAACGGGCGTTAGGGACTGCTCTGTTGTTGCTACCAAGAGATTTACCGCGAAGGATCAGAAGACATGGACTTCGACCCGGAAGCGCCGCAGACTCGACCAGGATCGTGATGATGCTGTACCGCCGACATCCTGCGCTCCAGGCGCTTACTAGTGCCTTCTTTTAGCTGTTCTCGTTTTTTTACTTGGCTTTTCATTATTGTTGTTTTTTTGTACACTTCCCTTACCATCGCAACGATTCTAGTTCCTTCGGGGACTGGTACTGGTTCCTGTGGGAACAACAAAATAAACTCATTTTAAGCCTTACGCTACACGTACCTTGATGTACCAATATGATACAGGTACTATCGAGGATGTAAATGAAAATTTCCACCTACTTTAAATGTAGGTCTATTTTCGCTTGCACCGAAAGTGCCTAATACTTATTTTGGTACTTCAAGGGACTGTTTACTGTAAAATTGTGTCATAGGGGCTCTCTTTGTCATGGGGCCTGCACAGTCTGAGCAATCAATACATTGCATGCGTACTGCACGCTCAAAGCCGTAAAAAAGTCCATCGATTAGCCTAGATTAATTTCACTTTTTTCAATGGACGTTTTCTACAATAATTGTTGGTTATTGAAATTAAAATTTTAACAAATTTCGCACTTTTCAACAAACAACAAGCCTAATTTCAACAAGCCTAATTCCTAAATTTAATTTTTAGACAATTTATTCCTGCGTCGAATGAGACTAAAATCAAGTTTGTGCGTTGAATAGTGAGGAAGTTATTAAAGCTTAAGTCTAGCCGACTTCTCAATATAACTCGACTTTGAAAATCGAAATTTTAAAAAATGATAGCCGGATTTATAACCAATTTATTTTTGAGTCGAATGAAACTAAAATCAAGCTTGTGCGTTGAATATTTTTTGAATTGTTCGACTTCCGAAAACGATCTCAAAATCGTATATTATATTTAATAGTTTTTTTCAAAGGGTTAACTCAATAAGTTTGTACGAACAAAATGTGTTTTAAATTTAGTATTAAATTAGCAAGCCAAGTTTCAATCACCTAGCTTTCACAGGAGAAAAGTTTGCCTCTATTGTAGCATTATCCCCATAAAAACCGTTCTAAGAACGTTGACTCAACTGAATGGAAAAAAAAGCAACTTCACTCAAGTCCACGAAAAGAAAAAGAAAAAAGAAAGAAAAAAACTTTATTTCCAATAGAGATTGTACAATATTACAATCATTGGTTTTTAAATATCTTAAAATTAATACACTTAGATGATACACACACACGAGTATTGAAAAACTCGTGTCACTAGTCGAAAATAAATGATTGAGGGCAATGTACTCCTAATCTTGCTTAATCTACATTTGATAATACATGTAATGATAATTATAAGAGATAACGCAAATTCATGGACGATGCATTTTCATTGTGGGGTGAAAAAACTTTTGACAGTTTACATGTACATGACATAAAACTTCGCAATTATTGATGCCAGGAAATAATATATGAATCGCTTGTTTCGGCAAATGTTCAAAAGTGTCATTTTAAGGAAGCATGAAAAAAAAAATATATATAAATACAAATCCATATACATTTATATACGTGCATACATATATACATACATACATACATACACACACACATACAGATATATATATATATATACATATGTACGCATAAGCATGAGGACCAAGAAGATTATAAGTTTTGTATTTCTAATTCAACAATTTTAACATAACGGTCGTTAGTTAATAAGCATTTTATTTAAATATAAATGGATGATCGTACAACAAATGTATAGTTGGTACATGAATGCTTTGCAATAATAAAGAGATGACGAGTTAGGTAATGTTACAAGTTGAGAGTGAACAGAAAATGACCATTATCTCTAGTAAAATGCTAGTTGTCAGTTTAGTACACACATATGTGCACACATACATGTAAATATATACACATATATGTACACATAAAAAAGAAAAAAAAAATGGTTTATTTCCAATAGAGATGGTACAAAAGTACCATCATTGGTTTTTAAAATATCTTAAAATTAATACACTTAGATGATACACACACACGAGTATTGAAAAACTCGTGTCACTAGTCAAAAGAAATGATTGAGGGCAATGAACTCCTAATCTGGCTTAATCTACATCTGATAATACATGTAATGAAAATTGTAAGAGATAACACAATTTCATGGACGATGCATTTTCATTGTGGGGTGAAAACACTTTTGACAGTTTACATGTACATGACATAAGACTTCGCAATTCTTGACGCCAGGAAATAATATATGAAATCGCTTGTTTCGGTCAATGTTTACAAGTGTCATTTTGAGGAAGCATAAAAAAAAGAAAAATATATATAAATATATACCCACATACACACATATGTACATATACGTATGCATGTGTGTATATATCCATACACACACTCACACACATACACACACACACACACACATATATATATACACGCGTTTTACGGCCATGTGTGTGCCTAGGTTACGAAAAACACCGGTTTCGTTAACATGGACACACACGTGTGTACATATAAGCAAGAGGACCAAGAAGATTATAGGTTTTGTATTTCTGATTCAACAATTTTAACATAACGGTCATTAGTTGACAAGCGGAGGCGGAGCTAAACGTTTTTGTTTAATATGAGCTAACAAAGAATGGGATCTATGTTTCATATTCAGACTAAAAAAACTTCCTTCGTAATATAGTAGAAAATCACCCTAAATAAATAGGAAAATAGGCCAGTCAGAATTCGCTCATGTGGTACTTCGTGGAAATCGATACTTCGGTTCATGATTGATGTTTTTCCTTATATTGAAGACTTTGATGTTGATTGTATCAACACCTCTTATTATTATTATTTTAATTATAGGGAGGAACCAGCATTGACTCATGAGATAAAATGGAAAACTGGTTATAATTTTACATCGTTTCAAAGAAAAAACACAAAATTACATCCTAAGGACAAAAAAATGTTCTTAATTGTAGTTTTATTAATAAAACAGAAAACATACGACGCTAACAATGCAACTGAGTTGATATCTGACGATTCTTAAAAAAAATAAATAAAGAAAAAAGAAAAACGTTTATTTCCAAAAAGGTTGGCACGTGAGATACATGATGAACATATTGGATATTAAAAATTTCCTAATGTAGGACATCATTAGATTAAAGTACTATACGAGGAGTACTAATAGACAGACTATACGTGGTCTACTAATAGACAAACCATCCGAGGTGTACTAATAGGCAAATTATACGAGGTGTACTAATAGACAAACTGTCCGAGGCGTACAAATAGGTAAACCATACGAGGCGTACTAATAGACACTCCATACGTGGCGTGCAAAAATTGATTAACCCTGTCATGGGCTAGTTAATTCAAATATATCATTTCTTGGATATTTTATATCCCAATAGATGACTGACAACTTATAAATGATTTAAAATATTTCTAGAGAATTTTTCGGAATTCCTAAATTATTTGTTGAACCGAAAGTAAGAGAAGACAAAAAACGCTATACCGATGCCGCTCGAAACACCGTTGTAAATGCCTATCAAGTATTGAAAAAAAGTGAGTAACAAAGTAATTTATAAAGAACATCACGCAACACAACACATACATCTAGAAAAGAAACGCGTAAACAAACATGCAGGTAAAAAGAAATTCATGGCATGTTCAGCATACGTATAGAGAGCTGATAATTTTTCACGAGTGCTATTATTTCTTTTGTCTGCTCATATTCTTCATTTTGTCTATTCACAGATGCGCCCTCTGGGGTGGTGATAGATCTATTTTTAAATCATTAAACAAGTTCAGTAAATAAATTTATTTCTGAAATATGGTTCAGTGTTTACTGGTCGCAGAGCTTTAGGTAAAATGTAATGTGTCTTGAAGTATCGTTTTTACTTAAAAAATAGAAATAGAAAACATATATATATATACATATGTGTGTATATATTTGAACATTTATATGAGCGCACACACAGACATACATGTATGCGTGCGCACACACACGCACCCACCTACACACTCATATTCATATATATATACGTATTGGAAATGAAAATAAGAAAAATACTAACAAACACAAGAAACAACCTTGCTCGTGGTACATCTAAAATGACAGTTAAGCTCAGTGTAATCGTAAGAAATAACCTGAAGAAAAAATAAGAGGAAAATATTTCGAAAAACGTAAAAATGAATTTTTTTTTTAATTTTATGACAAAAATTTTAAGAAAACTCAAATAGCAGTCGAGGAACAACAACAACAAAAAAAATATTCTCTCATATTTCATATCCTCTCGGTATGCTCTGCAGCATCATACGGAAACGGGTACATGGGATAAAATGGAGATACAATGTAAGCCAGATTTCACTTATCAGTAGCAAATATTTATAAAATTTTGGCAGAAACGCGAAAACAAACATATACTCAAAATAAAAATAGTTTCTTCAACATACGGACAGAAAGCTAATTTTTCAACGATTCATATGCTCAAATTGCACTTTATTTCATTTGTCTAATTGTATTTTGCATTTTTCCTATTCACAGAAACGCTCTCTAGGGTAGTGATTGATCTATTTTTGGAATAATTTCGCAAAAGCAATAAATTTAAATAACCAGATTATTTTCAAGTTAAAAATAGAGATAGAAACATGTTTATATATTTATGTAGATATACATATACCTTCATACGTGTGCACAGATATATCCATATCTCGGGTTTCACATCCTATCGGTACTCTCTTCAGCATTATACGGACATGGGTACATGGGATAAAATGGAATACTATTTTGGTTGGATTGCACTTCTGAGTGGCAGATATTTCCGAAATTTGGCACGTAAAGGTAGTTTAACAGTTGTCCTGGGTAATAATTTTAATTTCTGAAATTTAGAATTATTTCTGACTTGAAAGTTCAGTGCTAGTGTGCGCTGAACGCACAGAAAAATTAAGAAAATTTTAAAATGCTAAAATGCTAGATTCACTCCTCCCCCCAGCTTAGCCTAAATCGATTGAAACACCTTTGTAAATGATTTTGAAATAGTGAGACAACGTTAGCCGAAAATTAATTTATTAAAAACATAGCACAATTCTCACATCTGTAAACCTGTATACTGATGTACACACAAAAATGTATTTCAAAAGTTTGTTTATCTCACGGATGCTAAATTTAAAATACACATAAATAGAAAATCAAGAAAATGAAGATGAGAAAGTATGAGGGAATACCAAAAATCATTGAGGAGAAAAAAAATGACCTTTATTCCGCTGTGTCAAGTTGACGGTTGCGTTGCTCATTATAGTATACAGAAACAATTAAGATCAATATTAGAATGACTTAGCGAACATTAAAAAGAAATAATTTCCAATTTTCTAACAGAAATTTCAGGAGAATTAAAATTTCAGGTAAGTGGGGATTTCAAACCGAAAGTGTTGCAGGCCTTATGACAGAGATGCAAAATGACGTGACACATTTACTTCAAATTCTTCTACAGTTTTAGAGTTTTTGATGTGCTGGGGAAGCTTGTTCCACAAAAAAGCTCCAGAAACTGAGAGAGCTTTTTGTCCCACGTTAGATGAACGGTAACTGACTAAGACATCATACCTCCGATTTGTTTTTTTTTTGTATGGGATATTGGATGGACAAAATTTTACCACATCTGCATTGCTTTGAGGGAGGTACAGAAATGAGAACACTCGTCGAGCTTTTTGGATCATGAATCTATTCGGTATTGGGCTCCAGTCGAGTTTTCTTAAAAGAGGGGTGGCATGATCGTGTCTCTTGAAATTTCCTTTGCACACCACTTTGGCTGCAAAGTTAATGCATTTTTGCAACTCTTTTTGACGATATTGAGGTAAATCTTCCCACACTAGACTGCAGTAGTCCAGACGCGATAAAACTAAAGACTGAATTACTAATAACCTGGATTTTTCGTCAAGTGCTCTTTCGATACTGACGGTACAGAATAGAACCTCTAATTTTTTTCTAGCCTAGGAAATAGAGGAAAGCAAATTGCGACTTCGCATTGCTGGTGGTACAACCTAGTACCTCTCTGGCATTGATATCCAGCTCTATCTGGCTGCTCTAGCTTCCAAACAAAGAGTTACATCACAATTGTTTTTTTGCAATGGGTTCTTAAAATACTGTCGGTACATTTAAGTATCAATGAAAAACATTTTTTCATTTTATATATTTAATTGCTTCTATGAGCTATATACCTTTATGAACCTCAAATTTAACCAAAATTAGCGAAAAAAGTATGAAAAAATTGATTTTTTCAATTGTGGTATCGAAAGGGTTAATGCGATGAAAGAACATTAAGGTTCCGTTGATTTTGTTGCGCACTGTTTCTACGTGTGAGTTGAAAGTCATATTTTTGTCACACCAAACAACAAAATTTTTTACCTTATCTCCTGGTTTAATTTTATCGTCTCCGAATGTTAGCGTAAATGGTTGTAAATTTCTGGTCGTATTCTGTGATCCAATAAGAATGCACTGCGTTTTACTCGCGTTGAGTTTCAGACCATTGTGGTCATACCACAATTTCAGATTTCTTAGAAGGCTTTCAACGTTGCTTTGTGTTTCTTCCAAATCCGCTCTCGAACTTGTCATGGTGCTCGGGGTGGCACAGCGGTTAAGGGATCGGACTTGTATGTTGAAGTCGCGGGTTCATATCCCGGTGCTGGCGCTGCGATTTTTTCCCGTTGGGTATAAGGGAAAGCTCAAGCACAATACCCCACTCGACCCAGGTGTCGGAAATGGGTACCGGCTTTACGGGGGAACCGTCATGGTGTCCTATATATAGACATTTGAAAAACCAATGCTTAAGATCATTTGTATCAGGCTTGATTGGAAATAAAGCATCCAAAAGATGCCGATGTTTGTTTGTTTATGGCAATTTGTACGTCATCAGCATACATTGAAATTTTTGTGTTTGCCGGTAACATTTCTGGCCTTTTATATATTCAATTCAATATTTGTAGTTGGCCGGTGCGCCAATGCAACCATACAAGTCATAATATAAGTAGTCTCTATGAACTTCATCAATATTTCTTTTAGCAAAATTAAGAATTTATGTTTTTGCCAGAAGTAAATATTATTAAATAAATTTTAAGAATTATCTTTCGGGGGGGGGGGGGAACAGAAAATTCATTTATTGTACGTTTGTCAGTCAGGGTAGAAGCCCGAGGCAGGAACAACACCCATTGTCGGAACGTTCAACACGCTCAAATGTTTTTATTTGTGTCTGCTGGCCAATAGGAAAAAGGTATAATAACAAATTGAATCGTGAGGTCAATCAATGTTGTCAAACTAAGAAAATAGATTGAGATTAAACCCAAGTATGCGATTTGAAATTTTTCGGATATGTATAACGAATAAATCATATGTAAAGTCTTCAGTTCTGCTTTGCGATTTTTGGGGCATTTCAAAATAGAAATACCGGTAAGTGATGCACATTTTGATCTACAAATTTGTATAAGTTTTTTTCGGAACTTTGTTGACTACCGCTATATTGTGATACACAGCAGTAAGCTACGCACTTATACTGATGGAAACTTGTTTTGGTGTTATGCCCTTTAATTTATTTTATGCCCATTTTATTGCACAGTGTGGTGAATGATGTGTCAGCGTGATGCTCACCTAGATTAACCTAACTAGACCAAACAAAATAGGCCTAAGTTAAGTAAAATTTTTCATATTTGTCTCTCAATCATTTGTTTAACACATTCATTGCGGTATGACCCACCGGTGGGTCGTAGTTAGGTTTTTCCTCCTGCAAAACAACCCATCAATGGATCGTTCTGAAAAATTCTAACAACCGTTCTAAATTAATGGTATTTAACAGGCCCAGTTAATGTTTGATATTTACAAATTAGCTTTATCACTTTTGACTTTAAATTTAAGTTGAATATTGAACTTCAGTTTAACCCATCGCAACTAACGTGTTAAACAATTAACCATGGTATTATGAAACCCATATGTATTATTCAACTTTGAAATTTATGTTGATGCATTTTGAAAACCATTGATAATTTTATGTCATCTTTATTGAAAATGAACTATTTTTCATTTGGTGAATGTTATGAAGAAACATACTATTTAATTTTCAACATTTTGTTGGCTGTATCATGGTAATGAGCTGGAAAGAAACAGCTTTTATTCAATGCACTTTTGGGAAGAGATGAGTATTTAACTGTTGAGTTATAGCGGTATGTTAATTTTTGTCTCTGATGGCTGGAATGCGCTCAAATAAATGGCTATTAGGCCCAATCAATTTTTGAAGTTTTGTTGCTTGAATCATGGTAGGTACTTACATCAAAATAAACAACTTTTTTTATTTACTTTAATTCATGAGTCAATCAGCAGCTTAACACGTTCAGTGCGTTTCCACGGTTGTTAACGGTTGGTTTTGTTAGGTTGTAACTAACTAGTACAATTGGAAAATCAAATTTAGTGCTCGAATACAATTTTATCCTTTCTCTAAGAAATATGAAAATGCAATTGCATGAAAACATTTTCTAATATATAACAGTTATATTTTAAAAAGTTTGTGAAACAGATAAGATGTCGTTTACCTACACCGGTACTTGAATAAGCAATTGACCGAAAGGTATACATGTGGCCCAATAGGCAGTGAATGTGTTAATGCGCTCACGGAAATTAAAAATTCTGTTCATAAGAATCACTAGAGAAACACATTAAAAAATGTTTTACATGAATGACATTCTGCTTGTAAATGCATTCTATTTGAGTAATTAAACTTTGAAGTTGTAATAAGGACGCTCATGAAATGGCTTTCCCGCGCATGTTCCAACAATGCCAAACGCGGGAAAAATTTTTTTTGCAATATATGGCGTAATTCATTATTAGCCCACTCCGCGAAGCCTGAACCCATGTTTAGGATGTTTTAGTTAATAACACAATAAAAAACATCATCCAAAAATATTAGCGGGACTGGATTAGTGCAGACTTAAATCGATATGCTGGATATCAGTTTCTTAATGGCGGCCACGCATTAGAACATGAGCAAAATTGTAGGAGTGAATACTGTAGGTTTAATATAATATTTTTATAACGTAAAATTTTTGAGTGATAACCTTATTGTGTTATTAACCAAAACATCCTAGAAGTGGGTTCAGGCTCCACGGGGTAAGCAAATAATCAATTAAAAAGTACCCAAACGTACTCTAACAGCTCCTGCTCAAGCACAAACTTACTGGAACTGTTATAAAAAATGAAAATTTCAAATTGAAAAACTCAAAAATAAAGCATCAGCAAGCAGAATGTCATTCATATAAAATGTTTTTAAATGTGTTCCCTTAGTGATTTTTTGAAACAAAATTTTTAATTTCCATGAAAGGTTTAAGCTTCATAGTGACCAAATTCTGCTTTGCTATGCTGTTCCCACTGTCAAACTGCATCAAATGAGACCAAAAGCTTGCTTCTATGTTGAATATTGAAGAAGCGGTATGGCTTTGCGCAAATCTATATCTTTATATATGTTCGCGCAATAACTTTTTTTCTATTGCAAAAATAAAAAATTTTCATAGAAGCAAATGTGTTTAGAATTCAATTTCACATATTTGTATTTGTTTTTTCACCTAATTGGGATTGAAATTTGCAATCTAAAATCAGCAAAAGTAATCTAGGATTTTTCTGGGAAAAATTTTTTTGGATATATGTTGCAATAAATTTTTTTCTATCTCAAAATTAAAAAAAATCCTTTGTTACGAAGGACCTACAGTCCTTCCATGTTGAAGGAGACCAAAATCACGCTTCTATATAAAAAATGGTAGCCTCTGAAACGTTATGTGATAGTATTTTTTTTTTCGTATGTTTGCACAAATTCTTTTTTCTATGACAAAAATTGAAAATATTTATGGATGCAAATGTGTTTGAAATTGAATTCTACATTTCTGTATGCATTTTTTGTATCCCTAAGTTAGATGCAATAGAAATGTGAACAGTGAAATTTGAAAAATTGGATAAAATCCAGGGTAGTAAGTTCCCTTTAGGAGATCATCCCACTTTTTCAACTTTTTTCGTCCGATTTTTTTGAAAATTGGCCACTATATGTATTTTGTAAAAGTAAACCTTTTTTACCCCTGTCACTTTTTTGATTTAGGGCTTAGTTTTTTTTTTAATTAGTTTGGTATATTTTATGGATATTTCAAAATGGTACTCATCTTCGAGTTTTGATGCTAGAACAGACCCAAAGACAGTTTTAGAATCCTTGAAACATTCCTAACAAACTCAATTGGGCTTTTTTTCAAATTCAAATTTTTTTCAATTTTTTCAAATTTTTTAAAATTTTCTAAAAGCAACAGTAATTTATTAGGTTTATAGCTATATATTTTTTCAAAAAATTCAAGTTTGAAAAAAAAAGCCCATTTGAGTTTGTTAGAAATGTTTCAAAGATTCTAAAACTGCCTTTGGTTTTGTTCAAGCATCAAAACTCAAAGACTAGTTCCATTTTGAATGTTAAAAGTTAGAAGTGTTGGGTATAAGCAAAAAACAAAATTTTTTGTTGAAGTGTGATATAATGAACAATTTATATAATTGAATGCAGTTTTAATTTTTATTTCGATAATTTCCACACATAACTTCATATTCACACTGTGAATTGTTATTTCCAAACCCCCCCCCCCAAAAAAAAAATTTTTTACCAAAAATATCAATTTTTTTATTTTCAGTCTGATTCTTATGAAATATGACTATGATATATAACCTTTGAAAAGAAACACAATTTATTCCATTAATTTTTTTGATTTAGGCCTTATTTTTTGAAAAAATTGACATATTGGTTATTAGGTATTGATATTTCACTGGTATTGATATTTCAAAATGGGACTCCTCATCAATTTTTGATGCTAGAACAAAAACAAAGACAGTTTTAGAATCTGTGGAACATTTCTAACAAACTCAAATGGGACTTTTTTTCATTTCCCATTGGTTCTCTTTTTATATGGGGTTGAAATGGGCTCAAAATTAAAGATTTTGGTCCCCTTACCTGCCCTCCTGGGGGGGGGATCTATTGTCCGTAGCGCCATAAAATTTTATGACCGAATAGTCCACCACCTATGGGTCCTTTTCCAACAAATACATGAAAAATGACCACCTGAGCAGCAGGGGCCTGGGACGATCTTAACAATTTTGAACTAACTATAGTAGTACCTTGGGTCACCAATGCCTTTACAAATTTTTGGGTTACGAAGTGACTCGTATTAGGCTACAAATTTAAATTTCCCTCCCAGGGATATTTAAATCCGCCCATTTTTGTGGACAAGTCTTAATGCTGGGCTTTGTGATCCCATTTTTCTTGGGGGGGTTAACTTAATGACAGCATCTCACAAGGAGTCACATGGTTCCTCCCATGCATACCCACCACTCCCTAAACCTAAACCCCCCTGTGTTACCTCTTTTGCTTGTTCATTCTCTCAGTAATTGCTGTCAAGATAGCAATACTTAGTGAGTTTCTGCATGATTTCTTTGTGATTTTCACTTATGGTTTGTGATTTGAGAACTGTGCAATACTAAATATGTAGTATTGTGATAGAGAATGCCTCCCAAGATGATGGAGGAAACCAGCAGGAAGAAGGAAATGATTACTATCCAGACAAAGAAGATCAAGAAATTTTAGAGTTAATTTTCATACTGTATTTATGTCTGCATGAAAATTATGCCAGATTTTATCTGTGAATGGTTATGATGTAATGTATTCATTTCCAAGTTTGATTAAATGGTAAACAGATCCTAAAGTTGAAAAATGAGATTTAAAAATTCTAATATCACACTGGTTTTTCCCAGAGATCTTATGGCATCTATTATTTGCATCTTATACTTTCATAATGTTCCATAAACTTATTTTAATCTTTCCACTTCTTTGTGCAAAGGCTAGGGACACATCCTTGAGAGTCCTGGTTCCCTCATATTCCCTGCTGCTGCCTTACTTCCATCCTAAATGCTTCCTTGCTCCTTTCTCTTTTGGGTGAATTTTGTTCTGGGTAGCAAGGCATGAAGTTATTTAAAGACTAATGTTATAGTTGGTGTGAAGTAAAGGAAACAGCAGACTTTATATCAGTATTGTTTTCATAAATTTGAATGAAATATAGGAAGATTTATGATCTTGTTAGTAGTTAAAGGTCAAATGAGATTGAAACGTAGTTATCTTGGGCCTTCATTATTCTAAGTTATTTGGGGGCTATCAAGCAAACAAATAGGGCTACTGCCAGTGTATTATCCTAACTTCTTCAAGGAATTTGTTGCAAATATATGTTGACTGAGATAAAAAGTACTGCAGGTAACTTTAATGACAAACTAAAATGTGTAAATTTTTGCAAAATATTTACAAATTTTACTTCTAACATTAGGAGTTTTCTAACATTGTGAAGCTTATAACTGTTGTAATATTTAGATGCATGTGTGAATGAATATGTATTTTTTTCAGGTAAATCACCAGTATGTTTCTTCTTAGAAATCATTCACTGCTTCAAGAAAGCTCAAAATGTCTGCCAGGGATCTGCAAGGTCCTACAATGCTACATGGTAAGATTTAACTTCTAGTGAGTGGTAATTTTTCTGGTTCTTCTGTGTTAACTACTTTCTGTTCTTGTGTGCCTTACTTACTTTGATGTAAATTCAATGTATTTCCAATATATTTTGTTTTTACAAGCAAAATATAGGCAATTATATGCATTACATATAATGTACTATTTGTATATCCCTCTGGGGGATATGTTTATTTTATTTATAATAATTAGCTCTCCCATGGGAAAAATGTGGGTTCTTGAGGTGAGAGGTAGGAGAGTTATTATTCTTTTTGTTGAAATGATCCTTTTCTGTTTTATTTTGCTAAGGACCATCTTTTTTGATTTACGACTGTCCTGTTTTTCAGCCCCTCTGACTCTCTTTAACTTTTATCTTGTTTTCTTGCCTTTCTCCTCTACTTACTGCATCCATGCATGGGGGATAGATTCTCACCTTGTGCATACATTCTGCACTTACTTTGCCTCCTACTAAATGGTGCCATCATCCTTTCTCTCTTGAAACATCTTTGTTGTGGTCTGAAACCAACTATCATAATCATGTTTGTTTGGAGCATCAGGATGTATGCTTGGTATTAGAGCACACTCACACATCTCTTATTGCTAAGCATTACTAAGTGCTTCTTAATCATGCTTTGTACTGCAAAAGTTTGGTAAGAAATTGCCACTGTTTTCTCAGAGCATGAACATAATGTAAACTGTAAAAAGCTGAAAATATGATTATATGCAGATTTGTAATCTAGGTTTGTAAAAGCTTTGTTTTAAGATATTTTTTGCATTGTACTTCCTTAGTGCTGTTTTAAAAAGTAGTAGCCCTCAATTAAAATATTTCACTCTGGGTACATTACTACGAAGTGCAAGAATTTCCATTCAAGTACTGTAGTTCAGTGTAGTTATTTTTGATAATTTTCAAGCTGTTCTCTTCTTCCCTCAACATCTACTACAAATTGCAGAAGAAAAATAAACCCAATAGTGGCAGTTCTCCGTAACAACTTGGCTGAATTAGACTCAGCGCACTACGAAAGCATGACCTTGGTTGCAGAGAACTGTCTTATTGAACTTATATCAATGAAGTGACAACTTTACAGCTAATGGATAGTTGTCAAATCAGTTGTGTGTGTGTCCAGTGTTGTCAGTACTTCATTTGTAGCATGAAGGACTGCATCTCTAATGTATTACAGCAGGGTGTCTAGAACCAAAGAATGAGTATACTTCTGTTGATGAGTCTGGCTTCTCCACCTCTCAGGAGATTCAACTATTGAATCTATGGAAATTAGTGCTCCCTGTAGGAATATGTGGGGTCCCAAGTTAAAAGTTTAGGCCTTTTGTTGAAGCAGAATCGATTTTTTCTTTTAGTATGGAACTTTTTTTTTTCTGGTCACTGCTTTCCAAGTTTTCAGCACCTACTACTTTCGTCTTCAACTTTTATCTTGTTCCTTGAACATCTTTCTCAATTTATGGTTTGCATTTTTGCATTTGATGCAGATTCTGCATTTGTTTTACTTCGTGCTAAGTAGTGCCTTCCTTCCTTTTTTTGGAACATCTTTGTTTTGAATAAGAAGGCTTAAACTAACAAATAATCTAATCTGTTGCATCTATGGCACAAAGGTTGAGCATCACACTTGAGACACGAGTCCTAGTTCAAGTTATGCCTCTAACCAAGGGTTATTCACCAGTAGAGCACATATCATACAGTCATAATTTTAACGTATAAGATTGGAGTAGTTTTTAGAAGATAAATCCTTTTCCCATTTTTCAAGTATGTTGAAGAGTTTAACTGATTTAAAATAGTTCCATGTATGAGCAACGTCCTTTGAAACCTCATCAGTCATAAAGCATAGCCACTCTCTCCTACTAATGCATTGATTTCACTGAACCATTTTACTCTAAATATCAGTAGCATACCCAAAAACTAATGACTTAATTCCGTTAGAGCAAAGCTCCTAATTCTATAGTGTGTTCATGCCATCCATGCTTTCCTGGTTCTTTAGGTAGACCTCACGTTACTTTCTAAAGGTAAAACAGAAACCGTTGTACAAGAATGAGGTTAAAGCTTTTCCCCACGTTGATTGTCAGCGTACTTGGCCAGTATTTTCCTGCCAACACTTCATTGCTGTACTTATGACTGCTATGCTTATGGATTTATTGAAGAAATTCCCTGTGACTTTCTCTCCTTGAAACATCAACTCATCTCAGTTGTTTTGCATTTCCCTTGTTTTCTAGTTGCTTACAACTCTGCACCTGAAGAAAAGTGATCAACCCATAGAGGCCGTTGTTGGCAGAAAAAACTATCAGAAAAACTCTGCTCATTCTCATGAAAAAGATGATAATTATGATTAAATTTTAAAACACTTGAAATAAATCTACATTGAACTGATCAAATATTTAGATTTAGTTTACTTATATAATACTATGTTGTGATATTTTATTTTAAAATACTATGTTGGTGATTGAAGCAACCACTGAATAATTTTAAGAGGTAATGATAAAACCCTTCTTATCAGAGGTAGTATTTTGATTTACATGTGGGAGAGGAAGTAATAGTGACTTATTTGCCTCAGATGAAAGTTAGCATTTATTTCAAGTTTACATTTGAAGTAATTTTATATTTCTTCCAGAGTTCTGGCAAGTATGTGCCAGTTCGTGTGTTACCTACGCTCTCCAAACAAATGATCTCCAAGGACTCCAATCATGAAGAAGGTCATCAGCTGCAGTATAAAATGAAAGGCATCTATGGAGTCATGGAGATGGCCAAGAGGGGTCGGGTTCAAGATGCTGAACTGCTTTTCAAGGTATCCATTTTTTGTGTCAATTTTGTTTCAACTTTGTTTTGTTGTAATTTTTAGGTTAATTTAATTGGGTTGCAAAGATTCAACACTGGTAAAATTTTCCTCAACAATTTGTGGGAAGGAATTTAATTACTTATGGTGGATTTTCTCAACTTGCTTGATTAATTAAGTGGAATGTCAAATGTTTAAATGTTTCTTGCCCCTCTGTAGCACCAGAAAAACAATAGCAGCTAATTCAACAAAAACAAAAAAAAACATCTTTGAATGGTTGTTAAGGTTGTGCATTATACTAAGATTTTCTAAAATTTATTTTGTGTGGAGCGATGAGAAAATTGGGCTAAAATTGATAAAGTGCAAAGGTTTAAAAATTCTTAGGCACTTGAAAGCAAGAAATAATAATTTCTTTGTTTCATGCCCAAGAACAAAGTTGTCAATACTTGGTACCTGGTGACTATTGAGTTAGGTTTCTCATTTGCAATTCAGTCTTGTAAAATTTTAATGAACATATACAAGTGATAAGACTTTTTTTGTTTCAAAATTGATTCAAAAGGATGATTTTAATTAAGGGACTGAAATAAATGAAATTATTTAAAAACACTCATTTTTTGGTAGGGTTATAACACTTTGTTCTGGCATAAATATAATCTTTGCCAATTCCACAAGCCAAGAATGTGAAATTTCAATTCTCTGTGGAAAACAAGTTATTTATGTGCCCCAATTGCACTACATGATGATGATAGTACATCGAAATTGATATTACTCACAATTTGTCACTCTCGTTTGCCAATTTTTAGACATACAAGCAATAAATCGCTTGGATAACACTGAGCAAAAATCAAATTGAAAATTTGTGGTTTTAAAAGAAGAATAAAATGTGAAATAAAAACAGTAGCTCAGTCATATGACCTGCAATTGGAAATTGAAGTTTGAATACAGGATGTTTTTTTTAGATCTATATTAAATTAGTTGTGGTGGAACAATTCTGACTACGTACATGAGTGGATCCAAAGAAATAATTTGCAGTATATGTATCTAACTTTTTAAAAAACCTTCAATCTTTTTTCAAAATACTCTCTGACACAAATTAGCCATTGCAACATGAGCTCACAAAGCAAGTGTCACCATAAAGTTGCTTCAAACCATACAGAAACTTTAGCAATGACGCTTGGCTTTCTGACCTGGGAATGGCAGTTCTATGTGCTATAAGAGTCAAAACGTAGTCCAGAAAACTTAGTCTACTACACTATTTGATTTATTTTGGGTTAAGTGAACTACGAGGCATACCCAGAAAAAACTTTCCCAGGTCTTTAATGAGAACTCACAATTTCATGGATAAATTTCATTATAGCAAATACAGCACGTGTTGCAGAAAGTTATTCATAGTTGCCAAAATTGAGGCATTTTGTTTGATCTAAATTTGTATCTCTCTGTTGTGTCTGACAGCTGCTTATGACCCAGCCTCATTTTGATGAGAGTAATGCTGACATAGTGAAAACGGTTAATTAGTTCTGCAGTCTTAAAATGACGATTCTTTTCAATGCACTGCTGCTTTTGTTCTGCAAGATCGTTTATAATGAAGAATGGCGGCCTACTGTTCTGCAAATAATGCTCATTTTGCAGACGTGAGCTTTCCTTTCACCAGCGACGCACCATCCGTCTATTCAGTCAACACGTTTGATTATGGATTTTAATCTGCCTCACAATCTGTGGGCTCTCTATCAGACCAAAGTTTATGAGCGAAGAAGGATAGAATTAGGACTGCCGCTTTCAACCTCAATATTTGTGCTACTCTGAGGAATCAGACAGTGCCCCCTGACCCTGGGTGATTGCATATTACTCTCTAATGTACATGCACTAACATCTCCCACCATATAGCCTGTTTGTTGTCTGTAGGTCGAAAGAGCAACTTACACGCTGGATGCGCCTTGTATTTATATATCATAGTTTCTAGTTGTGGTTTGATGGAGCTAAGTAGGAACAATGTTGAGCGTCATGCGGTTCTGCAGAAGCTGGAGAAGGTGCCGCGGCTGAAGCTGGGTGTGGGGGTGTGCATGGCGCTGTATGACATGCACGTCAAGGCCGGCAATGTGCGGGAATCCATGGAGGCGCTGCAGCGGCTGCACTGCCTCCACCCGCAAGTAATCCTCCAGCCCTATAAGGTCCTCAACTTTGCCATCCTCTTGCTCAAGCACGGCCAAACTGAACGTGAGTGCTACTGTGTTTCTGGGCTTGCTATTAATTATTTTGTTTGCTTTAATAGGGTATGAAAAATCTTCCTTGTTAGCTCCAAATAGCATGTTAGCTTTGCAAAGCATGCTTTCAATTTTTCTGTTCCAAAAGCTAGTTTTATTTGGTTGCTAAAATTTTCTTTGTGAGGTCGATGTTCTCTAATATCTGATGCCTGGTGTTGGTGCAGAAACTTAGCTAAAGTCACTGGACCTGTAAAATAATCATGATTATATTTCAAATTGAGAAACTTAACCTAACTCTTATTAACGTAACCTGTTCTATCTTAACCATTCCTATCCTATCCAAATATTCATTTGTTCAGATAAATGAAGTATGTTTTCCTTTATATGGGCGGGCCTGTGAAGGAACTCACAGTTAATTTACTAATTGTTTTTAAACTTTTTGTAATAACAATGCAAGGTATGACACGCACATGTATGGTAGTCGGGTAAATGCAACCCGTCATTTATAATGACTGAAGTAGGAACTGCATGCTATTGTTAGTTAGGCTGTACTTTGCATTCATCATTGCAAGACTCTCAGTAATGCTTGGTTGTTGCAGGTAACTGTTCTGCAGCACACTTGTTGCAGTGTCTCTGATTCATTTGCTCTCAATCATTCAAACTATTTTTTCCAAGTGACTGTTTTGGTACCTTTCCAGGTAGAGTTGACTTTTTTAGCATTTATTATACTAAGGTTAGGTAGCTAATGTGCCTCAACTAACATTTCCAAGTTCTAGCGTTCCAGAATGAGTTGTGTACTTATCTCAGGTCCTATTTGTTCCTATATTTTAAACTGATGACTGGTGCCTTGAAAGAGTAGAGTTCACTAGACAGCAAGTCTTCAGTGAAATTAAGCCCTTTTTAGTGTGTAATGTTCTCCTTTTTAGCCTGTTATTTCAAGTATGCAGCTGTAACTCTACTATTCGCTGTGTTGTATACCTATATTTGACATGACTTTGAAGGAGAGGTGTTACTCAATATCAATGCATGATGCACCTCACTTGGTAGGTATCTAACAATAGAGCACATTCTTTTCACATAGAGTACCTTGTACTTCAATAGAATGAGGGTTAGGACACAATCGAGCTGAGCGGCTGAACAATTTCTGGGGTGCTACCCAAGTCTCATGCCTTCATACAGCCATCACTCTCAGGCACCCGCGTGGAACGAGATGAAAAATAATAACAGTCTCATCCACAGACATTTATCTTCACTCATAAGCACCATTACATTTGTTTTAACTTTTAATTTAGTGTGGGACGGTTTTGGTAAACTATAGTCTCGTGGTTTGACAGTTTTTTTAATTGTAAGGTATATTAGAGCTCATAACGCTACAACCTCAGGCAGTAACGCAGTACCTTGCTTCAGCCCCTCAGAGCGCCAATACCCCGTGTTTTTTGTGTTGTGCATACTTCTATTCTGTTAAGAAACGCGCCACTGTACTTCTCATCAACCCTATGATGGAACTCTTCATTCAGTTTGAAGTATTGTTGGCAATTACATCTTTTTCACCTTTTACCTTGTTCTTATTTTCCTCTCGTGTTAGCTGTTGCTGTGATCGGTTGCTATTGTGATGCCACCCGGCTATCAAGTGGCAACAAAGTCTCCAATTTTAACGGGGCACAAAATTGACATAAATGCCTGACACCCTTAAGGGGTCGGTAATGCTTAGTAATTATTAGACAAGCAGAGGATGGCAGAAAGGGGGATTCTCACCTTTCAAAAATAATGTTCAGGTGAACTCTCCTCAATATAGCTGGCTGTCCATGAACCAAGGGTCCAAGGTAGCAAGGAAATGTTGACCAATGACCAGCGGAGCACAAGCTTTGATGCACCCGTGGTCGTGGCTAGAAGCTGTCTAACGTGGCCGCCGCGGACGACCGCTCACGTTGGCTCATCCGAATCCACTGTGGTGATGTGGGACTCGGAAGAACAAGCGCAGGCGTACTTTAGGAATTTGCAAATACGCTTGCAGCTGAAAATGTGAGGAACCCCCACCATTGCTCTGCTAGTTGTGGATTACTTGCTTTATTGATTTTAGATTAATTAATTTGACTGCAGCCCAAGACCCCTTACTGCGGAAGGCCATTTAATACTGCCTTACTTAAGTCCGCAGAGGACCTCAGCTTTGAGCAATGGCTAAAATTTCCACACTATATCTGTTGCTAACTTTACCAGTCAAAGTGAATTAAATTGTGCATCATTTCATTGAGCAGTTTTCACATCTGCAGAAGTTTATACATCTCTGTTATGGTGCATAATTTCTGTCTCCGTCTACTGAACTTGAGGTTTTATTATTCATTCCAAAAGCCCTGTGTGAGCAGCATTCCACTGTGCTGGGTCATGTGTTGCTGTGTATGTGCAGAGTGCCTGCAGCTGCTGCGAGACGAGGCTCCTGACGAAGTCCACCACTCGCCCACACAACTCCAAAAGCAGGAGTGGGCCCCTGACGTCCGTTCTAATATCATGGTGAGTGGTGTTGCTGCTGCTGTCCTGTTGTTGTTGTTGTTGCTGCTGCGTATTTCAGTATGGCAGTTTTGCTAATTCCTCTTCAAAGAAAATAACACGAAACGTAAGCCAGGGTTAGATTAGATGTTTAAGCCTCCCTAACTGCAACAAATGCATTCCAAAGAGAAGGATGAAAGCAGGATTTAGGATGGCGTTAAGGGAACGCGGAATCTTTGCACAAAGTGTGTTCTCAAACAAAATCTCCCCCGCATAGGAACAGTAAGTTAGAAGGGAAAGTTATGAAAAAGGGTAAAAGTTGACGAGGAAAACAAGATAGCGAATTGAACAAGATAGTCGTTCACAAAACGAAAAAGTGCTAATTTCTTTTCATACAATAGTAGTATCAAACTGAGCGGACGTAAGTTAGAAATTGAACCACGAATTAAAAAAATAATAGTCTAATTGAATAATAAGTACAAAAAAATTATCAAATCAACCAACTAGAGGAAGCATAGAAGAGCTAAGTTTGTGAAATAAAAAGCTTAGAACTGAACTTGTAGACTAGAAGATTTTACATTGAAGGTAAAATGTTCATCATGATTATTTCACAACTGGTTTCAAAATAACTAATACTCTGAACCAAGCACCCGCTTCTGCATTTGCTTCTTGACACCGTAGCACATAAATCTGATGCAGGTATGTATTTGATAAATCTTATATTTATCCAAGAGGTGTGGCAACTCCGTTTAGTGATGTTTTTTATTTTACTTGCAAAGAGGCAAATCCTTTAACTATCCTCCGTGCAAAGTTTTTTGAAATCCATTGAATCTCCTTCATCAAAAGTGCTGTTCTTGCTCTAAGGAAATGAAGTAATAAGCTCATCGTTTGCAGAGGGTTCGGAAATGTATGTGGTCGAGTGTACAGGCATTCCTGATGCTGATGTGGCACTGTCAGGAGTTACAGCTTTTGGAAAAAGGAAGGGCCAAATCAGAAGATGCTCTTCAGAAATGCGACATGGTTGCAGAGCTTTTTCAACGAAAGGATTGCTACACGTGAGAGGTTGCAATTCAAACTTAGATGGATGAAGAAATGACGATGAAGTATAATGATGCTGCACATACGGTTGAGCGGTATTGGCGTGTGCGGGAGTGATGTTATATTCTGGTTTCACAGCAAATTTTGAGACACAAGTAAGGTCTTCACCTTCTATCACATTGGACATGTAATAGACTGCTTCAGGCGTTTTCCTCCTATGGAAATTAGTATGTACTCTCGTGCAGCAGTAGAGTTGCTGTGGTCCATGTGATCTGCCACTAGATGCCTTTTAGATGGATCTCTCTTGAAGCCCACAGTGGTCACAGATTTCCTTATTATATTGAGGGTCACATGACCCAAACCTGTGCTTTTACAGAGAGAGACCATTGCGGCACAGCTGAGGAAGGCATTTTCTTCAATGCCCAAGTTCAAAACATTCAGCCCCCGCTCGATGGAAGAGCAACCTTGAGCTGCACGTGCTCTATGTAGATTTCAAGAGGAGTTTTGAGAGCCCCATTAATCCCAACTTTCACAGGCCCTTGTGCGAGGGTTTTCTGCAATAACCGTTATGACGCTGGTTGTTGGCCCTCTGAAATGCTCGCTAAAGTTATTCATGTCACCGCACCTCTGTAAACCAACTGCAGCTGCTGAAGCTTTTCAAATTACACACCAGCTACAGCAAGGCTGCTCGGTTCTTGCTCTTAGTCTTGCCAGGTGACACAAGAAACGGAACTAGGTTTACAAGGCTGCAGGTCAATAGGAAAAGTTCACTCTCAGGCCTCAGACTTTCTTGCAGGATTAAAATGTAGTTCACGCGTGTTTTCAGTAAAACGTGGTAAAGGAATGCCTTTAAAAATTTCCGTTTATTCAAGATAAGCACATTAAAAATGCTACGATGGCAAGGCAAATAAAGTTTTTGAGATAAAGCATGTATTAGGATTTTCTTGGCTATCGGCAAACCAGGCACGATCATAAAAACTAAGTCACAATATCAGGCTTAGTTGGCCAGTAGGCCAGGCTTAGGTTTGAGGCAGAGCGGCTAGAGTGACGTCCGTACAAGACAGCGGGACGTTGACAACTGGCGGTGACCCGCCAAGCCACGCCTTATATACCTTACAGCCTGTAGTGAAACTAGCCTGCTAATTGTCTCACCCACTAGGAAGCCACAAATTGTCAAGATGCCGGCCAGGCAAGGGTTAGCTATTCAGGCTACAACAGCTAAGCCCAGAGACTAGGGTAATGTGCGGCACGGACAAGTAAGAATAAATGTATTTAAAACATAGGGTAAGTTGGGCAGACGGAATATTTACCAATTCAGGGCGTGTCTTGCGTGAGCCGTCTCTTTCTGAGATCGTTACTCTCCCGCCAACTACATCACCCTCCAAAAGCACCCTAACCTATGGCAACTAAAAGAAGGCACAGGATTCACCAAGCTTGGTACATAAACTTACAAGCATCAGGCGAGCTAATAGCTTTATTAGCCTACTTGTATTCAAGTGCACTGTATGAAAGTCCTAATGCAACTGACCTGCTCCAGTCGTGCAGCCGCCAAGTTTGGCTTCAGAATGGCTCTAGCCAGACGGTCGCAGGATGGAGCTCTGTGTACATAAGAGTCACCCTAGACTGCTACACACGTAGTGAATAAATTGTACTACACTACTTTCCTTCCCAATTTAGTAAAAATACTAACGTTAATAACTGAGCATTATTCGTCCTGCCTACCACTACATCAATGTTTATCATGTACATTCAAAAGGCCAACATTTACTCTCGAGCCCCCCAGTTCCACTGTCTTTCGTAGTCCTCCAAGTCTTGCAGAAGCTGGTGGACCGTGATGCGGTGGATACGATGAGTGCACCGCCGGAACAACCGTCGGTTCTGCAGGCGACACCTAGCTGGGATGAACCGCGGTCGAACGTCGAGCTACGGCCCCTGGTCAGCCGTGATCACCTCTGCCCTTTGGAACAGCACGGCCCACGCTTCCAACTGCCAAGGTCCGAGGTGCACGCCGTCCGATGCATCCAGCGGCGCCCACACGAAATCTCCAAGATATAACGTGATTAGACCTGCTGCATTAAGCCTTCACACTAATTCATCCACAACGAGCCTCATCTGCTGCTGGGCCCAGCAACACTCTTGCAACAAGAATGGTGGTAGGAGTCCATGACCCATTGCTTGGTGCCTAGCTTCATTGCATAGCGTGAAGTTGGCCACCATGAGCAAAACCCATAGTACTCACGTACCGTATCTCCTTCGCAAATAAGTGTCTTGCTCTGTAGCTCAGAGCACAACCTCTGCGTAGTTGGGCGCCTCCCTTAGGCGCATCAATTCCGGGCGCCCAAACGGTGTTAGGCTGATTAGGTCGCAATGGAAAGCGACTACCACTACCAACCGCACCTCCGCCGACATCTCCAGGGCCGTGACCTGTATAAGATGGTCCAAGCTAGCTCCCCGGTAGACTCTGAGGTGCACTCGCCAACCACTCGGTGGCTGTCGGCCAGTATAGCATAGAGTATGTGCCCTGAAAAACGAATGTAGTCGCTGACTGCTTGTCCCGTGTGAATTTTCCTTGGCCAGTTCCGGAGGAAGACAAAGATGCGCCCGAGCCAGAATTCAAAGAATACCAGGTAACCAAAGTAGAAGAGGGGCCAAAATCCTTGTTCGTGGTGTTGTGCCAAGCCTCGGGTCAGGGAGATGCGTTGACACTCCGAGAGCAGGCTACAGATAGGTTTTTGCAGGAACCCGAAGCATTCGTTAGAACTGGAAAGACCGTGAATCGTAGGATGATATTGAGTTGGACTCTACTTTAAAAGGTCGCAAGCGCGACGACACACACATGGACAAACTGGAGATCACGCATTTGAAAGAAATTTTTATTCAACTAAATATTTACTAAAACGAATGAAAGTTTTTGTCATTCACAGAGTCAATTTGCTTGAAAGGCTGCCTTGCTTCCCATTTTTCAAAAAAATACTCATGATGAACACATTTCTGAATGTTTCTCTTGCTATAGTGTAATTTGGAAGTTCACCAAAGATCTTGATAGCCAATCGCCACTTCTCTGAATTCTTGAACGAGATGGTCTTGACAGAATTCAGCAATAGAGAATGTTGTATCTCTTGATGTTCAAATTTCTGATGAGCAAAAGTTCTTGCAAAGGTTTTTGACCATTCATTCTGTTCTTTACTTAGCAAGTGTGTTTTTTGTCTCAAGGTTTTGTTTGTGAATATATTTTCTATGTCCTTGTATAGGATCAAGAGAAATTCACGGATTGTAATGATATACAGTGTAGTGGAGTTTTCTTTCTAAAAGCGTTTGTTGTCTCTGTATAAGGTAAACTGTTTTTTCAAGTAGTTTCAAAAGGTCCCGGCCTACAGTGGTCATACTGTAGGCTAAGAGCAATCTCAGAAAAAGAGGAGCATTGATTATCGACAAGAATTTTTGCTATTCTTGTCGTGTTGTCCCGAGCCGAGCTAAGTACACACACCCCTCCGCCAGGTTCTTGTTGCCACTTCATGAATTCAGTTAATGTTGCGCTAAATTGGCAGGCACGCAGCTTAGGGATCCTGATGCAGTTTCACCCATGGATATCATCTGATCCAGAGGAAGGTCTCTCGTCTTATTGAGATTCTGAGAAAAATACTTCTGAGTGCTCTGCTTCAGGTTCATCACCACTGTCCTTCGTGTCGTGTAGCTCTGGTAGATTGCTCGTGCTGCCTCCTCAGTGGCGTGTAGTTGTGATAGAATGCTCATGGTAGCCTCCGTGTCATGTAGTTGTGGTAGATTGCTCGTGCTAGCCTCAGCAAGTGCAGCTAGTTTCCATGTTTGCACGACTGCTCGCTCCATAGTATTGAGTTGTAGGAATGCTCAACGGTTTTCGTTTATGGTTGTGCTCCTGAACCATGTATTTTCTCGAGCACAATGCAGATGGAAACAACTATCAATCAGGCAATTTTTCTCATTCCAGGTCTTTCACGTTTTGGTGCAGGCCTTGGTGCTACACATTCAAATTTTTCACGCTGATTAGATTACAAAAGCACTTTCAATGCTCTTTCTAAACACCAGCAGGGAATGTTTACCATGTGGCAAGTAAGATGAGTATTATGTTAGCTGCATTCTTGGGATTTGGCCCTGGCATTTTTTGTATTCCGCACATGCTTCTTGGGGAGAGTGCTCTCAATAGCAGGCAGCTTGCAGAGAGCTTTGTAGAGTCTTCTGCTTCTTATCTATGGCAACCTGCAAATAATCAGATGTACGTAAAATTATGACATTGAAAATTCGATTAGTGATCATTTGATTTGATCATTTGTTCGATTAGTCGGCATCAGCTGCTAACAGTAAATTACTGAAGTTAACAAATTATTGCAGTCATTTCAATGTTTCAGTAGCATATAACTCTGTAGCAGCTTATTATTTAAATTATCAGTATCACAAGGGCCTGAATTTTTAGCATCTCCATGTGCACAGCCTACTAGGAATGGCAAAGAGAACAGACATTCTAAATGGAAGCGTAATGGTAATGAAAATGAATTAATAAATCAGTCTATAACAGCAATGCTTTGTTACATAATTACGGTGTAACTTAGTTACAGGACTAGATAGATTGATTGAGAGTCTACGGTTTTTACTACTTTCCAGTGCACGCCAGTAAAATTCTAGGGCTGAAACTACTTTACAATACACTTCACTGAGGGTGAAAAAAGTGCCAAATTGGGGAGGAATATAGATGAATGATGACATAGAGGTATAATTCATAGAAATTGATTTCACACAGACAAAACTACATACCTTTTCCTTCAATTAGTTAGCTTAGCTACTCGAGCAGCCAGAGTTTATCGTTGAGCCTGTAGATTGCAGGACTTATTTCAAAGTTGAGGGCGCATGAGAGAGCGAAAGTGACTTGTGCATAGCAACAGTGCTGGAAGCAGCTTGTAGCCAGTAAACTTCTCTTTCTTGTTTACAAAAAACTACTTCAGGATCAATAGCCACTTGATATAGCCGATGGACGATAGACTAATTTTGTTCGATAAATGATTTCAAAGTATCGTATCTTTTCCTTTCCGTAACACTCTGCTGTCCAGTGCAATCAAAGTGTGACATGTATTTAAACATTCAGTTAATTTTGATGTTTATTGACCGTAAGCAAATCTTTTAAGAGAAAATGGCACTCTATTAAGAGGTAATAATTACACATTTATTAGAACATTTAAAAATTTACCAAATATTTATTTGAAAACATACTTTAAAAGTGTAAGGCATCACATTTATTAAAAACATAGATTTTAAACGTTAACACCGTTTAAAATACCGAAATGCTTTGCACGCTTTCCACTTTACATGAATTATACGGAAGTCCAATCGACACAGCTTGATCTGCCAAATGCTTTAGGTCGTGACAGCTTAATCTAGCAACAGTACATAGGCGAAACAGAGATCACGGCCAAAATACTGGTTCACGCACGGGCTAATGCGCACCGCACGGCGTACAGGTAGAGTGGCTATCGATATAGCAAGTCACGCACAGAGTTCATCACGTGCGCGGGCACAACCTGTACTCTCTCGTTCTCTGCCTCTCTGTCTCTGACTCGCTACTGCCTGCCTCAGCCCAAACTTGGCTGCCGCTGCAGTCGGACTACTTCTTTCAATAGCGCTTTCAGTAAGGTGGCTAAAGTCATAATGCCTTGGTCTCAAGCTGATTTCAATGATGACCATTGAGCTCCCTGTAGAAGGGTAAGCATGATAAAATACATATTATTGAGCTCAATTGTCAGTTAATAGAAGAAAGTTACTCTCCTTAGTAAATAAATGATTGCTTCCATGTACATTCACACCCACTGGAGTCAGGGCTTTAGTTAGAAAACATAGAAAATATGGGATCGGGGAAATAATTACACAGCTAATGGTTTTGTCCTAGTTCAAGCAGGACAACAGGGTTCCATTTCTGGCGCAAAAAACAACAATGCGCTCGGTAACGTTAGTTCGAGCAACTTGTTGAAGTTAAACCGCAAGGCAATGCTTTGAAAATTGAGCCTCAAAAAAAACCAGGAAAATACCGCGATAAAATATTTCAAGCGTTATTTCATTTTTTTATATGGCTCCCACTATTTTCATGAGGAAATGACCAATTAAATCGGAGATCTCGGATGATCTGTGAGTTGTGAACTCGTCTATGATAGCAGACACCTTGAGGCTGAATTAAATAACTTGACCAAACTTCACAGGCACGTGGCTGATGCATTTACATATTGAGGAGCAAAGATGTTGATTAAACATTCATGTTGTAATTTCAGCTGAGGAGGCTGATAATTTATGCTTTAACTTCACAGATTTCATGAACAATTAGAAATAAAATAACTGGCAGCCACAATCTCAAACTACAAAAATATCAATTATGATACAGCCTGAAGTATGACAATTAATCTGATGACTAGCTTACCTTAATCACATAAGCATGAGTATCAAGGTTGATGATTGGTTCTTCATCCTGGAACATCACGGTACTCACAGGTAAAAGCCATGTGGCAACCAACTTGATTCAGCCGACCCTAACACAGGCCATACAGCTGCTTCATGTAGAGGGGTAAGAGTAGTTAAGCCAATATTTTCATGTTTAATCATAACTTAATGGATGGAAGTTACCCTCCACTGCAAATTTATTTATGTTTACTTTCATTTTTGTCTGTATTCTCCTTGCAATATAGATACTTAAAAATAGGATGAGCTCAAAAAAATGACAACTCAGATGCAGCATTCTATCAGAAGAGGTTTATGTCATTACTTTCTTCAACCCTACCAGACTTGTAGTGTTTTTTTTTGCTACTTTGCCTCATATGTGGAAAAAATGTCACTTAAGGACAAATAATAAGCCATGTGTGTTTTTAATTCAGTGTACACATTAATTTTATGTCAATTTCTTTCTTAAGTCTATTACAATTGACACATTGAGTATAGCTAGTTGTGGACCAAAATAAGATCTGTAACTGCTAGGGCATCCTATCACCACCACTTAGGTTTGTCCTACAATACACGCAAACTATAATAAATAAACTTCAAGTACACAACAGAATTGATGTAATGATGGTCTAGAAAATATTACAGAAAGATTTGAGTGAAATTTGCAGTTCAAAAATTTGAATACTAAAAATTTTCATGGAATGATGGATTTGAATATTTTCATACCTTCACAGCTTCAGAATCTACAGAAGTAATTTTTTCAGTCTCCAAGCTGGCTGTTGCTGCATCAGTCCTTTCTCTTGGACTAAGAGTCTCCCTTTCTGTTTTTGAAGAATCGGCCATTCTTAGCTGTAGTAAATACTGACTATAGGAACTCTGGAAAATGAGAACAAATCAAGATTGAAAGATAAAATCATTTCAAATTTTATTAAGCTTAGTTCAGAACACAATTAATACTCTCACTGATCTTTTTAATATTAAGCAATAATTTTGTTATTCTTTGAAGCATATTTTATGAAGTAATGCTCATTCTAATTTTACTTCTCTGATCTTGAAGCAGCACAGAACAAAACAAGAGTTTGTAGTTCAAGGCATACCTACTTGATTTTAAGGAATGGGTAGAATCACATTTGTCATATTTGACAATTATGGTAAGGTTTTGATTTATCAGGACTGAATAACTTGGAATGTTGCTCTAAGAACATCTTATAAAAAATTGCATACATCTCATGTTGCTTTTCAACAAGCTGTTCACAATTTTATAATAATTATTTTATTATAACATAATTGTGTTGAAATTCATATCACGACATAATTGTAAGTTTAATATTATTAGTGACTTAAAACACAAAGTTTTCTAAATCTTTGTTAGGTACTTATCCTATATCACTTAGCTGCAATAGGTATTGCAAACATTAAAGACATATAGTATGCTGTATGCCACAAAAATTATTTAGCAAGGCCATTTGCTGAACAATGTACAATGTAAATAATCAAAGAACTCATATATATATATTTCAAGGAAATTCAGGTACTGCTTTTTTTTCAATCCTCAAGCTCTTGGAATGGGACAATGATGAGACAAGCAGTACGTGGCTAGCTTGGCACTACTGATGCATTTAGACAGCACCACAAGGCCATGTAACAAAACAAGGAATAAAGCTGTCTCTCAAACAAGCGTGCCAAACTAGGCGTTCCCCATTACTATACCAAATGTAAAAGAATGTTTTATAATGAAGTTTCATTTTAAATGCTTCAGAGATTCCAAGTCATTAAACACCATTACAATGCATCACAAACAACATCCAAATTTACAGAAATCGGATGTAAAACAAGTTACATGTCAAAAAAATTTTTTACTCACACACTTAAAATACCAAATTGACTAAATAGTATAAATTACAGGGCCTTTAACAATAAATCTCAGTTTAAAGAAAAGTATTTATTTCCTCACATTCTACGTTCTACAATGTATGAAACAACGACCTTATTTGTTACTCCTTTTACTGTTGCTTCATAGTGACAAAACCGCAAAGCAACAATTCTGGTTAATATATATGTAACATTATGAAGGAGAAAATACTCCAGACTTATTTGAGTGTCCCATTTTTACAAATAATCAAATTACGACAAAGTTACCTTGACCTTCCCAGAATTAGGAGCACAACCAGCTCGCTTGCCCCCACTTGTCATTCACTTTGTTCCTATGTTCATTACACAGATTTTCTCCTATAAAAAAATCCAAACAGTTTCTCAGAACAAATCAAAACAAAAATGTAAACCATTATTTTTCATATTTGAAATTGAATAATCTTGAATTAAAATTAAGGAATATGAGCATTCTCAGGCTTCAGTTTATTCCTGTGAGAAGTATACACATCGCCTCCAATGCTGAAAGTCCTCTCACAACTGATGAATGCAGACATGATTCGAGTTCATTAGCCACTGTGGACAAATGTGGGTATAAGGTTTTATTTTCTACCCATCAATTTACAGGGTGTGATTTTCTTGATATTGTTGGAAGTGAGAGGTATTCATCAACTTCCCTGGTCGAAGAAGAAGCTGAAGAAAGTTAAAGTTGAGTAACTTGAGTTTTCTTATGTGCCTTGGTTGTTGATGAGGTTTGAGCTGTCAGTTGATCAAGACACAAATCTATGTCAAAGTCATCTATGTCATCTTTTACGTTGACAGAGACAGGGTCATTCTTGTGCTCACTACTGCTGGTTGCATATCCTGTGTTCTCCTGATTTTTTCTTTTCAGTTAAAGAACTGAATAACTTCAAAATTTCAGTATGTGTTTCTTTCAAAATATCAGAATCCGTACCAAAGTTTTCATGCTCTCGTCCTAGAAATAGTCAATTTATATCTAGGATCAATAATAGTAGCCTGTAACATACTTTAAGAAATGGAAATTGAGTCAAACTATGTAGGTTTTTGTTGTAAAAGTATAATAATTTTATGCCGCTTCTGTTTTTAACTATTCATGCTACATGGTTTTCATTTACTGACTACGTGACTCATAGGGAATTCAAAGTAGTAAATTCAGTCAGCGGGCCTGATTAAACAGTGTAATTCAACAGTTAGCTAACTATTTACTAGGTATGAATAGGCTCTTTATTTGATTATACTTTAACTCCCATGATTTATGACCTTCATTGTTATGATCAAATACGTATTATTGCAAGTATCGGTAAAGTATCAGCCGGATGTTGCCGATACCGATACCAGTAAAAATGACCGATACTGATACATCAGTACCTTGCTACTAAAAACCAGCACTAGTAAGGTTGTTCAAGTTCAAGTGATCTGCTGAAATATATATTGATGCTAGAGGGATTAGAAAAACAAAAATGAATAGGTTGAATACATGAAGAGTTGAAAAAAATAATTGGATGTCATTTCAAGTGAATATTTTTTGTTGTGTGACTAAATCATGCACGAAAGGTGACATTTGAAGAAAGTTTATTCAAAAACTGTTTATAGTATTGATATAAAATTTTCACAAAATCTGTGCTTTGTATAGTACGACAGTCAAATTTAAGAGCTCTAAATTGAGAATTATAGTTTTTATAAGCTTGAAATTGTCATGCATTGGGTGCGCTCTTCATCGATTTCTTAGTTCAAAGAAAGCCTAGCAAGTAAAGTATGTTCTGTGTAGACTTGTGAGCCCAGATTTCATAGCCATTTTGATTTAGGCCCAATATGGAATTACTGTTACAGTGCAAATAATGTTTTAGGAATTACCTAATGAATACCCAAATTGGCTATATTAAGCGTAAATGAGACAAAAAGTTATGGAGTGGTGGAGTTAGCTGCCAAAAATAGCCCTTGAATGCTTCTCATATCAATTATGAACAGGAACAAGGAAAAAGTTTCAGGAAGTACATATTTCCAAGTTGAGTGAAGCTTTACATACTTTTACCTCATCAAATCAACGTCTTTGTTTTGTTATCTGCCACAAACATGCCGAGGCAGAATACTGCGCAAATATGAGTATTAAATTCCTGCTGCTTTTGTCCTGTTGTTGTTGTTACTGCTGTTGCCCTATTTTTGTTGCTGCTGTTTAGAGCATTGTTGTGGAGAACTTATTCTCTTACTCCTGGCATATTGTACAGAACAAAAGAAATTTGGGGGGGGGGGGGGGATTCATTTATGTACATTCAGTACTCTTGTAGCAGCATAAAGTGTAGTGCAAAGACTTAGTCTTAGATGTGTGGTGCGTTGTGAGGTCAGCATAACAGGCACGTGTTAACAGACTTCATAGTGTGTTTAGGTTTTTTGTGACGGTGCGTTGTGATGTGTGGTGCGTTGTGGCGTGTGGTGCATTGTGACTTGTGGTGCGTTGTGTTGTGTGGTACATTGTGACTTGTGGTGCGTTGTGGCGTGTGGTGCATTGTGACTTGGGGTGCGTTGTGGCGTGTGGTGCGTTGTGGCGTGTGGTGCGTTGTGTCGTGTGGTAAATTGTGACTTCTGGTGCGTTGTGGCGTGTGGTGCGTTGTGTTGTGTAGTACATTGTGACTTGTAGTGCGTTGTGTCGTGTGGTGTATTGTGACTTGTGGTGCATTGTGGCATGTGGTGCATTGTGACGTGTGGTGCTTTGCCACCGCAGGAACGCCTGGGCCAGCAGCTGCTGCAGATTGCGGCGGACGGCGGCGACGAAGCTCTGACGCAGCGGTTGGTGAACGAGCTGCTGCATTTTGGCTACTGCACCGCCTCGCGTGCCCTGCTGGCTCCGCTCGTCAGGGTCCACTTGGTCAGGTGGGCACCAGTTCAAAGGCAAAAAAGGGGTGCTACTATAGCATCAGGTCTACCACCAAATATATCCTACCAAGGTGCAGTTTGAGGTGTATGAATTGAGTGTCTATCGCTAAATTAAATGTATGGAAATAAGTAATATCCATTAATAACTTAACCTCACGCTATAGTACAAGCTAGGGGTAGATCTCATGCTATAGTACTTGTTAGGGGTAGATCTCATGCTATAGTGTGGTAGACCTCACGCTATAGCAGCACCCAAGAAAGGTCTTTGCCATTGCGACAGCGTATCCGTCATGGTCTGCGGCTGTCAAGCGTATTTTGTCCCTCAATTTGTTACTGAGATGCCTACAGTGCATTTGTCGGAATAGTGTAAGGCCTGTTCATATTGAGAGTTGATCATTTTCTTTTTCTTTCTATATGTTGTGATAAATCACTAACATTTTTTGATGTACTATTTATGTTACAATTTGAAGAAAAATTAAATTTTCGACAACCTCACGACTCATGCGTGAGACGAATCACCTGTGTGTTGTCCAACGTTAGAATAGGAAGAGTCAGTAATTTCAAGACTATTGAAATGTGCTGGTTTTGCCGAATGTGAGGTCGGACCACAAGGCGGCGTTGCAGGCGCTGGAGGAGGTGGCTACGCAGCACCGCTGCATGCCCTGCAAGGCTGAGCTGCTGCTGGCTTTCGTCACCCACCAGGATACCGACAGGTGAAATTAAATTTTGTATTCTAAACCTAGAAGACATTTTTATAGATTTGCCTTTTTACTGGCCTACAATTTCAAGTGCGCATTACTGATCATTTTTCTCAGATTTATCTTTTCTAGGATAACATGTAGCCGTAATAACAGCCCTGCTGATGATAGCTGTGCAAAGTTGCTCTATGACACATGAAAGGGAATGGTCTGCTTGTTGTGCTTTGAACTGAGAGTAATTCGTAGTAGTCTTCAATCCTGCGTATGGCGGCCGGCTGCACTTAAGCCATGGTCTAGGTCTAGTGGTAGTCTGAGTGCTCGAAATCGATGAGAATGACTTTACTGAGCACTTTACGTCAGGGTTTCTGAACATGCAGGTCAAAGCCACCGTACTGGCCATTTGCGTACTTCTCTTACTCATTCTAGTATAAGACAACATTTTAGTAATGGTTCCTGTGAACAAATTATTGACATTAGCAGAATTAAAATTTATTAGATACTTGTACCGCCAACTTAGATCCACGTACTTTATTCATTATTTATTCATAAACTCAACCTTTCTCTCAACGAAATGAAGAGTGCATGCCCTCTGAAAATAGTCAACTGGTAATTTCAGTTTTTTATTATTTTTTATAGTACTCCCTATTTTTGTATTGTATTGCATTTTTTTGTATTGTATTCTTGTATTCTACAATTCTGTAATCTTGACTGCACTGACTTGTCCTATATTTTATTAGTAGGTTTTGATTTTGTTAACTTTTTTGGGTCACAGTTGCCCTATAGCAAAGAGAAGCTTACATTAACGTATCTAATACTGTTTAATCTTATATAAGCTGAGTGTTCGAGCTCCGTAGTACAATCCTATTGCTTCTTGCTGTAAAGAAAAGGGAATAATTCCTCAGTCAATCCTGATTTATTAAGTGAGCTCTACCAAAGGTAACCATCATATCAGCCTGGCATTGTTCATGGACCATTTGAAAAGCAAACATACGACTCGTATCAACTTAATGCCAATAAATCATCCTATAAGACCTCACAATGTTGATATTGGCTGAGCTCTGTTTGTTTGCAGGTACCTGCTAGTGAATTATTGGCTGGGCGTTTTCAATGTGCATCCATTGTCCTGGGTGCTCGTACGTGGGTCCTTAACAACTGCCTCACATTGTCCATTGTTTTAGGCTTGCTTCAACATTTCCAGTGATGGTTTTGGTCATGTTTTTTCGTGAGTGCTTTGATATAGCGTACTTGGTAATTTGGGGAGCCAAATTTTTACTGTACTCATTGAAAATTCAAGTTCCTTTCTATATCTGTCTGTGTTGCAAGCTTGTGACTTGAATACCTGGAGAGCTTTAGTTTTTATCGTAATTCTCTGTGCGAAGCTCTGTACAGTATTTTCAAGTATGATTTCTTACTCATTTGAGAGCTGTTTCCTTATTAGAAAATCTAGAATAAAAACCAAATTTATGGCGGAGAACTTTCCCTCTAAATCATTCCATTATTGAAGTTCTTTATTTAAACCAGAAAATTTTTGAAATATCATGGTAGTCAAAGTTGAATTATACTTCTGAATGTTTTCTTGTAGCAAATCGAAGTGTAAATGACAAGTTGGTTGAGCACCGAGTTCAAATGACTTATTTCTCTCATTGCCTGCAGCTTGACGCGGCTGGTTAGGCTGTCGACCGCTGTGATAGGACGCCCTCAGACTGTGTTCGACCTCGCCATTGCCATGCTCGAGGCAGGGCAGCTCGACAAGGCCGCTCGCACCATCAAGGTGTGGCATGTTGCTCCTCAGCCTTTGTGGCGTGAAGGCAATCTGTACTAGGAGTTTGTGGATGCTGATTCTCAGTTCTACTGTGATTTTTCGTGTAAAACTCTTCTGCTTAGTCTTGTTATTTGGTTGCCATCCTCTGTTTTGCTTCTATCTCCCTTGGTACGGAAAATTACTAATCTTAGCAAAAGCTCCTTTGCCTTTCACTGGTTTTTGTCATGGTTAGGCACTTTCTGAAGATATCCAAGAGGACGTCATCAGAGCAAACAATTAGTACAGCGATAGATCAGGGATATATTTAGCGTTGAAATGTTCCATGCGCCATACATGGCACAAGTTCACGTGTGTCATATTTTGTGCAAGTTTCTTGAAAGTTCACTGATGAGTGGTAGTTCTGTTCCTATTTAGATGTCGGTGACAACTTGATGCCAGTCAGTCTAATAACATGGGGTTTCACAACGGGGATGCGAGTAAAACATTCTGGCAGTTATGAGACAAAACAAGTCAATGCAAGTTCCACTACAGCATTTTGATAGCTGAAGTCAACCTTGGTGGCTGGATTTGAGATTTAAAAACATTAAGGGGCTAGTCGTCCATTGATGTGCTGCGTTCAGAAGGGTTCTACTAGCAGGATGGGTGTGGTCTAGTTAAGTTCGTTTTACTTCGTCTCCACCTCGACTCACTTTACACCTGCCATCAGCTTATGAGTAGTGTTGGCGAGGAACATGCCTAAGCAGTTTGTGTTTGGGGGTTAATTCCTTCGGTAGTAGCGAGAGTTCCTGGTGTTTCGGGCAACTTAGAGCATCTGTGTTGAAGTAAAATGCTATAAAATTGGTCGTGCATACGTAGACCAATCTCAACAGAAGTAGATCAATAATATTTTTTGTTGTACTTTGGTGGTGTAGCACTCTTCAAGTCTCTTTTATCATTTTGATATGCGAGTAACTTCTGCTTAAGTTTGCGTTCTAATGTGCACTTAACAGGGTCTTTCTGATAAATCCTTACAAATTTAAAAACGTTGGTACAGTGTGATCAAACATTAGTGACAATTTTGAATAGTATAAAATCTGGTGAACTAAACAAAAAACTAACATCACCAACGTTTTTCCAGCTCTCTATGTAGGGAGGTTTTATTATTCCTTAGATATGAAACTGGATGCATGGAATATTGTTATTTAAACAACCGTCTTTGATAATGGCTGCCCCGCCCCTGCACACCAGACGTTCAACTTCAGGAAGATTCTTCAGCAGAGAAGGGAGATTCTTCAGCTAACATTGATTAAGAAGAGGTTTACAGCATTACAACGATTCACAGAACGATTAAAGACTTAGGCTTAACTTAAAGTAGGAAACATCGCCTGACTAAAGAGATCAAAGAAGTTCTTTTGGAGAGGTGCTCGAAAGTTTCAAACTGGTTGAAGACCAACAGATTTACCATCGAGTTCTTTTCTAATGAAAATTTTAAAGTTGATACAGCTTGCAACAGACGTAACAATCGCTGGATTGCCTCTTCGAGCAGTGACGTTCAGCCCCACAATGGCCGCGAAGAAACCAACTATCGTCATAATCCTCAGTGTGGTTTCGAGTTACGGTGACTTCTTTGCCCACTTCTTCGCCGACAACAAAAAAAATCAGTGCCTAATCCTACTGCAACGTCTTACAAACGGAAATCATTCTATGGATGATGATCAAGCTTCAAAAGTTCATGTTCCTACAGGACTCGGGTCCCGCCCACATTGCTTGCAAAATCGTTAACTTACTCAAAAAATTCCGGTATACGATTGCAAGAGAAAAACTTGTGGCCTTTCAACTCGCGTAACCTGAATTTGTTGGATTACTAATTTTTGTCGCAAATTGAGGCTTAAGCTCTACAACAACGTTACAGCCCTTAAAAATGAAATTACATTAAAAAGGCCAAAAAGTCGTTGAAAAGAGCAGAACGTCATCCACGCTGTAGCCAGCATTCGAAAGTGTGTTGAAGTCGTCATCATGACTGATGGTGGTCTTATTGAATAAAACTCATGTTGCCTTTATCTGCTAGAAACTGTGGTATTAGTAAGGTATTAAGTTTCTTTTTCCTTTAGATATTGAGATTTAAGCATAGAAAAGGAACTTGTACGGATTAGTTTAAAAGACCCTATAGACCTTGTTGAAAATTTGCCAGTACTGGCTGTTGTATGTTTCAGGAAGAGCAAGTGTACATGGAGACAGAGCGCCTGCAATACTTGTGTGAACTGTACGTCACCAGCCGGCAGCCGCAGCACCTCCACAGCCTCGCGACCCTGGCGCTCGCGTCCAGCGCAACCAGTACAGACGCGTTCATGGTCCGAGCGCACCTCTTCTTGTGCTACGGTGAACGGGCTCTTCTTTTTTGTATTATTGCCCTAATGTGTGATGGGTTGCATTTGTTACTTCATGTTTGTAGTAGTGAAGGCTGTACATCGTTCTTGTGTTATTGTACTCATTTAGGATTGATTGCCATTTGTTACTTTCTATTCGTATTTGGGATGGATACAGTTCAAAATTAACTTTTGATAGCAACGTCACAGAAATCTAATTCCAACTGACTTCTTGCTCTTTTATGTGCTTCCTAAATATGCACAACTGTTCACATTTCAGTGCTGGCTGGTGTTGTCAGCAGCACTTAGGTGATATGATTACTTCACTGTGAACCTCTCGAGGAAAACCACTATTGTATCTATTAGGAATTAGCACTCCCAGGGGGAAAATGTGTGGTCTTGGGCTGAAGGTTAGATGCTTTTCTTTTTGGTTGGATCATAATAGGTTTTTGTTAGTGACGAATCATCTTTCTTTGGGGTTCACTGCTGTTCTGTATTCTAGAAACTATTACTTTCTTCTTCTTCAACTGTAATCGTGTTTCATAAACTTCTACCTCAAATTAATGTTTTTACGCGCTGGGGGTGGAGTCTTGTGTGGGTTTTTTCCCTTCCTATCTTTTGAATGCCTTTGTTGCGGTTGGGGATGCGAAAATTTACTTATTCAATCTATTTCACTATTGAATAATTTTTCCTATTTTACAATGTGAATGAAACTTCACAATGAAACTTCACAATGTGAATGAAACTCGGTGATGAAATATTTCCTGTACTTCAGAGTTGGTTGATGACACGAAGGCTGCAAGTGATCTTCTGGCGGAAGTGGAAAGAGAAGGCCTTACAAAGGAAGAGTTACTTGACCTCATCCCTGCTAGCCTACTTAAGCACCTGAAAGTCAAGCCGCCCAGCGGAGCTGTCGCAGAACTTCCTTCCTCTTCCCCCACTGCGCAGAACACCAAGCCACTTCAGAGATCGCGTTCCTTGTCTCGTGAAGCACCAGAGCAGGAGCAGGGAAGAAGGTCCAAATCCAGTTCGTTTTCTAAAAATAAAGCTTTTTACTCTGGCAACAATAATTACTCAGGACGGTCTGACAGTCGAGAATCTTCAAGGGCGCAATTGCGTGATGGGCGACGGGCGCCAAAGGAATTTACCGAGAGAAGTTACGACTCGGACTCTTATTTCAGAAGATATAATCGAAATGAGGCTGCTAATTCAGGTGAGCTGAGTTGTGATGTTTTGTTACCACAGCTCATATCCTTTGCTGGGTAGTGTAGAGTTTGAGTTCTTTGGGGGTGATTTCAGCACGATAATTGTTCATGGGTTTACTTAGACAGTAGATCTCGTGGGCTTTTATCCTCATTGTATGGATAAAATATTCCAGTGGAAAAACCTTGTTCAATAAAAGTATGTAATATTTGCTTTTCTAGTCTGTGACTTGACTGATTAGCTTTCATTGCAATTAAAGGTTCATAGCGATATTTCTCTAGTGGCTTTAGGTGTTCGAGACAAAATAGGAATTCATTTTCCTCTGACCTCTCAAGCTTGTGTCCTGTAATTGGGTCTACTGGTAACAAATGTGAACCCTTGTGGGTTATAGCAACTAAGTAAGAAGTACGAGACCTAAAAATTACAAGTTCAATTTTGAAGGTTATTTTCATAATACTGTCTAAGATTTAAACAGTAGTACAACAATTTTTTGTCGTATTTTCATATTTGTAGTGAGAACCTACGTGGAAGTCTAAGTAGCGTGTTGCGTAAAGTACACGGGCGACTAGCTTTCAATTTTCTGACAGTTGAATAGTCTCATTTCACACCACTTCACACAAACTAGCGCCGTACTGTGTTGTGGTGGGATTAGATTTTCCTTCACATAATGCAAGATATGGTGCTGTCTTTTGCGCAGATCTAGCAATACGCACATGTGAGAAGTAATTCCTGGACATATTCTCCCAACTAACCTCTTACAGCCCCAAAATATGCATAATTTTATACAGTATGCATAATTAATTACTACTTGTTGGGTAGTAACTGACATCTCTTGACATATGACCAACCGAAGTATTCAGAGGAGTACTTTCAGTTTGACAGATCTGACCGATCTGGCAGCGGCAATATTTGGCGTCTAGGAACGAATGCTACTGCACCAGGAACTAAAAGCTGTGTGACGTACAAAGTAGGCTGTTTGATTTCCTGTGATGTGAACTCAGCTTAGCTTTGGCCATTTTATGACCATACCTCTTTTAGAACTGCTTTCATTCCTCTATTTGTGACAGCTTAATTTGAATGAACCATGAAAGTTATCTGCTCTTCTATGACAGTGTTTAGTGTGTAAGCAGGGTGTCTACTAGGTAGTAAAGTAGTAAAAAGTAGTAAAATTTGGAAAGTAGTAAAAAAGTAGTAAATAGTAGTAAAATTTGCCTCAGGGTAGTAAAAGGTTTATTGAGTGGAATAATTCTCCTAAAATTTAAAGTAATCAGGTACATTTTCTGGAATTCTCTTCAATTTCAATAAAAATAGGAGAGCAAAAATCACTGGTAAAAATTTCATTATACTGAGAACGTTTCGGGCAAATACCCATCATCAGCGCATTAAAAGACTCTGACATATATCACTGAAATAAAAAATGAACGTAAATGTACAAACAGACATAAACACGGATTTGAAAGTATAAATGTGAAAATGCAGTAAATAACAACAAAACCACTAAGAACCTATGATGCTAAGAGGATATGAACTCAATTGGTTGTTAAGAGAAGGCTTACATTTAAAAATGAAAAGCGATTCTAAAATTCTAAGATCTAAAACACTTGAAGCTACACGTACTACTTTAAAATGACTAGAGTGAGGAGGTACATTGCACGTTTCAGTATGATCGCGAACAGCGGAGTGAGATGGACGGGTCAATGGAACCCCAGTACGGTAACTAACTTCAACATGCTCGGCCACTCTAGCTCCGAGAGTACGTGTGGTCATGCCAAGGTACTCGGATGCACAGCGTGCACAACTGTATGAATACACTAGTGAGGCCTGCATGGTAGAAGGAAGTTTGTCTTTATAATTGAAAAAAGAACCAATTGTAAATTTGTTTCTCAATATTATATGAAATTTTATGCCTGAAAAATGTCTAGAGAGTAGGGCAAGTAGTTCAGTTTTGAGTTTTTCAGAATACGGTCCAAAATATGGTAAGCACAAATAAATTGGTTGAGAGATTGGTTCTTGAATGACCGGATTTGGTTCGACATTATCATTTTGAAACTTGTTGGCTAAAAACTTTCCAATTTGGTGCTCAACAAACGAAGATCTAAATCCATTTTGGCGGAAAAATTTTATCAAAAAAGAGAATTCTAAATGAAGGACGCTAAAATTAGAACAAATTTTATAAGCACGAGCAAGCAAAGTTTTAATGCAATTCAGTTTAAAATTAAAAGTGCAATAACTATGGAAGCTCATCCCTAGGCCAGAGAAAGGATTTTTTCGGTACACCGACACTTCAAATTTTTTCTCTCGTTTAGTCACTAAACAATCCAGGAAAGGTAATTTATTATGCTCTTCACATTCCATAGTAAATTTTATATTTTTATGCTGACGATTAATGAAGTCGAAAAATAATGTTGCATGGGATTCTTAACGGAACAGCAAAAAAGTATCGTCTATGTAATGACGGTAAAATACGGGCCGTATTTTACCAATTAATTTGTGCTTACCATATTTTGGATCGTATTCTAAAAAACTCAAAACTGAACTACTTGCCCTACTCTCTAGACATTTTTCAGGCATAAAATTTCATATAATATTAAGAAACAAATTTACAATTGGTTCTTTTTTCAATTATAAAGACAAACTTCCTTCTACCATGCAGGCCTCACTAGTGTATTCATACAGTTGTGCACGCTGTGCATCCGAGTACCTTGGCATGACCACACGTACTCTCGGAGCTAGAGTGGCCGAGCATGTTGAAGTTAGTTACCGTACTGGGGTTCCATTGACCCGTCCATCTCACTCCGCTGTTCGCGATCATACTGAAACGTGCAATGTACCTCCTCACTCTAGTCATTTTAAAGTAGTACGTGTAGCTTCAAGTGTTTTAGATCTTAGAATTTTAGAATCGCTTTTCATTTTTAAATGTAAGCCTTCTCTTAACAACCAATTGAGTTCATATCCTCTTAGCATCGTAGGTTCTTAGTGGTTTTGTTGTTATTTACTGCATTTTCACATTTATACTTTCAAATCCGTGTTTATGTCTGTTTGTACATTTACGTTCATTTTTTATTTCAGTGATATATGTCAGAGTCTTTTAATGCGCTGATGATGGGTATTTGCCCGAAACGTTCTCAGTATAATGAAATTTTTATCAGTGATTTTTGCTCTCCTATTTTTATTGAAATTTAAAGTAATGTTACATATTTAAATAGAGTATGAAGATTTTTTCAAATTTATTTTTCCCATAATCAGAAATTTGCCTCGATTTATGGGAAATATTCCTGTAGAGTGGGGTGTAATTTTAGGATTGGAGCACACACAACAGAAAAAAGGTGCATTTTTTTTTGCGAACAACAGTAAAAACGGTTCACTTTTCTTCTCATTCCGTTTGATCTAGAAGTTATCTAGCTGTTCATTGATGAAAGGTTCATTCAAGCCATTTTATTTTTAACAATTTTTTTTTGGAGTAAACAATAAAATGGCTTTTGCTTTGATGCGGTAATCGAGGTTTCATAAATCGTATAAATATACATTTAAAAAATGTAATACCAGTGGCGATGCATTGTTGAAAACACTTCTATTAGTGCGCACTTACATTGAGATACAAGCTTAGGAACTTGTGATATCAGGGAATACTATTGAAAATAAAATGAGGATTTAAAAATTGTGCATTTATGATTGTGAGGTTAACATTTAACATATTTTTTTCCTACGTATCAAATATGCATTATACGATCTCAAGGAAAAATGAAATAGCATAGCTACATATTTTCTTGTGGAAGCATATCAAGTGGCTTTGATTGAAATATGTTAGTCAAGTATAATAATTTATATTTTATTAAATATTACGATTCTTTTAAATGTAAAACATCTTGTGAAGTTTTCCTGTTAAATTTTATGGATAAACATTAACAACTAGCCTAAATTTTCAAACAGTTAGTTGTACTTATCACTAAATAACTATTACATTTTGTTGGATTTCATCTTTAGTGGATGCAGTTGCCCATAAGATATATAGCATAGTTGGCATAATTGTTCTTTTTGTGCACTTGTTACTCAAAAATTAAGGTATTTTATTCACAAACGTAAGCACAGAAATAAAATTATTCTCAATTAGCTTTTAGAGAGTCCTGCTGCAATTTCAGATGAGTGAGTCGTGAATCAAACTTATTACATGTCAATTCTTCCTAATGAATAATGTTTAATTCAAAGTCATATATTTGGCTGGTAAGGTCTTGATTATCATAAACTTGATGTAGCCTTCCAATTCTTATTCCAAGACAAATATTCTCACACTCCAAGTTTTTGCGGCAGGATAGAAACATTGCAATGACGTTAAAGGAATTTCTCCGCAGTTAATTTATATCCAGAAAGTTTTTTTTTGGACCTGAGCTTGATTGTGAGCAGTATTATCTTCCTTTGAAAAGACGAGTTCATTCTGTCCACTTCGATTTGGGGAAACAACGATTTACTGAAACTGTAAATGTTTTTTTAATCGCCTCTTTGTAAAGCTAAAAGTTTTCTTTTTCCAGGGACGTTAATTTATGTCCAAATAAAGAAAAAATTATACTATAAAATTATCTTTTTATACAATGTGTCATCATTTGAACGAGAGTTTAGAAGTTTCTTTTGGCAGTCATGGCGATTCAGTTACCTCCAGGACGTCGTCATAGCATGGAGATGCTCCATGTAATCAAAGTTCATTCTTCTACTAAAAGTATATAGGAAAGCTACCTGAAATTTGCATTTTCGGGATTGGTTGTGGAATATAACATGTTCATAACCTATTTGTTATTATTGATCGCAATTAGGATGCCGATTTAGATTTTGAGGTACGATAGAAATAGTTTACAAACTCATATTTCCGAAGTGCTATAGTGTTGGTCATAATGAAATGCCTTGATATTCTACCCTGCTGTAAAGGGATCTGACAATCCCCTGGTGTCAACTAGTTTCCAGTCAGTTTATTGTTTTCCATTTGATGAACTGTTTTCCTCATAGTTGAATGATGTTAAGACAAGGTCTTTGCCAAACTTTTGTTGGAGTCCATTTAGGACAGGGTGGGTACCTTAGGAATTTAGGTAACTTTTTTGCAGTAAAGCTTCGGTTGCTCCATTTGATATTGGGAAAAGTATTTTAAGCATTAAGAAATAAGAAACTTGGAGTTTTTTGAACCTTTGGTATTGCGTATATTATTGACTCAAACAACTCGTTATAGGCCGATTACTTACCTCTGGACATTTGGAAAACAATCATTGTGTAAAAAAAGGTAGTAATTTTTTGCTGTTGAAGGTAGTAAAAAGTAGTAAAATTTGGAAATGAAATATCAGTAGTCACCATGGTAAAGCGCCACAGCTTTTGCGGGTACACAGTTGAGTCTAAAATTCTCCCTTTTTTCAACAGGTGATGCTAGAGTACGTAAGAGTGGCAGTAGACAACGTGGTGCAGCTCCTGTTCATGATGTCTGGTGACCGAACGCCGTACAAGAATAAGTTATTTCTTACACAAGCTCTGCTCTAACAAATTAATTGCGACAGGGTAAAACTGATATTCAAGATTCTGCTTCAACCTCAATTTCAACGTCCAACTTTCAAGCAACTAATAAGTTATTGAAAAGTACTGTCATCTGATTTCGGTTATGTATTGATAAAAATAAAACTCGTGATTATTTGTGGGCCACTAAATACTCAGCGTGTTAATCAAGCTATCCTCTCTTTACTGTAATTGTTGAAGTTGATTTTGAATATCTGCTGGATTTTGTTGCATTCTCACCCTTCACGCCACCGGATGTAAATATATCTGCCCGTGAACAAATAAAGTAATCCTAAAAGTTTATAATAATATGAGAGCCTAAACTGCTGAGGAGCATAAAAAGACAGAAATTTTTTAGATGCAGCGTCAAATTTTCAAATTTGGGTAGGCTGTACTGCCCTGTGGGAACTACTCGCATGGGTGAAGGGAAAATAACTTAGTCCTAACGTAATGATGCAAAAGAAATACGCATGATATAACACGTTTGTCTTTTTTGCACAATTAGCTACGTTAAAACGTTAGCTACGTGTAGGTGGTCTGCACATCCCGTCCGAATGAGGCGGTAAAAATTATCACAGTATCTCCTGGAGATGTGCTTTTTAAGAGAAGCAAGTTGGGAGCTGGCACATTGGTCCATTTAGGATGAGGAAGTGAGCTGTCATCTCATTCACTGGTTTGCTCAAATTGAAAGTACGTAGCTGTTGATTTAAATTCTCGTTCTCTTGGCTGCATCGCTACCGCTTAAAACTGCTTAAATTAACCTACCAGAAAAGACTGGGTCACCTCGTCGAATTTGTGTTTCCCGTTACGTTGGAGATGCATTAGACTGTTCATTTTTTCTTTAGAGGATGACGTGTTCTGGGAAATAATCTGAATGTGTGATTTTTGACACTAAAGCTGTTCAATCATGAAATGATGAACTGAGCGCTTTTTTGTCAGCTCAGTGTGTGATACAAAGCCTGTCTTTAGATCGGCCATGAGTGTTGTTCAGTAGAGCCATGTTGTTTAAGAAATAGTTGCAGCTTGTTGGACTTCTCTTCCTGGTTCTACCTAAGTCTACGAATTGTATATATAAAAAACTGCTGCTCTAAGGTTAGGTGGTTTTGTGATACTGTATAAAATAGTTTTTAACTGAGAAACATTTGATTATCCTGACCCTACACTGACACACAAACCCCAAGGAGATGCTGACGGCCAGCATGTAGGGACTGCTACGCTCCCTGGGTTCCTGAGTAGCTTTGGGGCATAGGTTGCCTCATGCCATCCGTCGAGTGTCCATTATCATTTCATATGTTTTCCATTTGGATTGACTAAACTTGCAAAATATCCCTATTGAAGTGACTCCTAATAGTGCTCAGTTACTGCCGCATTTGTATAGGAGTTCAGTACTATTAAAAACAGTGTTCTATTTTGAATTGCGAATCAGCAGTTCGCTGACCGTAAACTGTATCGTACTCCATGAATCACATGTTCGTGCAGATTCAAAGTCCATGTTTACAACTGCTAGCTGTGTGGTGCTTTTTCCTAAATAAACACATAATCTCTTAGCAGATTTGGAGTACATGTGTGCCGCATCAATGAAGAGTAAGATTTGTAGGTGTCTCGTGCCCTGGATTTCTCTATCTCGGCGAATTCTCTTTATGAAGTTCTATTTGAAAGCTATCACGCTCTATCTGTGGGAATTAGCGCTCCCAGGGGGAAATGTGAGGTCCTGAGCTGAGAGTTAAGTAGGCATTCTCTTTGTTGGAATATTTTGTTTTGTTTTGTTGAGAACCATCTTTTTTCGGTTCACTGCTGTCCTGTTTTTCAGCTCTTCTGATTTTCTTCGTCAACTTTTATCTTGTTTCATAATCTTCCTTCCTATCTTAATGTCTCGATGCGCACGGAGAACACCCTTTGTTCATAGATTCCACGTTTCTTGAACTCCATACTAAATGGTGCCTTCATCCTTCCTCACTTTGAAAATCTTGGTTGTAAAGGGAGACTAAAACTAATTTTAATCAATGAGCTATCACGTTCGCAAATTACGGTGTTTAAAAGTTTAATGTACGAATTTTAGTGTTCAATGTTGACTTTGTGATCTGAAAGTAAGGTCCCTTTAGTGGGAGACAACTATTGTATCTATGGAAATTAGCGCTCCTAGAGGGAATATGGGAAGTCCCGAGGTAAAGGTTAAGTAGGTCTTCCGTTTGTTAAACTATGATAGGTTTTTTATTTTGTTACGGACTCTCTTTTTTTCGGTTCACTGCTGTCCCGTTTTTCCAAAGCGCCTACTACTTTCTTCTTCAACTTTTATCTTGCTTCAGGAATTTCTTCCTCAACTTCCTGTTTTTATGTTTTGTGCCTAGAATCCTCGTTTCCCTGAATCCATACTAATTGGTGCCTTCCGCCTTCCTCTCTTTGGAACGCCTCTGTTGTTGTTGGGTGACTTAAATTAACATCTTATTCATGAAAGTAATATTATAGCTCAAAATGCTTGCCAGCTTCTGTTGAAAGCTGTGATGTCATTAAAATAAAAATGGCCCATAGCTTTGTCAAGACATTGTCTCAATGCTGTCCTCCTGCGAGAATCGGTGTGAATGATGATGCCATTTAATTTCAGGCAGCATCACTAATTTCATTAGCATTTGAGTCATTAGGCTTCCAGCAGCATCTGCAGCAACATGGCAGAAGCCCTGCCGGAGTCGGCCACCTCGGCCGTGTACCTGCACCTCGCCGCCTCCCGCATCAAGGAGCTGCGTCACCTCGACTGGGAACTCGGTCAGTGATATATTGTCTGTGAAGTTTTTGCACGGTGTAACCTGCTCCTCAGTAATGCTTCCCTGAGGAGGTGTCCCCTCAGGGTGATACGACTATAGTATCTATGGTAATTCGCACCCCCCCCCCCAGGGGGGAAAGTGTGAGGGCCTGAACTGAGAGTTAGGTAGGCCTTCTTTTTGTTGAAATATAATATTTTTGTTATGTTAACACTTTGACTGCGACGTGCGCCACCGGTGGTACACGGAGGTAATTTTCACAATGCTGCTGACCGACCACTAGTCGCTAGCTCAATTTTCATAAATACTTAATCAAAGCTGAATGAAGACACGATCCAATTCATGTTTGGTATTTTCAAAATAGCTAAGTGTGATTGACTTTAAATTTCAGTTTGGCATTGAACTTAATATTTAGTAGTCGCAGTCTAAGTGTTAAGGACCACCTTTTTTCGGTTCACTGCTCTCTTGTTTTTCAGCACCTACTACTTTCTTCTTCAACGTTGATCTTGTTTCATAATCTTCTTTCCCCACTTTCTGTGTCTAGCCCTTTCTGCATAGATTCCGCGTTCCCTTAACTCCATACTAAATGGTGCCATCCATCTTCCTCTTTTTGGATCGCCTTTGTGACGGATAGGTAGCCCAAACTAACTAATAATCTAATCTAATAGAGGTGGGAGGCCATGGTCACTTTGTTTTCTTTTTCATTTCAATAATTTTGTATTAGAACTTAGAAGTGATTGAGTTTGGTCTAAATGTGGCTGTCTAATTGAAAGATTTATGCGCTGTTTACATGCATTCATCTGGTTTTGTTTGGTCGTTTAAAGGATGGATGATACTCAGTCTATGTTTTCCGTTCAAGATTAGAAGAGTAAAAGGGTTGAACGAGCGACTAGTATTCTCATTTTTTAGTTTCGCTACAGCTGGCTACAATTTAGAAGACACAACCCAGCTCTTATGTTATACGACTTTGTTTGAATTGTTACGTCTGGCTGCAAATTGAAGTAAGCTGCCTAGCTTTCATGAACGAATTCTTTGCTTTGTTACAGCTGACTGCAAAGCTGAGCTAGTAACTAAGCCTATATTTACAAAGTTCTTGCCTTGTTGCAGCTGACTTTATCTGGTTAGCAACCTAGCCTTCATTTAAGATTTCGTTGTGCTGTTGCAGCTGGCTGCGTCATGTTAGGAAACTAGGCTTCATTGAATGTTTCGTTGCGTTGTTGCAGCTGTCAGGTTAGCAACCTGGCCTTCATTGAATGTTTCGTTGCGTTGTTGCAGCTGTCAGGTTAGCAACCTGGCCTTCATTGAATGTTTCGTTGCGTTGTTGCAGCTGTCAGGTTAGCAACCTGGCCTTCATTGAATGTTTCGTTGCGTTGTTGCAGCTGTCAGGTTAGCAACCTGGCCTTCATTGAGTGTTTCGTTGCGTTGTTGCAGCTGTCAGGTTAGCAACCTGGCCTTCATTGATTGTTTCGTCGCGTTGCTGCAGGTGGCTGCAAGTCTGGGAAGGGCGGCCGCTGCTACCAGAAGCTGCCCCGCCACATGCAGCGCAGGGCGCTCTCCTCCAACCCCAAGCGCCTGCCGCGCCGCCTCCGCCACCGCCACCTCGCAGAAGGAGAGCCTCCCAGGCCCACCAAGCGCCCCACCTCAAAGCACAGGTAGCTGCGGGGAACATGGACTGTGAAGTGTATTCGGTGTGAGCAGAGCGAGACACTTTTATTTGGAACATAAGCTACTCATTTCCACTTTTGGCTATTTATCCACCTTCGTAATTTGTATTGCGAAACAACAGTTCGCTGACCGTAAATTGCATCGAGCTCCAAGTGTCACATGTTGGTACAGATTCAAAGCCCATGTTTCCTTTTCAATATTAACTGCAAGCTTCGTGGTGCTTTCCCCTCAGGAGGATACAACTATAGTATGTATGGGAATTCGAACTCCCAGGGGAAATATGTGAGGGCCCGAGCTGAGAGTTAGGTAGGCCTTCTTTTTGTTGAAACAAAATGCTTTTTTGCTATGTTAAGGACCACCTTTTCCTGGTTCACTGCTGTCCTGTTTTTCAGCTCCTACTACTTTCTTCTTCAACTTTTATCTTGTGTCATGAACTTCTTTCTCAATTTGCTGTTTCTATACCCCTTCTGCATAGATTTTGCATTCCCTTATATCCATATTAAATGGTTCCTTCCTCCTTCCTCTCCGATGCGCTCCCCTCAGGGGGATACAACCAATGTATCTATGGGAATTAGCGCACCCAGGGGAACCATGTGTGAGCCCGAGCTAAAGGTTAGGTAGGCTTCCTTTTTGTTGTAATAAAATAGGTTTTTGTTTTGTTACGGACCATCTTTTTTTCGGTTCACTGCTGTCCTGTTTTTCAGCACCTACTACTTTCTTCTTCAACTTTTTCTTGTTTCCTGAACTTCTTTCCTAGCTTACTGTTTCTGTGCACCTTGTGCATAGATTCCGCGTTCCCTCAACTCCATACTAAATGGTGCCTTCCTCCTTCCTCTCTTTGGAACGCATTTGTTGCTGGGTAGGGAGGCTAAAACTAATGACTAATCTAAACTAATCTATCCCTCAACTCCATACTAAATGGTGCCTTCCTTTTTCCTCTCTTGGAACATCTTTGTCGTGGTTAAGGGAGGCTAAAACTTTCTTATATAATAATAATAATAATAATAATAATAATAATAATCTCCGATGCGCTCTTTTTTTGTAGCGATTAGGGAGGTTTAAAGGAAGCTACTACCCTGCACTTAACCTCATTTTTCAAATTCCATTGTACGCATTTCTATTGCACCTAGGGGAACGAAAGTGCATACAGATGTGTAAAATTGAATTACGAACACATTAACTTATATAAAAAGTTTTGACTTTCGCAAAAAAATTATTTCGCGATTATTAGAAAAATATATATACCTGCAAAACTATTCTCACTCTATAATTTTCAACGTAGAAACGTGACTTTGGTCTCATTTGACGCGGAAGGACTGTACCAAGACCGTAACGAAGGATTTTTTTGAATTTCGGATTAGAAAAAATTCATTGTTACATATGTCCGAAAAATTTATTAAAAAAAATCCAATATAATTTTCTTTCTCTGATTGCAGCATTCTTTTGCAACTAGGTGAACGAAAATGAGTACAGATGTGTAAAATTGTATCCTAAACACATTTGCTTCTATGAAAAATTGCGATTTTCGCAACAGAAAAAAAGGTATTGGACGAACATACATATAAACTTTTTTTGCGCAAAACCACACCCTTTCTACAATTTTCCACGTAGAAGCGTGATTTTTGTCTCATTCGATGCGGTTCGGCGGTGGAAACAGCGTAGCGAAGCGAAATTCTATTTGAATTCCAAATACAATTTTATTGAGGAAAAAACTGAATTTTTTTTACATGTTGGACATGTGTAACAATAACTATTTTTCTAGTTCGAAATGCAAAAAAAATCCTTCATTACGTTGTTCCTACAGTCCTTCCTCGTCGAATGAGACTAAAATCACGCTTCTACGTTGAAAATTGTAGTGGGAAAAGTTTTGCGCAAGTATACCTATTTTTCTTATCGCGCGATAATTTTTTTTTGCGAAATTCGAAATTTTTATACAAGCAAATGTGTTCGGAATTCAATTTTACAGATCAGTATGCATTTTCGTTAACCTAGTTGCAATAGAAATGGGGAAAAAAAATTTGTAAAATTTGGTACATTAGGTACAGTCCAGGGTAGTAGAACCCCTTTAGCTAACATATAATCTTATCTAATCTTTGTGGTGCTTTTTCTCTTTTTAAGTAAAGATTCCAAATTTAGTTGGGCCTTGAATTTTTCAGTTCTATGTCTTAATTATGCTCTGTGAATGGAGCGTTTGGAAAAGTTTTGCTATTTGAAGAGTAAATTAATTAAGCTTACCTACGGAATTGTAAAGCGTAGTATGTTTATAGTTCAGATTTATGTCTTATATTAGGTAGTTAGTATACCTTCATCAGTAATCGTTTTGTGTCTTATCGTGGGCAAGTCATCACTTAGCAACCCTGTGTAATTTTTCAACGAAGCCTTTGTGATTTTTGACGCCCAAGGAAAGCCTCTGTATTAGGCAACTGAAATTATAGATGCTCCTGCGAAAAAGTTAGCCTGCGTGAGCCTGAGCAACATTAAATAAGATGCTCACTCCCACCTGCTACTTTAGGGAATAAGGAAAAATTCAGTGAGAAGAATTCATTTACTCGAGAAGAAAGTGTTGCAAGACTAGTCAAAGAGCAAGAAAGTTTTGTTCGTATACGCCTTGTAATTACATCTCAAGCTAGGGTTAGATTCTTTTCGATTCCCAGGTGACGGCAGGTGTTTGCTTTAATTTTGCGTTTGAATAACGTCTTAATATTCTTCGTAGCGATTCCCTCATAATTAGGAGGCAAACTCGTGCAGAATCATGTTCTTTGATATCGACGTAATTTTGCTGAACTGCTGGTATGTTGCGGCATATTTGACTAGTCATTAAATTTTAAATGGTTATGGTATGGTTATAGTGATGAAACGCAGGCAAAACCCAGTGTTGTATGTTATGTTTAAACTAATGAACATTCTACGGCTAAGAAACCAAATAGTTCTAAAGAAACCAGAGATCAAAGCAAAAGAACTCATGACCATTAAGTGCTGTTACGAGGTACTTCATTTGAGATTTTTCAGCCTGATATCGTTTTCGATCTTACTTCATTGAAACCTAAAAAATGAGCTGTGAACTTCAAGTCGTTTGACTAGCTACGTTATCCCAAAGAAATACTCAGCGCTTTGGTTGCTTGCTTGCCTCGATGAGGAGGTGCATCGTGTGAGAAGATCATGAAGTGAAGGTTTTTTGCCTAATTCAAATTTCCTGTAAATTTGAATCTGTTTTATCATCATCGCCAGAAAAAGAATAGCCTTCCTACCGGTCTATAATGGTGGTGTTCAGTGTTTGATGAGTTCAGGTTTGCTGTGTGTCTGAATGTGTAGGTTGTTTTCTTGTGTAATAGGGGAAATTATCGTATCAACATTCTTGTTTCGAAATTTTGTCTCTCGAATTCTTTGCAGGAAGGTGTAACCTTTCAGCGTTTGTAGTTGACATTTATATATTTCTGTGTTTCTGCCGCAGGGCATATTTGCGCTGTAAAATTTGCATTGATTACGATACTCAGATAATTAAAAAGGATGCTCAAGCAACCGAGCCCATGTCGCGATCACTTTAAAAGGAAAGTTTTGTTGTATTGATATGAAAACTATCTTACGTATTGAAAATTTTTTGTTAAGTGTTGTCGTTTGAGTTAAAGCGTTCGAATTATCAAACATGTTTCATCTTATTTCTATTTACACGTAAAATCAGTGAGAATCGTGTTCCTAGCCGTTGGTTTCGTAACTTTGCTGTGCAACAAGCGAAATTTCTGTATCTCTTTATAGTGCGTCATTCAGGTGACTAATTTCAGAACTATAATTCTTTGCATGATATGGTTTAACCTCATCTCCGCAAGAGATGTTGTTGGTTGAGGGCCGAATACACGTGCAATTTACGGTGGTTTGTGTTGTAGGCCGCGACCTCGTGCCCGAGCCTCGCGCCCTGCGCCAGATGATCAGCTCACTGCAGCCAGGTGGGTTGGATCGATTGAGTTGTGCTGCTCTACTGAGTTCCTAAATTTTTGATTATTAATATGATTTAGTACTTACAAGCTTTCTCCTCCCGTATGAAAAGAAGCATGCATGGAATACTTCTGAAGGCTTTTCTCATGTTCACTACACGCGACTTGGACGCGTGTGGGGTGCCTCCTTCCTCCTCCTTCCCTTTTGCTGCCTAAAGCTTAAGATCATGATATACTCGCGGATTAAATTTAGTAAAACGTTTGGCTCTTTTCTTCTTTATTTTTTTACGAACATTCTCTCTTACTAGTTCTCATTACTCGATTTGCGATCTCACTCTCTGTGTGTCCTGTTCGAAAAAGTGCAAAAACTTCCACTCGTTCATCTCGCTGGGAAGCCATTTTCAAGAACACAACAATAATAAAACTTTTTGTTTGATGTCACATTTCACAGGGTATCGGATGGTGTAAAAAAAAAGCTATATAAGAACTTCCAAACAATCCGAATTTTAACTTAAAGGGGCGTTTAGTTTTATTCGGCCCACCCGGTTCATGGTAAAGGTTTCTTTTACCGTGACGTGGTACTCCTCACATGCGTTTACGAGTAGGGTTATTTTACCTCTTATGTGATGGAGAACTTCGGGACTAAGAGTAGCAGCAAAAATCGAACGCGTTGGTGATGATGTTTTGGTAGAAGTGATACGGCTTGATGGAGCAATGAGGAGAGGCGGGTGACAGCCTCGGTCAGCTACGTTTCTTCATTGAATTCATAGAATTAGAGAAGCCATTAGACGAAAGAGCATTGGTGTCTCCAGGTATTACTAGAAAAAGTTGGGTTACTGAAAGAATGTCATCGTTGGTAAGAAAATCTTTGGTCTCCCAATGAAGCATGAGCCATTTTTTCTGCCATGTTCGTTCGTCTTATTACAGTTGACTTCTCAAGTCTCGCTGTATCGCCAATTTTTATTAAGAACATACCCACTTATGGTCGCTTAATCTGCCTTGTTTTTGCACCTGTTCTTATATAAATGAAAATTTCCGTTTTTAAGAGTGCTAGTATGGGATTCTGCCATAATTGAAATAAGAATGTAGTGCTTAAAATATAGAGCTAATTCATCATGTACATGTACGTTTCAGTGAATGTACGTTTCAGCGAAGTTAGGACTTAGTATAGTAGGAACTGAATTACCTTGTTGAATCTAGCACTCCTGTAGAGCTTGATAAAGTTTCGCTTTTAATATAGTTCAAATTACGCTTTTTGTGTAGATTTTCATTTTAACACGTTCACTGCGTATTGCCACATGTATACCATTCGGTAAATTGCTCATTCAAGTACCGGTGTAAGTAAACGACATCTTATCTGTTTCCCGAACTTTTTAAAATATAACCGTTATCATACACTGGGAAATGTTATCATGCAATTGTATTTTCATATTTTTTAGAGGAAGGATGAAATTATATTCGAGCACTAAAGTCGATTTCCCAGTTGTACTAGTTACAACCTAACCAAACCAACCGCTAACAACCATGGAAACGCAGTGAATGTGTTAACTCGATAGTTAGGAGTTAAATTCACCGACATTGTGTTCTCTAAAGTGTGGTTCATTACTTTGTTATAATTCAAGTATTTGGGAAAATATTTTTAGGGTTTAAGCTATTCAAATATGGTCGCTTCATAACAGCTATGTGCCGTAAATTATCAGATGTTCCGAGTGTGGGAAGAACTTCTGTGGCGGTACGGCAGACTGAAAACGTGCAGCTTGCGTCGAAATTATTGGCACTCCTCCAGTGCACTTAGGTGTTTTTGTATTTAATGTAGTATGAGTCTCATATCTTTATTGGTTATCACATTCATGAACGAATATTCAATATCGGTTTTCAGATCGGTAGATCTTACAATTCAATGAACTAAGCAAAATATCGTCAATTATTGCAGAAAGTGAATCGACAGTAATTTAATTTTTACAGTTACGAGTTCGTGGAAGTTTTAGAGCATTCACTTTTGCTCTATTGATAGAGCTTTGCAGAATACTAGACCCTCCGCGACGCGTGCTATATTATTTTCTTAATCAATTTTTAGTCTTGAAATTCGCTGATGGAAACATTTTCTACGAAGTCAGACATGTTACAATATGAGAGTGACAAATTTATTTGAAATACTTAACTGAAGAAGCAATAAGAGAGTTACCTTCTGCAAACTGAACATATGTAGCAGGCCGTATTCGAACCTCTTGAATTATATACTGTAAGTTCGAACACGTCAAAAGAGAAATGGCTAATGACTGAAGTGGTTGAACATTTGAAGCAGATCGTATATGAACCTCTGAAATTATATACTGAAAATTCGAGCTCGTCAATGGAGCTCTGACTAATTACTGAATGGGTTGCCTCCAGTCTCCCTGAGTGCGGTGATCGGTGTGCGGCGGAGACGGCACCGGCGGCAGGACGGCCCTCCGGTCGGAGTCGTGCGGAGGACTACGTGCGTCGGCAGGGCGCGCCTGGCAACGCGTGGCTGGAGACGCACGTGTGGCACGCAAAGCGCTTCCACATGGAGCGGCGGTGGGGCTACGCCCTGCCGCTCCGGCCCACGCAGAAAATGTACCGACCCATTCTGCGGGCCGTGGGGCAGCGCTGCGTCGTGCAGGTGTGTGCGGTGGTGCCGGCGTGGTGTCTTCCTGCTCAGCAGCTCACTTGTTTTTGCTTGTTTTCAGGAGTCCAATCTCTATTTTCTTTTTTTGAACGAGATTAAAAATGAAATATTCCTACAGGAACATTTTTGTGGAAGTCAATTAGGAATGCATTATTTTCAATTGAGCATTTTCGATGCGAAAACGGGCATTTTGACGTACCGGTGAATGCGCAAGCCTAGGATTGTCTTGATATTATCCTAACCTCTTTAAGTATTTCTGCACTCTATTTGGCCTTGCGGTTCTGTGTACTACTGTTGTATGTTAGCTGTGTGGGAACTGTGGTGATTGTGGTTCGCGACCCAAGCAGTGGGGGAGTAGTTCACGCATTCCCAATTCAACCATTGATTTCCAGTATATTCTCGATAGATTTTAAGAGAAAATTTGGAGTTCGCAAACTAGCTTACTTTGTTTTTACATAAGACTTGCATTAGTAGTGCCATTTTCTTGGGGGGGAAAAGGGATTTTCGTTGTTTGTGAGATCGGTGATGTCATCAGACTGGAACTCTAATTTCAATGTCCCTTATCGTGAATTAGCTTTATTCTTTGTGCTTCCCTTCACATAGCCTCTGCTCTACTTTGAACTGATCAGCAACTGGCGGCCTTGCATTGACTCTGGTATACTTCTGACGGCTTATGTCGAGAACATACGCTGCCAAACGGCAAGGTGCTAACTAACACACGCTGCTATCTGACACTGGGCTCTGTCAGAGGGGGTACATCTTTTGTACCTATGGGAATTAGCGCTCTCCGAGGAAAGTGTGAAGTCCCGAGCTGAGAGTTAGGTAGGCTTTCTTTTTCATGAAATACAATGATTTTTGTTTTATTAAGGACCGTCTTCTCTCGGTTCACTGTCCTGTTTTTCAGCCCTTCATACTTTCTTCTTCAGCTTTTATCTTGTTTCCTAACCTTCCTTCTTACATACTGTTTCTATGCGCTTGCTATCCTGTGCGTGAACACACATTTGTGCATGGATTTAGCATACCCTTAAATTCATACTAAATGGTGCCTTCTTCCATTTTTTTAACTTCTTTGTTTTGCAAGGGAGGCTGAAACTAACCTATAATAATCTCAGTTCATCTGCCGCTTTAGATTCCGCATTCCCTTAACTCCATACTAAATGGTTTTTTCATCCTTCCTCTCTTTGAACATCTTTGTTGCGGTAAGGGAGGCTAAAACTAACCTTTAATCAATCCATGTGCCGCTTTGGCAGGACGTGTCGTTTCTGTGCTGCGTGGAGGTGCGAGGTGCAGGTGTGCTGAGGGCGCTGGAGGCCTGCACCGCCCAGTGCGCGCGGCCGCGGCTGCAGAGCGTGAGGGCCGGCGACGCGTGGCACAGCTTCACCCTCTACCGGCCTGCCAGGTGTGGCTACCTCTGCTGCAGCGCTGGCAAAGCTGGGAGATAATCGCTGTTTCTTGTGCTACAGTAAAATTGAATTACTGAGTTTGGAAGTGGTTGACTGTTACGATTGTGATTTGTGATTCTTTCGTGGGATTACATTTTGTGTTGGTCGTAAAAGTGGGGGAGATATAAAGACATCGGACGAATTTCACAAGACTTTCCCACATTATTATCGATTTGAAGTTGATGAGTTTTTACCAATGAAAGCTTATCGAAATCGAACTCGGTGTATACTATCTCTACTTTTATGAAAAATATTTACAAGATTTGTGTTAGGAAGTAAAAATTGATCGAAATCATGACGAAATTCCTTATAAGAAATGAATTCCGAAGAACTTATGAATGAATGTTTAACAAATTTTTAACGGTCACAAATGAACAAAACTTCTTGATATTTACGTGTATTTCATGTACTTTGTACTACATCGATCCAGCAGTTATTCATTGAAATAGAGAGATTGGTTGGCATTTCCAGGAAATTTTTCCCTTGGGATTCGCAAAGGTTTGTGTCACCCATGAGCGTGTCTTGCTCAGGGTGCGTACAGGCATGGAGAAGCATGGAAAGTAGTTGAATTTCGAAAATAAAATTCAAGGCCTCGAAAGTAGTGGAATTTTAAGAATGGTCATTGAAAGTCATGAAATTTTAGGATTTTCGTGAAAAGAAAATTTTACTGTTGAAAATTTTCGTTCCGTTTGGTCCGCGTTGAGCGAGGCGTTGTCAGTAACCTTCGAGTGTTACTTGGGCTCTGATTGGTTGATACAGCTACGTCTTTAGTGTCCGCGATTTTGATTGGTTCTCAGGCGTCACGTGAAACCAAACGCGCTCAGTGTGACTGAAGACACGCGCTCGCTCGGACCATTGTTGACCTGTCGCCACTGTTGAACATTTTCGAGCTGAGTTTTTATCATCGGTCTTGACCATCCCGTGTGTGTGTGTGTGTGATTAGAGTTACGGTGCCGAGACTGAGCTGTGTACGCCCGACATCTTTCCTGATACTCAGTGGTCCGTGCTTGACGATACGTATGGTAGTGACCACTTTCCCATCCTTTTGTGTGTCGCACGGTGCCAACCTGTGCCCACGGATCCACGCTTTAATTTCAAGAAGGCCAACCGGCTCGCGAATGGAAGAACCCGATGAGAGATGCAGTGTTGATGAGCTAGTCGAACGTTTTGTCATAACGGTGTGTGCAGCTGCCAACGCTGCCATCCCAAAGTCTCAGGGAGGCTGCCAGAAACATCGTGTTCCATGGTGGAACAACGAGTGTGCAGTAGCCAATAGTGAGCGGAAACGAGCCTTACGGCGCTATCAACGAACCAAGGAGCTGGCACATAAGATCGCCTATAACCGAGCCAGAGCCCGAGCGCAACTAGTCAAGGATGTGGCGCGCAAGACATCGTGGCAGAAGTATGTCTCCGGCCTGAACACTGATACCCCCATGGCTAAGGTATGGCAAAGAGTTAATAAAATGAAGGGAATTTATGGACACAGGCGACCGTGTTTGGAAGTTGATGGATCTCTCACCGCAGACCCGGAGCGTGTAGCAGAAGTGTTGGCCCGGAGTTTCTGTCGTGTTAGCAGCGGACATGCCACCTCGGCTCTCAGACGTCAGCAGGAACGGCAATTGCTAGATTTTTTGACTGACTCCACCTATTCGTACAACGATCCCCTCACAATGATGGAATTTTATGGTGCCTTGAAAAAGTGCAAAAACACAGCCCCCGGACCTGATGGCATTCACTACCAAATGATGAAGAAAATGGACCATACGGCGATATCATACCTTCTCTATATTTACAACAAAATCTGGACCACGCACATATATCCGCAGCAATGGCGAACATCAATAATCATGGCCTTTGCAAAGCCCAATAAGCCTACCACCAACCCTGATAACTATCGACCCATTGCCTTGACTAGTTGTCTTGGAAAACTGATGGAAAAGATTGTAAATGTCCGGCTTACGCGATGGCTGGAGACTGAAGAACTGGTGAATCCTGTACAGTTCGGCTTTCGTCAACACCGCGGCACCGTAGACGCTCTGCTGCGCCTTCAGAACTACCTAATAGCTAACCTCGCAGAACGTCGCCAGACTATATGTGTTTTCTTTGACTTGCACAAGGCCTACGATACCGCGTGGAGATATGGGATCCTCAAATCGCTGCATGGATATGGACTCCGCGGTAATATGGCTTTGTATATCCAGGAGTTCCTTGGTGAGAGAACGTTCCGTGTTAGAGTGGGTGGTACGCTCTCCTCACTGCAGTTACAGCGTGAAGGCTTGCCTCAGGGCAGCGTCATGAGTTGCACGTTATTTAATGTTGCCCTGAATGAAATTACTACAGTCCTTCCCCCTGGCATTTTGGCCTCGCTGTATGTGGATGATTTTATGCTCTACTCTACGTCTGCATTTCTGCCTGCGGCGACCCGTAGAATGCAGAGAGCCATCAACAGTGTGAGCAACTGGGCTCTTGAGCATGGCTTTACTTTTTCTACTGAGAAGACTGTAGGCCTTCTTTTCCAAGGTCGCGGCCGCTGTGATCCTCCACGACTGGTGCTGAGGGAGGGACAGATAGCTTTTGCGCACAGTGTAAAGTTCTTGGGGATGACTGTGGATGATAAGCTCACCTGGAAACCCCATCTGGCTGCTCTCAAGGTTGAATGTGCTCGGAGAATGAATCTCCTAAAGTGTATATCTGGAGTAACGTGGGGAGCAGATCGAGTGACGTTGTTGCGACTGTACAGAACCCTCATCAGGAGCAAGATAGACTATGGCTGTATAGTATATCAATATGCCAAAGAATCCTCACTCGCTAAGTTGAATCCAGTGCACAATGCAGCTATCAGGCTAAGCACTTGTGCTTTTCGATCCTCACCCTCTTACAGCCTGTGCGTGGAGAGCGGAGAGCCACCCCTGTGGCTCCGACGTGTGCAACTAACCTTACAGTACCTAGCCAGGCTGGAGCAAGTCCCTTTGTCTCCTGCATGGGCCAGTGTGCACGTGCCCCTTGGTCGACACCTGCCTTTTCCACATTTCATACCCGCATCTGTGGATTACACAGCGATTACGGCCGCAATGCAATTGAGACCCATGCGAATACTCCCAGTACTCTTGGACAACTCTGCGACATGGCGCGTCCCTATAGAAAGTTTTTGCCCAGGATGCCGGATGCCCAAGAAGGAATCCATGCCCGACCACATCCTGAAGGGAATTTTCATGGACCATGTACTTGAAAAGCACGCAAACTCCGTGAAGTTGTACACTGACGGATCCAAAACGGGAGACGCCGTGGGATGTGCCGCCGTGTCTGGGGAAAGGGTCAGTGCAATGAAACTACTCCCAGAGTCATCAATTTTCACAGCAGAATTGTACGGTGTGATGGAGGCACTGAAATTGATTGAGGACTACCCATGTGGCTCTTTTACAATTTTTGTTGACTCGAAAAGCGTAATCGAGGCCACGCAAATGTATAATAGTACACACCCACTCATTGCTGAGATTCTCGTAATGTTAATAAACCTTGCGAGTAGACATAAGAGTGTCACGTTATGCTGGGTGCCCGGACATGTGGGAGTATCGGGCAATGAGCGAGCTGACCGGGAGGCTAAGCGAGCTGCGGAGACAAATGGGGAAACGTTGAACTTGATGGTCCCATTCCGAGACTACTACCCTCGGATAAAGGCTGCAGTGAGAAGTTTGTGGCAACAGGAGTGGGAAAGAACAATTAATAATAAATTAAGAAGTATTAAACCCACCGTGCGTGAGTGGATATCTTCTAGTTGTCGCCCTCGTCGGATGGAGGTGATACTCTGCCGCCTTCGTATTGGCCATACCCGTTTGACGCACGGGCACTTGATGGAGCGACAGCCACAGCCACGATGTGAGCGGTGCCACGTTCCTCTGACTGTCAAACACTTTCTTGTTGAGTGCCCTCGATATGCAGCTGCCAGGAATGTGTGTTTCCCGAGACTGCGAGGTCCTGATGAGGATGTAATGATCGGAATGCTCGGGGAAATTTTACGCTCAACTTTCGATGTATCAGCGCTTAAAATGTTCCTGGAGAAGTGTAATCTGATGTCAGAAATTTAACCAGAGAAAGAACAGCGTAAGCAAGGAACTTCTTCACAACTGAGATGTGGAAGACTAAACTGTAATATGGCCGGGCGCGCTGCGTAGATGCCTCTGGGGGTTTCAGCGTGGGTAAGGCGCCCGGCCATAAATGGGTGGGCAGCTGAAATCCCCTATGGGGCCTTTAGCTGCCCGTGCTAACAAAGTGTGCGTGGATATGTAGATGATCTCTTCAAAGATCAACTGGGGCTCTTATAAGATGACAAATGTGGTTTGAAATTAGAGCGGTTTTTGCGATGGATGTTGCTATGTCTCCATAATGGTAATTGTGATAAACTTTGAATAGAGATTTATATAATGTGCTTTTGCTGAAATGATGTGAATGTTGTATTTTTTTATTTTTATTTTTGAACTGTGAGACCGACGGCGCGATATAGTACGAATTACTGAAGCGCTAGCAAATCGATGCTAATACTACTACTACTACTGAGCTGAGGAATTATCGTCATGCCAGGCAGTTGTTCTTTCAACAACTTGTGGTTGCGAGACAGACTTTCAACAATGGATAGCACCGCATCCCAAACTGAAAACAATGGCGGTTTGCACCGCGTGCGAGTCGGAGTTCGACATCGCCAACAATGGAATAGCGGCGGTGAGGAGTCATGCAAAAGGAACAAAGCATGCCAAGAACGTGAAAGCTCAGACGACGAGACTTGCCAACCCGAAGATCGGGGATTTTTTCGTGACTTCCCAACCATCTACCGATCCTCCGACGCCTGCTGAGGGCAGTTCGGAGGCTCAGACTGAGAGCAGTGAGACCGTGCCAGCAGTACCAGAGTCTGCTAGTACCTCTACTTCATCGCCATCAGTCAAAACTTGCACCTGTCAGTGCTTTCGCAAGAAAACGGCTCTAACTGACTTTGTGCAAAGGGACAAAGTCCTGAAGGCCGAGACGCTTTGGGCGTTGAAGACCGTAGCATCGCATCTGTCCTTCAAGTGCTCAAACCAGACTCCTTGGCTTTTCGTCTCAATGTTTGAGGATTCCCCCACAGCCAGCAAGTTCACCATGAGTGAAAAGAAATGCGCCTATCTGACAACATTTGGACTGGCCCCTCATTTCTCAAGAGTGCTGAAGACAAAACGGAAGAGGATGGAGGAGAGTCTGCAAGCGCTGGTGGAGGATGCTGACAGCTTTGCACGGAAGGCAGAGGACAAGAATGATTTGCGCCTACTGGCAAAGTCAAATGCATTGAGGAAATCACCCAAAGACAAGCAAGAACAACTCAAGGGGCTGAATGCGGAAATTAATGACAAACTTAATGCACTGGCAAATGCATAGCAGATGCTATTGAACTGTCCAGCATGACTGTTTGGTGTTGTGATGATCATTTACACATTTATGAAAACAAGACCTGCAAGTAATGATGAATGTTCTGTGAAGTTTATGACTGAAATACATTTATTGTGCTGCAATTTAACTTTGTGTGACATTATTTTGGGCAGAGAGAGGTAGTGAAAATGTGATTTGGTTGGCATAAAAAGTCATGAAAAAGTAGTGGAATTTTGAACCTCAGAGCCTGTACGCACCCTGCTTGCTGTGATACATCAGAGGTTCTCTTTAGAATTGAGATCCGGTGGCTTCGCGGGATGACTCGGGGTATCCATGCTGTGGTCTCCGCGCCATTTGCTTGTTTGCTTTGTAGAGTAAATTACGCCTGTTGATGAGGCACCGTGATGTTGCTGTTGTTCAGGAGACATATGGCCACGAGTCCTTTAGTGGAGACTTCTTGTTAAGACCTTTGTGTTCTTCACTGTGTTTTTCCATCCTACCATTTGACAAGACAAGCCTTTTTTTCTACAAAACTTCACAAATCATTGAAGATCCTCTCTTATAAAGGGCTTGTTGCTAAAAGATTTATTCTTCCTGTCATGAAGCGTGCTGCTAGTGTTTAGACCGTCAGGTATGTCCAAGTTGAACTTCTTCATTTGAAAAAAACTTTTGACCATAATTTCTATTGAACTTCTTTCGCTTCAGAGGGATCCAACTATTGTATTAATTTATTAATTGGAATTATCACTGGGGAAAATGTGACGTCATGAGGTGATATTTATGTAGGCATTCACTCCTCTTGAAATGCACTTTAAACGGTTATCTTTTTTTTTTCGGTTCACTGCTGTTCTGTGTTTCAACACTTTTTTCTTCTTATTTCATAAATTTCCTTTTTAACTCGATTTACTGTACATTAGATCTTGTGTGGGAACACGCCTTTGCATAGATTCCGCGTTCCTTTACACTCCTTTAACAGTCTCTTCTTTGTCTTCTTCCTTTCCAACTTGCCATTTCTGTGAGCAGGGTGTCCTCCTGTGTAGGAACACACTTTGTGGATAAATTCTCTCATTTCTACAGTATAGTCCATACTAAATGGTCCCTTCCCAATCGGGATCTTGAAATCACTTTTGTTTTGGTTACTGAGTTTTAAAGCTGCGAGTATAATATCAAAAAATTCTTCTGAATTTTTAAAATAATTGCGTGGTACTCTCTAGAACTCTTATCTTATCAACTGAAGAAAAGGAGGATCTTTTGTCTCACATTAAAGGTTTAGCTACGCGGAAAAAGTTTATTTTGTTGAATGCCTTATTATTTTCATCCTTGTACCTAGTTGCACCAGCTGAGGTTTGCTTACTTGCTCAGGTGCCCGCTGGGGGCGGTGTGCGAGGTGGAGCTGCAGAGGTTGCCTCGGTTGCGCGCGCTCCACGACAGCGAAGGTCAGAGCGAGCACAGTACTCAACTCTATCCGTGTAATGATGTTCTTCTGCTTATTTGTGCCTTTGATTTACGTGAGGCTGATTTTGGAACCTAACAAATGGGTGTAACGTTGAGCCCTTAATGGACTGCTTCCAGCTGCAAGGAGCAACAACGTCGGCTGGGAACTTGCAGACTTCCGATAGAAAAAGGGGACTCTGAAAACTGAGTAAAAACGTTTATTAATATAAAAAGACAATGAGAATCTGAATTTAAAGTGAGAAGTTTTATGCATTCGCGAGTCATCAGTGATAAAAATGTCATGAAAAAATACAAAACGGACGGCTTTGTAAGCAAATGAAATTGGGAACATGAAAAAGGCAAAGGAAACATTGTCATCATTTGGAAAATGACGCAAAAGCGATTAAACCGCTTGTAAATTCCCTGTAAAAAACTTCTTCCAGTAAGAACTAAAAAAATTTCTAATAGAAGCATGGTTTTGGAAATCAAGATCAAATAAAAAATTCGAGTATCTAAATTGAACCCAGTTAAAAACAAACATAATCTATTTTTTCGATTTTGGGTGATCAAACTTCTTATTGTACTGCCGACCCGCCCTGGTTTACGAATTCATTTGTGCATATTGTATATCAAAGCTCGTGGGAGTGACTTCTCGTGCGTTCGACTCTAGGTTGAGCAATGTTGTAGGAGTTGCCGTACCCTACCTGTAATTTGTTAACCAGTCCTCTTCATTGAGCAATTAGAATTCTCGCTGACCACTGCAATAGCCCTATAAACCTGAATAGTTTTGAACTATAAGTAAATCCATGTCTGATTAAAGTCTCTGACTTCTAGAATCGTAACTTATCTTCAGAACGAAGCTTATTTTAAATAATCATCAGTTCATACCCTTTGACTACTGTTAATAACTAACCTACTAGTGTTTTTCTCTTGCCTGTTTTTTCTGTGGGTGGGTTTTTTATTTTAAATTTATTTTGTGTCCTTGTTTCATTTTTTTATGACGTTGTCCATTTTGCATTTCTGTCAGATGACCTCATTTTCATTGATGATGATGTGCGAATGGGCGTATTGTGAGTCTCATTAGTGTTTGTATAGGAATAGTGTTTAACGTGGTTTTCTTACTTCTCTTTTTTGTATTGTGATATAAGGGGTGTCTTGGTATGGTTTTATATGCATCACAACATCAATTTGTTGAGCATCATAACCCTATAGCGTGGGTGGAAACTTGTATGTTGGTAAGCATCACAGGTGGCACAAACTCCCGAAATGACTTAGCCCTTGACTGGGGAGTAGGCTTCGATTTGTGTCAAGTTATGCGTAAATGTACCTTCGAATTTAAATCATTCAAGATACATTTTTTCTGTGGGTTCTGAGAGTTTTTTGACAGTAAAGTAAAATGAAGCATGTGTGCAGCGTTTTTAATTGTGCGCTAATTCCTTTTTTCAACTCATGTTAGAGAGTGGCATTGAAGAAAGTATAAAGAAAATAAACATTACGTCTTATAGGGAAACTAGAAACGTAGAAGTGCTAAGAAAGTGGTGTAGTGGGAGTTTTCGGGTGACGGAAACTGACGAATTAAGTCGTTTTGGACACGGGTATGAATTACTTGCGCATGATTAATATTAAAAACTGTGGAAAACAGCTAAGTGAGCGCACGGAGTTGCTATTTTGATCGTATGTAATGAGAGAGAGAGCTGAGTGTCAAAGGTGTGTGTACAGAATGGGAGTTAGACCTCTTGCAATGCCCGCATGTTGGCCTGTGAATGTTCGGCGCCGCGCTGAAGCGGCCTGGGCGCGCTCTGAGTGTGCTCTCAGGAGAAGGGATGCTTTATTGCCTCATGGATCAAAGGTGAACGCGCTCGAGTTTCTTGGTTTGGCTAGTAAATTGACTTTGTGGGCCTCTCACTCAAAAAGAGAATGTTTTTCTGTGAGATTGTTTGTATTTGAGACAGTCTCGATATTTCTCATGTAGAGGAAAGTGTAAATTCCAATATTTTAAGGAATAGGTTTTTATGAAAAAGTTCTGGACCATTGTGTCTGCTCCATAAATACCAAGTATTTTGCATATTACGAGTGAGAATGATGTAAATGATGAATGGTAGTGGTATGAGAGTGCTCAATTGTATCGTTACTGATGCTCAGCTGATCGCAGGTCCAGAAGACGGGGAAGAAAGCCGAGTATGGATGTGGGTGCATCCTGCCTCGCACGGAGATTTGCTGGATCTGTTGTGCGAGGTGTTCACTCTACAACACGTCGCTCGTAAAGAGCGTAGCACCGAGACGGCCCCTGGAGAAAACAAGGAAAACTGGGATGTTATGGACGTAGATTGTGCGTTTCCCGACAGCGAAGGCGGTAAAAAAACTAATTTGGTCGAAGAAAGTTCTATGCCAATCAGCACAGGTGCTGACTGCTCTGTGGGAGACCAAACTTCAAATCTGAGGTCGAAAGTGAAGCAGAAACATCATCTCCTACAGGAGCGTCTGGCCAGTGCTAGTCTGCCTGACTACATCAGTAACGACAAGAAGATATCCGTATTTTGCCTGAAGGATACTTTGAATCGTTTCCGTTTGAGGGGTCCTGAAGCGTATGATATACTCAAGAGTATTTTGGTTCCTTCGTCTATAATTCCCGAGTCTCATGACGATGCCTCAAAATCTGAAACGAGTGAACTTCCCGTAGGAAAATCGAGTGACTCTTCAGTACTTCATTCCAGTTCTATTTCTTGCGAAAACGCTAATCCTGCAATGAAATCCAAAGTTATTCCTGCCACTAGCGCTGATGGAAAATATGCAAATGCTGGGAATGGGTTGAGCTGCGCTGAGGACGAGAGCAATTCAAGTCGGTGGTGGGAGAGCTACCACGCCGCCCCTGAGCGGCAGGCAGGGCAGCGCACCAACGCCCTCTGCTGGGCCGAGCCGCCCAGCCTGCAAGACAACGTCGTGCTGCCGCTCGTCGTGCGGGACCCTCGCGTCCTGCTGCCCTCCAAGCGCGCCAAGATCGACCAGTCTCGAGGTCAGCTTAGCACTTCAGGCCAGTTCTCTTACTTCGTCAGCCAATGGTTCTGGCTATTCCCCTACGTCATTTTTCAGTACTTCTTACTATTTCTCATGGATTTTCAGTTTTTTTTTCATAAATCTCTGTTAAACCATCTGTCAATACTTCTATTTCTCTAATATTGTCAGTCTGTGGTATCGTTCATTACTCTTACAGCCTCATTTGATGGTTCAGTTTATATCTCTTACATCGTCGGTTTTACATTAGTTGTCAGTTGACGATTCAGTTTATCTTTCTTACATCGTATGACCGCTTGTCTGTCTGTCTATTTCTCATACTTTTTCGATAACAATGACTACACAAACGTGCATCTTGCTTGAAACATGTTCATTTGGCTGCATCACAACCCCTCTGTTTACCTTAATGAGTAGTAAGTGTCAAGTCTAGTATCTGTTCAGTCTAGCTGCTCAGTGGCAGCGCTCTCTTGCTCTAACTGCTATTGTCCGAGGATCTCAGCCGATTCCAGTTCCATTCTTAGCAGCTAATCTTTCAAATTACTTTCATTTCTTCAAACTTCTTTCGTGGAAGGATGGTCTCGTATTAAAAATAATCAAAGATTAGTATTATGCTTAACACCTACTTACATTTCCTGCAAAGTGACCCAACGGTGGTCACTTAGATGATTTTTTCATATTGCTGCAAACATTCCCCAGAATCAATAACCTTGAAGAAATTTCCAATTTTAGCTCTCTTGTCTTTATGAACCATACAATGTGCGTATAATTCTCACTGCCATTCAATTGTGGTTCAGATCGGACAGCGCGGCGGCCGCTGAGCGTGCGGGACGTGTGCCCTGACAGCGCATTGTACGACCCAGCGCTGCGCCTGCTCGTGTTGCAGCAGCGCCGTCCTGACCATCTTGTTAACGGGTCAGTCCTGTGGATTGTGCGGTCTGCTTACGGGGTTACAGCTATACAGCGGTTTGGCAGTGCTTATACAGTGTGCTATTTGTCCTTGTTTATGAATTGGTTTTATGTTGCCCATGTAAAATGTCCAGAGCAAGAATCACTACGCAAAACATTTGTAAGAATGGTAAGTGAATAACACTGGAAAAAAAATCGTTTGTGTACTTCACTCAACACAGCCTATGATCTGTAAAATGTGAGATATGAAACATGTGATTGCTGGAAAATTTGCACATGTATGATAATTAGTTTTGACTAATGAAGCTTTTTACCACTGTAATTCAACAGCTACTCCCACTAAAAGCTATAAATAAAGAAAGCAAAAAAAGTTAAAAGCACTGTGGAACATAATTCAAACGAAAGAGCATGCCTTATGTTTCAATTATCCTTGTACAAATATTGAAACGTGAATTACTGTCATTTGCATCATTATTTCTTTGCCATGTACTGTTTCGAGTGCGTGAGTCTTATTTCTTCACTGTTGGTTGATTTTTTTTTAACACCAGGACAAAATAACCATCTATATTAAAGCTCCACACGCATTTCCTGCCCTCAATGTTCCGTGTCTTTGTTCCATGTACGATATCTTTAACATAGCTCCAGAGAAAGAAGTCCAGAAGAGTGATATTTGGTGAACGTGGTGGCCAAGTAATTGGCCCATCCCTTCCAATCCACCGGTCTCGAAATGTTTCATTGCGGAACCCCCCAACATGCTGTCCATAATGTGATGGTGCACCATTTTGCTCAAAAATAATGGTTGGTTGAAGGTTATTCAGTTGTGTGCCACGTATTCAGATAAAAGGTCGAGGTAAACATTTGTAGTAATTGATGTCTCACTGGAAAAAGTAGACCAAATTATTGATGAACTCCACATAATTAAAATAAAGGACAGCTGCAAAAAGATGATCAATATGCTAAGATCCGTCTCCTCGCATGAATGAGGCACTGATCAGCACATTTTGATGCACTTGTACAAGATCAGGTCAAAAATAGATTATGGATGCATTGTGTATGATTTTGCCTGCAACACCGCCCTCAAGGACATCGACACCATAGCCAACGAATGCCTCAGAATTGCCACTGGAGTATTCAAGTCAACCCCGATACCATCCCTACAAATTATAGCGAACGAAAAGCCTCTCCAACTTTGGAGACAAAGCCTATCCCTTAAATATTATTACAAGATCAAAAGTCAGCTCAAAAACCCTGCTTAAAAGATGGTCATCCCATCCACTGATAAACGCCTGTTCAACAACAAGCATATTATATCAACGTTTCCAATAAGAACTGACACGTTGATAGACAAACTGGCAATCGAGAGGAGGTTTGTAATGAATGACTTTTCTTATCGATTGCTCAACATTACAACGCCTACTTGGAAAACACCCCTTGTCGACATCAACCTAAAACTTGAAAAATATAGAAAAGATTCATCCCCCGCCAATCGTATACCAGCTGAAATTTAACAGAATGGTCCACGAGAATTACTCGAACAGCACCTTCATCTCCACCGATGGCTCGAAGAGCGACCATGGAATTTGCGCCGCTGCAGTATGCGGAGATTTAATTCGCGGGGTCGCGCTCCCATTCGTCGCCTACGTCGTTAGCGCGGAGCTCCAGGCCAGGCCTACACCATTTTGACCGACTCGCTGAGCTCTGCTCTGCATTCGTGAAAAGCGCACCTGACACCCAATGTCTAGGAGACTGCAGCACAGATTACATGACCTTCATCAAAATAACAAAAACGTATCCTTTTTTGTTGGTACCGTCTCATGTAGGCATTGCTCACAATGAAAAAGCAGGCCGTGCAGCAGCCTTGTCCGCCCCCGAATTCCTACCCATCTGCTACACAGACTGGTATCCGACCATAGATAAAAAATAAACGAAATATGGAGTGACGCTTTGCGGCAAAGCAGAGGCATCCTCTGTAGCATACGACCGACTCCAGGACCATGGAAAAACGGAAGCTGAAGCGCAAATCTGAGGTGACCATCAACAGGCCGAGAGTTGGCCACACGTGGATCACCCATAACTACCTCATGAACCAGGACGTTGAAGAGGCACCTCCGGGCTGCTCACTGTGTGATGGAGCTACTTTGACTGTCCCACATATTCTCGTCAATTGCCCCAACCTCGCTGAAGCCAGAGCACCCACATCAAGCGACCCCAGTGGAAAAGTGACCACAAACAATAAAAATAAAAAATTGATGAGGATATGCTACAGCAAGCATGGTAAGAAATCGAGTACCGTCTTGATGTGCTTCGTTCAAGTAATGGTGCCCTTGTAGAAGTAGAAGTCTATTAAATGAGGTAAAAAAATATATATAAACGCAGAATACTATAGAACAAATTTCAATAAAAAATCCTATCAATTGTATATATCATAAATTTTTAAAATGGTATAAAGAGACTTTATGGGCTCCCGGTACATGATTTAGATTTAATGCGAAGCTAAGAAAACACGATCCCTCAACTTTGGGATTACTTTTTGCAGATATGTACCTGTATGTTGCCTTACCCTCCTGATTCGTGCATCTACATTTTTTTGAAGGTGACTGTGCGACAGGGTGAAGAATTTTGCACAAAATTTTTAGCCCTGACCTGTTAACATCTCGAAAGTTCTGTTAACGCTAGTGTAAAAACAGAAACAACGTAACGATAAGTATTTGGATTGGTTTGTTATTTGACTGTAGAATTTTCAGGGGCTTTAGTTTGATGAAATACCTTGTTAATATTAAAAAATGTTTTATTTGCATCCCTAAATACCGTGTTGTCACTGAATGTGTTGCAATCATTATTTCTTTGCCATGTACTGTTTCGAGAGCGTGAGTCTTATTTCTTCACTGTTGGTTGATTTTTTTTGAACACCTGGACAAAATAACCATTAACAATATAAATTGAAATTGAAATAACCATTAACAAAAATAACCATTAACAACTGAAATAATGATGCAACACATTCAGTGACAACACGGTATTTAGGGATGCAAATAAAACATTGTTTAATATTAACAAGGTATTTCATCAAACTAAAACCCCTGAAAATTCTACAGTCAAATAACAAACCAATCCAAATACTTATCGTTACATTGTTAATGTTTTGTTAATGGTTATTTTGGTTATTTGAATTTATTAAAGAATGAAAAAAATCCTCGAGTGGATAGAGAGAACCATCGTAATGGCGCCAACGCCGTTGTGTTCTTCAAGGCTACAAACTTGGATGAAAACATTATGACTTGGACTCCTTTTACCTGTGGGGAATTGCATATCAACGAGCGTTGATAAAAATGCCTTCAAAAACCGTGATTGGATACTAGAATGCGACCGATTGTAAGCTACTGCAGGAGGCGTCATGATCGGCAGAACAGCCAGGCATGACATCATGACAGGGTAGCCGAAGCCTGTTGCTACCGCAATAACCTGTAATCATATCTTTGACTGGAAACTTTAATACATTGACTGCGATGGGTTAAACTGAAGTTCAATATTCAACTAAAATAAATTCAAAAGTTGTTAGCAATTTAAAAAAAACATTAACTGGGTCTTTTAAATACCATAAATTTAAAAGATTGTTTAAATTTTTCAAACGACCCATCGTTGGGTCGTATCGTAAGTTAAGTGTTGAGAAGCTAGGCTTGATTTAAGCTACGCTAGCGTCATTAACTGGTCTTCTTGTTCAGTGATCGCCAGCAGTCGGGCGTGCCGGGCGCCGTGCTGCCGCTGACCAGCGAGGAGGCGCGGCTGCCTGTGGTGCTGCTGCTGCGTCGTCTGCGTCAGAGTGCGGGCGCTGCTCCGTCGCACGGTGGGTCGCTCTGCTCCGTGCTGTCCGTAGCAACGAGCTCTGCCTTCCGGCGAGTTTTCATTATTGATCAAGGGACTGAGATTATTACTGTTCCTTTTGTAACGAGATCTAATCTTGTTTGAGTCCGCCTTCCCTTATGCAGTCTGCAGGACCATAAAGAACTAGTTTATTAAGCAATAATTTAATTCGTAAATGTGGGAAGCGTAAAGAGTATTCCTATTCAGTAAAGAACGTTGCTAGAGAGAGGGAAAGAGAACGTCAGCAACTGTCCCCTCGTGTAATCTACAACGAAACATGAAGAACGCAATTAATACCGGACCAATTCAAACATATATAAAACAAAAATATATGTATCCTAAGGATATGGCTCTTTACATTAGTACTACGTACACACCCTCAATTTCATATGGCATACACGTCTCCCAAGGGCGTTCCGACGTAGCACAGAAGGATAAAACGGCAAAGCAACGCTAACCCTGGGATTTAGCTTAGATTCAAAGCTTTATTCTACATAGTCCACAAGAATGCTGCCCACTACACTTTGCCATGTTTTACTCGTATGAAAGTGCGACTATTTTTGTGTCGGAGGGAACTGAAAGTAAGAGACGAGGATTTGTTCTCAGGGAATCCAAAAAAAAACTTTCCTTTCCCCAAGGTGATGCATTTAAGGGGATCATCCAGGTTTGAGACCTTTTTTCGTCCGATTCGTTTGAAAATTGGCCAGTATATGTCTTTTGTGAAAGTAAACCGTTTTTGCTCATGTCATTTTTTTCGATTTAGGCCTTATTTTTTTTTTGACGAAAAATGAGTTTTTTGGTAAATTTTATGTATATTTCAAAATGAATCTCCTCATTGAGTTTTAATGCTAGAACAAAAACAAAGACAGTTTTAGAATCCTTGAAACATTTCTAACAAACTCAGTATGGCTTTTTTTCAAATTCGAATTTTTCCGATTTTTTCGAAATTTTTGAAAATTTCTGAAATGAACAACAATTTTTTGGGTCTAGAGCTATATAGTTTTTCGAAAAATTCGAATTTCAAAAAAAGCCCTACTGAGTTTGTTAGAAATGTTTCAAGGATTCTAAAACTGTCTTTGGTTTTGTTCTAGCATCAAAACTCAATGAGGAGATACATTTTGAATGTTGAAATTTGTTTTTTTTAGTATAAGCCATAACATTTTTTGTTGAAGTGTAATAAAATGATTAATTTATGTAATTGAATGCAGTTTTAATTTTCATTTTGATAATTTCCATACATAACTTCATATTCACACTGTAAATTGTGATTTCCAAAATAAAATAAAAACTAAGAAAATAACTTTTTTTTTTTGAAAATGAAATTTTTTTGCAGTCTGATTCTCATGAAATTAGACTATGATATGTAACTTTTGAAAAGAAACACAATTTATTCCATTCGTTTCTTTCATTTAGGCCTAAGTTTTTGCAAAAATTTGACATATTGGTTTTTATGTATTGATATTTCACTGATATTGATATTTCAAGACGTATCTCCTCCTTCAGTTTTGATGCTAGAACAAAAACAAAGACAGTTTTAGAATCCTTAGAACATTTCTAACAAACTCAGTAGGCTTTTCAGTTTTAGAATCCTTAGAACATTTCTAACAAACTCAGTAGGGCTTTTTTTCTATTTCCCATTTGTTCTCTTTTTATATGGGGTCAAAATCGGTCAAAAATTGAAAAATTTTGGTACTTTTCACTGATATTGATATTTCAAGATGTATCTACTGCTTCAGTTTTGATGCTAGAACAAAAACAAAGACAGTTTTAGAATCCTTAGAACATTTCTAACAAACTCAGTAGGCTTTTCAGTTTTAGAATCCTTAGAACATTTCTAACAAACTCAGTAGGGCTTTTTTTCCATTTCTCATTTGTTCACTTTTTATATGGGGTCAAAATCGGCCGAAAATGAATATTTTGGTCCCCTCACCACCCCCGGGGGGAGGGGGGAATTATTGTCCGTAGCGCCATAAAATTTTGGGACCGAATAGTCCACCAACTAAGGGTCCTTCTACAACAGAAACATGCAAAATGACCATGACATCGACAGGATCTGGCAAGGGCCCCGGATGATCCCCTTAATGTGACAAGTTATTTTATATTTTAGGTGTATATTTTAAATGTTTTATTTGTACTTGTCATTTCTATTTGTTTAATTTGCAAGCTAGAACCGTCGTAAAAGACATCCTATCAACATCAGGGTTTTTCTTTTATTGTTATCATAGATTGGATCTACTTGAATATCGTAAGTTTCAAGTGCTAGCCTAAACTCTGTTTAGTGGGCCTTTGCCCAGCGAAAACGGCGTAAAACCTGCTGGCTCGTAAGTTATGGTAACTGACCATCAGAGCCAGCCAGAGGCCCTGCTCGGAAGACAGCAAACGATGAGTGAAAAACTAACCCAAGTGTTGATCGAACACAGAGAGCGTTGATGCGAAGAGTTGAAGAATGCACGGCACAAGGGTAACTTTACGGTCCTGCGACCATGGATAGAGAAACCTGACGAACGAGCACATGGCGAAAACATCGTCGACTGAACTCGGAATAACAACCCAGTCTTAACTTTTTCGCTAGTACGGCTATGAGTTCAGCTACCCAAGTATAGGCTTTGCACTGAGCCTTAAAAATCATAGATTCTCCGGCGAAAAACTAAGACCGGGGATAATTCTAGAATCGGTGCCTTTGTGGGATACACTTTTTTTATGCCATACGTGATATATTACATGTGTGCCAATCAGTAGTTTACATGGTTACGGTATTTTACAAGAATTTTAAATTTTCCTCAGCAATGTTACACTTGCTTAGACAATAGATTATATCTGTCGGACTTGCTTAGACAATAGATTATACCTGTCGGGCTAAGTCTAATTGTAAATTGACGTAAAAGTAGCGAATATCTTCAAATTTCTAGAGAAATCTTTATTAGAATTCATAAATTTAAAAGTATGGCTAGCTTTTAGGCGTTGAATTTTTATCAAATGAGATGGGAGTATACGATTGAACTTTTTAAATCACTTGAATACGTGTGCAGGAGTAATACGTCAAGTGCCAAGATTTCTTTGAAGCAAGATTTACGCGCGTGCCAGTAATGATTGAATGTAGATTCCTTTTTGAAAATCAGTTTTACTTGTAAAATGGTTCTCCGCCTCTGATGCAAATTACCAGAATAAGTTCTTGTGCTGCATGTTGCATCGTTTTCTTCCTTGAAAAGTGATGCTACTTAGGGAAATATGCGGTGTCTCATCTCCATAAATCATTTTCTCATACGCCACTGAAATGTTTCTACATAATTAATATGTGTAACGTAGTCACTGCCATGGAGCTGTGACAGTCTTGAGTGATGATTTTTTTCTGCTTATGCCGCAGATTCTCTCGGCGTCGGGTACGATGTCATCGTTCCGGGTGGTTGGGGTAGCAATTTCTGGATGGCACTAGTATACGCCGGGGCGGTAGCTGTGGGTGTGGACTCGGAAGTTCACTTCATGAGGGAGGAGCACACGCCGCCCCCTCCTTACCTGCTGCCCGACCTCCCTGCGGGCAGGCAGTACGAGCAGCTGAAGGCGCAGGAGCTGCGACAGGAGCATTTCAACTTACCTCCCGACAAGAGACCTAACTTCATCAAGTTGGGTGTGCAGTTTCCCTTTTCATTCCCGTGGTCCAAACTTATTGCGTCCCTGAGTAATCAGCCCAGTTTCAGAAGTGCTCTTGAGAAAGAAATAGGCACGGGATTTTCAAATGAGGTTTTGCAGCAATTGGGGTTACCTCAATCGAAATCTGAAGATGCTGATTCAAACTTCATTACCGAAGGTAGCTGCGTTTTGAGGAACACTCGGTACTTGCAAGCTTTAGACGTGCTCTCGTGTCGGAGTGGCAGCAGACGCCGGATTTTCCGGGGTCTTGACAAGGCGCCAAAAGACACGCAGAACAACCATGAGGGTGTCTCAAGCTCTGCACCAGGTTACGCTCCTCCACTTGAGGAGGGTCTGTTAGATCCTCCACTCAAAGAGAATTTCATAGCTCTACATGAGACCATAAATCTTATGCAACGCACCTGTCAATCGCATCTTGTTCGGGTTCAAGTAACACTAATAGGGAAAGGCAGTATCGAGCCCTTGGCGTTGATTTGCCGTCCTAGCGCTTCTGATTTGCAGCGACTGAAGGAAGTCCTCACCAATGAGCAGCGTCCTAGCCTGCATGTGTGTGCAGGTGCAGTTGAGCCAAGCAAACCAGACCTAAATGAAGAGAAGCGGAAACTGCTGAAGAAAGAACACGAGAAAGATCAGGTGAGCTCTACTTGGTTGAGCAGTCGTGTACGTTGGTGGGATTGTCTTGTTGTAGAAAATGAAATTCTCTTAAGCTCTAGTGTCCATCATTATTGCTGAATATGCGATTGTATCAACTGGAGGTGTTTTGACATGATTGCGTTGACGAGAGAAGATATTTCAAATTAAAGTAGAAATAATGGTTTTTATAACTGATGAATTATCATGCATCAAGTAGTATTGGCTTTCTTTTAGTGATGATAATAATCATAATAGTTCTTTGGTAATGTTACTGTATTAATACGGGTTCTTTTCTTCGTGTGAGAAATATGAGGCTTCATGTTTAGCAACGTGAATGCGTAATATGTTCTTATTTTGGCACAATGACAGACAAAGCTGCACAGGCTTCGCAAAGCTGCCCGCCGCCGTGTTCGCCGTGAGCACGAGGACGGCAGTGGCAGTTTGGACGACGCCATCACTGAAGCATTGCAGCGCCTCGACTGCCAGCAGCAGGTAGGTAGACGCGGCACCGAATGATATCTTGCGGTTTAAATAAATTGAAAAGTTCAAGCATTACTGTATTGAGTGACATCTAATTCTCTGTTTTTTTGTATTTCCTTTTATTTGCAGTTCTGTTACAGGGTTAAGGATTTTCAAATTGTCGCGTTTGCAAATTTTCACGTATATCGTGTGATAGACTACTTATTAAATTTCATATATCAACTCTTATCTCGCCTTTCTCTCTTGTCGATGCGTTCTTCAATGATGAAATCAAGAATTTACTAGATAGTGTGAAGTAACTTCGGTGGTAATATACAGGTGATTAACATTTGAGGAGAGACACAGCAAAATCTAAGTGCTGCCTAAGTGAGCTTGTGCTCTTCCCCTTTATTATGTGTACTTTTATCTTTTCATTCTATTCAAATAATTTTTTTTTCAGGCGCTCATGAGCCGTAAGGAATCGTACGCTTCAACCTCGGAATCGCTGTGGTTGTTGTCACCAGAGGCGCCTCTGCAGCAGTGCTCGCGTCTCATTGTTGGCTGCGTGACGGACGCCTCATTCAGCAGACTCCGAGGCTGCGGAGTGGGGCAGGGTTTCGTTGTCGTGGGAACCCTGCTTCCCACTTGCAAACAGAGGCTGGACCGTTGGCAGCACTTCTCACCTCAGCCTAGAGATGAAGAGGACGGGGAAGGCCAATCACCGAGGAAGAAATTGAAGCTCGATGACGGCTCCTCGGTAGCCAACGACGCCTGCGTAGGTGCTGGCGAAGAAGACAAGGCAAGCGCAGAGGGACCACACGTGGACGGAGAAAGCTTTGATGCTGATCTGCCTTTCATACAAGATCGAGGCATTGCTGTGCTCATAAGGAATAAGAATTCCCTTCAGTATAGATTTGGTTTGCTCACTGTGTGCTGCCAGCAGCCTCCGTCTTGATTTCAATACAACCCGTTCATTTTTCTCGTATTTCTTTTCCTATTTCATGATCAAAAGCTACTGAAGGTTGAGTTTGTATCCGAAATCTAACGTGAATTCATGTGACGTAAAAAAAGTATTATATTGTATTTTTAGAATGAACTTTGCAACAAGTTTAAACGTTATGTAAATTCTATCATCAATTAATGTTATTGTTATTAGTGAATTTTCGAAAAAGCAGGGTTGGCAATAAATGACCCGCCCTAAAACCCGTCTAATAGTACTCAAAAGGCCAACTATTAGAGCATCTTTTTTTCCCAAATGTCATTTGAATCATCGAATCAGAATAATGCACCTAATCAATTATGAACTGCAAGGTAATTTTTCATGAAAGTTTGTATTGAACGGAAATCTTTCGAGTTGAATTGCAAATTTTAAACCTAACTCATCACTGTAAATTTAGCAATACTTAACTTTTTTGCCACAGTTAAAATGTGAGAAAATTACGAGACGTTACCTGACCTCAATGCACATAAATTTTTATAAGCTTTTGAGCTTCGTTAACCTGTAGCCTATTTTGCACATTGCTCCACGTAACACGATATGAGGGAAATATCCGTTGGTTATGGCGCGAAATTGCTTGACACGCAAAAAGTTTCTCAAGAAATGTACAGAAAACTCTTAACGGCTGTGTTTGCTTCTCTGGTTTCGTTACTTGGCATTTAGTTCTTCTGGTGTTCAAGAGGTTAAAAATGAATTGCTGAACAAATGAGGAACGTAAATGTATAACATTCACTTACTACTCTATCGCTATGATAAATAAGACATGGTACTTTTACAATGAAAGATAGCAGGTCTTGATAGTTGCTTCCGTCGAATGCACTGAATTAGTTTCCACCATTTTACTACCGTTGTGGAAAATGTATCCTTCAGGCAGCATGAGATATATGAACTAGGCTTAGGTTAGTTAGGTTTGGCCCCCTTAATGGAGATCTGTGAGATTTCCTTAGTTTTAGAATTTAGATGATAGGCCTTTCGTGTTCACTTGCTTCGTTCAGCGCTCATCAAAAAGTTCTATTCCTCAAAACTAACACGTATAAGTTCTTCGCTGCTATACAGATGTCCCCTCATTCATGGCACACCAGGCATCCCATCAAATGTCTCTTTGATGAAAGTTTTAGTAACAGCCAAACAATTTCTAGCCATTTCTTACTTCAACTAAAATATTATAGTACTCCGTAGAATTACGCAGCTTACTCACTGAGTAGCAAACAAGTAATGTAAGATAATGAGTCACTAGGCCCATTTCTTACGATGCCTTTATCACACTCTGTTCCACACGTATTTAAAGTATCTAATAACTATAACAGACGTTACGTTATAACAGACGTTAATGATTATAACTTCTCAACCTCGTAGTTACACACGACCTCGGAACACCCACGCCTGGATCTAGTGCTGTGTTAAAAATGGAGACAAAAAAAAAGAAAGCATTTATGATTTAGTATCCAATTCTACAATATTAAATGGAGCAATTTATTATTTGATGTGAGCATCAAGTGGTTGCTAGGCACAGCTCATAAAGAAAATGTTATTCAATGCTCATGAAAATGAAAAATTGGAAGACTAAGTTTAATTTTTTGCTAAGATTTATTTTAAAGAACCTCAATTGAACTTTAAACAGTTTCTATATGTAGCAAGCACACTTTTTTCTCAATGTATCTTGGATTTTCAAGTTGACCACGGAATCACTTAGTCATTTAATCGCTGAAACTGGTAACTTTAGTCATTTAGATAGTTTTGAGGCCAAACTTACGCGTGTGAGTGACGACGACCGAAGAATTGAGGATGCATTATTTTGAACTGATTAGGATTATAATATAACGTTAAAAAGTCAAATATGAAAAAGACCATACAACAGGGATTGGCGTGTTCTCTAATTGCCCGAATAAACGACTGTCAAATTGATGGTTGCTGGGAGGAAAATTGCATTTCGCTAGAAATGAAAGGGTCGTCAAGGCAGGCTGGTCATCCACGAGACAGCTTTGAGACTCGGCCCGAAGAATCAAGGCCGCTGCCGTAGTTTCCAGGCGCAAGCCCCCGCCCGCGCCTTTCGTTTATGCACCTAGGCAGAATTAACAGAAAAGTCATACAAAATTACGCTATACCGAAATCCTAAAGCACTTACAGGCCTGATCTACACACCCGAAACTAGCCAATACACACCGATCTTATCTATACACACTAACTAATATACACTGATCTGATATACACACTCAAACTCACTAATATACAAAGTTTTTTGAATACGGGACCCGAAAAATTTTCAATAACTATTGATACAATGAACGAATTTTTTGCAAACAAAACAGCTGTAGAATCCTAAAATGTATTTCTTTTTTTGGACTAATTTTTGGAGCTGAAATTCTTCAGGTGTCGTCCACTCGACTGCAATCAAAATTAGGCGCGCGTTCGCAAGCTTCTCATTGCAGCACTGGTGAGGGTGGGACCGATCTATCTCATTTAAAATCGTATTCAAAAAACACTTGAGTTAAGTCAGATCCGTCGGTTTGTCACGATAAACCCTTGCCTTTAGATATCCCAACGAGAAAAAATCCAATGGGGATAGATCCATTAGAGAAGTATGCAGTGCTTATGAAAGCCAATTGTTCCATTATTCATTTCGCCATCTTGGCGGCAGTTTCAAAGTAGGATTATTTTTACTGTTTCCTCTGATTTTTACTTTGACTGTTTTATCATAAATACGTAGGTATCAAATGAAAGATATAAAACTCAGAATTCTGCTGCCGTTTTATTTTCAAAAATCCGTTTATTGTATCAAATGTTATTAAATTTTTTTCGGGTTCCGTATTTAAAAACACCCTGTATAAATCTATCTGATGTCCTATATACTAAGCGCTGTTTTCTATCAGGAATGAGCGGCACTTTAGTAGGCTTCGATTAGGCAATCATTAATGCTTACGCGCGACATAAGACCAGCGCCTCGACTTATACTCATCTTGTGAAGTGAAGTCTCCTTGTGGTGGTGATGTGGTGGCTACATGCAGGTGCGCACTCTCGCTCACAGGGTGATATTAATCCTCATCCTGGTAACTGGTGTTCCTATAAGGCACGAGTACCCTCCCAAGTCGTCAGATGGCTGAACTATGCCGTGTCGGTGGATGAGGTGTCGGATGGGTAGATGCTGGTGCGCTGCTGGTGATGGCGGAAGATGGTCTGATGGATATGCAAAGGCTAGGGCTGATGGAGGTTCTGGAGTGAATAACTTGGTGGACATTTAATAGTGGGCAAGGATAAGTCGACAGTGAGGGTCACTATGCCTACTACACGATCATCCTGTTTCCTAGTTGAAACCAAAAAATAGTCTTAATATATTAATGAACTGCTGGCACCCATATTCACTTTAAATAAATATGATACATTTATGACAGAATACTCATTTGATAGAAAAATATGCAGTCGAAATAACTGATGATGAGAATGAACAACGGTCGATCCATGTCTCTAATTTTGTGGAGAACTCACAATTGATCAAAAACGCATCAACGCTAATCGATTTTTCTAGCTCTATTCTTAACTGACGTGCTACAGGAGTAAGTAATGGCTGACATTATGCATACATTTACATTACAGGAATATTTTACTGCAAAATTAATATGGCACAAGAAATAAAGCAGGCAGCTCTACTATTCTTTCAACATATCCCACATGAGCTGACCTAATAGTACTTTGATGGGACACTGAATCACCAAATATGGGCCTAAATAAAACCTAGCCCCATGTAAACAAATATTAAATACTAAATATTCAGCCATATTTTGCACTTGTCTGCTGTTCAGTAAGAAGTAAAATAGATGAAAGATGTTACACGGCATCCATACTTAGGCCTAAATTGATTGTGCGTTAGCTGATGTGTTAGGAAAACTGGGAGTTGAGAAAGTTTGTGTAATAACTTATTCGTTGAGGCCGTTATTATACTGCCAATTTCCAATATTATACTTCCTTGTACCATCATACTACTTGTATTAAACTTCCTTGTCCGTTATTATATTTCTGGAAATAATTTGAAGTTGTAGCCTTGCATTAGCCAGGTTCGTCTCTAAAAGAAAAGAATGCATACCGAGCAGATGACAGATTTCTCACAAATGCCAGGAGAGAGGTCTTGCTTCTATAATATATTCACGTCGTTCGATACTGCTGAATCTATATTTTTAAAATTACAGTTTGTCGCGGGCTTAAGAATATCGTCTATAAACTAAAAAATGGTGAATCTTTGTTTCGTCGATTATGGGCAAGAGCGCAACCACTCACTTACAAGAGAATACATAAATTTCCAAATATCTTGGCACTTCTCTCATAATTCGAAAACTGGACGGTCTAGTCAGCTTTTCTAAGAATTCTTTTGCAACATGAAGGTAATCCCTTGCTCCTGACCGCTTTATTGGGCAGTTGAACAGATAAGAGCCTTCCTCTAAGATCTGAGCGATGAGCAATATCCTGCTGACGTGCGAGTGGCTATGACAACCTGTAGCGTTCATTGTCTCAGTCATCGATGAGCTCTTGACGAACGTGTACGAAGATTGAACTGAATTCAGCCAGACTTTATTTCAAGTTTTCAAACTACGAGTCAAAATGAATATCTTAGCGGGTTCATGCTTTCTTCTTTTTATAGGAAGTGCAGTTGATTTCATTCATGCTACGAAACACTTATCTACAACAGGGAAAAATGTTCATCTTGCCAGAGAAAGGCGTCACACTTTGAAATTTGGTAAATGTAATCCCACACTCACGTTTCTCGGACAAGGTCAACAAGTATTACATGAAATGCCGATCAGAAGGGAAAAATTTTTCATAAGGCCAAAGTCAACATTTCGGCGCATAGTACTGCAAGTGCGTCTCGACAATATAATTTCACCGAATGATGCCAAGATTTACGACACGAGTGTCGAATTCCTTAACGCAGATCTTCAGAAGTTGAAAATTGATTCTAACTCCTGGATCGAGGTAACAGCAGAGGCTCTGAAATCAAAGAGCTTCTGGGTGGATTATTGGAAATTGCGTCTCACTGTTCAGAACAAATGGAAAAAAGAAGTTGAAGTACGAAAGTGGTGGAAAGTTTATTCGTTCGATTCCCTTGTTATCTCTGGAGAGGGAGGAGCTGAATGGTCATTTGACTGCTTCCCTGACGACACACTTCCTATCGCTGAAAACCACAACTCCCTGGAAGACCTGGACCTGGAAGATGACAGCGTATGGATGGTCGCCTTCTTAGTCATTGGCACCATCGTCTGCGTTGCGCTCATCTCGAGTATTGTAATTTACTGCAGAAGAAAAGAGCGACAGCAACCCAGAGCAATCAATAGCTTCTTTACAATGTCCAAGGTAAGACACAGAAATTTAACCTATAGGAAATGGTACATATATTTTTTGTAGCGTAGAGCAGTTCTCAAATAAACTTGTGTTCTTAAATATGTATTTTAAAATTTAGTTGGAAAAAAGTATTTAACTACTCTATTCAACTGCAAAATTGTACATTCGAATTCCATGTTTTTAGATATTTTTAAATGATTTCCCCTTTTCTATTCATGAGCAGTTTGTACTTAGAAACACATTTTTGACTAGAAAGTTAATCGAATTTTTCGTATACTGAGCTTGAAACTCATTTCAACACGTACGTTTGCCATTACAACGCACTTTGGCCACAGATCCTAATACTGTGTTGGATGTCACCAGTGTTACTGATTCTGACGTTTTATGTGTAAATTTAGAAATTTTCAGATGTATGTAACAGTAAAGTTTATAAATATGGATATTAGATGTAAATTTTGTATTTTTCAAGTAATGTTGTCCCAACGACAAAGATAAAAATGCTCAAACGTATCTATAATACGATTGTTAAATGTAAACGTAGATATTAAAAAAAATTCTGAACGACAGCGACAAAAATCGTTGACAGCTTGAAACGGCATCCTTTGATTTTTGAAAGTGTTCCTTCGCTTTAAGACGACTTTGCCGTCTTTAGCTAATGCAGAGAGGCAATATCTCTTTTGACTGCCGTTAACACCGTATGGAAATTAAACTTAGCAACATAACGACGAGACAGTTGATGTTATTGAGCGAACCCCCAACTACTTCAAATTTTAGGCTTTTTGGTATCATTCTCAACGCAAAATTATATTTTTTAAAATTTAGAAAACAGGTAAATTTGAAGGTTTAGTTCTTCTTTAGCTTTACGACTTTGTAAGACTGAAGCGTTCATAGGAATATTATTCACTTATTTTGTATCTGCATACTTATATTAGATAGAATTTTTGATGCTTCATGTCACATTTCAGATTATTACGAAATTCATGTGAGACCGCTTAGATGGATTGTAATGAAATTGTTTTTGAGATTTTTCATTGGAAAAATAATAATGCAGAGTTCGAACCAAATTTCTACAAAACTATGACTGTTAGTGCCTTGGCTGATAATCCAGATATCGTTTGAATAATAGTAGTACTTATAGGGCGATTCTTAGAGAATCTTATTCTCAAAATAAAAAGAAGAACCAACGTTATAGAGAACATTTATTGTAGCAAACGTTTCGGAATACAAGTTATTCCATTATCAGTGCTGGAAGAAATAAAAAGTAATTTTCAGTCATGCATAAGACGGATAAGGTCGGAATAAAAATACCAAGCAAAAACGCAAAAAATAAAAATAAATCCTTTCCTAACGACTAGAATACCACACTTAAGCGTTTAGGCAATATATACACAGTACATACAAGCGTACATAACCATACACACCCAACGAACTCATACACCTACACATTTATACATATATATATATACACACACACACATACAGACACACACCAAGCGCACCTCAGTATACCGAAAGTTAGGGAGTAGGGGCTACAAATAATTTTGTCGCGCTGAAATCGTTATTAAGTGAAGGCTTATTAGTGAATATATAAAGAGATTCTAGAATTTAAATGAGATTCTAGGAAATGAAATTGACATTTTGAAATAATTGAATAATTTTCGTTCGAATAATTGTGAACCTAGTGTCCCGTTCGACAGCGCAACGTGCTTACACTTCTGATTGTATGGCGCAAAGATTGTTGCTCTGAATATGTTTTATCTAGTGACGCTGTAAACACACTCAATTTTTGAGTACTTTGGTTTAAAAAAAATATAAGAAAAATGTTACTGAAGTATTTAAACATATAGTATTTGGTGTGTAAAAACATTTGAACGATGTTTCAGTATTTGAGCAAGTTAAATATGTTGCCCATCATAATATCCCTCTCTGTAAGTCAAGGTTTAGAATGTGATGAATATGTCATACCCAAACTGGGTGCACAGCGACTCGCAATTCCTGGCGTTCGAGTCTTGCTCTCGGACATTTGTCTTTAGTTTGTTGGATTTCACCTACGATAAACGCAAAAAATTCACCAAAAATTGATGAGTATGGCAGCATAAATTGCAATCTAAAAATGCAACTTGTAAATGTTCATATCAGAGCGCATTGAAGAGTGTCTATAACGTTTTTACTTTCGTCGTTGTTCAGAAGAGTACTTGTCTTAAATTTCGGAACTCTATGAACTGAGAAGTAATTATTTCTTTCTTCCAGCCTCGTCACCAGGATATTGATGCATTTTTATCATGAAAACTTCCGAGGGCAAATTTTCCCAAAGAGTAGGCTGAAACGTAGGCAACTTTCGAATGCGAAGAAAATGGAGCTCGTCGATTGAGCCCTTGACGGAAATTTATTTCACGGAGAAAGTTCCTCGTATTTCACTCATAGTAGCTTTTGTACATATCCTGCTGAAGAAGAAATCCCTCCGCTCTTTTGTTATCGAAGCGTCAACATCATGAAATTTTCCGCTTAGACCCGAGTGTCTGTCCTGACGTAGACAAAAACGTGACGCAGACGCCTTTGCACACATGCAGTGCTCCTCCAAGGGGCAATTTAAGTGACCGCCACCGAGCGGATGCACGCCCTTGTTGTTGAAGTTTTAGCATCCGGTGGCTTCTTCACCAGAGCTGCCCTCTGCAGCAGTCGGCTCCGGAAGCGCTTAATCATGAGCGAGCGTGAGGAATCCTTTATTGTGGGCTTTTGTGTAAATTTCCAGTCCTCTATAAATATTTTATGATTTACGTAATGATAATGTATTTATCGTGCAATTTTGAGGTGGCATCCTAGAACAGTAGCAATTGAAAGGCAAAAACATTTTGCGACGGTTAACTGTCCCATTTTACTTCAAGACTCGAGGAAAATCTCGCCAGCACAATTTGTTACCTTCTTTTTGATTGCAAATTTAATTGTCGACGTGATTCCTACACAGAAATTTGAGCGTATCTCTCAACTCCATTTAATTATTTTTCAAAGCCCTCTCAATTAACTAGCAAAGCTTTAGGGTGTGCATGAATGCCAACTGTTGAGCCAGGATTAGACTCTTGACACGAAAAGGTAATGAAATTTGACAAATAGGTCAAACACGCTAACATTTGTCTCTCAATAACATGTGAAAAAATCGTCCTTATGTTAATGAGATGTGGCTGGTTTCAAACTAGCCAGCGTTTCAACAGATTAATATCATACACAGTTTCTGCAGGTAAAATTAGTTTAACGGTAATTAGTTTAACGGTAAAGCGTTGAAGCTCAATATTTTACGTAGGTACCATAGTGTTTTTAAACTAATAGGTAATACCGGTCACATTTTCCGATCGAATTACATTAAATTACATCCCCATCTATACAGATATTTTTCTATTGTTCACGTCGCCTAGTTAGTACATACACACATTGACTTTCTTTACTTCGTCACCGACCTGTATTATTGAGTGTACTCCATTTGGTATATAGCGAAGCCAATTCCCCATGGAATGGCAATGAAACACCCAATAATATTTCGATGGACAACTTACGTTACATACTATTCTCACATGATATTCTACACTATACTGAAGGAAATGTTCAAAACGTACTCAAGCACGCAAGAAAAGGTTTAGAACGTACTTGAGCAACACTGCACCGAAGAAAGGACAGCTTTTCATGCTCACGTTGTCGAATAGCTCTGATAGTGCATCAGTTCTCAAGTGGTAAAAATTGAAATTAAACCCAGTGCACAATTTTATATACAGCAGTTTTAGTAATGTGAGAAGCTTTTTCTCTTTTCCAATGAGCTCAACAATGTGAAACCCCTCGCCATTCCTCCCTTTTACTTTTAAAAAAGCTGGTTTTCTAACATCGCTTCTTGAATTAACTGTTTTCCCCACATTTTGCGCATCAGACACAAATTCTACGTTAACGGTGGGAATTTTTACTTAGGCAAGGTAAAATACATACAGTCAGAATCTAAGCACGAAGATGCGTAATTATTTATTCTGGTTTGAAAATTGGCGAAACCTTCATAGCAAACAACCCTGTATTGATGTTAAACATTATCTAACTATAAAGCGCACTTTGATCTTTCATTTTTCGTTCTCGGCAGCAGTTTTTTGCTTTAAACTTCGATATTTTTTCATATTCGAATATTTTGACTTGGCTAAAAGTTTCATTTCCTTGCAGCCGTTATAACACATTCATGAAATCAATTTCGAGTCCTTTACTCGTGCTATTGTATGAAGTGCAAAGATCGAGAAATAAATCAACGAGTTCACACACGATTTCGCCCAATTGTAAGTTTTTTAAAAATTTTCATTAAAAACACGATTTGGGACATTTATGTCCCACGACATTTATGAGTAGTGAAAGCGAAGAGCGATAACTTCAAGTGATTGCGCTGTTTTGGGGGGTCTCAAACTCGGAATGCTGTTTTAATCATTTTTGCACGTATGCATCTATTCTGCAGGTGATATTACGGTTAACATAATTATTTCAAATACATCATACTGCAGAATGTCATCTAAAGTGAATAATATGTTTCTAATACCAAAAATATGATACGTAACAATTTTTACAGTTATTGTCATTGCCCGCTTAGGAGATTCGCATTTTCATAATTTTCTCTGCATGCAAGAATTTTTCTAGACACCCGATTTGCAAGTTTTATCAAATACTCTTTTTGTAGAAGCGTAGACCTTTTGCTTTTTGCACGGTTATGTGACGAATTATTAGGACGTTCACTTATTTTACGTATCTTTACGAGAATTCGTAAATCCTTCGAGGATTAAAAAACCGTGTTTGTGACAGTGAGGTACACTTAAAAGTTACTCTCAAGTCGTAGAACTTTTAATTTAAGTATAAAGTTGCTATAAGACAATATCCGAATTATCTGAGCCGTTAAATACTTCAACCTAATTGTACTCCTGCAAGAATGCTGAAATTACGCATTTTTTTAGGTAAATGCACATCTGTTACAAGTATATTCGTATCACGGTTAGTTTGTTCACACAATGCACCATTGGCAGCATGATCATCCTTTTCCTTCCGGTTGTGTAACTGCGCTTGCACTTATTCGGACTGAAAACCTCTATGGATAGTAAAAAATTGAATCACTGAACACGTCGATGAAGAGCTGTTGCAACTATTTAAGAAAATCAAGGAATCCATTTCACTTAATTTTTTCCCCTCGAATTGATTACCGAGATGTTCGAGTTGAACAATACAAAACACTAACAAGTAAAGATTGACTAAAATTGGGCTTTCTCTTTGAAATAACTGAAGTTACATCTAAAGGACGAAGCAATATCTAATACACGAGTTATAGCAGGAATATCCGGTTTGTTGAAACTGAACTATCATTTGCTTCTCAGAGGCCACAAAAAAGACCTTTGACCAAGGTTCAAACTTTATGACTGCCTTTCTGTCTAGGTGGTAAAGAAAGGAATTTTGTAACTATTACGTCTTTTTGAGCTTTTGACTTCCACTGTTAGCGAAAACTATGGTACGTTGAGGTGTTTAATTGAATAAAAAATTATAACCTTTAAATTCGTAGTAAGAAGAGGATATTTATCCCAAACATTTTTTATAGGGCACCTTTATCAACCCGATTTGAAGATACTAATAGAATAAAGAGAAAAACTAAAAAATCGCAACTTCACATTGAAAATGCGATTCCATCTCTAAATTGAAAACAATATAACTCACGAACGATTGTTGAAGTAACGTAAAATATTTTGAAAACAGATACCGATCATGTAAATTTTTACTAGTTAAATTAGTAGAAAGTACACAGGACATGATTTTCCCGCTAAAGAAAAATTTAAAATTTATTTCAATTTCTACGGTTCCGGTCAGCAGACTAATGAATGTTCAACCGCTTTGCTTGAACTGTGAATAATTACAGTAATGAAAACCTATATATTACTTACAGAGTTTCCGCCTGAGGAATCCAAAGGCCAAGGAGAGCATCTATGAGGAGGTGGCCATGAAGAAGCGCACGGCAGCCTTCACGCTGTCGGACCTGCGGCGGCTGGAAGGGATGCCCTGCCAACCTCCCCCGCTGCCCCAGCCCAACCCGCCTCGAGGGGCTGTTACGGCCGTCACGTCTCCGGTGTCTCCTTCCTTCAGCGACGTGGCCGAGAATGACTGGTACAACAGTCTGGAGACGTCCAAGGAGTCTCCGTACCACGCCCCCAAGGCGTGTGGCGGCAAGCCTCAGTCAGAACAGACTGCCACCCACCAGCGGGCTGAAAATGACTACTCTAACTGCCCCAGAATGTCTATTAGGAATGAAACGTACGTCGATATGAGGCGACTTAATACCAAATAAACTGCGATCAATTTTTTATCTACCATTGCATAAGAGAACAACATGTACACAGTAATTAATAAATCATTCATTAATATTATATCATAATTTATGCACACTAGAAAAAGTGAACTTATATTTGAACAAATTCAGGACTTTGAATGAAAACAGGTCAAATATTTAGAAAAGAATTGGACCCCCTTCCATGATTATTATTATTATTATATAAGAAAGTTTTAGCCTCCCTTAACCACGACAAAGATGTTCCAAGAGAGGAAAGAGGAAGGCACCATTTAGTATGGAGTTGAGGGAACGCGGAATCTATGCACACTTAAGGTGCACAGAAACAGTAAGCTAGGAAAGAAGTTCATGAAACAAGAAAAAAGTTGAAGAAGAAAGTAGTAGGTGCTGAAAAACAGGACAGCAGTGAACCGAAAAAAGATGGTCCGTAACAAAACAAAAACCTATTTTATTACAACAAAAAAGAAGCCTACCTAACCCTCACTCAAATTGTGAGTTTGCTGGGGTATAATTTTATACGAAATTCTAAGACCTGGGGCGTTTTCTGAAATCTGTGCTTGGATATTTACTCATTGACAAAATTCCATTGAACTTCTAGATATTTATTTCCAACCTAAATTTTCCCTTTGGAATTTTTACGAAAAAATCACTTGGAAAATAATCGAAAATTCTTTCTCATTTATGTTCAAACGAACTAATTTCCATTATTAAATGCGTTAAATGCACCCTATGTGTTATAGAAAATAATACTCCACTATAATCGACACAAATTTACGACTGCGGCGGATTGTTGGCCGCTAATGCTTGTCGTGCGAAAGAATGCAACAAAGCGATGATTTTTTGCAAAAACCTGGGCTTAAACTTGATTCAATTTCAAATTTACACAGAAAATAAAAATGCTGACGCACTCAATAACTTCGAATGGCCTCGCACGCAGGAAGAAAACTTTTGTTTTCTCGGACAACTCGCAATGAAATCAACATCGCGAATCACCGTGCGACATTGTCCTCATTTCAACAAATGTCAAGCAATAAGTGGAATTGTGGATCACTCCAGTGAATCAAAAACTTCACGGAATGAAACAAATATTCTCACTTCAAACTATGAAAAAAAATAAACCTATGCACGTCAATGCACATGATACATCAGACCCTTCAAAATTGAAAGCGCCATCAAGCAGAGCTTTGAGTAACTCTCCTACCCACAGCATGAGGAACGTGTATGAACTTGAGCATTTCCCTAACTCGATCTCAGACCCCTATAATGTAAGTACGAACAATAAATTTGCGTCACATGCAACAGACACGAATATTGATTGTGACATGCCCTCCTTTTCAATCAATCCTCGATTTTTCAATACGTACGCTGGAACAAGGGAAAGTCAAACAAATAATGATGTTCAAAACCATTCCAAAGAAAATCAAACTTTTTGGAAATATTTATTGCTCATCAAGCTCTTTTCCGGAAATCAAAATCCCTCGCGCAGTCACGTAAAGAATCACTGCAATGGGAAACGGCCCCTGAGAAAATTTTCTGCTTCTGCAAGGCCCCCAACGTATGACCAAACCGATACTGACACCGAAAAATAAGCAGTGAACCAAATTTGCTCACGCGTTGCAGACACACTGGATGACCTTAAAGCGGTCGCTCAAAATGGAGCCTGCTTACACTTTAGGTGACGGACACTGTCTCCTCCACTCAGTAACGACACAGCTTGCATCACAACAAACCTCGCAATGGAATTACACATCTCTGTAAAAGCCATCAAAACTGAGAGCTCCAGAAATAAAAACCAGTATGCAAAATTCGTTGATAAGAACAGTGTCAGTTTCGAACTACTTATCGATAAATACATCGATAGAAAATTCTTCGATCACGCAGTTGGGGACCTCATACCCCAAATTATTATTATTATATAAAAAAGTTTTAGCCTCCCTTAACTGCACGACAAAGATGTTCTAAGAGAGGAAGGAGAAAGGCACCATTTAGTATGGAGTTGAGGGAACGCGGAATCTATGCACAAGAAGCACAGAAATAGGAAGCTAAGGAAGAAGTTCACGAAACAAGAAAAAGTTGAAGAAGAAAGTAGTAGGTGCTGAAAAACAGGACAGCAGTGAACCGAAAAAGATGGTCCGTAACAAAACAAAAACCTATTATATTTCAACAAAAAGGAAGCCTACCAAACCTTTAGCTCAGGCCCTCACATAGTCCTCCTGGGAGCGCTAATTCCCATAGATACAATACTTGTATCCCTCTATGGGCTCATACCCCAAATACTTTCTAATATGACGAGAACACCAATTCACATATTTGATGAAAAAGACAATGGGATTTGGAAGACAACAATCTCCCTTACATCAAATGCTCTGATAAATTGTCCTCTGGAACTGCCATTCACAAGAAAGTTTCAAAAATTCACACTAGGGCAGAAATGCAACGATAAAATAATTGTGTAAGCATTTTTAGTGAGTGATATATAGGGCACGTGGGGCTTTTAAGGTTTTTTCCGAGTGTCATTTGAAAGGCTTCGTCAACCCTAAAAAATCTTCAGGTATTATGTCTACAGCAAATCTAAACAAAAAAACGTCAAAATTTTCTCGAAATTTTCATTACTGCATAACACACCTCTGACGCTCTCAACACCGGTGAAAATTAGATAAGTTAGTTTATGCCTCACTAATCACATCCGAGGTGCTCCAAAGAAAGGAAGGCAGAAGGCACCATTCAGTTCAGTGTTGAGGGTATTAAGTAATGGATGTACAAGGTGTTGTGTTCCCACACAAACGTTCGTAGAACCAGCCAGTTCGGTAACGAGTTTAAGGAACTATAAGAAATGTGGAAGTACGAATTGCAGAAAAAGGGCTGCTGTGTATTAAAGCAAGAAGGTCTGGAACAAATGCTAAGTTGGGGCATGCCTCCCCACCCACAACAAGGTGTCCTATAGAGAGGAAGTATGAAAGCATTATCTAGGGTGGAGTTTACGGAGTTTACTGTGAACAAATTATTGACCTTAGTAGATTTAGGATATTAGATACTTGTAGCATCCACTTAGACTTACGCAATTTAGAGTCATTATTTATTTACAAACTCAAGCCTTCTCGCAACGAAATGCATACTCTATAGAGGATACTCTATGAAAGCATACTCTCATGAGCATACTCTCATAGAGCATACTCTATGAAAAAAGATAACCAGTAAATTAGTGTTTTTTTGCTTGTATTCTGCGATTCTGTAATCTTGACTGTATTGACATGTCCTTTATTTATTTGCAGACTTATTCTTCTCTATTTCTTTTGTCGTAAATTTATTCGCAAAAAATATTTTCCATGATAAAAACGCTATCACGCCTTCCGCATTTTATATTCCTACAGTATTGGTATTGCTGAAAATTAATAGCCTTCACTAGATAGCATTAATTGAAAAATTAGATGTAGTGAAGCCAGATTATTTAATACACTGCATGCATCAAACCAAGCACGGTTTCAAGCATCCAATTGGTTCTTTATGAAGTTCTAGTTAAATATAATTGGCTAAGAAACGTTCAACGAAAGCTTTTGAAAATGGGAGGGACAACATGTTGCAATGTTGTAATTATAATTTTAAGATTTCGATACCATGGCAGCCCGCTAGTATTTTTACTGCTAAACCGTTGCTCAGTAATTAACGGCTGACATTTCTGGTGTCAATTGTTCATCCAAGTAATATTTTCGCCAATTTTCCTCAAGACCTTTCTTATTGACTAACTTTTTCAGTTGAGCAATTAAGTTCAAAATATGGCACAGATTTGGAGTCAAAGCATCAGCATTACACTGATTTAGCCAGCATACGAGGTCATGTACAGCATCCTCGACGGAAAGTCTTTTTTAGATTTGTGAAACTCTTTCAACCAAGAAGCGCCTACAATTAGTAAAACAAACTTTGTCTTGTGAAGTTGTGCCAGTTATATCTGACATCGTTTCAGTTGCTGTCATCCCAATGTATATATCACCTACTGGCATAAAACCACTAGTGAATGTTGGATGGGATGAATTCAGGAAAAAAATGGTCGCATTCTTCACAAGAGCTACAGGCATAAAATCTAGACAAAAGCTCCTAATTAAGCTATACATTTCTGATCTCAGGTTGAAGATATTTGGAGAGTCCGACTGAAACAACGTTAATTTTCCAAAATTGAAATCTAAGGACCTCGAATATGCGCGGGTTAGCTCGTTGTTTAAAGCATTAGCTACCTTTTTCCTGAGTTGGATCGCTAAACAACTCAACAAAGTAAAGTGCAAGTGCATCCCACGGCTCCAGCAATCGTAGTACACAGCTTGCAAAGAAGCTGCACTCCGCACATTGCTAAACGAACAGCAACTTGTTCAGTACCGGTATGGAGCAAGTTAGCATGTGCTGTTTTTTACGATTCAAATGTTGATACGTTCTAGTTAGCGTTAATGTCTTCTGCTCAATTAATTCTTATTTGGGTAACTCGAGTGTAGTTATTGATAATCATCTGTTTTTTCATGATTTTTATAAAATAGATTTGAAATATAGATTTAACCCTAGATTTTGTATTTATTACCTTACTCTGGACTGTACCCAAGGAAGGGTCTGATTACCCTAGATTAGGGTAATTACCCTAGGAGTGGAAGCACTGGCGTGCCCACAGGTTACGTCAATTCAGGTGCCGTAGTCGAGGCAACGTGTTGCCCCCGTGTAATAGGGCCTTTACAGTATCCTCACGATATCGCTAACTTGTGCAGCGTTATAACGACGAAAGCTTCTAACCCATACATTTGGAGGCCTATTGCCCATCGTATGATATTTGAAGAGGGTATGTTTGAAATTGCCTCAACATGGGTGATCCTATTCATGCATTTGCGTGCCACTTTCAGTTTCAAATAAGTTGCTGTTCAGGAGAGTTTATTCAACGGGCATACGTTTTCTATTACCACTAAAGAGTTGAAATATGTTTTATTCATCAAGTTATTACTTTACCAGTTCACTAACGGAATCAAATGATGAGCAATGTTTGAAGTCAGAGTAATAAAAAATAAATTTAACAAATAGTGTGACATAAACTTCGGAGTTAATAGCGACTGACAGTGCAGTAACTTTCATGTTATAACGGTTTTACGAATTTAACCGACGAGCAAATACTTAACAATGTCTCTATGTCCTCATTAATAGTCAAAAGCCATTAAATGTTGTAATTAACTTCGAGTAAACACTGACCATCTTGTCTCCATACTTATCCTTAGGAGACAAGAGTTTAAAATGAGTATCTAGTAGACCGACTCACCGTTCAGAGGCGGCGGCGCTGAGTCGCTGATGTGGTCGTAGAAGTGATGCAGGAGGGCAACAAACAGCACAGGGCACTGTTGGCACAGCAGTGTCATGCACGCGTGATAGTAACGTGCGTTGCTGAGAATTAGCGGAGGATCAGGATTTAGTGGATCTCCTCGACGTTCCGTTTTAGTGATTCTTCCCCTGGTACATAATGGAGTCAGAATTAGTCTTCCAGAATCCAAATAAGCCCTGAAGCTTAACGCGTGTTTTAGGAAATACGTTCATGCTGTCAAAAAATAAGTATCTTAATTTTATTTCGTACTTGTAGAAAGAAGCGCTAAATGGTTTTCGAAAAAAAATAAAAATGTTAGCTCCGTGACGACTAAATATCTAATTTCAAACTTGATAAGGTTTTACTTGAAAGCCAGTGTGATGCCTTCTATTGGGGTAAGACCCAGCGTGGCAAACGGTACACAAGGGGATTTCCATATTTTCTTCCGTTGATGAAAATGTATTTGCAATCAAAACGTTGTGCTTGTAATGACTTTGTAGATTCATTCCTCGAAATGTATTGCAAAATTACAAAATACAGCATCGCTGTCACATCCCCTAAAGAAAGTGGTGTACATAAAATGCGTGCGTGGTACATCTCGAAAAGAGACAAATTTAAGGCACTCAAGACATTAAAATCGCACGATAGACAATTTCTTGTTTATGGGAGCTCAAGACATCCTTTTATCCATTTTTACTAATAAAAATCTTGTATTCAGATTGCATATTCGCTTACCATCGTCAAGCTATTCCGAGATTGCCGCAAAATGACAGGATAAAACCTAGATGCCCATTTTTGAACTTGCTATACTACAAGAATTTCGCTACCAGTCATTTCAAATTTCAGATGCAAAATTTTTTATTTCGCAATGGAAATATAGGGTTCAGTGGAAAAAACGTAAGAATAATAGTTCAAGCTCCCTTGATCAGTAAAAATGTATCATCAAACAATGAAAGGGAAAAACACTGTTTAGTATCGAACAAAGTTCCGCATCTCTGCACATGTATATTTTCCACACAGGATTCCTCCTGCAAAGAAATGACAAAAAATTTCATCAGATTAGTTATAAGTAGTAAGCAAACTACCACTTTAGGCACAGTTCACCGCAATTACCCTATAAATAAAAAATAAATTAACAAAATCTGAAAGAATAGTTCTTCATTGACCAATTTTTTACTTTTATATAATCAGAAATGACTTGCACAAACGATCAACTTGATTATAGATATAAATTTAAATTTTCCTAACCTACCCGTGTTGTAATTATTTATTAATATAGGCCTTTAATTTTGCTCTGTTCAGGTGCATTTTAGAAACTATCTTTTTCATTTCAACGGTTTCTCGTCTTCAAGTATTCTCTAACGCCAATCTAATCTGTTTTTAATTTTAACATTATCAACCATCAATTTCTGCGATAACTTTTTTCAAATTTTCTATTTCATTTGCATTACTGATTATTTCTCTATCCTATTGATGGGGGTTAATTCTAAACGTTTCAATGTATGAACTCATGTCGTTGAATACTCTCTCGAGATTTGCGTAGTCTAATTTAATTCTTTTTATTACCTCTTCTTCCAACCATCGCTGGTGGGAGAGCAACGTTGAATTTCCCATTAGTTGAACTAAAGTAGTCATTTCGATCACTAAATCATTCGTTTGATTGTTCATTCTTCTTGGTATCAACGTTCCAGAAAAATATCATGTTTTCTTATTAATTTCATGGATAGCTAACTAATCCTTTTAGAATTGCTGTAATTCCAGGATAACTACAGCCTTCAATTTCTGCATCTCAAATTCTGTAAAAAACTATCAAACAATGCATTAATCCAATGTTGATTGCTATTTTTTCGTCTTCAAAATTATAATCACCTCCATCATCTTTATTCAACGCTCCTATATATAAAAACTTTTACAAGGTAATACAATCTGATCTTGATTCTGGATTATGATCTTGATATCATTATGTTCACGATTCAGATAGTTCCTATTTGTGGTTCATAGAATGCGTTTCAATTTTTTCAATTGTTTCATCAACTTTGTTTTCATTCAATCTCAAAAAATCCATTTTTAAAGATGATTTTTCCAAATTAGCTTAATTTCGAGATCTTAGGTGCAGTCGAACCGTTCCTTCTTCACCTCTAGTATTTAAAGTATGTCCATTTTGATCAGTAAGCCAAATTCTCAATTCAAACGTTAAAGGTTAATTCATCGGTAGATAAATTAGTTTGTTTGGATTTTCTAAAATTTTATATCCTGGTAGGACGTTTGGGAAAAAGGATCATAAAATATTATGCAGAGAAATGTTGAGGTATGAGTCGTTAATTGCGCTACAATGAGCGAGAATTGCGTTAACTGACATTATGTTCACTATATTTATACTTTCATGTTCTCCAACACCTGTCAAGATAATTTCTCCAAATCCTAACAATGTATATACAGAGTTTTCTTTATTGAAAAATACTTTAAACGCAGATGAATGAAGAACTATTAAATATTTCAAAGTATTAGTATTTGCTTTGATTTCAACGAAACCTGCTAGTGTTTTTGGAATAAATTCATTCATGCTTTCCATTTCATAACTACCTGTTGGAATTGTAATTATACTCGTATTTTCAATGCCATTTAACTCATTATAAAATTGATTGTTATTTTCATCAATGTTAGGAATAGAAGGATACATATCTAACCCAACCGTGCCATTTCGTGAAATTTATTATTTTTTCGATTCAAATTTTGAACAACAATTTATACTAATATCACTTTTCTATCACTAATTACAAAGCTTTGAGATTCCATTTTTTAAACAATAAATCATCAAACATTTTAACTCCAGCAATATTTAATTGACGTTGCTTTGAAAGTCCATGTGTATTTCCAGTTCATTAAAAACTCCTGTATTTCCTACGTTAAACGAGCCGAACAATAACTTGTGTCTTTTTAGATCATTAATGTTAGATGGCAATACAATAATACCTGATCCTGAAACGTCTGAATCCTCTCTGAGAGGATGAGGAGGAGGTATAGAAGAAGATGTAGGAAAAGGTCTAAGAGTAGAAGTCGGTCTAAAAGTAGACCCTCGTGAAGGGTCGCAAAACGGTCTCAGGTTTGCTGAAGGACTTGGTTTCACGAGCGCAACCGGCCCTTTGGCAGGGCTGCCAGTCAACTTTTGCCAAAATCCGCAGACCGTCCTTTGAATTTTCCCCAAATCGTAAATTAATTCCCCAGATATTACCAGGAGAGGTAAATATGAAATTCATGCTTATCTTCAATGCATTTTTAGGTTTATTTTCCATTTTCATCATCAATGTCAGCGTGATGGTCAATAGACTTTTAGTTTTCCAATCTTTTCTATCGGTCTTGGTATCTCTGATAGACGGCTCCACCTAATTCTTAAGTCAGTAACTAAACTTTTTTGTGAATCCCACGTAGCACGCTTTGCATTATTTCTTGCTAAACATTGCTTAGCAGGAAAGCGGTCTTGGCAGTTTCTGGTTTTAAGGAATTGTTAGTTTTATTTTTTACGCAGTTAAGTTGAGGAATTTTTTTCAACGGATGCAGACGAAGCGCAAGCAAGAAAGACAAGTCATAAAATATGAAAGGAGACCAAATTTTGGGTTGCCCAAGCAATTTTTCATCTCACCTAATGATTTCCAATACTGAGGAATTGTGAATACCTTACCGATGGGTCAGCTACAATTGGGAGAAAACTTCCCCACTAGTCGTCTATCTTATGTAACTGAGCTTCATCAAGAAGCGAGGGGATGTGCCAGTTGGTCATCATCATTGGGCGCTTTCTGTTTAAAAAACTGTGTGATGTTAACTTTCGATTTGGTAAGTTCATAACTTTTCTCATGCTTTTCGAATTCCTTGTGTTTCAGTAGAGCAGACTTGTTCGCACTTTTGAACATAATATTGCAGCACTTACAACTGGCACGGTTTCCATGTTTATCTTTCTGTAGCCAGTCTGAATTTGGAAAATGTTTGCCTGTACCACTTTTTTTAGGTGGTTCCATGGTGTTTAACTACAGCTGATAATGCAATAAGAACAAAGCAACACAGCTACCGGTAGCGCTAGTACCTTAACCCTTTCGGTACGACAATTTCAATAGTTTTAGGGAACAACTTCCAAGGGAAAAATTTGTCCTTACCTATAATTATTGTCAGTGAAATTGTCCTAGTGTGGGTGCTTTTAGCTTACGCAATTGCCTACTTCTTCATTTTAATTTAAAAAAATGTTAAACTTTAATGCTCTATGCTTGGCGACAGAAATTTTCGACGTTGATAATAAAGTTATTGAATTTACGAAAAAATTATTCACACGTTTTTGCCCTAATTTATCAAAAATAAACGAACTTCAGAAAAATTTTCCCAAGTTGAATAGAAAGGTTATTGAATATCTTGCACGGACCCTGTGGCATGTACTTAGAGGTAACCAACAATAATGTACGCGTGCAGGCTTCTGGAATATCTAAAAACTAGTTTCATGAATGTTTGGAATTTCCCTAATTTTGTTATTTACTCCAAAATATTCCCTCATTATTTAAATTACTTTAAAATTAGGTTAAATTCCCTAAACAGGAAGAACTAAGGTAATTTATCAAATATCGAACAGAAACCACGTGTGTCTAGAAACAACCTTCATAAATCGGTAACTTTTGCTCTGAATAACTGTTGCGGGCCTCAAGATTATTCTTGAACAGTTGCTTTCTTGTTCTGTGATGTCGCTTTAAAGACAACGTAGATTGTTGGAATTTATTTATTGTTTTAAAAATCGAATTCTTAAATAACATAATTTCATCAATATCGAACATGAATCGAACAAGAATTTTGATTCGAACAGGATGGTTTGTCAATTAGTTCTCCTCGTATGGAACATTTGTTAGACTATTAGCACGCCACGTATGGTTTGTCTATTAGTACGCCTCGTATATTTTGTCCATTAATATGCCTCGTATGGTCTTTCTATTTGTACACCTCTGATAGTTTGTCTATTAGTACACCTCGTATAGTTTGTCAATTATTATGCCTCATATGGCTTTTCTATTTGTACACCTCTGATGGTTTGTCAATTAATACTCCTCGTATGGAACTTTTGTTTTAGGACGTCCTATATTAAGAAACTTTTTAAAACCCAATATGTTGACATGTATCTCATGTGGCTACTTGGAAAATAAACGTTTTTCTTTCATTCTTTTTTTTTCTTTGGTGCATTGGATTTTCTTGGAAATGCTCGCGGTGGCACAGCGGTTAAGGGATCGGACTTGTATGTTGGAGTCGCGGGTTCGTATCCCGGCGCTGGCGCTGCGATTTTCCCCGTTGGGTATAAGGGAAAGCTCAAGCACAATACCCCTCTCGACCCAGGTGTCGGAAATGGGTACCGGCTTTACGGGGGAACCGTCATGGTGTCCTATATATAGTGTTAGTTATAAGACATTTGAAAAACCAATGCTTAAGATCATTTGTATCAGGCTTGATTGGAAATAAACCATCCCAAAGATGCCGATGTTTGTTTTGTTTGTTTGTTTGAAATAACTGTCTCATTACTTATTTTCAAGATGCATTTGAATGGAGAGTTATCAAAATTTGAATATGATGTCGATGTCGATCATTGTGATCATCAACCTGTGTGACCTTTTTTGGAGTAGAGTGTAAAGCACTCGTCAATGAATTATTATTGATGCTTGCATCAATTTTCTTGGCAAGGGATTGATCACCAGTAAATGTAGCCAGACGAATCATTGATGATCTTGAGGGCCTTGGAACACCAGCAGCTGATTGATAGCCCCTCACCAGAATTCCCATCTTCAACTATTCAATGTTATTATCAAGCGTTAATACAATATTTTAATGAAATAAAACAGGCGTTCAATAGTTCGATTCAGTTATTTAAAAGAATTAAGAATCGAAAAGCCTTGTTCGAGGCATAAATTCATGATTTTTAGGGAATTTTGATTCGAACACCTTTGTTCAGTATTTAATACTGACATGAAAAAGGAACTGAATGTCGAACATGGAATAATTATAAAGTTTTTGGCGGAAAAGAAAAAAATACAGTAACAGAACATCATATGACAACACTACTCTCTAGTTATGACGGGAGGTTGACGGTGACCCAACAACAATTAAACCGTCGCAATTTTCCCGAGGTGCGTAAGATTTTTCGAGTGAAAAAATTCGACCAATTTGTAAGGGTCGTACAGAAAATGCGTTCGCAACCGCTTGTAGCAGTTTGCAGCTCACAGAAATGAGTTTTTATCACTAAAATAGGAGTTTTAGATGTAAGATCACTGGCACTGAGCAAGTTTGGATGCTTACTAAATTTATTACGCGCATATTTCCAAAGTTGTTCGATAATCAGTTCAGTTCGATATTTGATGAATTACCATAGCCATCTTGCCACTGGAGTAGCCGTCAATAACGACAGGGTAATTAAAGTCTAGCGGACACTCCGACTCGTTTGGTGCTATAGTATCGAACCATCTGATCCATGGTATCTACTCCTCCTTTCGTAGAATTATAGTACTGAATTATTTCAGGTTTGGTTTCACCTGGTGACTCGATACCTTTGTCATTGTGCATTGTACTTAGCAATGTGACAACTTTGTTTTTCTTTGGGCAATGGGAAACAATTGGTGCATCTCTATGAAAGCCATACATATTCCTGAAAAGCTTACTATCTTTAGTGACCGTAAAAGCAGTCGGCAATTCCGTTCGATTTTTTCTTATTGTTCCAACTATTGTAAGCTTTCTTTGCAGCAATTCTCGTCCTAATTGTAGACTAGTAAAAAAGTTGTCACAGGTGATATTTCTACCACTGTTTTTGTAAGAATCAGATAGATTTAGAACAACAGTAGTTCCCAAATTTGACGCTCTTTGTTTGCTGGGTTCTTTGCCTTTGTAAATGTCCAATTTCAGTGCATAGCTTGTTTGACTGTCGCAACTCACCCAGAATTTGATTCCGTACTTTCCATGCTTTGATGGGATTTATTGACGGAATGGACATCTACCTCGAAATGTTAGTAGTTGTTCATCAACAGTCAAGTTTGCACCCGGGATAAAGGCATCTTGCAATGTGCTGTTCCACAAGTCAAATACCTTTCTTATTGGTTGCAATTTATCTGGTGACCTGTTTTGCCTCCTCTCACCAGCGTTATCGAATCTTATCATAAAGAAAATTTCTTGAAACCTATTTCGTGCAAAAATCGCATTGAAGATTGGTCGTGCATCATCTTTACTCCATAATTGCTGAACTGGTTCTCCTTTAGATTTGTATACGCCAATGAGCAGAAGAGTTGCAATAAATTTCTTGAGTTCTTCAATATCTATAGTTGCTTCCACCTATCTTTGAGTTTCAAGTTTCCTTCAATATTCGTATATGTGCAAACTTCTTGAAGCAATGAATCTCGAAAAAACAGTGAAAATGCAGAAGCGATGTCATCCACATTACGATTAGCATACGAGGCCTGTCGAAAAAGTATCCGACCTTAATTTTTCCCGCGCAAAGTAGTGATTCTAAGGCGGCGCCACTGTGCACGGTGGAAGGAGGAATCTTAATGCGCATGCTTGACTTTTTTCACCGCATTCACTTGGGCCACTCACTAGCTGGGGGTCGCCAAGTAAGGTGCTGTTCTAAGTGTTTGTCGGATTTAGTTTTCTTGCAAGATGACTGAACGAATTGAGCAAAGACACTGCATCAAATTTTGTCAAAAGCTTGGTGATTCTCAAATTGAAACAATTCGTAAGATTCAGCAGGTGTTTGGGGAAGATGCTATGGGTGTAACACAAATTAAGGAGTGGTTCAACCGATTCAAAGATGGCCGCACATCAGCGGAGAGTGAGCAGCGTTGTGGCAGGCCCAAAACTTCTCGGAGTGCAGCTGTTGTTGAGAGGGTGCGAAATTTGGTGATGGCAGATCGTCGTTTGACCGTGCGGGAGATTGCCCAAGAGGTTGGAGTGAGTAAAGATTCTGCACATGCCATTTTGACCAGACATGTGGACTGCGAACAACTGGCACTTGCATCATGACAACGCGCCCGCACATTCATCCCATTTGATCCGCAATTTCTTGGCCAAACATGGAATTACGACCGTTCGCCAACCTCCCTACTCTCCAGACCTGGCTCCTTGCGACTTCTGGTTGTTTCCAAAATTGAAGACACCACTGAAAGGATCCCGTTTTGAGAGTAGAGAAGAGATAATGCGGAACGCGACGACAGAGCTGAACACCATTCCAAAAGAAGACTTCCAGAGGTGTTTCCGGCAGTGGAAGGATCGGTGGGCTAAGTGTGTGGAAGCACAAGGAGCCTACTTTGAAGGGGATTAGGGTCCCAACCCCGTCAGGTTGTTGAAGTATTTTTTCTGGCCAAAGGTCGGATACTTTTTCGACAGGCCTCGTATCTTGTTGGCCCACTCTTTTCGCGTACTATGTTATGGATGCAAAGTCTCCCTTCCGAATTAGATTGTGGATAAGACGTCCAATTCTCAGTTTTATTCTTCGATGTAAAACTCATCTGAGGGTTTTCATTTCTAGCTAAGGTTTGCTCAGTAATGCTTTGGTAACCATCTGCTTCTTCATCAGAAATATCAAGAGCTGGAACAATTTCATCTATTCCACCGTTATCATCGGATGGTATATAATCGTCATCTTCTGTCTCATCTTCACTTCTATTATCGTACATTTCTTTTGCGAGTATCGTCCTGATCTCTTTATCAGAAAGAGATTTTCGGGTCATCTTTTTATTGAAAGTTCAGTAAGAAGGGTGCAACCTCCTAATATTTGCAGAAGCAGAATGATGCACAGACAGACCGCCCCCTACTTTTACATGAAGGCAACGCGTACGAGTTTCAAAATGTTACTACTTGTGTGCACAAAAGCAAGAGCAGTAGCAGCATGAGATTCCGAAATGCCCCTACTCTCCCTGCAAAGAAGGCAACACATTGTAACACGTTACAACTGGTTAGGATTCACAACGGGACTCCGCAGCGCTTGTATCACATCCGGGCCTCAGAGGCACGCTTGGTAAAATATGATGTAAACAATAAAAAAAACAAAAGGTACTATAATATTTTCAACAATTTTTGTATGAAAGCTTACATATGTAATACGCAAATAAAGTCATGAAGTTTCGGCGTAATAAGTTTACAAGTTTTAAAAATATACACCAATATTTCTTTGAAACGGGCCTATGAGGCCCGCTGGTCTTTCTAGGGCTAAGTCCATATCGAATGGAGTTTTCTTTCTTCCTCTTTTTGAACGCGTTTGTTGTAGTTCGTGGGGCAAACTAACTTTTCTCCTAATCTACTTGATTTTTTCTTAGAGATCAGTTATGATGTGAAGGGCTAATATATAATACATTGCGTTAGGAAATCATTGTTTTAGCAAAAATTGAGATAACAGTTAACCACAATTAAAATGAATACTTTTTTAGCTGATTCGTAAATACACAAGTGGCCCTTCAATACAAAGTGCTAGTCCGTTTTCTCCTTCTTCTTCATTTCGGCTCGGAGTTTGGAGAAAGCGATAAGTCTTTCGTCCCTCCAGGCCCGGCGGTCCTGCAATAGATTTTTCGTAATTGCAAAGGTGACTAAGAAATCTAACTTTCATGGCGATCTGCTTAAAATTTATCATTGTCGTGTTGTAAATTTTTTAACTTAGCATTTTCTTCTCGCAAAAAGAATGTATCGTTAAAATTTTGTTGGTCCAAACTTATACCGGCATGCTTTGGGCTTTGAACAAGCTTTTAAACTACACTGTGATAGCAAGGAGCGAAAAAACTTTTTTCACTCCCAACATTCATATTTCGTCCGGTTTCAGGCAGTGACATTTAAAAGTGTGTTATGTATGTAGTGGGGTGGTGTGTCATGTTGCATATCCATTTTTTCAAAATCATCTAAGCGGATTTTCGTTTCTGTGTGATGGATAATTGAAAGAATATCGACCCACAGCAGTAAGGTTTGACAGAGAGATAAGATATTGTCATATGACAAACATATGTACTACAATGATATAAATAAACTTTAAGGCGGTTTATGAAAACAAAGTTCCTCGAGTATGCTGAAATGCTGTTTAAACAGCAGTGCAAATTACAAAAATCATGAAACCCTTGAAGGTAAATTTATGAAACTTAAACGAAACTAATTTTCCGGGAATGTAATTTTCCTTTATTATTTTTGCCACGAACTCGCCGCTGGCAGGCACACCGCTCGTGGACCGGCAGTGGTACTCGACCGGACCGGTCGAGTACCACTGGTGTAGTAGTTCCTCTCTACATCACTAAAACCAATTTTTAAACTATCGCATGAATGATTTCCGCGTTCTAGAAACTATGGACATCAGAAAATATTATAGTTTTTATGCAGATGTAACTCGAGTATAAAACGAGCAACTGTTTGTTAGAATATGCTGTGATGTATAATTTTGCAGATGAATTTATTGAAATCCGAAGCGTTTGTTTGTACATACATCGGTTCGTCTATTTTTTCGTCTTAATTGTAAAATTTCAAAAAAATTATTCTACTTCCCAAACTAGAGCTCCTTAAATACCTTCAACTTCTCGTCCGGGAAGGCCTCCTCGAGCTGGCGCACCAGAGGCTCAACAGCGGGGTAGGTCCAGTCAGCCGGACCCTTGAGGGTAGCGCTAACGGAGGCCATGACGGGGGAGTAGCGTTCCAGGTAGCTACGGATGCCTGGAAACAGAACGCACAACCTGAGAGAAACTTTCTTCCAACCAGCTCATTAACCAGAGGAATTTTTCTCGTAAGATGAACGTGAGGTACGGTTTGTCATCCTTCTTCAATTTGACTCCTGCTTCATTTGACTTGAACTAGTCTATTATTCAAATTCTGAGTATAAATAATTATGGAAATGTGCTATAATCTGAGACTTAAAAAATTAGCACACCTAATAGTATAATATTTATTCCTGATAATTTTCATTTACAGTCCATGCCAGACTTATCATCATTTCGTGGGTTAAGCGAGCAGAATTCTCCATGCGTGTTGACGATAGACATCGCGTAACTCATCGTTATCTTAGTAACTGAACTGACATCTCTGTGGCACCGTACAAAATCTTTAGCTCTCATTTAACATTTAACCGCAATTTGTAAAACTTAAATTCAATATTCAAGCCAAATTTATTTAAATTTAATTGTAGTAAGAAACTTTGAAAATATCAAACATCAACTGAATCGTGCCTTCATTAAGCTTTAATTAAGTTTCAATGAAAATTGAGTTTGTGACTCCTGGTCGGTCAGCAGCTTTATGAAAATTTCCTTCGAGACCACAAGTGGCTCACGTTGTAGTCAAAGTGTAAAACAATTTCCTTGGTGCGAAAAAATACCAACCATCTGCATTCAGGACAATGGTTTCCAGTGGCCCCATCCAGGCGTAGCGCGGCCCCAGCCCGTACTTCATGAGCTTGTCTACGCCCTCCACCGACAGCACTCCGTCGTTCACCAGATGGTAGCACTCGTTCAAGATCGAGTACCTACAACGCACGAAACACATTCTAGTAATCCGCTGCAGAAGGGTAGACAGCGTGGCTCTGTTATCATTTAGGGGGAGGGGTACTTCAAGGTGCATTTGCATGTACGTACGTACACTTGACTGGACCAAAAATTATGCGAAAAGAATGTTCAATGAACAACGAAGCACTAAAAAAACAGTTTGTTTCATTTCCTGTTTTCTCAAAAAAACTGCAACTTTCAATACGTCTCGTAGACAGGTGTTCAGGGCCGATCCAATGGAAAATCTCAGATTTCGCATAACTATCGTTGCTGATTTCGCTAAACTGTTATAGTCTCAAATGAAAATTTTAAATTCTTTAGTTATCCAAACCATTAGATAAGTTGTGCAAGCCTCTTTAACCACAACAAAGGTGTTCCAAAGAGAAGAAGGACGAAGGCATTAGTAACTATGGAATTAAATGAACAAGAAATTTATGCACTAGATACATTTGATTCCATACAAAATCCCGTGCGCATAGAAACAAATTCGTAAGAAAGTTTACGGAACATGATAAAAATTGAAGAAGAGAGTAGTAAGGATTGAAAAACAAGACAGCTCTGAGCTGAAAAGCGACGGTGTGTGAAAAAGAAAAAACTATTTTTAAATGTAAGTACGTTATAATTGCTTACTACAAAGCCACTACGACCGAGTATCTCGAAAATGTGAGACTAATATTTAAGTATTTATCCACGAAAAACAAATTAGGGTCGTTGAATGACATAGCTCATAAGAAGAAAGTACATGAAAATTATGAAATCTTACAATTCTAAAACAGATTTCAAAATGGTGGTCATCTTGTCGACTGAATTTGAAAACATTGAAATTGACTTTACTTCAGCAAAACAAACAATGAATTTTTTCTCTTGTTTTATACTCTTTTTTATAAAACAGAATCCGCGTTCAACTGAGCACGACTAAGCCCAGAAGTAGAACGAGTTAATGTTTTTAGTTTTATAAACGTATTCGTTCAGCCTTCAATTTTGACAGCACCTGATGACGTATTTTTGAAAGTTTGCTACCATTGTGCAATCGGAAGATATACAAAACTACGTGAAACCAGATTTAAAATTTTCTCATAAATCACATCAAACTTCTGAGAATTATTGTTTTGCTGCTGTGTCATTTCACTGGCTATAATTATGAATAACATGAATATTACATATTAATTTGAATTTTAAGAGAAAGCTGCATTTCGACATTTCTTCTGTGAGTGAAGATAAACAGCTGACTAAGAAACTCTAGAATGTCTCAGAAGCTAAAAATTACATTCATTGTAGTTTGAACGTTGCATTAACTAATATTTCAAGACGTTGGATTAATTAATTTTTGATGAATGAATTATATTTTTCCTGGTGTTTAATCTGACTGAGCTACAACGTTTTAATCTAACGTTAGAGTTTGCATCTTTATTCCAAAACTTATGTATATATAGTTTTCTCCGATTTTCATTGAGTTTCGAATAATATAGCAAAGCTTTCATGAATGTCTCTACGAGTAAGTGTTTCTGAGCGACGGAATTTCATTACTCGATTCCAAAATGCAGGAGGATGAAGTTCATCATTGCTTATTGATGAGATTTCTTCCAGAAAAATTTATAACCAGATTCAAAGCTAGAGGTTCACTGAATAGTTCGAGTAGGCGATTCAGTTAGTATACATATTCGTAGCAATTTCAACCAAACTTTGTATGTGTTCATTATAAATCTCATTCGTGATGCTTTTTTCTTGAATATTATTCTGCATAACTTTCAGAAAATACTTATCATAAGTTTTGATGAAAATTATACGTTTACAATAAGAAATGTTGCGGCCTCCAGTGGTGATGCCAGGAAAGAGCTGCGGCCGTTTTTGCTGTAGTTCTATTTGATACTTGTACAAATACTCAAAGGAATGAACATCGCTTTACTCAAGAGTCATTGAATTTTCCTACCGATGGCTGAAGAGAGAGAAATAAAAAATCAGTGTTCAGCAATGGTATGTCACTAAGAGTTACTTTACAGTATCTTTAGCAGCTCAGTAAACAAGCAAACTCACTGAATCCTGTTGGAACCGAAACCTGGAAACTCTTTCTTGAAGACAACTGGTTCCTGTCCGATCTCGAGCAGCAGAGCTTCTGTCTTAGAGACAACGGATGGAGCTGTCCAAGGACTTGGTACCACTTCCACCATGGGCACAAAATAGGGTGGATTTGTCTGCAACAGAATTTATAGCTTAAAATAAAATATCTCGATAAAAAAATGAAAACATGTTCAGCATAACATCTTAAAACAAAACGAATAAAAACACTGAATAAGAGGAAAACAATATTTATAGATTGAATCATTCTAATTTCAAATGCGATTGCGAAATGAGAGGCAACTAAAAAGGCATGCATAAAAGATGATTAACGTAAATTGTAATCCCAACAAAATAAACCTCCAGACATCAGTAAAGAGCGTTTTCCGCTGACAATATTCTCATCATCTGCCAATGGTTTTACAGTACTTGTCAATAAGAAATCGTAAATTAAACCACAACGAATTAAATTACGATGACGCTGCAACCAGGTATAAAAGCAACCAAATATAAAGGTTAAATTGGGACCTACGGGATGGGAGACGACGCAGTTGGCGCCATGTTTCAGCCCCTCCATGAACGTCGAGGGCAGCATCGTGGAGACCGAGGACGCTACGATCGTGTCCTCGTCAATGACTGAGTCCAGTTCCTTGAACACCTGTGGCCGAATGGTGGGGGCTGCTAAAGCATGAGGTCTACTGCCGCATATCGTCAACCCAGGTGCAGTTTAGATGTACAAATTGAGTGTTTATCGCGAAATTAAATGTGTGGAAATAAGTCGTGGGGTTAGTAACCTTACCTCACGCTATAGTACTAGCTAGAGGTAGATCTCATGTTATATAGTGTGGTAGACCTCACGCTAAAGCGGCTCCAAATGAGGTTATGACACCCGTCACCGGCATCGAAACTAGGACAAGTTAAGAAGTTGAAGATACCAAACACAATTTTTTTTTCATATACACCTCAACAAATTTACTAGCCTAAAGAAAAATGCAAACAGACAACAGTAATAAAAGAATTCATGCATTGTCAAGACATGGGGAAAGGAACAGTAAAATTCTTGCCAGTAAATAAAGTTAGCTCCTGCGCAAACCGAGCGCTCTCTCCACCTTCTCGCATGTTCCCCTTAATATATTTATGCGACAACATAGGAAATTTCCATGCTATTTTTTTCTAAAATAGAAAACTGTCTACGATGCGTTGCAAAAATTCTTATTTTTAAACCCTTATTGAAATTTTTTGAAGTGAGTTCGCAAAGTGCCTGTATGAAAGCTTCTTCATTTCCGGAGACGTGAACGCCTGCAACTCGCGGTCGACTCCGCCCTGGTTTTTGCAGGTCGTTTCGTAATAAACTGGGATGCTGAGCGGTGCTGGGCGAGTTCTATATTCAGATTTTTGTCAATTGAACGTCTCAGTTCCTTTAAACTTGAGGTCTTGGAATTATATGAAATTGAAACTTCCATAGCCGTTGAAAATTAAATTCATTGAAAATGACGAGCCGTGGAAGCGCTCATGACTCACGTATACAGCTTCAAGACGGTGTTACCGAGTCTTTCAATGAGGACAACTTTGTTCCTCCGCCCTTTTTTTCCTCCGCCTTGTACCTCCGCTTTTCTTCTCCACTTTCGTTCTTTCTCCACTTTACTTACCTTTTTTGTTTCGGATCGCTTTTCTTCCCTTTTGTTAATTTTCCAAATAAAATTATCTCTACCTTGCGTGTTTAAATTTTCAGCTCCCTCCTTTACGGAAACTGAATTGTCTAAATTTACTCAAACTGACAGCTTCATAATAAATGGCACAATAAAAAGAACTGAATCCGTCTAAAGTACGAGTTATGTAAAATGGCTTCTTAGGATTCGTCTTAAATTGAATTCGAAATTCAAATTTCAATACACCAGAGCAGTCTTGTCTTTTTTATTTAACTTCCATTTTTTTTTTTTTTATTTAACTTCCATTTAATTCCCTAATAAACCAAAATATCTCTGCTCTGCTGATTTAGGAAACTAAAACTCAAGTTGGTATAGTACTCTTTTATCTTTAATATTTAGATTCATGAATATGTATCTGACATTGAAAACCTTAACTCACGATAATGAGCTACTCTCGTCAATGATTTTATTTAGTGGTCACCATGGCCGAGTGGTTAAAAGCGCGCGTCCTTCACGGGAAGGTGTTGGTAGTTTGAATCCTTCAGTGCCGCCCGGTGATTCTCATTGTTGGGAGAACGCAGCCACAATACCTCCCTCACTCGACCCAGGTGTCGAAAATGAGTACCCGCTTGACCGGGGGTGAGTGTCATTGGTCCTGGTGTTAGTAATACGGCATTTGAAAAACCAATGCACGAGATGTGCATCAGGCTTGATTGAAATAAAAAAAACACCCTTTTCTCTCGTTCCCATAATAGTATCGGCTGCACAACAGCTGCACATTTCTGTTTCGGAACGGATTTGGTTTGCAGTTCTCGGGCTCGAAGTTTATATAAGTTGGGGTTAGTTAGTGTAAGCAGGTATTCGTTGAAGTGTCAGACAGTTTTTGCAACTATAATTAGTCCATGTATTTCTATTTTTCCTTGGTTCGTAACTTACGAAAACTAAACAGAGCCCCCTCCGTTTACGCTGTCTCGTCATGGCCACTTTTGGAAATGAGTACTTTTCCATTTTGACTGGCTGGTGTTTCTGCAAATCTTCATTGCGAATCTGTTCATTGAATTTGTATTAGTCTCCTTACTCTTCAAGCAACTGCAGCTGACGCAGTTGATCCAGCCCGGTCGGAGTAAAATCTCAAGCGCTTGCCTCTCGTTGATTTCCTTTCCTCTTTGCACCTGACGGTTGCATTTGTTTTATTCTGACGAGGTTGGGGAATATGAAATTGGGGCTTCGGGTTGCTTTCTTGTCGAGAGACGAGAGAGTAATTTAAACATACATTACAAAAATTAAATTCTTAAGGTTTTGATAACCGTAAAAGTATTGTCTGCACTCATCGAAGTATGAACTCAAATCGGAAACTTGAATAAACTTACCAGAGAAACGCACTATAGAGTGGATGTTGGGTGTTTTTTCTTAAGCCCTCGTGATAGCTGATCTCTCCCGTCGTGTTGATTTCAAACTTGTATTTACTCAGTATAAACCTTATATTCGAGTCTATTGCTTTTTTTTGTTGTTGCCGAACAAAATTTTCTGTTGAAATCGACGAAATGAGGCACGAGCAAAGGAAACACGTATCTCCAGTACAGGCGAGACAAGACTCCAGCACAGGTGAGGCGAAACGAGACTCCAGCACAGGTGAGGCGAAACGAGACTCCAGCACAGGTGAGGCGAAACGAGACTCCAGCACAGGTGAGGCGAAACGAGACTCCAGCACAGGTGAGGCGAAACGAGACTCCAGCACAGGTGAGGCGAAACGAGACTCCAGCACAGGTGAGGCGAAACGAGACTCCAGCACAGGTGAGGCGAAACGAGACTCCAGCACAGGTGAGGCGAAACGAGACTCCAGCACAGGTGAGGCGAAACGAGACTCCAGCACAGGTGAGGCGAAACGAGACTCCAGCACAGGTGAGACGAGACGAGACTCCAGCACAGGTGAGGCGAAACGAGACTCCAGCACAGGTGAGGCGAAACGAGACTCCAGCACAGGTGAGGCGAAACGAGACTCCAGCACAGGTGAGGCGAGACGAGACTCCAGCACAGGTGAGGCTTGACCAGTCACTGACAACCTATAGTGGCCGACAGAAAGACTCAACCTATTAGTTCACTGAGCTGGCTCTTAGTGCCATCTTTGCGATTAACTACGAACACTAGATTTCATACATTTCGGAAGCCACTACATATGTGCGAATTTCGCATCCGGCGTCCTCGAAAAAATCCGGCTGAGAGCTGGACGCGATTCGCAACGGAATATTTCGCTCTATCGCGTTCTTATTTGTAATCGCAATCGTTACTGAGTACCGTTTTGCTTCTGGAACAATTTTATAACTGAAACTCGAGTCAAAATGTAAATGGTGTTAATTTTGAGATTGATATACCTTTTACATCTGAAACTTCACAACAAATTTGAAGCAGAAAACTTTTATGATCGCCCAGCTGATTTGTGTACGTTTACATCGTAAAGGCACTTCCTTCAAATATATTTCTGAGGCATTGTAGTCATAATAATTAACGAATCCATAGCCATAACAAATGCGATCAAGAGAGAGCGGCGAGGAAAGACCGTTTGGTATTGACTGTAGAAAACGGGGAATCTACGCACAAGGTGAGTTTCCCCACGCAATACCCTGCGCCCAGAAAAAGCACGTTAGGAAGAAAAATAAAAAAAAAATACAGCGAAGAAGGGACGAAGCGGAAAGAAGCAAAGTGAGCACGAGGCAGAAGTGGTCCCTGATGTTTATCTATTGCCGAGGTAACCAACCAGGATCTCCTACGAGGGTGCCAATCCCCATGCATTGCACAAGATGCACAAACCTCAATAACATAAGCCTACCGCTTATTGTTTGGCACCCGAGGGGATTTTCGAGATAGTTCGCAATGACTTACGAGGCCTGTCGAAAAAGTATCCGACCTTTGGCCAGAAAAAATACTTCAACAACCTGACGGGGTTGGGACCCTAATCCCCTTCAAAGTAGGCTCCTTGTGCTTCCACACACTTAGCCCACCGATCCTTCCACTGCCGGAAACACCTCTGGAAGTCTTCTTTTGGAATGGTGTTCAGCTCTGTCGTCGCGTTCCGCATTATCTCTTCTCTACTCTCAAAACGGGATCCTTTCAGTGGTGTCTTCAATTTTGGAAACAACCAGAAGTCGCAAGGAGCCAGGTCTGGAGAGTAGGGAGGTTGGCGAACGGTCGTAATTCCATGTTTGGCCAAGAAATTGCGGATCAAATGGGATGAATGTGCGGGCGCGTTGTCGTGATGCAAGTGCCAGTTGTTCGCAGTCCACATGTCTGGTCTTTTGCGCCGAACTGCATCACGAAGTCGCCGGAGAACATCCTGATAGTACTCCTTTGTCACTGTTTGTCCTTCCGGTGCGTATTCGTGATGAATCACCAAGCTTTTGACAAAATTTGATGCAGTGTCTTTGCTCAATTCGTTCAGTCATCTTGCAAGAAAACTAAATCCGACAAACACTTAGAACAGCACCTTACTTGGCGACCACCAGCCAGTGACTGGCCCAAGTGAATGCGGTGAAAAAAGTCAAGCATGCGCATTAAGATTCCTCCTTCCACCGTGCACAGTGGCGCCGCCTTAGAATCACTACTTTGCGCGGGAAAAATTAAGGTCGGATACTTTTTCGACAGGCCTCGTAGAATGTGGCAGCGGTATTCTAAAGAGGATGACGTGTCTATAGATATAATCTCAATTCATTGTTCATCGCACAGTGAACCATCGACTAATAAAAGCACTATTTTAACAAACATTAACAACGAAGAACAGTAAGCATGCTCGCTAAAATGTCTCCGAGTGAAAAGAGCCCGGCAGTGCAATTTCTCGGTCCCTAACACTTCGAGTACGACGTGACCCACCGGTGGTCACTGAAGGGATTTTCATAATGCTGCTGACCGACAAACAGTCCCTGACTTCATTTTCATAAATATATACTTATTGAAAACTAAATAAAGGCACTACCTATTTAATGTTATTTTCGAAATTGATCTCCAAAAATAACTTATTTGAATTGGATATTGAACTTCAGTTTAACCCGCCACACTTAACGAGCTAATACCCAAGAGTGCAGACGTCCTCGCAGTTGAAGCAACTGCATTCCGCTTTACATCTTTACCTTCTGCTTGAGCTCACGCAGTTCAGGGACACACTCCTGCACGTAGTAAGCGCCCTCCACGCACTCCCGCAAGCTCGAAGTCCCTGCAATTAGAAGCGAGTATCCCATCATCTCTATATGGATGAAAACGTTTGGTCCTCCCTAGGTAAGCGCGGCAATACCTTTCCCAGAATGACGAGCATAAGCAAAAATCTCGCTTTCACTGATTTCAGAGGGAAAATCTTTCGCGCTGTTGAAAAGATTTAGGTTACACGTGAGATGATTATACAAAATGCGTAGCGTCGCGCCGAACTATGTCGTTCATTTTTTTTTAAAAACCGTTCAGCAAAAAAATAATAACTAATAAAAGACGGGTAATCTATTCAGAAAAACTTGGTGTAGATTTTCAGAGCATAGTAAAAGTAAGGCAAGGATAGGCTACGTTAAGTAAGCTAAGGTTAATACTGACTAGGTTACGTTTGGATACATTCGGTTATGGCAGGTTACGTCAGGATAATTTCGATTAGTTTAAACTATGCTGCGACAAGTTATATTTCATTAAGATGAGAGTTGTTTTGTTAGGTCATTTTAGCTGCTGTTAGCATAATTTACGTTTTATGTCAATTTGACACGCAAGGATTATCAGGTAATACAAGAAGTAAGCCAACTTATTAAGGGATAAGTTAGGCTATGCTATGACAGGTTAAGTATTGGGTAAGACTGGTTAAGCTAAGATAGAGATGGTTAGGCTACAATTGGTGCGTTCATGAAATATTATTCAAGTTTGAAACGGGAATTTGAAAATATATCCAACTATTTAACATCTTGCAGACACGTGACGTTCAACATATTAATATATTGAGCTTCCAAAAGCCTGCTAATTTATCACAGACCACGAGTGCTACCCCATGAGTCGTCACCCATCTCAACACGTTCGATGAGTGAGTGGGGAACGACAGGTTTCCATTTTTCTCAAAGGAAGTGGAATATTTGACAGAGAACGAATTTATTTTAAATATTGAGTGGGACTGTGAAGGAATCGTTGAGAATGGAAGTACCGGGAATCTGTTCGGTAGCAAAAAAACATGTCATGTCGTGAATTTTAATCAAGTTTGAAAAACTTTGTATAAACATGAATATCAATTGAAATGAAAGTAAATGCTCCTATAGTGAGCTTTGTGCACAAAATTGGGGATAGAGTGCGCTAAAATTCAAACGTAAATGAGACGCTTGAGAAGTATGATGGTTGCAATGAGGGCATAACAATGGTATGCTGTATGACATGTGGACGAGCACAATGTAATATAACACTCTTGAATGCTAAATATTTAGCTCTTTAAGAGAATGACATGTTACGTTGGGTTAAAATGTAATAACTTAAGAAATGTTGAGAAATTATACTGACGGATTATTGAAAGTTCAATGAATTGACTGTAAGATACGCTATTAATATCTCAACACTTAATATAACGTTGATTATTTTAATTAGTTTGTTTTTAACACAGCAATGCTACGACGGTTCAAATAAAAAATCAAACACTGGCTTAAATGAATGACTTTTCAAATGAGCTTCACTAGCTATTCAGTGAATGAAACTGCGATGTTGTATGTAATCTGATAAGAATTATTAACACACATGGTCAATATCCCTCAGAAATTATACTGAATAAATCAATCATGAGGCTTACCGAAATAAATCCCATAGATGAATTGCGTTCTCTTGTAAAAATAATTTTCTATTCATCTAAGGCATTTGGCACGTTCTCAAAAAATGCAAAATAAGATTTACCTTTGATGCGACTGAACTGAATCTTGGCCGAGTCCGAGCCTTTCAACATGCCAGACTCCTCCAGCGCCTGAAGCTGGTTGAGAATTTCTTGCAGAGCTCCAGTTACCTAAAAAAAGAAACAACGAAAATTTAGAAGAAACGACTAACTAAAAAAGGACCAACAAAATGTATAAGCTCCATATAAAAGAATAAAACCATGGGAGAAAGAAAAAACATTGAATAAATTAGGGAATGTGCTACACCCTCTGATGCCGTTTGCTTTTTTGAAAATTCAGGTTGACGAAGCGTCGAGCATATTTGCCTGGGGACGGGCAGTTTCCATTTACCTCGGCCGTGCTGAACAAGTCAAAGAAGCCGAAAACAAGAACATAACGAAACACTTGTATTCTGTTTGTAAGTTTGGTTTGCACTTCTAAAAGAGTAGAAGAGTAGTAGTTCACATTCGGAACAAAAAAGTTGAATAGCATTTGAGGCTAACATAACGCCGAAGGTAAACATTTTCACTAAGCATTTTGCCTGGACTACATCCGCATGCAGTGGCCGACGGGTCTCAGCCACCGTGGTGTGGAGACAATCTTATATTTTCGTACCATTAGACTTATTTCTCTAAGAAGGAGAATGAAACTGAGGCAGCAGTTTTTTTTAATATGTGTTTTGTTTCTTTTTTTGTGTTCGCATATTTCTAAATGAGTTATCATTGAAGAAAATAGCAAAACATGTTTATCGTTTTCGTTAGCTCATTTTACTTGTTTCAGAATCTATAGATATTTCCTCGCGGCTACGTTAAAAAAAGTAAAAATTTCGTTAAGCGAGTTAGCTTGGCCTCAAATACTGAGCTCGTAATTGTATTCTATACATTCAAAATGAATAAATTCTTTAGATTGTATGCTAATTTGAACGTCCTTAACCGCAACGAAGGCGTTCTCAAGAAAAGAAGAAAAAAGGCAGTATTGAGAATACAATTAAGGAAATAAAGAAACAATACACGAAGTATATTCGTATGTCCCGTGCACTGGACATAAGAAGTAACGATCGCGTGAGAGCAGGTCGCATCATCAAGATGGCGCCCGGGTTATCATGCGAGCAAAAATTACGCCCTTTAGCAGCTATTGTAGTCAAGTGGACATTATTGCGCAGCTGCTGCTGAGCTCCGCCGCTGCCAGTCTTGTGGATGCAGGGCTGATTGATCATGACAGTACCAATCGTATTTCCCAAAGCCAAATACGTTTCAAATATATTACAATTAGCTTGAAATGGACTAACAATTTCTCAGCTTTTCGTCCAGTTGATTGCTAACCAAAGTGCGCTAGTACCTTAACAGAATCACTGTGCACAAGCGTTATCAGTGCCCCAGACCTTTACGTGTTGAGATCTACACACCCCTCGCCCACCTGCTGTGGCAACACGTCGTACAGGAAGACCTCGTAGCCGGCAGCTGTGAACAGCATCGCCCAGCTACGTCCGATGGTTCCACTGCACCGAAGGCAAACAAAACAAAAGTTATAAAACGAAGTTAATATTTGATAATTTTGGATTGACTTATTTTGAAACAGATCAGGGCGTCATGGGTTCAACGTGCGGAAAAGTGCCTAAATGCATTACGGCTCAATATGAAAAGCAAACAAATAATTTTTATTGCACACTACGAGCTGCAAGGAATTCGATTGTCTTGAAAGACTCGCATGGTTTTTGTAAAAACATTGTTGCAGAGTTTAACTTTGGAATGAAACCATTTGAATGTGTAATTTGTGACATTTTTACTGTGATCATTAGTAGAAACTTTCCGTACCAGGTTTAACCCAGAGACTGAACGTAAGGCGTAGTGCTGTTGTAAAAAAGGTAGTGGCTAATTTCTCTGACTAAGACAACTGCGCAAGCGGAACTGACGACGTGAAGCCGCGTACTTACTGTTTCACAAAATGCTTTCAGATAACCTTGTTCAATGAAATAAAAAACTCAGTATTGATTCGATTAAATTCTGATTCTGTGAACCGACGAAATCGTTGGGTATTTTCATGAGCACTGGGTTCTTCAAGAAGTTAGATGTTCTAGAAACTCGGTTATTCACTACCCCTATATCAGGAAAACTATACATCCAAAGATGCAAAGGCTCAAGTAGCCACTAAACAATTTCCGAATACGCACAATGGCACTTAGAAGCTGAAAAAATTGAAGTTGTAGGGTGTGAAAATTGACTTGTATTATTCGAATCTTTGCAATATATAATCATAAGAGGCATAATTTCGTGAGGGCGTTCACCTCATCCTCTATACCTCGTATCTCTTTATCACATGCATCGCGTGTGGTGAAGTGCTTTCTGAACCTAGATCTCTTCACAAGGGACTCTTCAATCCCTAATGATAAGAAATTGTTGTACATCAGCAGCCACGCTCACCAAGGCTTGTGTGGAAAATACGTTCGTATACGAGAATAAATAAGAAAATGAATAAATTAGATTAGATGTACGTTAAACACTTTGAAAGCAACGTGTGTCACCGGTGGCCATGGAGTGGATTTTCATAGTGCTGCTGACCGACCAGTAATCACAAACTCAATTTCCATAAACACTTAATTAGTGCTTAATGGAATAGTGATACAGTTAATGTTTTCTACTTTCAAAATTGCTTACGACAATTGACTGTAAATTTGAGATAAAGAAGGAAGACACCATTTTGGATGGAGTTAAGGAAACGCGGAATCTATGAACAAGATACACGAAAACAGTAAGTTGAGAAAAAGTTCATGAAATAATGTAAAAGTTGAAGAAGAAAGAAGTAGGTACTGAAAAACAGGACAGCAGTGAAGTAAATAAGATGATCTGTACCAAAACAAAAAACACTATCCTATTTCAACAAAAGATTAGATTAGTCGTTAGTTTTTGCCTCCCTACCCGCAGCAACAAATGCGATTCAAAGAAAGGAAGGAGGAAGGCACCATTTAGTAAGGAGTTAAGGAAACGCGGAATCTACGCAGAAAGGGCGCAGAAACAGAAAGTTGTGAAAGAAGATTATGTATTAAGACCAAAGTTGAAGAGGATAGTAGTAGGTGCTGAAAAACAGGACAGCAGTGAACTGAAAAATGGTGGTCCTTAACATAACAAAAACATTTAATTTCAACAAAAAGAAAGCCTACCTAACTCTCAGCTCGCGCTCTCACATTGTATTTCAACAAAAAAAGACCTACCTAACCTTTCTCTTAGGACCTCACATGTTACTCCTGGGAGCACTAAAACCCAAAAATAGGATAATTGTATCCCCTATGAGATGAAAATTAAATAGTCTTGAGAAAAATAATATATTTCAAACAGATGGAAATTGAATTTGTTTGAATTCTACAAATTTCACCAAGTTTTAGCATGAACAATATCTAAAATTTCAATTTTATACGCAGGGCAAGTTTATCGCACTTCAAATACACAAAGTTTGCCATTTGCTAGAGTACGCCTGCCATTATTGGTTCACAGACCCAAATTTCGGTGGTAAATGGCTTTAAAAGTTAGCAGTTCGATCTTTCGTTTTTATTTAGCTGTTTGTTCGATGGAGGAAATAATTTTTGAAAAATAACAGTGAGAAATTTAGAGCTACAATAAGCAAAGCAGCGCAAACTATCAATTGACCTTGATGGCGTTACTGGAATTGCGCTTCCAGTAACACAAACGTAGGAATTCATCTGTTATAGCAGAGGTAAATTTGAATATTTATAATTGTGCGCAAAAACATAAGTCAAAGTGATATGAATGGTAGTGTAGAGCCGAACAGCCCATCGCAAAAAGAACGAGCCAAGTGGCCCATTTCCAGGTCGCATTACTCATCCCCATTTCGTAAAACATAAATCCCGTACAAGCACCAACATAGAAGCAAAAGAGAACTATCACATTCACAATCATGTATTTTGACGCATAAGCACCAGTCCATCGTTTGAACTACAGACGAATAGTTTAACTGAATAATTAGTCTAACTGAAAGTTTAACTGAATATCTGACACCTGAGCTCACCTTAAAAATAGCTGTTTGATTTTATTTATGTTTTAAAGTTTGGTTAAATAAAAAAAGACAGAACTTTCCAGTAGCCCTAATAGTTTGCGTGAGGGTGTTTTTAACTATACGTGAAACCGACCAAATCGAGCTAAGAAAGAAATGATTTTAATAAAAACCACATTATTACAATCAAAAACAGTAGCAGACCTGAAATGGAACACAAAATTACCCGTTAAAAGCCTTACGCAATGCGGTACCTACGGTATAGAAAATCATATTAAATTCTTTTTCATATTAAATTCACAACGGCAAGGTTTCGCATGGTATAAGTACGCGCATCAATCCATATTAATTCGTGACACTACAGTGCATTGCATCTCAAAGGATGTCTTCTCAGAGCCGGTTTTTTCAGAAACAAGCATAATGTTGCTGCTTTCACTCCGTTGCGTAGAAACCCGCTCTTGCATGACAGCTCCAGTGATGTCTTAATTCGACGAACTATGGACTAAGGTCGAACAAGTGATCACAGGCCTAAACAGGCCCTTCGACTTCATCTCGTGGAAGTAAGACAGAAGAGAGAATACAAAATTCAAATTCCCATGGTTTACACGTGTTGAAAAATTGAGCGCATACTGAGACAATTCCATCTATCATTATTCTCACCTCCCGATGATTCCAATCTTCTTAGCGTTGGCCATGACTGTTTTGAATTGAACTTGAAGCTTGTTTTGCTTAAAATTGAAAAATTTAAAGCCGTTCTGGAAACTACAGACTTAACCTAATGATGCAAATATTTTTACTCGATGTTGAACTTTCGCGAAACAAACCTGAGGGCAGTGTAGAAAATATGAATGAGAATAGTATTTTGTAATACATAGAAAGAAACAGAGTCCTCACAAAGGACAGACCGTTTCATTCGATTGAGAGCACTTTTGATTATCTTCAATTTGAACCTTGAAAGTGGGATGTGAATTCACTTCATCATAGAGACCATCGAGTCAATGAGAGTCGCAGTCTGTTGCTGTTTAACCCATTAGCCTTGCGAGAGTCCTTTGCGAGAGCAGCTTCTCTGTGCCGCTTTGCATTTTTGATTTCTTGATATGGTGTTTTAACGCGATTATGGCGTCACAATCAGACACGAGAAAAGGCTTGAAATGTTAGTTATTATAAACTAAATATTCATATCCAATCGCAGCCCCAAACTCCACGGTCATTGTGATCGAGAAACAGAGAGCACACACCACCGGCTAGACACAGGCTCGGCACGTCGAGTGCCACTGCATTGTTTGGTTTCTTTCTCTCGGCTGCACTGACGAACGCAACCCCCAACGAGATTGGGCACTCCTACCCTAAGTTTTGTTGTAAGTTACCCTGAATTGACCATCTGTGACAGAAACAGGCTGTGTATAACCTTCTTATGAACCCAAACTTAAAAAGTACGTAGACCGGGAAAAATACGTAGAAAAGTGTTTAGTACCCGTAACGTTTAGGAAAATGCTCTGGCATGTGTCTCTTATTAAAAGACCGTGCCTTACTTCATCTCAGGTGCCAATGCTAGATGGAGACCACGTCCTCTCATTTTTCGTCCCTACATTTTATATTCTTGGAAGACACGAAGGTAGTGGGGCAGGATAGTATACGCCTCCAATTCATTAAAGACACTTTCACACTTACACCACCAATGATTCGTTTAATTTTCACGTATTAATTATAATTAATACGTGAATCGTAACTAATAAGTTTTCTGACCAATGGAAGCACTCCATAATTAGACAATTGTATAAAACCTGTGATTTTAATTCGGCATCAAATGACAGGCTCATAACTCTTTTTTGCCTGTCACATGCAAAATTTTAGAGGTATCAATAACAAATCCTCTCATATCATTTGGCTAAATCAAATTTTCTTCGTTGAAATTAACAGAAAAAGAAGGAACACAAGTAATCAAACTGCTTTATTTTTTTGACGCACACTATAATGTTAACTACCAAGCGTAGTTAAATAAAACTCGAAGAATAAGTGTTAGCTTAACAACTCTTGTAAAGATCTATTGAGCTATTTTAAGTTGGTTGGTTCATTCGTCTTAAATTTCCGATTTACAAAAATTTAATAAATGAAAGAGGAAAAAGCACCTCAGGTCGTCCTTATTGTTTCGCTGCGGGCGATAAGTCTGCTAATTGAACATTTAATACCAAGACTAGAGTATTTAAAACCAAAAGGAAGGAGGATTTCATTCAGACAGCTCTGCGACGAATATAAATAATTTTTAATAGTAGCATAGTTAAGTACAACTTGGAAAAAATTTGGCAATACAGTTCCGTTATTGGACAGTATATGAACTGGTAGTCTCCCACAATCAACATGGGAAAATACGCATTAGGCACAGCGCCCATTTAGGCCCAAGGACGAAAACAAAACAAATGTGAGGCTGCTGGAGCGCAGGGACGTTGATTGTGACGATGGTGGAACAAGTATCTCGCCAGAAAATCTGGCTGGCATCCATCAGAGATCTTCAAAAACAGAATAATCAAGGAGGGTAAAAACATCATTCATGAAGTCTTTATAAAAATAGAGCTTTCGAGTAAAAACTATACTCATCTTCAGTATCTGGAACAAAAATAAACATTCACAAATTATAGCAGCAGGGTATATAAACACTGGAAAAGTGATACAAGATTAAATGGGAGTCCTAACTTAAAGTATGCAGAGGTGCAGACGAATCTGCTTCATTTAACGTAGGCCTAGCGTGGTGAATAAGTATACTTTCTAACAAACGAATATCTAGTTTATTGCTATGGCCTATAATTTCGAAGCAATTTTCAGTGATTGGGTGGTCAGCTGCATGCGTGTGGTCTCTTATACTGCTGTGCAAAGTGTTGGTGGTAGCTCTCCCAGTACGTACTGACCAAGGAGGTTTAAGAATGTATCCAACTTCCTTGGTACTGACACCCCCTATGCTCTGTTATGCGCGTCACCAAGTGGCGAGTCGTCGCCCCACAATATGTAGCATTACACTGGCCACACTTATATTTATAGACGACGCAGCTTTGCAGGAACTCAGGCATCCTATCAGCAAATCGGAAAAAACTGCCAACACTGAACCTATTGCGAAAAATTATTCTAGGATTTATTTGTGGGTAATGTTTAGTGATAAGTGTTTTTATTTCGTTACATAGCGATAAAGACACGTACAAAATTTTTTTCGGCACATCAAAATTAGCCATCTTTCGCACACGGTGAGAGTCAATTGTCTGCATCTGCATATTTTAAATTAGGACTCCCATTTAATCTTGTATTACTTTTACAGTGTTTATATATTCTGCTGCTATAATTTGTGAATGTTTATTTTTGTTCCAGATACTGAAGATGAGTATAGTTTTTACTCGAAAGCTCTATTTTTATAAAGACTTCATGAATGATGTTTTTACCCTCCTTGATTATTCTTTTTTTATGTAGATTACGTTTCCCGAAACGAAAATCAATAGAGATCTTCAATTCTGGTGGGTAATTTTTGTAAATTAATTACCAGTTTGTGCAGTAATTTCATTCACAGTTTCCAGCCATGCAAATTGAATTTTCCTGTTCACCCGTAATTTGTATGCCCTGAAGAAGATTATAAAAGATAGGATATGACGTTTTTAATAAGTTAAAAATTGGGCCGAAGAATTAAGAAAGAACGCCATTCAGTCACGTTTCGTTTATGAGCAAGATTTGCCTGATTTTTTTTTTGGTTTGTTTAGCAGTAAATTCATCGGCTCCTTCCAGAGTAAAGCGAATGAATACTTCGATTTTCAAAAGAAGGATGTGCCTTTCAAAATTACACCAAACTTTCAGTGGAAGTTTATGGAACTCATCACGATTAATTTGTACAAGTTTTGGCAAAAAAAATTATCATTAACGTCATTAGGACTCATTACTGAACGAAATTGAGAGCACCGGTGTGCCAAATTTCTATCTCGTTCGCGAACTCATACTTGAACTTACTCTTTCTCCCAAAAAAACAGGATAAAAAAGGGTAAATTTAAGCAGCTCTAATTTCATTACCTATTGCATCTAAAAAGTTCAAATTTAGTCTCAAATAAAAGCTAACACTTTTTATAGCCTTTTGAATCCCTCACGAATTTCTTTTCTATTTAGGAAGGGCGGAAGCGGAGTTCCACGGATGGAGTCCATGGAAAAGGAGTTAGAAAAATTGAATTTATTTTCGATCTGTATTCATGTGAGTTGAATATTATTCGAAGCATAATGTTTGAAGGACATGGTTAGGAAACCAGTGCATGTATACCGTCCCAGACTTGAAATTAATTGCATAATTTCTGCGGTGATTCTATCAAACGATGTGTACTCATGCAGAAAAAAGAGGAGGCTCAAACTTGATTCGTGAAGAAATTTCCCTTCAAAAATATATTTGTAATATATGTATTCTAGTGCACATGACCCCTCAGGAATGACGGGATTCTATATTTCACTCACATGAATCCTCCAGATGTGAATGACAATCAAATATATTCATCCTGATAGGACCCGCGATTAAAATATTCTTGTACTTATGTACTGTGAAACTCGTATCACAGATAAAGTCATTAAGCATCTTTTAAGAGCGTGGGAGAGAGACGAACCAATCAATTAAATGTGTTCATTGAGATTCTCGTTGTTATAACATGGGAGAAATAACGCAAAAAATATATAAAGTTATTTATTTGCTGATAAATTTAAGGAGATACCTGGTGTTTTTTTACATAGTATTGTTATACAGGGTGCTCCAAAAAAAACGAAACCCAATTTTCAACGGCTATAATTCAGAAACTACTAAACTTACAAACAATTGGAAAGTCACAGTTTGTTTTCATATGCTTCAAGTATGAGTTCGCGAAGAGTGAATTCAAGTATAAGTTCGCAAACCTGGTCAAAATTTGACTCTCCGGTATTGAGAGCTTACAATTTTGAACTCAAGGCAATGTCAATTTCATTCTGCATAAATTTAACTCAAAATTTTCGAAGGGAACACAAGCAAAAAATTTGGAAAAGATATAGAGCTTTTCCGACGTATTTATTGTTTTTCTTTATTTGGAAGGAATTAGTGAAATAGAAATGTACACGAACTAAAAGTTTTCAGTTACAAGGGGGCGCTTATTAGACATTGCACCTAGAACTAAGACACTAAAGTTAAGACTCAAATTAGGCCAATACAACGACTGCTAGAAAACTATATCTACGCGTATGACCCTAAATTATAATTATTAGTGTCAACTAGACGCTGCAAATTTGATGCAGCTCAACCACTACAACTGCAAAACGGGTAGAACACTGTCATTGCGTCATCGACTAGTATTGGGACACCACCACTGCGATAAAGACTAGGGTACAGCACCTGGGGCTTTGAGCAATGCAATGTAGCTACGGTAGAGGAAACAAGGTAAAAGCTACTTCTATGGGGGAAAATACACCTCCTCTTGTTCGGCTGCCAATAGAAAGGCTTCATTTAAAAAACTGGATGACGTCACCATTGCAACATTTCTTAGGCCAATACTGGTGCCAGATTTGGGGCTAGCAGTGTTGTCACGTGCAATATGAGAGCTTCTATTGGTTCGTTGCCGTGACATTAGCATTGAATCACGGTCGACAAAAAAAGACTGGTTTGACCCTACCTTGTTTCTTCTACCATGATCGTAATTTTACTTGCGTGAGAACACAGGACACTAACGCCGGCTGGAACTAGTACGTTGTAAGTGCGATATGTTTTATGGACCTATAATTTAACTACCTCAAATCAGCTTGGTTCCGCTGCGGACTGCCCTCGTTGAACATGTCGAGCTTGTGGCAGCGGCAGGACGAGCCCTTACACTCTTTGACTGCGACATGAACCGCCGGTAGTCGCTGAGGAGATTTTCATGGCGCTGCTGACCGACCAGTAGTCACAAACTCAATTTTCATAAATATTGTATCAAAACTTAATGAAGGCACGATCTAATTAAAATTGTCATTTTCAACAGTGCTTATTACAATTGGTTTTAAATGCGAGTTGAATATTGAACTTTAGTCCAACCTACTGCAGTTAGAAAGTTTATACTGTAATTGGTACTAGCCATTGAACTTTGCCATCAGGATTGGGTGTCAAATTTGCAACTAGTACCACAACACCACCGAAACAATAATGTTACTGTGAAAACGCCCATTGTGGGCGAAGATTGTCCGTACGTGAGTGAACGTCATTTTTTCTATGTGTGTGATGACACCTGCACGTAGGTATGTATGTATGTTTGTACGCATGTGTACATCTGTGTATACAGCACATGTGCCAATGCGTTTCTTAGCTCAGAAGAGAGCAAAATGATATCGAGGAAGTTGTCAAATCTACTACAACTGTTTTCGAAGATTTTTAAAGGACTAAAAGTGCGGAAATATTAAGCTAGTAATGTGTATTTTATTTATTTCTAAATTTATTACATAATGGGAAAACTTTGTAACCATTTGACTTACGGCATATTTTAAATGTATAAAATTTGGCTGTTGTACATGATCGGACTAACGGAGAAAAATAATTAATTTTAAGTATTCTTCCCATAACGCAGCGATATTAACATTATCATTATAATTTATTTTTGCCTTTTGCTAGCGGAAACTCTGGAAAATCTTTTTTGATAGGAGAGATTTAAAGTAATGCAATATACAGTATATATGTTTTCCTTTACACTTTTTCTAAAAAAAATTCTGAGTTCTTCACCGTCGTGACGATATCCTGCATTAGATCTTCAATTAAATAGCTTCCATTTATTTCTTTTCGGATTTATGAGTAACCCATTACTTTCTGAAGGCCAACCTGTCCACACGACCGGCACACGAATAGTCTCCTCAGAAAAAGAAGTATTCGCAGACTTCGCTTCATGGCCAGGAGCGTTGTCTTGCATAAACTGCAGGACGCTCACCAGCCGCTTTTTGGGCATGCAGAACTTCGCTCCTTAGCAGATCCTCATACTGTACGCATCTCCATTTATTCTCCCAAACCACATCAAGTAAGATGCTGGGGCTGCATACCTACACACACGTGCTCCAACTCGTGCATAAGTGTACATTCGCACCTGAGCACAGACACATGTATACACAGGTGAGGTGCGAAGACATTTGCTCACACGAGTGCACACATCGCCCACTCAAGTACAAGTGCGCAGCCATCCGAAATTTCATTTCATTTCGTTATTCATTCGTTATAATTTAGGACCAATAGTCGGTGCTGCAATGCATAAATAGTCGGTTTCATCACAAGGTTCGATAAAAATAGCGCAGAGGAGCTCTGGATTATGATCGTTATGTAAATAAAAGTGTTTGCAACAGATGCTCACATGAACGAGACTTGATTATCTAATGCCATCGCACAAATCAGAAATAGGGATCATTTCGCTAGATCATTGAAAGACTGTCGTAACTCGAATTTCGTGATTTTTCAGGCGAATCATTTTAAAGAATCTACTCAAGTCATATAACTTTAATAATTTTGCGCAACTCAACCAACGCCATCTCTCGGGCAGAAATGCACTTAGACTTACGTCTTTACTGTCAAAAGACGCAGAATTAATTCAGTATTCTTAAAACATTGTAAGTCTATACTTGAAATTTTTGAGTTATGACAGTCTTGCAATGATGCAGCGATATATACCTGAAGGCAAAGAAGCTGTTGGTGTTGCCAGAACTGAAACAAACGATGCCAGCAATGTGGGGACACGCCTATTGTAGGATGGCGTGGAAAACATTCTGTCATAAATGGGAGTAAAGTGCACGCGTGTTACATCTGTTTCTCTTTCTTAAACTGTTGGCGAATCTTCAGTACGAACATTATTAGCTCGTGAAAACTTGTCATGGGAGATTTAACGACTGACGAGGTAATAGTAGCACTACTATGAACTAAAGAAACAGGCACAAGAAGCACATATAATCATGATTCTTCATTTGAGTTATAACAGTTTGATTCAACAAGACGTAAAAATTTGATAGGGAACAATCGATTGCATTCTTGAGGCAGCGGAGCATACCGACGCAGCATCGAAATCCTAGCATACCGACGAAGCAAGCAAGCAGTACATTTCTATACTGGAATGTATGCGTCACTAAAAACGAACACTCGTCTATACAGCTATCTTTGATGCCAAATTAATACAACTATCTTTGATGTCTGTAAAAGTTAAATAACTAAATTTATCCCGTTTTTATAACAATAAAATCTTTTTAGTTCAAAATTTATCGCAATACCCATGCAAGGGACACTCAAGTGTTGGCACTCCTACAATCCAACTCAGGTTTTACAGCGCTCATTTCTGAATAACAAGTCAGTTGTTGAGCGTACAGCTTCAGTGAATAGAGTGAGCGCTGAAATAGTACGAGGGAAGGGTGAATTATGCTTATTTTGTATTTTTGTGACGCAGATTGTTTAATTTTCTACCATAGATACAAAACGGGATGACACAGTTACTGAAATACCTATAATGCCAATTTTGTCACTGAATACATATGTATAGTAATAAATTTATGGATAAAATTGTATGAGTTAGAAATACATTGCAAAATAATCGTCAAATATTTGGGTACAGAGCGTTTGTCAGTATGTAGTGCTTCTAGTGTTTAAATAATCAACCAGGAATCGGTAACCGTTCTTTAACTCTGGTGACCTTTTGATCAGAAATATTTTTAAGATTTCTGATTTTAATATTTTTCTACTTCTCTCCGAAAATTTTCGAAGAAATTCACGTCATGAGGTTGACGAAGCTGACAAAAGAGCATCTTGCTCCCATGAAACCAAGCCATCGATGCTTTCGCCGTGGGTTCCAAATCATTGTTTCTTAATAAGGTCAAGGAACGTTTCAAAGTCAGACAATAGTCAAAACCCAGAAGGTGTCGCCCTTACCTTTCGTTTCTCTCTTCGCAAGTAAAGAGATGAGACCCCTGAGTCGCTCATAACGTACGTGTCAGTTCGACAGTTTCCACACTAGTGCGCTGATGTGTGCGCTCGGAAAGCGTGTGCCTTTTATATTGTGTTAACTCACCCTCATCGCCGACATCGTAATTTCTGAAGAATTATTCCGTTCTTAAATTTCATTCAAACATTAATGAACTGAACGTTTCTTCGCGAATTTTGTTGGTAATTTGTAATAAAACGATTTCTCACGCCCTTTGTTCTATTCATAACAGAGAAAGACTATTCCGAATAATAACCTTAGTTTCTTGCATCGTTATTTTAAATTTGATACGTGTCTCGAAGTGCGGCGTCATGGTTCAAGTTGAAGTCTACCTTCTGTTAATATGCTCAATGGTACGTATATATCAGCATATTTGAAGTGCAACATAGCTATGATACCGCTCCATAATTTGCATGCCGATCGTGCAGGCAATTATTTAAGTTGATGCCAATTTTGTGTCCCGAGGTCGAGGGGTCAAAAAATCGGCAACGCCAAAAAATCCTAGTACAATCAATGTGAGCTCATCAAGATTAGCACGTTGACTGCGATTGGTCAAACTGAAATTCAATATTCAACTCGAATTTAAAGTAAAAAATTGTTAGCAATTTTATTCATGCCAAACATTAAGTGAGTCCATTCAATACCATTCATTTTCAGAGATTGTTAACAATTTTCAAAATACCCATCGATGAGTCGTATCGCGAATAACGTGTTAATTAATATCTACAGTTTACTATCATAAAATTTACTCTAAAGCATACGAATTTTATTTGATCGTTCTCAGTATACAACGCAATTACTTTCACATGAAATATCTGGAAGTTTCCATCACGAAGTTGCTTCAACGTCGTAACCGTCCCGTAAAAGTAAAACCAGGTTGTGCTTTGACTAAATCTGAAGATTACTAGTATCCAGTACGTATTGTAAGTTGCTTTCAGAATTCAAAGCTTAAGATTATTTACTGACAATTAATCAAGACTCTCAACATAGGGTTTCCTAATCTGTAACGTGATCTTTACTTGTTCTAGGTAAAACAGTTCTAACAGAGTTGACACTAAGCCTCTCAAAAGCAATAGCTTAAAAAACTAGACTCAACCTTTCTGCGAAAATTACGCGTTTTCAAAGTTTGATCGAACGATACTCCTGGACTGCAACCCCAATCATTTAACACTAAACATAAAGTCAAGTGATGGTTTAAAGAACTGAATGATAAATTTTATTGTATTTTGTTTGCGGGAAGGAGATCTGCAAGATGGTTTATGACACTTGCGTATAAGATTTTTTAAACTGGGATTTTGAGGCACCTTCAGAATTATTTAGCGTTTTGAGAATTTCACCAGGCACCTCAACTACGATGACGTGCTCCAGTAAACTCAAACGATATTTTTGTGCTGTATTCCATTTCTTGGTTGTTGATAAAAGTGGTAGGAGGATCATAGGAGGTACGAAGTGTACGTTTTGTATCATGCTTTAAGTAACCCTCACATGAGTTGCCGGAGCCTGCAAAGAGCGGAACACAAACTGAGATTTTTACTGAGCAAATGTACTCGTAGTTATAGCTTGTCTTGAGCATCACTATATGTTGATTATTCACCAATTGTTATAGATTTTCAGAGCATTTCATCATTATTCCAGTATTGAACTGTTGTTTTCACAATTTTTATTGGCGTTTTGATAAAAATATAAATTCCCCATGTTTTAAATTTAGCGCAATGTTCATGAATACACTGACTTTCACAAAATTGTATTCGTCGATGGATATTTTTTGTTAAAAATGAGCAACTGATTTTGAGGCTCCTAAAATTTTAAAGTTTATTGATGGAATATTTTCTGTCAAACTTGTGCCTCTGTTTTCACGCTAATTTCTACTTTCTAATTTATCATTAAAGAAAAAATACTGGTTGTCTACACGTGACCAGTATCAGAAAACGTCCATGCAATTTTTGCTGCATCCTTATTTCGTGTGATTTTTATTTCGTACCATTTTTGCTGGATTTTTGGAACGTTATTTAACTTTACTTTTACGCCACATTCGATGGCTTTATGAGGGCAAATCAAAATCAATTTAGAAATCCAAATAATATTTTGTTGGTGCTACGTTTGTCACTGATATGTATATAGCATATTTTCGACGAAAATCAAAAGCTTTATCGTGTTTCACATATGTATATATATATATATTTTCGCTCGTATAATGGAATACACTTGCAATATTATTGTATTTTTATTCTACTAATTCTTACTACATTATTCGTACTTATTCTTAATTTAAATCATAAATGCATATAAAATATTTTTTAATAAAAGTGTTTGTACATTCAATAGTGAATTTCAATCAATCTTATTGCCACCGTGGTTTGCCCAAAAATATAATTTATTCAAATTTGCATAGTAAATATTTTCAACTTGTCCCACTATTTTCACCGCCTTCTTATTTTTTGAAATCAGACGTTACACATCTACTACAATAACGAATTTGGAGTGTAATGAGGAAAGATTGGCTTAGATATTTTTACTTTCATAACATTTCGTAGGAGTAAAAATTACTCGTCAGGTTGTAAAATTATATCAACGCTATTTAGTCTAGCACTTATTCATTACTTGAACGAGGAACTTGTGACTGCAGATGGTAAAACGCGATATATAGTGACTGAAAGCCGGTGTAAGTGCTATTCAAACTTGGATACAGCTCTCGAACAATTTTACCCAGGAAAATCCTTTCGCGATGTGATATAAATATATTGAATTCGTCATATGCAGGAAAATATCTGAATTTATTTAAGATCACTTACACGAATGAGCACAAAATGCAAACATATGGAATGAGAAAGATAGCGAGTCCTCTTAATTTTTTTCTGCTTTTTATTAATAAAATCCTTCTCATAGAATGATTTCCGTGTCTTTCGATGTAAATTCTATTTCTATGATCTAGGTTATAGTATATTTTTTCGAGCTTACAGTGATTTTGTAACTTATGTAAACTTTTGTAATTTGAATTATTGTAGAAGTTACATAAAAATTATTGTGAGCAAAAAGAAAGACTTCGTAGAGCAAGTTTAAATTTGTAAAGGTAGCTGAGTAAAATTTCATTTATGTATGTTTTTTTAATTTTGATTTAATGATTTTTATCGGAAGAAAGTATGCATCAAAATGCTCTTCTTTGTTTACATAAAAGGTTTTGAGTCATTCATTAGTGATACGAGGAATTCCACAGAGAGAAAGTTGAGTTCTTCAAGGGTCGCAGGAACATCAAGTTTAATTCTTCCTCTCAGTGGTATTTATTTTTAACGCTCATTAGTTGCTTATGGTATAGATCACAGGTACGATGAGATACTCAACTGTTTATTTATTTATGGTTTCGCACTCTGTGAAGGAAATCTCATCCTGCAGTTTTTATGCAATTTCTGCAGCACTGGAGCACGAGATATACGAACTTATTTCCTATAAACTCTGCATTTAACACTTAATGCTTCAAAATTTCAAAGCCTGGAGGAAGTACAGACTTTTATTTCATTTTGAATTCGAATATTTCAGACGCCATCAGTTCGGTCTGGCCCCCCTCGTCCCACAGACGTGACGGAAAGGGTGAGTCTTTCTCCATCGCTGTCAACGAAAACCTTTAAACACATAACGTTATTGTACAGTTGGATTTGCTACATTAGATGGTTAGAGGATTAATAATATATGTGCGAAACTATCTGGGAGAAATTTTGAATCGACGAAGATTGGATGGCTTTTGAGTCTCAATTTTTATGTATTACCTTCAGTTCTATGTGTTGTTCTTCTTGCTGAATTTCCTTTGTTTCTGTTCACAGTAATTAATTCCATGTTCATTACATTTCCTAACTATTCAATAAGCCGTTTTCTTATCGGGGGAGTCGCTTTCAGGAAACTTGTTCACAGCCTTTAAGAGGTTTAAATTTCAAGTCAATGAAAATTCTTTGATCTTTAATCAGCTGTTATTTAGGGGCCTTCAACTGTTGAAAATAAAGAATTAAATTCCTTACCTACAAATGGTCTAAATACGCGTGAATTTGTATTTAGTGTGAATAATACCCATTGAAATTACGTATTAAGGTCTGTGTCCCATCTCTATACTTTTCTTGTTACAAAAAATGTTGTATCCCGTTCATTCAGCTTTCTACAGTGCTGTAGATATTCTGAAGATATTAACAATTTTATTTTATCTGAATAAAAAACAAAATTGTCAATAACATGAAGCAAACAGAGACAAAATATCTCAATTTGAACTGGAGGTATAATTTATGCAAAAATAGGGGACATTTTTGCGGAACACCCGGTACAAGTATTACCCTCCGGAAAGCTACATCTTCATCAATCATTAAAACTATACCTAAAATAAAACGTCAGGTATTTCCAAAAATTTATCAATGAATACATTTTTGTGCGTAATTTCTCCTATGTTATTACAAAGGGAATCTCATTGTACTCATTCAATTGGTTGGTGTGTCTCCCTGACGCTCTTCAAGGATGCTGAATTAATATATAGATGCTTATGACCGTATCTATGGTACGAGTTTCACTAGTGCACAAGAACAAGAATATTTAATAGCACGTACTATTAGGATGGATATATTTGTTTGTCATCCACATCTGGATGATCTTTCTAACGAAAATATCGAATCCCGCCATTTTTGACAGGTCGTGTACTCAAGCATATAGTAAATGATCTTTGCAATGTTCGCGTGCCCAGTTTGTGCTCGCTGGGGGTCCGGAGTCCCCCCTGTTCTCGCAATGCCTTGCGGACGCCATGTCAGTCGACGGCAGCCTGTACGCCATCGCAATCACTGACGACTTAAACTACGTCCGCTTTGCGCCCAAGCAGCAGCTGGAGGTGGACTGGACTGACCTGAATCTAAAGAATCCAAGTTTCGTGTTATGCGCCATGGAGGCAGCCGATCTCGGTAAGCGCTGAATGTTTCAGGGTTTTAGAACTGAGCTCACCCAAAACCTAGCTCCATAACACATTCTTGAAGCACCATAAAACTGCAGCCTAGATATTTAGAAAATTTTAAATGATTTAATAGATATAAACGATTTTATCTGACCTGAATCAGCATGAATGAATCACTAATTTTTTCGAGAAAAAAATCATATTAAAATACAATGATAATTCATCAATATAATATATGAATTTGTTGTTTTACAGCGAGTCAAGTATTTCAATAGCAGTTTCAATTGAGTCCTTAAATATAAGAACGTTCTACTGTATACTGAGTAAATCATTGATATTTGCCATACATCCAGTCGAATTTATCGATTGAGGTCAGTGATTGTCAGTGTTCATTAATTTTTAATTGCTCAATAGTGCTTATCAACACCAATGAATATCTATTTATTCTTGCTCGTTTTCTTCATATTTGATTCATCGCTAAAAATGCTTTCTAAATTCCAAAAAGAGTATGACCTAAAATTGTTCCGAGAATATTTCACCTATGGACGTAAGAACGGTACGAATCTTTAATGAAATTATTTGTATTGGATCGGGGATCATGATTCAGTACGAAATTCACAGTATTCCAGCTGAGATGTTGCAGCGGTCAATGAGGAATCTCCGAAGCAAATTTTAAGAATGCATTCAGGGAAACGCCATCTACGGAACGTAATTTTAAAAATGAAAATTCCATCATTGTTTCTCAAAAAGCATGTTTTAAGGTTTCAATCACAATGAATGAAATATTCTTCTTCCATGTCTCTCGCTTTTATTGGATTGTTAAGAAGTTCCCGTATTTTTTATCACCCTGTATATTAATATATCGCGTAAATTCAAGTAATTGAACATATTATTAGTATTTTTCTGCTTAAACTTTCAGCGTTCGCAACTATTTTTATTCTGAACTTCATTGGTTAGGTGCGTGTTCTGTGATGGCTATAATGGTTTCCGTTTTTGCCTGGGAGGATTTTATAGGCGGTAATTATAAGAAAAATTAAAAGAATTTTTTATTCATTATTCTTTTATTTTCATATTCACTAAATGGGAATATATATTACTTCCCACAAATCTATGTGCTCGTTAGAGGTAACGAGTGAGTTTGATAAGGCTAGTTGAATCATGCAGTTAAATATCTTATTCAACTCGTATGTTCACTTGAATACTGCGACAGAGCAACATTGAAAAGTTACCTCAAGAAACACACTGCATCGCTCAGATGGAAGGAGAATATCATTAGAGCAGAAAGCCTTAAGAGATATTCGATTTGTTCAGTAGCCTGAAGTTATCTTACGGTAACTGAACAAACTGGTTTGTACTTCGTTATAGACAAAATACATCAAACTTTCTTGTCACTAAGGGAAAATGAATTATACCGGGTGACCCACAAAGAAGCTAGTCAAAAGTAAACGCTTATTTCGTAAAAAGTAATTGGTGTAGAGAACTTTATCGATCCACAAAGTCGAAGCTTGGTTGCACCTGTATCTGCTAAAATAAAGAGCAGGGACAGGTTTAGATATCATTGTCAGACACTTGCACCTCGCTGACAACTCGAATCTAGTTACGTCAGAGATGGTTTAAGTTTTTCCCTTACTTGAAATAATGAGAAGAATTGAACAGAAGATTGGTATCGTTCATGATTTATGATGCATTCATGAATCTGTACATTCTTCCCATCGACTTCATTCTTCAAAGCAGTTCAGAAGGAACAAACCATTAATATTTGTGAATAAAAAGTGAATGTTATATGGAGATAACAAAAATCAATACAAATTTTTAATCTAATGTGTCAGAGAATGGGACTCAAAGACTCGCACGGTAGGATAAAATCTTGCTACGTCCATGTAACAGTCGGTGGAAAATGCTGATCACATTGCTCCATTCTTGTGCTATTTCAACGCGAGCCAGAGGCACAAAATGTTGGCGCACCAGCCGAGTGGTTCTTTAGGCTTTATATGGGGCGATGAGGTATACGCCGTCACCCTCGTAACCAGCTTTCCGACCATTGGCTACCCTTCTGATCTACAGTAGATGGTAAATTTTAGCGATGAAGTTTTCCGTATTTTACCGTTTTCCTTCATTTGGTGGAGCATGACTTGAAGTCCGAGAAAATCCTTTGTACACCTTTTGTTTACGTAGGGATTTCATTACCTTTGATCATCACCAAAGGCACGAGTATTTGTTCTTGATAATCAAAAATGATGGTGTAAAATGAAACAATCAACGCTCTTAGAGCAAGCAATGTCCCGCCAGCGTCATGGTGACCAACATGATTCTTTCCAGGTGCATTCATGTTCAGATGCCAAGGAAAATGCAGCGTGGCTCTGACGAGTGTCTATGATCTTAACGGAGAGCAGGACTTTACTGACTCACCGAAAGAGATTGTTTACGTCACCGGCAGGAGTGAGTTCTTCAGTAATATGTGGACTTCAAATTTCATGATTTCTAATTATTCGGTTTGCAAAATTTTATTCTGAAAGTTTTCTCCACGGCTTACCTGCTATTGTGAGGTCGCATTTCACATTTTTCGCTTTATTTTTATCGCTACCCCACCAGTAAAACAGAAATATTGCTGATGCGTGCAAATCTACTTTCACCGTTATGATGCTGAGTGCATTTTGCCTCTAAAGAAAATAAAAAACGTTTGAGGCAATTAATTTAATTTCTTGATATTGCAGTCATCAATAAACAATTTAGACTTTTTATTTAGAGATGGCCAGCTTTCGTAAAATCTTACATGAAAGAATTGAAAAAAAGTGTGTAAAAACAAACATACCTTAAAGAGAAAGGAAATAGGGGAGAGAAATCTTGAAAACATTCGGTTCGAACATTTCAAACCTAAGTTCATTTTCACTGTATTCTGTAAGTATAGAAAATGAAGTTTAATTGAGGTTCCCTCTGAATCTTTTATTTTACAATTTTTAAATTGTGAAAAGAAAAAAATCATGAAATTAATAAAAACTAGTGGGTACAAAGGAGACGAGATACCAATGTATACCACTTAGACAGCTCTAAAGACTAGAGTGTTGCTCTTTGCAGTTAGGCAGTTCATGAAAAAAAAGAGGAAGGGTCAAGTTTATAAGGAGGAACTAAGGTTCACTAAAAGATTCCGATTGAAATGTAAAGAATTAAGGAAAGGATATTAAAATGAGAGCAAAAATATGCAGTATCTGAAAAATATTTATATCCATAAAAAATATTTCAAAAACTTTTTTAAAAATGTAAGCTATTGGCTTACCAAATTGAGAAGAAGCTTTGTATGTCATTTAAGCAAGGTTTCTTTTATGTATATTTCATACCATGTTTTTCTTACATATGTATGTAGATGTTTTTCACACATTGAAGCTTTTCTTCTTATACATAGACATCCTTCATCCTCTGCTTGATTGTTGTTAAATTTTAATTTGTACATTCTCATGAAATCGATACCATTCCTTTCGTCATGAACTGCAAGAGAACAAAGAACAGCATGAATGGTTCCAGAGCTATCTACTTAATTGGCCTAGAGTGATAACTAGTTCCACACGTCCCGTCAAGTTCTAAAGAATTTTTAATCTTTCTCCCGATTTCAGTACAACATAGTTGTACTTTTTTGTGAAATTGTGTCAAATTTCATTTTGTGTATTTGCAACGGAAGTGCTTTTCTTCATCCTTGAACTCCTGCCGTCATCGGGTTTCCAAGCCACAAATCAGCGGGGCACAAGCCACCATCAGAAATGAAACATCTTGAGCTAGTCACCTCTCATGCAGATAATGGGGATAACGTAAGTTTAAGCATCAAATCATTCTGACGACTGAAATGAAGCGCAACCTAACGCACCTATGAACCGACACCAACAGCCCACTCATTGCAAACCAAGAAATGACGTACGCGACAGAAATAAACAGCAGAACTCTGTTGGGATGAAATTTCTGACACTGTAAAATGAGTTTTGCGGGTAAAGATGATGGCTCTATAATTCCATTACCTAGCGTTTGCGAGGTTCGCTCTGTGATGAAGTATTTCTAAGCTTAGAAGATGACTTTAATAGAAATCCACCGTCACCTGTGTCAAGTGTATGGACAAGGCGTGCATCATGAGCAAGCATATAGCGCGTCGCTGGTGAAGAGAATTCACAGAAAGTTGGCAAAATGTGCATGATGAGGACTGTAATGGGCAGTCATCACTCGTCACAGACGATCGTGTGAAATGAATGTAGCAGCAGAACGTGAAGAACAGTCATTTCGCTATTACGGAGCTCAGCAGCCGTATACTTACGAGTACCAACTAGGTCATCATTACACGTATCATGGTGACACAGACTTGCCGGTGGCTGTCAAACGCTGGTACCCATGACTGGTAGCTGTCTCAGCGGCCAACTTCTACTACGCTACGACACAAATTCTGGCTTTGATGATTATGTAGAAAAATAGTTCAACTTGTGCTACATATGCTACAGTCAAGTTTCCTATTAAATTTCATTTTTAGGGTTGTTTTTATTGTTATTGTTGTTGACCTAGAGAAACCAATACCATGGATGCACCACGTATATGCAGTCTTGTATCACTTTTACAGAACTCCAACAGTTCATAAAACACATGTATCATTTAGGAATGTTTCGTATAGAGCCGTTCGTCATCTTTCCAATCAGCAATTAGAGATGATTGTCAGATTTTCGAACACTCATTCAAAATTATTAATTCTCTACCCTTTTAAAGCCAGATAGTGAATAAGACCTTCAATCATTAGTCCTCATTCGCACCTACACATAAACCTCATCTAAATATGAACGTAACTACAGTTCAACTGTGCATTGCCCAAACTACAGACATAATTCTCTGGTGAGTGGCTGTGTGCACTCGCGTGCGTTTTTGGGTGAAAGCGCACGATTGTGGATGTGCTTTTAATATGCGATTGAATTTTGCGAAATTAGATGTTTTTGTTACCCGTTATAAGAATGACTTTTTCCATGTTTCAGCACTGAAGAAAAAATTTAAAACGATAATCGTCCGTTTAATATTCTAGCGCAATTTTTCCATTGTCCGGCGAATGCTCCTAAATTAAGAGAAAAATTCTATCTGATGAAAAAAATAAAGGTGAAAAACTTTCATTCTGTTGAGAAATGATGAGGTGTAGTACTCGTAAGTTGCTGGCGAAAATAAAATTTGGCCCTCAAAACGGGTGCAACAATTTTGGCCGACAGCTTACTATCCTTACTATGAAATTTAAATTGTATATAGTGAACTTTGAAAAACATTAAGTAACCCAATCAATTCCGTCAAATGTTCCGTTTTACATACCGTTTTTTCTTGTGTTCTTCGAAGTTACATGAAATTTCAGTCATTTTCTAAGCAGTGTCGTTCAAATGACCATCTACAAAGCTTTGCATGATTCCACAACATTTATCATCAACGAAAACTCACTGTGAGAAAGAAGAATGCAGAGTTAGTACTTGGAACACGAGAATTATTGGCTGCCTTTTCGAATACTCATTTCCTGGGGTTTTTATTTAAAATCAAAAGATGGCAACGTTCCCATAACCGGAAAGGCTACCAACCGACTGTCATGAGCGTTTTTTGGGTCTTACAAATAACGCAATTGAAAATAGTAGATGCAACGAAGCAACACATGAAATGACTGAGGAAATTCATATAATTTTCACTCAAATAGTCTGAAACCCAAGGACCGCAATATATTTTGAAGTCTGCCATAAGTATTTGCAAATTCTCTGAAAAATTATGTTACCCTTGCTATGAGTCATGCCTCTTTTGCAACGCTGCTTAAGGTAATGAATAAAATAGTTTTGACATTTATTAGCCTCCAAATTCATAAGTTTATATACGTATAAGTGGTGCGTCTCCCTACGTGTATCATTGTAAAATGTACTATAGTTCACTGTTAATGAACATTTTTATAATGATGCCGTGTTTGACGTTCAAACGGTATTGCAACAAAGTAGTTGATATTCTATAATTCTGATGTTCGTTGATCCTTGTGTGTGTTTCAATAAAATACTACAGTTGTAAATTTGAAGCAAATAAAAATAATCGATGGTATTACAAGTAAACTGATATTCATATGTTCCGCACGATTTTTAATTGCTTTGACTACCGTTACAGAGATTAATTTCATTGACGGTGTGCCTGTGGCTGTGGGCGACTATCACGGGTGCTACCTCAGCACTAGCGACGGCATCACCTTTGGAGGTCAGTGCTGGGCAGATGAATACAATTTGGTACATTTTTTTTCATATTGACAGAGAAGTAACCTGATGAGTTGAGTTCATTACGTTTATGCTGGCAAAACATTGTTTATGACACATTTCATGCGCGTTCTTATTTAAATAGGTTTTACTGAGTATAAAAGATCCCTTTGATTTTCCTTGCATTCAAATATGAAGCAATTATCATGAGATCACAAACATTGAAATTTTGCTACTTTTGATCAGATATCGTTTGGGTCCTGCTCATTGTCGGACTCGATCTCGCTTCAAAATATTAGCTTGGTAGACTTCCCAGCGAACAAAGTTGGTCGTGTGCCCATTTTTCACTTGCTGTTGATTCTAAAGTGGAAACACAAGGCCTTCAATTCAGTAGCTAATTTGTCGGCGGAAAAGACTAAATCCCATTCGCAGGTAAGGTATTTTTTTAGGGAGGGAGTTTCCAACGCTTAAATATGGACAGAATGTTAATGAAGAAAATAATCATAATTGAGGGATGGGAAAGAACAAAAAGATGAACCATGATTTATCCGTTGAACCCAGTAAATCAGAACTGCCGATTGCACATGTCCTCAAGCAATTGCAATGGTCAAATTAGAAACTGCGAACAATTGTCAGCGTCAGTTTATGACGCTTGACGATTCTAAACAATTAAAGTATTTCTACAAACGATTTCTTCCAAACGTTGAAGGTGGTTTTAAGTGACATCATAGCAGACTTAAAATGCGCTACAACGGACAGCTGAATGTGACACCATAGAATAAACGATCATTCAGAGCCAGCAGGTTGACTTTCGACAGCAATGTGTGTTACAAGTGAACAAAACAAGAGAAATATTATCACCTGTTGTCGAATAAATATTCATATATTGTTGTCGAGACTCTCTTGAGAATGGCACGCAATGAATCGATTTCACAGTGCTGGAGTAAACTATAAATTATTCTGATGAACTTTAAATGATGTATTACAGGAAACAATTGAAATGCTAACGACAACATATCTCTCCAAAATATTCATGAAAATTTTAGTTAATCGCTGCTGAAAACTCATGCCTGCCAACAAAGGTAAAATGGATGACTTACAAATATTGACGAAATTATTTGTTTATGTGATTTTATATCTGTAAATAGTTTGAAACTCAATTTGACGTAAAAAATTGCTCACTGTCACACAACAACGTCTTCTGGGTATCTCTTCTAGCTTTCCCTAATGCAATACCTTGATCGCGTAACGACTCTCCTACAACCAAAATCCATTCTATCTTCGACCCACCTCTAACATTCCTTTTTACGTACCTATAACTTCATCACTTTCTTCGCCAACAGGTCGTCCTTAGTTCTCTTCACATGACCGAATCATTTGAACACACAGTAGTCCCCTCAACTCGCTACCTCTCTCCCAACTAGATCGAGTCATGCTCCTCACCATAAACGCGTTGAGAAGACGCCTGCAACCTCGCTCTCGTACATCGTGTGAGATTTTTTGCCCAGAAAACGTGGATATTTTGCAGCCTCTCTAACATGCTAAGATAAGCTTGTTTTCTGAAAACAAGATGAAATGCAGACCAATATATGTTGTACACACTGAATACCGAGACTGCCGCAATTCCAACGCCAAGAAAGAATTATGATTCTTTTTATTCACCCCTCCCTTATTTTCATAACACAAATATAACTGCATAAATTTCACGAGATTTTCTTTCGTGAAACACGTTATTTTAGTCTACAAATTGGTCGATACAAGTTGCCACGATAGATACTGACTGATTTTATTCCATCAGACGACGACAAGCGCCTTGTTGCGGAAACTGATCTGCCGAAGCCTGACGCGTGCTGCCCTCAGGCCGACGAAGGGTACTGTGTGGTTGCCACCTGCTCCGATGAGCCAATAAGTTACTGTGAGGCTAAAGCTCGGTGTGAGGCTAAAGGATATGCTTTGGCATCGAAGGGCTTGTACGAAAACCGAGCTCGCATACCACAGTACAAACAGCTCACCGATCGTGCGAGTGAGTATCACTTTATGAAATATTGTATAAGCCTTCCTTGCAGACAATCTAACCGACGGATTTGACGATTTCAGGTTTCAGTATTTATTAGTATCATACTTTGTCTTACATGAGAGGTCCCATATGGACATTGTATGTTTGTACTGTTGTTCCGTAATATATAAAAGAACAAGGACAAGTTTGTGTGTCATTTTTCTTATCAATGTATATTCCATTCTAAGCACGCCGTCAAGTGTTCTCGAGGTTTTCCTTTGGATAGATTAGTAGACTCCTTTCGACAGGTTTCTTACATCCTGTACAATCTGTAGACAGATTTTTGCATTCTACTTTATGCTCATCATGACGAAGAAAGTAAAGTAACGTTAAATTTTGTGGCCGATAAAGTTAATATTCAAAAGTATCAATCAAATATTCGGATCTCCCCAGCGAGAGACATACAACAGCATCATTTTACGAAAACAAAAGGATGCTTATTCCAATCAATCAAGCCTGATGCATATCCTCTCGTACATTGGTTTTCCAACAGCCTTATAACTAACACCAGGGCGCAATGGCGGTTTCCCCCGGTCAAACCGGTAACCATTTCAGTCACCTGGATAGAGTGGGAAATTGTGCTTGAGTTCTCCCCCTTTACACAACAGAGAAAATCCCCGCACGCCGCCTGGATTCGAACTGCCGACACTTTCACAGAAGGACGCGTTCTTAGCCACTCGGCCAAAGCGACCATGATAAGAGTTTGGTCTCAAAGAGGAGAGTTTGAAAACAAATCACTTATAGAAAAAATGCGCCAAATATCGGTAGAGACACTGTGCGCCCTATACGATGTATTCGGGCAAAATGCTTCTATTATGTGCGTAACGGCGCCTTATATAAATGCTCGGTAGCAACAGAGCTCAGCATGTATTTAAGCGTTACAAAAACATTCATGTGTGGTATGAGCATGTGTAACAAAAGCCATATAAGTAAACTACAGCTTTATTGACTTAAACAAAAATCTTCAAAATATTCAGTGTAATTACCGGACATTTTTGTTTTTGATGCTTTTATGTATAAATTTCTCAGCGCAAACAGAATAAACAAATATACTTCTTCTTAGGTTATCTGAATTTGCTTTCACTACATGTTCGAAAGTTTTCAAAAGATTACGATCAACCTTTCACTTGCAGCAGCATTTTTCAATAAAACATTGAAATAACGAATACTTTCAAGCCCATCGATAGTTTTTTCTACTGTATGGAACATTTGAACACTAACCAAGCCGCCATTTGCATTAAACTCTCATGTTAGTTCCTATGATTTTACGCCTGTGTTCTTGGCCAGTTTCTCATCAAAATCAGCTGAAGTCCTAACCATAACAAATGTGTTTCTTGGAGATGAAGCAGGACGTTACCAGTTCATACGGCATTAAGGGAGCAGGGAATCTATGCACTTGATGTGTCCCACACCTTGTGTATAGAAACAGCATGAATGAATGAAGTTTATGAAGCAAGTAATATCATTTGAAGAAAGTGGTTATTGGGGCTAAAAAAACAGCAGCGAACAGAAAAAAGACAGTCTATTACAAATGAAAGGTTGATTGACTATTGAATAAATAAACAATAAGCTAGTCTATGCCTCTCCAACCAATGCAAAGGTGTCCCCGAGAGATGAAGGAGAAGGAACCATTTAGTATGAAGTTAAGAGTATGGGGCATTTAGTATGAAGTTAAGAGTATGGGGAATTTATGCACAAGGTGTTTCCTCACACCTTGCGCATAAAACAAGATTGGAAGAATCGTATGAAAAGAGATTAGAGATGAAAAACAAACTATTGGGGATGGAAAGAAAAGAGCAAAATATTTTTTCAAAATATTTTGTCTCATATTCGTTGTACACAGTGGATTGGATTCAAGTGTTTAGTTGAATAATATCGCATTAAAAGAGTGCACGAGGGAATTAATTTTTTTCTTCATCCACAGCATATTATTTCTGGATAGACGCCCAGCTGGATGATGAAGGTGTGTGGAGGTGGATGCAAGACGGGTCAGAGATGAAGAACATCACGTGGTCTTCTACACCTCAGTCGGGCGAGAACTGTGCTGTCATGGACCTATTGGTCCAAAGTTTTGGAAAAGTTCGCTTCTCGCCCGTCAGGTGCACGAATAACTTTCAGCCGTGCGCTCTGTGCTACGACCCGAACACCAGCCTCTCAGCCTGTTCCTAAACTAGAGTTGAACTGTACACCTCATATGAAAAATTCAGTGACATTTTACACTGAGTTATTAACAGCGTAGATGGCAATACGTGGTGTACCTGCTTGCCGTCATAGACTTTGACATTATTATTAATTGTCAGAATTTCAGCACCTGTTTTACGAAACTGAGAGGAATATACGACGCAAATTTCAAAATTTCTTCAGCACTATTTACTCATCAAGATGCAAATTAAGGTGATACAGAAAATCAAAATCGAAGCAGTACTTCACGAAGAGTACAAGAGATGACAGTTAAATAGTGATAGTGAAAAACATTATCATTGAATTTGAAAATGCACTCGCTAAATTTAACCGTTTTGTAGGCCTCACAGTCTTGTAATCACTGTTTTGAAAATACGAATTTTTAGAAATTACGGACCACAACTCTTTGAACGTAAAGTAGGGGGTGGCAATGTATCATGTTTTGGCATTTGGTTATTTTTGCAACTCAGGAGGTACATGAGTTGGTTGAATTCATACGTTTTAGAAGTTTTGCTTCACGACTGACCTCCAGGTGTGCAAGCTCTTGAGATTTTCCATTTACTCCGTGGTTGGAATTATATAACATTGCCCCATTTTCATTGGTATCAATAAACTTAGCTTGAACCTTTTTGTGTTTATTATGAATACGAATTTTCTCCACTTGTAAAATAACATTACTGTGGTTCTGTTAGCCACAGATAAAAAGGAATGACCATGTGATGAACAAACATTCATCGTGATATCGTTTTTAGGTAAAATTTAATTTTTCTTCTAAAGATATCCTTACAATTATTCAAAGGACGCTAAGTTCCAACATGGACACTTCAAATTACTTCAATCAAATAAAAATTTCGATGAACAGTTTGCCAAAAGCAACTTCTCGCGACTCACTTTTATCTGTTGCATCCGAATCGGCGTAATTTTAATCTTTTGGAATGAATTCAGTCCTCATTGGCCTTTCCGTGAATATCGTTAAACCATACCATAAGCTACATTATTTTCGAATCGTTTAATAACCATTGAATTTTGCATACAGATATTCCTAAGCTAATAGATTTTTTATTAGCGTTGCGAGGACGAATGAGAGGAAAAATAAATTTTATTTTCACCAAAATTCAAAATAAGTCAACGCGTTAACTTCTAGAAGAAGCTTTAGGGATGTAGTGACAAGTATGAGATTTTAAAAAAGCCTCGAGCCTGATAAAATAAAAAACGTTTATGCAAAATTATACTCATAGGAAATTTCAACAGTGCAAACAAACAGAAATAATTTAGTTTTGATTTTTTGCACCTGCTTCTCGGCTCACCTTCAGAAGTGTTACTTAATTATGAAATAAAAAATTTTTATTCACTTAACGTAAAAGGTTATAGATGTAATGTAATGGGTCACTGTACTAGCGCGCATGAACTCAGCAGTCACATAAAATGTATTTGTGAATTTCAAGAACCAGAGTCTTTCCCAACAGGTAACAGTGATAAGACATAAACCGAGATGTTGTTAAATATATTCCCAAGCATGCAGGAGCATCAAAGAAACTTGAAGATCAATGAGAAAGAGATATGCGTTTGCAATATATTTGAAAGTTTCACAAGATTGCTAACAACCTTTCACTTGCGGCGGCATTTTTCAATGAAACATTGACACAACGAAACCTTGAAGCCCATCGATAGTTTTCTCTACTGTATGGAACATTCTAATATTAACCAAACACCCACTTGGGTTTTGGCCTCGTCAACACAAAAGATACAATGTATATTCAATATTCATGCTCTAAAGCGGTTCAGTCTTGGCGACATCATGTCTGTCTTGAAAACCTTTGTTTAGAAAAAATCAAATTCTTTCTAAGTTGTATCGTCAGTGAATTCTAATTAGTAAATATATAGAGAATCAATATTCCTAAAAAGACACGCTTGGCAAATTAAAGGAAATACTGTCTCTATGCGAAGTCAGTAAACTGGCGGTTGACATGATAAACTTGAATTAATCATTAGTAACTTCAAAATAGGAAACTGATTAGTTTTACAAATAAGAAAATAACTCGAAATGGATGACCTTCGAAGTTACTTATGTATGCAGATGGGAAAACTTCTTACAGACTTAGTTTCGTAAGTATCATCGAATAATTATTCCGGGTACACATCACAGGTAATTGTAACGCAAAGCTCTACAGAACTCAGGCGAAACTTGCATTTAAGAACAATTTGTATCACTATTTTTAACAGCTGTTTCCTAGTTTTGAATATTTTGAATCATTACAATTTTTTAATAATTTCTGTTAATATCTAAGTAATGTCTCATATCATTTGATTTGGTAGTACGTTAACGAAATTGTGACGCAGCTCGGGAAACCGGAATTGAGTGACGGAAAATAATTTTAACTATATCTATAGTAGGACTGTAAAAATATAGCGTAAAATTGAAAATAAAACAGACTTCAGGAATCAGCTTCCATTTATTATCCAATAATTTCTTTCTTCGGGAAATTAAATGGCATAAATTTGAAGAAATCAGTTCTGAAAGTTATACATACAAATTGACGCCTGTGACTTCAGCCGGAGTTTTGCGTGTTGGTCACACACACGTTCAATATGCCAGGAACTTTGTTATACTGGGAAAAGTTTCCCTTTTTACATTAATTTAATATGTCTTGCACAGGCTACAGCTGCTTAAATATATTAAAGCTAATCACTTCTTCAAGAATATTGATTCAAAAAATTGAAGAACAAAATCGATTCCCAGTAAATTTATACTTTCACAGGTCAAGCTTACATGCCCAGGCTACAATATAGAGCCATGATAACTTTCCTATTCTCAGCCCCAGAGCACAAGCAATTCTTAACAAAATGAGCGGAATGATCATCAGCAACAAACAATTATCAGGCACGTGAGCAGGTGCCCTAGTCAACGCTGATCATGACTTTCATCGCTCCGCCGGCACATGTGCGGGCGGTCTCAAAGGCCTGCAGGGACTCGGTCAGGGTGAAGCGGTGAGTGATCAGAGCCTTCACGTTAGCGCGGCCTGACGCCACGAGGTCCAACGCGTCTGCGAAGCTGGAAAACAGAAAGTGATGGATTTGCTTCTTTTGTATCTGAGCAGGTTAGTTGGAGTTGCATTCTAGCCGTGGTTTTTGAAAAACTACAGGGTGTACTGGTTGTTGCAAAGAAAGGCTGAATGGGTTTCATGGAGGTATAAGTGCTTGAAATTTCCATTGAATGTGATAAATGAAAAATGATTTAATTGTAGAGTAAAAATTGAAAATTGAAGAAAATGCTCATAAAATTAGGTATTTTAATCGAAGGTACAAAAAATATACAAAACGCTTCGGAGATCAGCACCACGTTGAGTTCCGTAAAACACAAAGTATAATCAAATATCATCAAAATATACATATCCAAAATGAAAAATCAGCCACCAAATTTTTTTAAAATTTAATACAAATTGTTCATAACCGGTATTAAGACGCTTGATAAAACGAAATAGAAAAAATCACCTGAAAATGTATCGCTTATTCATTAATAATTGTTGTGGACGAAAATTTAATTAGGCATGTGTATAAAATAACTTATTTTCGCCTTTAGATAAGGACAAATGTAATGAAACCACTGTTTCGATAAAATATATTAATTTGATAGAAAATTATGCGTCGAAAAGAAAGTTGGATGAACTCGTCACATGTTTCACCCTGATTACAAATTTCATGGATCTTTCGCTTCACTTTTAAAACACCATGGCACAGTAGACATATTGTAGTTAACTTCGGAAAGTCGACTACTTTTAAATCACTTCTGATACACGTCCACGAAGTTTTCACATGGACAGCAGGAAGTGAGGCAAGCCACAATAATTTAATCATTAGTGGCTCATATGCTACACACTCGTGAGCACATGGTATTCATTTTCTTGAATGTCACAACAAGGATGTTTTCATTTTTTATCTTCTGTAAATGGGAGCCGCAAATTCAGCTTCCAGACGTGATCTTCTCACGCAGCCCATCAACCTGTTTCCCCTAAATTGACCATCTTCATAGGTCAGTGTCGCGTCAAGCTCATGGCCAGGTACAGAACATCAACTCAAAATCTTCCAACGCCTTGTCAAATTAAACGTAATGTATAGCGGCACACATTTTCAACGCAACATAATTCTGAAATTTATTCATCTTATGCCCTACAGTTAGAACCAATATCACATGCGGATCAAATAAAATAGACATCTAAAAGCATCTCCCCACGTTGATTTTTTGAATGATCAGTTTTCTGCTCGAAACTCTTCATTATTGATTGATTTTGTAATTGCTCACTACTCTCACTACTCACTCATTAGCGTAGCAGAAGACCCCGCGGATGTCCACCTCTCTGATAGCCGCGTCCACCAGCGGCACCTTCACTTCCGGAGGTCCCAGGCCCACCAACGTCACAATGCCTCCTGACTCGGTGGCCTGTAAAACATGATTAATATTACTACTACCTCTTTTTGATAACTTTCTATTACTTCTTCATTCACCTAAGTGACCAATTCCATTTTGACCTATTTTAGTAGCCCTTCTACATTCCTACAGATCAATTTTACTTCTACATTTTTGTATACTGTATCCTTCTTATTTCGACTTTGCCATTTATACCTTTTATGTTCACACTTCTACCTGCCGTTATGACCTATTTCTTTTTTATTTTCTCTCATATCGTGATTTTTGTTCACTAAAGCCCCGGGGTCTCCATGTGGTGTAGCGCCAAAAATTAAACCCCAAGAATCTTACAAAATAAAACAATCTATCTCTCAGGTGTCGATAAAAACAGGAAAATTATTCACACAAAATATTTCATTAAATGGCGATAATAAACCAGACTTTAAGGAAACTGCAAAATTGAATGCCCTTTACCCTAGAACACAACTCACAGGGCTCCTGTCACACCATCACAAATCACAGGAAAATGTTACCCCATTTGTGAAAAAAATAACAATATTGTTACAAAGCGGATGTATTACAAGCACACTACTACACGAAAAATAAGAGAATTTGCCTCCCATTTCAGCTTATACGAAATAAATCAATAATACAATTTTGAATCAATAATACAATTGTGTGAGTATGCCTTTAAGAACTTTATAAAATACCAAAATCTTGATTTAGATTCACATTGGTTTAGATTAATATAGAAGATCCACGCGTATTTGTATTCTAGGGTTCCATCATCTCGTTTAAGTAAGCCCACCGCAAGTCGGAAAGATTTTCTATTCTATTCAAAACGAGTTTGAGACAAATGCATGTATTCCATTTAGGAAGAGTTCATTATATACTTCAAACTCAGACGTTGATGCCAATTTTTACATGGATGGCCAGTTTGATGGAAGCCTCGGCACCGCTGCAGTCCATTGAAATGTCCGGACGTCGGCCGCCCATCTTTTCCTTGACAGAGTCGGCCAGTTGTGCTATTGTCACTCCAGAAGTTACTTGTACGACGCCGTCGGCACCAAGCGTTTTTGCTAACTCCAGACGCTTCTCATTCAGATCTAAAATTAAAAATGTAAAGTGAAATTCACATTTTATGGAATTGTTATTAAGATGACAATAATAAATGGGACAGTATTTGATACTTGCAGATTTGTTAAAAAATTCGGGAATCAGTTCTGCTGCGACACAAGATTTACTTTGGTGCGTTATTATGGTGTGCCAAATTACTGGCACACCAAACTTCATGCGAACATTAATTCCTGCATACCTCAAAGTCTTCAAACATATAAGACAACGCACATGAGAAGCCCATAACTTGTCCTGGTCTCCTATACGTCACAATCAAAGAACTTCTTGTAGTATAAAATTTATTGATATGGCGTTTTAAGATGAACCTTTCTCTAGCAAATTATTAGGAAACATCTCAATTTTGTAAATTTTTTGAGCATTTACGGAATATTTTACTAGATAGTGTTTTTTTAGATTGTGTTTTTTGATGACTAAATTGTGTCTTGCTAAGTTGTGTTTTTTACTCCATTTTTGCTTCTTTATTTTTTTATAGGGTATTGTAGCTATTCATTAAGATTCGTTAGTATTTTAGCACGCATAGAAAATTACGTGTTCCAACAGTACGGGTGTGTTGCTTCAACAGTGTGTGTGTGCTTCTGAGTTGTGTTTGACATGTGTTTGTGTGTTGTGCGAGCGAAGTGTGTGTTTGAGTGTGTGTTGATGGTGTGCTTAGTAAGGATTTTGTGGTCAAGCAGTTTTGGCCGAACCACAAAGGGCAAAAATTAATCACAAACCCTTGAACCGAAAACGTGAGACCCAACGGTCGTGGAGGAACCACAAGAGAGGCGGTGTGTTATAGGTTGAGGTCAACCAAATGACAGTGACATATAGCCCGACACTTGAACTCGAGGCGAACAGCCTAGCAAGCTAGCATTTCCTTACCACACTACAGGGAACGGTCTCCGCGGGGGGGGGGGAGTTTTGTTAAAAAAATACAGGAAAAAGATTGGAAGTTGAATATGTAGAGAGATATTTGGGGCCGGACTCGAAAGAAGGCGGAGAGAACAGCGTGCTATAGAAGAGTGGTAGGCGTGGACTTCTGAAGCTTCGGAGAATCACGATTGGACGAATGAGAATAGAAAGCAGCCCTCAAAAATACTTTGTGTACAGCTTGTGGAGAGGGGCAGTTGTAAACCGAGATCCGTCAAGAAAAGAAGTACGTGTGTTCCGATATAAAGTTGTGCTGAAAAATGACACGTGGATATAGCGTGCGTCGAAATATATTTATACTTGTTAAAATTTTATGTCGATAATTTAAATTTCTCTCTATTGCAGAGAAAAGAAGTTTCATACAAGACCACGGTGGTCGAGAAAAAAAAAGAGATCAAACATCGTCGGGAGGGTGAGAGATGTATTTTTTCTTTGGAAGAAATGCATTCGAAACAAATGTAACAAAAATTTGATGTCATTGTAGTGAAGATTAAAAATTTTGAGTGAGAATAATTTGTGCAATGAAAAGTAACTAGGTGATAAATTGTTTTTTGCATGTGAGGGCGGTTTTTTCATTTCTCCATAGAAAAATCTACGAGAAGCTCTGAATGCATACGTCAAAAGCACATTTTCTGAACTGAGAATATTTCAGAGATCTGAATTGAAGCCATGCCAGTGCGAATGTAGTTGTAATTTGAAGTGGTGACCGTGTCCTGTGCTGTGGGAAGCGTAATTATAAAATAGGTTTCATCTTGTCATGTACTTTTGTGCAGTTAACGTGTAGAGGGTTGTTGGCCGGCCAATCGTTAGGATAGCACTCGTATAATTCACAATACTATAAAATCTCGTTAATGTGCTTGTAATAGGGGGTGGTAATTGAGGTAGTCGTAGGTGCCCTATATCTTATGATATACGAATTGTATGGTCGCCTCATAAATGGGTGATAGGATGTTCCGATGTAATCATAAAAATTTTAGCAACAACATTTCGAGTTTTACACACCTGTCGGCGTGAGTCGGCTCTCATCGAGGCAGATGCGCACAGAAAAACGCGCTGTTGTAAGTGGGTCCTTCCACATCGGTGAGTACCTCAATATTTGTTTTTGTAATCAATTGTAATTACCTTAGTGTGTGGATTTCCTATGTAATTTGTGCTTCATTGAGGGTATTATTATATGTGTTTTTTTTTTCTTGTGTCTTCCTTGTATTTCTCATGGAGGTATGCCAATTCCTCAGATTCCGAGAATTCCGGTCTCTTCATTAATGTAAATTAATGAGGGGTAGGACAAAGTCTCATGATAAAATGTTAATTCCCCCGCATAAATAGCAGTATCTTTTTATGATATATTTTGGTCTACCTTGCACTCATAGTTAAAAACGTATAAAGTCTGAAAGAAAAAATACTATTGAACACAAGCTATGAACTATGAAGTATTAAGTACTAAATTCAAGTAAATATAATTACATAAATATGTACAACATTGGAAAAAGTACGAGAGATATATGGCCAATTTCATATTCATTTCTTCCCTCTTTTTACTAAGCACTAATCTTTTTTTATTTTCATACCGCAGAATTGGCTGAACGTTCTACGCTAACGTTCACCTTATCCCTGATCTATGACTGCTGTGCTTGAAATGTTTCCTTGAAAAAGTGCATTTTCAAACCACGAGACATTACCTATAATTTTGGCACCTAAAGGCCCGTACGCAGAAGTTACAAATGAGGCAGATCTGCGCTGCTTAAGGCCGCCGATGCCTTCCATTAATTTGAGAAATAAAGGCGCAAAGATTGCAAGTCAGACATGTAAGGGTGGCTTAAAATTTATCATGTTGTTACCTATAATGAATTTGTAGCCATGCTTGTGTGAGGGTTACCAGTGAAACAGATGTGTTCGGCTCAACACGCTTAGTATTTTTAACGATAAACCTATTAATATATTGACATAAAGAAGAGAGGGTTACCAGTGAGACAAATTTTCGTGGCGCCCATACTGCGCGCGACCATCATGGAGAGGATGCCTATTGGCCCGGCACCGCAGATGAGGAGGCGGGTGCCCAGCGTCACGCCAGCGCGCCGCACCGAGTGTACGGCGCAGCTCAGAGGCTCGAGGAAGGCGCCTTCTTCCATAGACACGTGGTCAGGCAGCCTAAATGAAAAAAAGTTATTTTCAGCAAAGTACAGCAGTGCTTCTTTAGAAAAACAAAATCTGAAAGTTTGTAAAATGTCGACAAAAAAAAATTGTAAAATGTCGACCTGACTCAGGTGAACTCTTTTGTGCGAGCATTATTGGTGTCGGAAATGTCATGCATTTGAGTTGTGAGAAAATATTTTACTTTCTCCGAGCTCGTTATTTGGTATACCAGTTGAGACGTAAGAGTGAAAAGATAGTCTCAAATGTCGACCTCATAGTCTTAGACGCGTAATTAATTAAATCTGACCCAGCCATTTTAACTTCAACATTAAGCCCCGATATCGCACGTCCATAAGCTCGTATTTCAATGTAAGTGACCACTAACCTGGGTGTTTTAACAAAGCGTCACTGGAATTATGTTTTCCGTTATTGGTCTTTGCATGATTATCGCAAAAAAAGGAATTCATTTTCTCAAGCGTTTCCAACACTCATTGTTTCGACCATAGACACGGGTATTACGATACCCATGAATTATATCAACTAAGGATTTTTATGCTACGGCATTTTAAAACATAATAAAAGTTTTGTATCGTCTTTATTCGAAATAAACTGTTTTTCTTTTCTTTCTTCTTTCCTTTAGGTCAAAGAAAATAAATTAAAATCTGCCCGTACTACAAATTATATCCTGCTTATGCACAGAGTTTTACTACTAGGCTAGTAGTAAAACTACTTTTCACTAGTATTTACTAGTATTTTTTGCTAGTATTTTACTAGTATTTACTGCTAGGCCCTCGCACAAAAGCACTGGCCTAAAAAATTAGACTGAAACGTACAGCTGGGATTACATGTTTTTTATTCACTTTGTCCTCGAGGCTATCAAAAAAACAAGCCAAGTCGTTACCAGTCCGTGGTATTTGAGGAGGAAGAGACGGAAGATGCTCCTGATTTCTCACTTACATACTAGCCTTTCCCGCATTGCGCGTTTGTAATTTCTTAGGTAAGAGCTTTATCAGAGAGTTGTTCTGCTTGTACTCGTTTGCGTTCAACCATCCAAGAATGACGGCCACATCAGCTCTGTACTCATTATTTACTGAAATGTGCATATGCTACTCACCGAAGTGGCGTACGTTCTCACAGTTGCCTCCGACTCATGCAGCACACTTTTTGGTCTATATCTCTACCCTGAGCAAACGCTGACTTATTCTTCATAGATTAGTAATAGCACTGAGGTTTTACATTCAGTAATAGTAGTGGTAACACTCACTTGTAGCAGGAAGTCAGCAGGGTGGCGGTAGCACAGATACTCACTTGTAGCAGGAAGTCAGCAGGGTGGCGGTAGCACAGACACTCACTTGTAGCAGTAGTCAGCAGGGTGGCGGTAGTACTGGCACAAACTTCCCTTGTTGCTCGCCATGAAGCCCTTTGTGATGCTCTGGCACAAGTTCCAGCGACCGGTGACGCAAAACTGACATCGACCACAAGAAAGGTTCGGAGCAAGGGCCACACGATCGCCTGCATCAAAAATGCGGTAATCTCATGTCTGTACAATTTTACAACCATTGTTCAATTACTGTGATGAATTTCCTCCCAACGTCAAGTCCACCCGCGTCAAGTACACCCGCAGACCGGATAATATACAATACCATAATAACGCTTCTAAAATTTGGGGAGTTCATTTTCTAAACGGTGTTGTTGAAACATTAGAGTTTCTTTCTGTCTGTTATTTGTGGATGAGAAACTGTTAGTTTAAAAAAAGAACGACGTTGAAAACCATTTGTTTTTATATAATCTTTTCTTATCATGTTAGTATGAGGTACAACAGCTTAAACATTTCAATGAAGTTCATGAATTTGCTACACCAGCATGTCTTTTATAATTGCTGCGCTCATTTCAATAATCCCGACGATCATAGTTCAACAATACTTAGTCCTTGAATAGCAAAATGTTATAGCCTATTTTTTTTTTTTGGCGTACGTATCATTCGCTGGCCGATTTTCAGATGGCAATTCTTTTCTAGTATTATTCATCGTCATTTTCTTTTCGAATTCAGGAATCTCTAGGTCGATGATCGAGACGGAAGGCCTCATTTATTATATTTTCGTAATATCATTAAAGATCGAAATATGCAGTGACTTTTCAATGTCATTAGTCGTTGTGAATAATCATGATATCATAACTAATTAAGCAGAAGGTGAATAATGAGATGAGTGCAACGCACATTTGTTATATTGACGTCTTCAAACTCAATCAGCAAGGGGAATGACACATGTGGAAATAAGAAGCGATTCACGATACACATAGCATATTAGGTTCTAAATGATTACAATGCTATCAGATCTCGGTGATTAAGTCGATTCATATCCATGAGATGACACATATGGTACAAATTATGACATTGAGATAAACTGGTGAAGCCTTTAACGTGAAACAATAGATGAGGATATAGACTATTAATATATAGTGAAGTCTGACAAGGACATCCTACACGAGGTGAGGCCCCGATGTTGTATCATTTAGTAGAGGACTGCATTGATGATAATAATGTACACATCTTAGGTGAGATCAAGCCTCGGCATTGAGTAATTAACAGAGAACGAAGATCGTCTAGGAGTTATCGAATGGAATTAATCTATCCTACACATGTAGTTACGAGGAGCGTTCGACGAAATATAGATGAATACGAAGAGGAATAATATGGGAGTACTTAGCTGATAAAAATCCCGAGTAGCTGTGGGCAATACAGTACAATCTTAATTAACACTTCCTCCGCTTCACCCGCATGGGCGAGCGGAGAGTCACACGTCTTTCTTAGTTGACGGCCCAGGTCCTTCTCCCGTTGTGCACATCTGTCCAGAGGGAGGCTAAGAGACGCTGTCTCGAGTGCGAATAAACGCGTTACCTGTCTTGAAGTTGTTACATGAAAATATCTCAGAAAATAGCAAGCGTTGAGGGATGATTCTAATGGATTAAGCATTATAATTAAATGGCAAGTAATTTATGAAGAATGAACAACATTTTAGGTCTCGCAGGAAGAAGTTTAAATACACAAGGAAATATGGAAGTGTCTTGAAATAATCTGGAGCACAGGCGTCGTCTGCGTGGCAGAGAGTCCGAAGTCCACTGGAGGGTGTGTGAGGTTCGCTGGTCGTTTCAAATGATGCTCGGCGGTTAGTGAAGCTTTGTTCGAAGCGTAGGTTGAAGAGCTCAGAGATGCTGTGTTCATTGTCGAGAGCATTTTATTCCACGTCGGGTCTTTTAGAAGATAGTTGCTTGGCCAAAACAACACCTTCTTAACGTTTATATGAACACGACGAAAGTTTGTCCCAGAAGAGTCACGACAAATCCTCGCCGTCCTCATTTAAATTGCGAGCTCCCGCTCGCTGTTATCCTTCTTCTTGATCTGTGCGTGTGCGACTACTGATCAGAAGAAAAGTAGTTCCGAGAAGACAAATACGGAGCTGGACGGGAGTGGTTTGCATTCACTAGGAAGCGCTGAATCGAGATACCTTGAGATGACACCATTGTAGTCATCCTTTGGCAGGATATTCTCCTAACAATCGATGTCGGTGATCTCCCACGCCGTCATGACTGCCACATGCAGCAGTCTTGAAGTTGAAAAACTTCATGGAAAATCCTTTTTTTGCCCTACAGTCGCGTAGAGACCGAGGGTGCTCCTGTTCTTCATCTCTCTTGCAGGAAGAAACTCCGAGTTATAGAACTCCACGGGATCTAAGATAGAAGTGGACGTGTTCCTTTAATGGCTGGAACCGTCATCTTTTCTTCATCAAAATAATGACGTAAACGTTGCCGTATCATTGGTCGTCTCTTCATTAATCGCAGCACATCGTCGCTCTATTTCCTTCATCGTCGTACCCTCTGTCCTCGATGCTCGCCGAGATTGCATCACGTCATGCGCCAACCAGCTGTGCCTCGCGCGCCAAGTGTGTGTGTGTGAGCAGACGCAAGCGTGTTCGATTACCTCGCGTTGCCATGGAGACAGGGCAAGTCTCTGAGTGACGCGTTGTAGTACGCGAGTGTTCCAGCTGGGACGCTCGCTGCCGCTGTTCCGCCGTTTCCTCGTTTGCCTGATGCTCGCTGCATCAGCCTGTATTGTGCTTCGCACATGTATGTAGCAGAGTGCATCTATGTCGCCGCCGACCGTCGTTACGCCAAGATGTACGCAGTGCACGCGTATGTGAAGCGAGTGTGTGCGGGCACTGTTGTGTTGCCTCCCGCATCTCAGTCGAGACGTCCGCTGCTGCTGCTGCTGCGATGTAGTTCTGGTCGCTCACGCACGCAGACGTACGTACGCGCCGACGCCTCAGTGAGACGCTCGCTGCTGTCGCTGCCTCCGTGTGAACGTGTGATGCTCTCTGCCGCTGCTTGGGCCGCAGTGTACGTCCACTCACGCACACAGATGTATGCGAAGCCCGCGCTCACGAAGTCGCTCAGCATAGGCAGAGGCTCTCCGCGCAGTGCGGCTCTCGTGGAGATTGAAGTCGACCCTCACGCCTCCAGCAGCAATTGACTGAAAGGTCCACGATGGTTATTCACTGGTTTTAGAGATCCAAAATTTTTCACTCCTTCCTCCACAGGCGTTCTCGTCATGCATCCACACTCATCTCACTCCTTCGTAACTCCATGTTTACAGTAAAGGACATTCTTCTAACCTACATTTAATTTTATTCCGTTTTTATTCGATACTATGAAGCAATGACAATAATGATTCTCGGAAGGAGAGAATACAATGTTTCCTAATAACGCATTCAATTTGAATTTTTTTTTCTAATGGACTGCACGCTATCCAGATTTGAATCGAATTCATTTACATGTATAATTATCATTAAATTCCTCGTTAGGAAATATCAATTTACTCGCACTGAGAGATCATTAACTACTTTACAATTCACGCGACATTTACTTCACAAAGAAAATAATCTAGACATGAAAGAATTATCTCAACATTCAATCGGTAGTCGTAATTTAAATTAGTAATTTGTCGATAATGAAACATAAGTAAGCAGGAATAAAATAAATTTCACTACCACGCTATTTCGTAAAATACATTCAAACATCACACCAAAACATCCTAAACATCGAGCATCATATTTGAATTTTAAATGCTGCCATGTCGTTACATGTTCTATGAGGCTGGAGAGTGAGTCAGCCACGCGTGGGTATGTGGTTAGAGAGTGTGGCTGTGTGGCATTGTAAGCAAGAATGTCCGCAAGAGGTCCGGAGACCCAGGCAGGCGTTCACGTAAGTTTATAAACAGAGCGCCGAGTAGGCAGCTTTCACCACACCTCGCAGCTAGTGTGCTAGACCTCAGCCTTCATTTCATCACATCTCACAAGGTAACATTCACGCACCACAATCTTCTTAAAATGGTTAATTCACACGATGGAATACAATATTGAAATTTAGAAATGGACACGAGAGTAAATTATCCGTAGATCAGGATTTCTCCATTCGTAAATTTTATACGTAAAATCAATTTTTGAGCGTACTTAATGCACGTGATATTGTTATTCCGTAGAAAAGATTTATAATTGAATGGAATACTCATTTTAAATAAACCTCCGCTGATATTTGAGAATACGAAGAAATTTTTTATAAGCACTTTAATTGAAAGTTTTTTAATAAAATTTTTTTTTTTTTTTTAACGTTTAGGAGATTTTTCAATTAAATTTCAATGATGTTAATTTTAGAAGTTTAGTTCTTGAACTTTAAGATTCCAAATGAGAAGTTAAGATGATAAAGTGCGGAGCTGTGCGATCGCCGACGTCTTCCTTTGTCTAAAAGAAATTGGCGGCTGGTATCGCGTTGGCAGATGGAAATTTTAACAGCATCCCACTCGAATTAATTATTCTCATACAGAAATTCCGTGCAATAATCAATGGAATGACGCTTGATTTTTATAAATTTTAAATCATTTGGAATTAACTGCTTCATATATTGGGTATTTCAATACACGAACAATCAACACAAAACGACGCAATGAAATAAGAAATTCAGAATAGATTCATTAATTGGGATAAAACATGATTAGAAATGGTTAACCTAAAGCATGATTATTGAGAAAAATTCATAAATCAAACAGAGATTAATACATGATTAGACATATGAATAATTTCACAGTAAATAAACACGATAATGAAAGGTAAATAGATTCACAAAAGTAATAAATTAAAAATAGAAAGCATGATTAGACATCCTAATAATTTTAAAGTAAATAAACACAATGAAATGAAAAGCAAATAGGCTTGCAATTGAAATAAAACGGCAGAATATTAGTAAATAATGGGTAAACAGGCACACGAAATAGAAACAATTTAAATGTAAGCGGGATACAACGGTATAGATTACTAAACACCCTGATACAATACTGAGTGTTATGAACAGTCATCCATTACGAATTGAGTTTGCGTCTGGTCGATCAAAATGCAATTTTTACGAAGTATTTGAGGCGAATTTAATTTGATTTGAAATGGTTTTTGGTATTATTTTAATAATTTTGGTAACGTGACAATTATTTCGAGCGGTCTCTTTCGGAGACGATTGAAGTTAAAGATCCGCCACCGCTTGGCACCAAATGTTATAGCCTATTTTTTTTTTTTGGCGTACGTATCATTCGCTGGCCGATTTTCAGATGGCAATTCTTTTCTAGTATTATTCATCGTCATTTTCTTTTCGAATTCAGGAATCTCTAGGTCGATGATCGAGACGGAAGGCCTCATTTATTATATTTTCGTAATATCATTAAAGATCGAAATATGCAGTGACTTTTCAATGTCATTAGTCGTTGTGAATAATCATGATATCATAACTAATTAAGCAGAAGGTGAATAATGAGATGAGTGCAACGCACATTTGTTATATTGACGTCTTCAAACTCAATCAGCAAGGGGAATGACACATGTGGAAATAAGAAGCGATTCACGATACACATAGCATATTAGGTTCTAAATGATTACAATGCTATCAGATCTCGGTGATTAAGTCGATTCATATCCATGAGATGACACATATGGTACAAATTATGACATTGAGATAAACTGGTGAAGCCTTTAACGTGAAACAATAGATGAGAATATAGACTATTAATATATAGTGAAGTCTGACAAGGACATCCTACACGAGGTGAGGCCCCGATGTTGTATCATTTAGTAGAGGACTGCATTGATGATAATAATGTACACATCTTAGGTGAGATCAAGCCTCGGCATTGAGTAATTAACAGAGAACGAAGATCGTCTAGGAGTTATCGAATGGAATTAATCTATCCTACACATGTAGTTACGAGGAGCGTTCGACGAAATATAGATGAATACGAAGAGGAATAATATGGGAGTACTTAGCTGATAAAAATCCCGAGTAGCTGTGGGCAATACAGTACAATCTTAATTAACACTTCCTCCGCTTCACCCGCATGGGCGAGCGGAGAGTCACACGTCTTTCTTAGTTGACGGCCCAGGTCCTTCTCCCGTTGTGCACATCTGTCCAGAGGGAGGCTAAGAGACGCTGTCTCGAGTGCGAATAAACGCGTTACCTGTCTTGAAGTTGTTACATGAAAATATCTCAGAAAATAGCAAGCGTTGAGGGATGATTCTAATGGATTAAGCATTATAATTAAATGGCAAGTAATTTATGAAGAATGAACAACATTTTAGGTCTCGCAGGAAGAAGTTTAAATACACAAGGAAATATGGAAGTGTCTTGAAATAATCTGGAGCACAGGCGTCGTCTGCGTGGCAGAGAGTCCGAAGTCCACTGGAGGGTGTGTGAGGTTCGCTGGTCGTTTCAAATGATGCTCGGCGGTTAGTGAAGCTTTGTTCGAAGCGTAGGTTGAAGAGCTCAGAGATGCTGTGTTCATTGTCGAGAGCATTTTATTCCACGTCGGGTCTTTTAGAAGATAGTTGCTTGGCCAAAACAACACCTTCTTAACGTTTATATGAACACGACGAAAGTTTGTCCCAGAAGAGTCACGACAAGAGGCATTAGACATATACTAAAGATTTAGTAGTATCTTGCAAAATTTAACGGTTTTAACTCAAATTACTTGCATACGCCACCCCCTCGCGCAACTAAAAATATTCTTCGTTCAATGTGCGAACTCGAGTAACCGCTGCATTCAAAAAGTCAGCTTGACCTCCTGAGCCTTATCACTGCAGCCAAGAACGAATGAAGATCCGACACTCAGGTGATATTATGTACACTATACGAGGCATGTCTAAAAAGTATCCGACCCGCGGATACTTTTTAGACAGGCCTCGTATATTAGTCATCATTCATGATCCAGATGCAATAGCTGAGCTCTCTCAAGTGCACAGTACGAATACAGAGATCACGCTCATACTCTTACAATGGTATTTTCACTACACTGGTACTGCAAGACTTGAGAAGAAAACAAAATTGAAAGCCTCACCGAGACTTGGCAAAATGAGCTCATTCTGTCTTCGAAGGATGTTGAGCATCGCACATCAGACAAGGAAGACCGTGGTTCAATCTCGATCTGATCTGACATTTGTGGTATTTCCACAGACGTACGTTCAAATTCTCTAGAGAATACATATAACAAACGAAGAAGACCGGCAAAGAAAGTTAGGAGGAAAATTTGATAGCCGCTGAAGACTAATCTTCACTCACTCTCTTTCGGTAATCGAGCTGAAAAATAATTCGCCATTATAACTGTGAAATACGATCAACCAATAAATAGAGATATTGAGCGCATCTAAGACGAGTGAATAAGTTGACAAGCAAAACGGCGTTCAGCAAGTTGAGCACCACAATGACCCGAGATTAACATGGGTATATATTACGAAACCCATGTTTATATCAACTAAGGATCTTTATATTAAGACATTTCAAGAACCAATAATGTATTTGGTATCACCTTTACTGTAAACAAGCTGCTTTTCAAGACTCACCAGGCTTGAGACCGGTGACGTTCGCCCCACACTCGACGACGGTGCCAGCAGACTCGTGGCCGAGCACAAAAGGATCCTTCACCTCAAATTCGCCCATCTTGCCCTTGGTGAGGAAAGACACGTCAGTGCCGCAGATGCCCACTCTGCTTATGCGTAGCAACACGTCTGAAATGTGAGGGTCAGATTTACACTGCGTGCATATGTTTCAGATTTAAAATTATCCCTCTCCCAGAAGGTGTGTGGAGATTGAGGTACGTACGTTTAACCTCACCACCTTCACGACATTATTTTCGTAATAACTATTATTACAATCATATGCGGAGTTTCACCCCCGAAGAGGCTACAGATGCGTTTCATCAGTGACACCTCCAGCAAAACGAGAATAAAATTTAATAATAAAAAAACGAAGACTGAATTTCTTTCGATACTGGTGATCTAGGAGAGTTGATTATTATACTCATGATTTTTATACTCATCATTTAACCACTGCTTTAAATTCAGTTAGTGGAGTGCAAGAAGATAACGAATGCACACGAATTGACGAAAATACCGAAAATAACAAGCGATCTTAACCAGACTTCTAGCGCGGAGGCTGTGAGGTGCGCAGTCAGTCCATGAAGGAAGTTATTTTTCACTCACTTTGCAATTATCCAAGCAAAAAACAAAATAAGGGTGTAACTTTCCCACTCGACATTAAATCACTCCCTTCAAGTACACAAACGCTAAGCGAATACGAAAGGAACTCGCTGCATTTGCACCATAAATGATCTTTTCTCAATTGTGAATCGAATCTCTCGTCGAAGCCGTCACGATCTAACACCACTCACCATCCGGACCCGCAGTCGGCATAGGCCGGCTCATCTGTGGAGCAAAGGCAGGCATCAAAATAAATCCAATATGACACAAAAATTGCGCAGACCCGCCTTTGGTGAAAGGGAGCAAAATAAATTTTAAATAAATGTTTCAAAAATTAAAATTTGATGTGAACTTGGTGCGTGTAAGATTGTGAAAGAATAAGTGTAAAATGTCCGTGAGAGTAGAACATGGTGTGAATTTAAAAGAAAAATCAATGCTTCAAATGATTCCCTAAACAGCGAATTTCTTTTTGCATTTAAATTTTTCAAATTACGGAAAAACGTAAATTCACCGAAAAGAAAGTCTGAAAAAGTTGAGAACCGGAAAGTAAATCTGAAGTATACGAATTTATTTGGTTTAGTGTGGCTCATTTAAGCTAAATTTCCATGCAAACATTCACCACAAATTTCGAAATTAATTCTTTCAGCTTCCCACGTAACAGCGTACAGTATTTTTAGTGATTTGCTCGAATGTTGGTATTCGTTGTTTCCAAGATTTCTTTCATCACTCACCACCACACCAGACCACCACCATGAGGTCACCACCATACCAGTACACCACAATGAGGTCATTACATGTTCACCACCACAAACAAACCACCACACCACCGTGAAGTCACCACTCACCACTCTCAGGTCGTTGGCTTTCAGCAGCACTGCAGCCAAATTTTCCTTGCTGGGCGCCATCGTGAAATCAAAATTGAGGGAATTTATTAAATTTCTGAAGGAAAAGGAAAATGAATATTAAAACGGGCAGACTAGCCGCTGAACAAATGGTCAAATAGTAATGGGACTATCTCGAAGATCAAAAGATTAGAAGTTAGTTCAAGCATGCTTAACCCAGAAACGGTGTCCCAAAGAGAGAAAGGATGAAGGCACCATGTAGTTGAGACAACGGGGATCTATGCCCAATGTGAGTTCCTACACAATATCCCCTGCGTGTACAAACTGCAAGTTAGAATGGAAGTTTATGAAATTAGATAAAATTTGAAGAAATTAATAGTCGCTGAAACACAAGACAGAGGTGAACCGAAAAAGATGGTTCGTAACGAAACACAGAAGAACGATTCTGTTTCAACAAAATAAAGTCCAACCTTACATTCAGCTCGGGACCTCACATTTCCCCACTAAGAGAACAAAAGCACAAGATATTCCTCCTTAGTCTTGAATTGTAGATATCTTGAATAGTAATACCATATTTAGCATAAGAACTGTGCCAAACATAGCGAAGGAACTGGGTATACAGAGTGTGAGTGTCGTAAGAACTATGACACAAATACCCCTAAGCTGCCCCCTACACAGCATGAGAGCTGTCTCGGAAATAGTGAAAGACTAGCCATAGCAAGCCCGTGAACTATGAGGACCACATATAACGTAAATACTACGCCGCCAATAGCGTAAAAATTGCATCATAAATAGTGCACAAATTACTTTATAAATAGCTTAAAACCACCCATAAATAGCATAAGAGTTACGCTGTAGGTATAAAATAAGCTATAAATGTCTTAAAACTTTTTAAATTATTAAACTAGGGATAAATATGATGAACATGTATTTTAAATTCATTATATATACACTATAAGTGCATAAGAATAATGTCATAACGGCGTAAACTTAGCCAAGAGTGGCATAAGAGTTCACCTACAAATGGCGTAAAGCTGTCTATAATAATGTGAAAGCTACGCCATGGATGGCATAAGAACTACCCTTAAACTAACATAAAACTTCTGTAGCCATACATAGCGTTGAAGATACGCCATAAATACCATGAGAACAATCCAACAAATAACCTATAATTAATAACAGTTGCGTACAAATGACATTATATACATACCATAAAACACTCAAAACGATGTGTTAAACTATGCCATAGATAACACAAGGATGTCACCATTCTTAAGTAAATATCAGTCGAATAATCACACAAAACAGAGATGAACCAACCACAACGCAACATTAACAACCGCGGACACCACACACTCCAAATCTTAGTAAGCTGACCTCATCCAATTCTCTCCACCCATCACTACGCAATGTACAGTATTTTATGCATGTGTAGCATTTTTTGTCTTGATAAAAGTAATCAAAAAATTATTTAGATTCAATTCTGTTTCAAGTAAAAGTTGTGCTACTTAGTGAAGGCTGCAATTAAATATCCTTTAGTTTATACTCCTTTGATACTCTGTCATTGATGCACTATCTTCATCTTTCCTTTTGCTTGGTTAGGCAGCAGCAATTTGTATTTAATCATTTCTTGAATGCGACGTTACATAAGTATCAAGTGACTCAGCGTTAGATACCTGCAAAAGACACATTTTGTTTTGTTTATTTCGAAAAAACAACATTGATAATTATAACGATGCCAATAACAGTTGAGAATTAGAATTAATAATAAAAGTTTAGGTACAATACAACTGCGGTGGTATCAAAACACGGATAAGTTTTATGCATTGCACACATCTGCTCACTAAGACGGAGGGTCACCTACTGCTGCTACTGCAGCTCTGTGCTGCTGAGTGCTGACTGCTGCGTGCCCAGCTCTTATGTGACTGAGCGGTCGGTGGGTGTCACGGAATACCGTGGTGGGTGTGTAACTGGGCGGTCGGTGGGTGTGTAACTGGGTGGTCGGTGGGTGTGTAACTGGGTGGTCGGTGGGTGTGTAACTGGGTGGTCGGTGGGTGTGTAACTGGGTGGTCGGTGGGTGTGTAACTGGGCGGTTAGTGGGTGTGTAACTGGGCGGTCGGTGGGTGTGTAACCGGGCGGTCGGTGGGTGTGTAACTGGGCGGTCCGTGGGTGTGTAACTGGGCGGTCAGTGGGTGTGTAACTAGGCGGTCGGTGGGTGTCACGGAATACCGTGATGGGTGTGTAACTGGGAGGTCGGTGGGTGTGTAACTGGGCGGTTAGTGGGTGTGTAACTGGGCGTTCGTTGGGTGTTACGGAATACCGTGGTGGGTGTGTAACTGGGCGGTCAGTGGGTGTGTAACTGGGCGGTCGGTGGGTGTGTAACTGGGCGGTTAGTGGGTGTGTAACTGGGCGGTCGTTGGGTGTCACGGAATACCGTGGTGGGTGTGTAACTGGGCGGTCGGTGGGTGTGTAACTGGGCGGTCGGGGGGTGTGTAACTGGGCGGTTAGTGGGTGTGTAACTGGGCGGTCGTTGGGTGTCACGGAATACCGTGGTGGGTGTGTAACTGGGCGGACGGTGGGTGTGTAACTGGGCGGTTAGTGGGTGTGTTGTTGGGCGGTCGGTGGGTGTGTAAATGGGCGGTTAGTGGGTGTGTAACTGGGTGGTCGGTGGGTGTGTAACTGGGCGGTCGGTGAGTGTGTAACTGGGCGGTCGGTGGATGTGTAACTGGGCGGTTAGTGGGTGTGTAACTGGGCGGTCGGTGGGTTTCACGGAATTCCGTGGTGGGTGTGTAACTGGGCGGTCGGTGGGTGTGTAACAAGGCGGTTAGTGGGTGTGTAACTGGGCGGTCGGTGGGTGTCACGGAATACAGTGGTGGGTGTGTAACTGGGCGGTCGGTGGGTGTGAACTGGGCGGTTAGTGGGTGTGTAACTGGGCGGTCGTTGGGTGTCACGGAATACCGTGGAGGGTGTGTAACTGGGCGGTCGGTGGGTGTGTAACTGGGCGGTCGGTGGGTGTGTAACTGGGCGGTCGGTGGGTGTGTAACTGGGCGGTTAGTGGGTGTGTAACTGGGCGGTCGGTGGGTGTCACGGAATACCGTGGTGGGTGTGTAACTGGGCGGTCGGTGGGTGTGTAACTGGGCGGTTAGTGGGTGTGTAACTGGGCGGTCGTTGGGTGTCACGGAATACCGTGGTGGGTGTGTAACTGGGCGGTCGGTGGGTGTGTAACTGGGTGGTCGGTGGGTGTGTAACTGGGCGGTTATTGGGTGTGTAACTGGGCGGTCGTTGGGTGTCACGGAATACCGTGGTGTGTGTGTAACTGGGCGGTCGGTGGGTGTGTAACTGGGCGGTCGGTGGGTGTGTAACTAGGCGGTTAGTGGGTGTGTAACTGGGCGGTCGTTGGGTGTCACGGAATACCGTGGTGGGTGTGTAACTGGGCGGTCGGTGGGTGTGTAACTGGGCGGTTAGTGGGTGTGTAACTGGGCGGTCGGTGGGTGTGTAACTGGGCGCTTAGTGGGTGTGTAACTGGGTGGTCGGTGGGTGTGTAACTGGGCGGTCGGTGAGTGTGTAACTGGGCGGTCGGTGGATGTGTAACTGGGCGGTTAGTGGGTGTGTAACTGGGCGGTCGGTGGGTGTCACGGAATACCGTGGTGGGTGTGTAACTGGGTGGTCGGTGGGTGTGTAACTGGGCGGTTAGTGGGTGTGTAACTGGGCGGTCAGTGGGTGTCACGGAATACCGTGGTGGGTGTGTAACTGGGTGGCCGGTGGGTGTGTAACTGGGCGGTTAGTGGGTGTGTAACTGGGTGGTCGGTGGGTGTGTAACTGGACGGTCGGTGGGTGTGTAACTGGGTGGTCGGTGGGTGTGTAACTGGGCGGTCGGTGGGTGTGTAACTGGGTGGTCGGTGGGTGTGTAACTGGGCGGTTAGTGGGTGTGTAACTGGGCGGTCGGTGGGTGTCACGGAATACCGTGGTGCGTGTGTAACTGGGTGGTCGGTGGGTGTGTAACTGGGCGGTTAGTGGGTGTGTAACTGGGCGGTCGGTGGGTGTCACGGAATACCGTGGTGGGTGTGTAACTGGGTGGTCGGTGTGTGTGTAACTGGGCGGTTAGTGGGTGTGTAACTGGGCGGTCGGTGGGTGTGTAACTGGGCGGTCGGTGGGTGTGTAACTGGGCGGTCGGTGGGTGTCACGGAATACCGTGGTGGGTGTGTAACTGGGTGGTCGGTGGGTGTGTAACTGGGCGGTTAGTGGGTGTGTAACTGGGCGGTCGGTGGGTGTCACGGAATACCGTGGTGGGTGTGTAACTGGGTGGTCGGTGGGTGTGTAACTGGGCGGTTAGTGGGTGTGTAACTGGGCGGTCGGTGGGTGTGTAACTGGGCGGTCGGTGGGTGTGTAACTGGGCGGTCGGTGGGTGTGTAACTGGGCGGTTAGTGGGTGTGTAACTGGGCGGTCGGTGGGTGTCACGGAATACCATGATGGGTGTGTAACTGGGCGGTCGGTGGGTGTGTAACTGGGCGGTTAGTGGGTGTGTAACTGGGCGGTCGGTGGGTGTCACGGAATACCGTGGTGGGTGTGTAACTGGGTGGTCGGTGGGTGTGTAACTGGGCGGTTAGTGGGTGTGTAACTGGGCGGTCGGTGGGTGTGTAACTGGGCGGTCGGTGGGTGTGTAACTGGGCGGTCGGTGGGTGTGTAACTGGGCGGTTAGTGGGTGTGTAACTAGGCGGTCGGTGGGTGTCACGGAATACCGTGATGGGTGTGTAACTGGGCCGTCGGTGGGTGTGTAACTGGGCGGTTAGTGGGTGTGTAACTGGGCGGTCGTTGGGTGTCACGGAATACCGTGGTGGGTGTGTAACTGGGCGGTCGGTGGGTGTGTAACTGGGCGGTCGGTGGGTGTGTAACTGGGCGGTTAGTGGGTGTGTAACTGGGCGGTCGTTGGGTGTCACGGAATACCGTGGTGGGTGTGTAACTGGGCGGTAGGTGGGTGTGTAACTGGGCGGTCGGTGGGTGTGTTACTGGGCGGTTAGTGGGTGTGTAACTGGTCGGTCGTTGGGTGTCACGGAATACCGTGGTGGGTGTGTAACTGGGCGGTCGGTGGGTGTGTAACTGGGCGGTTAGTGGGTGTGTAACTGGGCGGTCGGTGGGTGTGTAACTGGGCGGTTAGTGGGTGTGTAACTGGGTGGTCAGTGGGTGTGTAACTGGGCGGTCGGTGAGTGTGTAACTGGGCGGTCGGTGGATGTGTAACTGGGCGGTTAGTGGGTGTGTAACTGGGCGGTCGGTGGGTGTCACGGAATACCGTGGTGGGTGTGTAACTGGGCGGTCGGTGGGTGTGTAACTGGGCGGTTAGTGGGTGTGTAACTGGGCGGTCGGTGGGTGTCACGGAATACCGTGGTGGGTGTGTAACTGGGCGGTCGGTGGGTGTGTAACTGGGCGGTTAGTGGGTGTGTAACTGGGCGGTCGGTGGGTGTCACGGAATACCGTGGTGGGTGTGTAACTGGGCGGTCGGTGGGTGTGTAACTGGGCGGTCGGTGGGTGTGTAACTGGGCGGTTAGTGGGTGTGTAACTGGGCGATCGGTGGGTGTCACGGAATACCGTGGTGGGTGTGTAACTGGGCGGTCGGTGGGTGTGTAACTGGGCGGTCGGTGGGTGTGTAACTGGGCGGTCGTTGGGTGTCATGGAATACCGTGATGGGTGTGTAACTGGGCGGTCGTTGGGTGTCACGGAATACCGTGGTGGGTGTGTAACTGGGCGGTCGGTGGGTGTGTAACCGGGCGGTCTATGGGTGTGTAACTGGGCGGTCGGTGCGTGTGTAACTGGGCGGTAGGTGGGTGTGTAACTGGGCGGTCGGTGGGTGTCATGTAATACCGTGGTGGGTGTGTAACTGGGCGGTCGGTGGGTGTGTAGCTGGGCGGTCGGTGGGTGTGTAACTGGGCGGTCGGTGGGTGTCACGGAATACCGTGGTGGGTGTGTAACTGGGCGGTCGGTGGGTGTGTTACTGGGCGGTCGGTGGGTGTCACGGAATACCGTGGTGGGTGTGTAACTGGGCGGTCGGTGGGTGTCACGGAATACCGTGGTGGGTGTGTAACTGGGTGGTTAGTGGATGTGTAACTGGGCGGTTAGTGGGTGTGTAACTGGGCGGTCGGTGGGTGTGTAACTGGGCAGTCAGTGGGTGTGTAACTGAGCGGTCACTAATAGAGTCGCACTAAGATCAACAAAGGCACACACGTGTTGCCTCTGCCGTAAGGTCACAGCGAACATCGTGAGAGACCGCAGCTGCGGCCGGAGTGACGGAGGCAGAGAAGCACGCTAGCCACAGCGCAGAAGCTTCAATGAGCTGCAGAAACCGAGGATTTTGTTTTGAATGAATTTCCAACACTTCAGCGGTGCTGCTGCCAGTATAAGTTCTGAAGTTCTTCTGCTGACTTGGATGCACTATGTGCTGCTTTTTCATGTAAAATCTTCAAGTCTAAATTTGGTTTAAATAAATGCTCTTAATTTTGGCCAAGAAAAACAGTAAGTAAAACAGCCGATTCGTCAGAAAAACTTTCCCTGTTGCTTGTACCGCTACAACAAATTGAGTTTTTGAAATCCATACCTTATAACATTTTGTGTATTCAAGGTGTAGAGCAATAGCACTGTTCACTGGCACGCACAAGGAGCGTAACCAAAAGCACCCATTTGCACAAAATTTGAAAAACAGATCCATGGTAGAAATGCGCAATGAACTCAATTCATCGATAGATACATCTTTCAGCAATGCATGATCGATGTAACGTAAAATTTACTCTAAGCACAGGATTTCGATGACTTGTGCGTACATTTTCCTGGAGAAATCATACATTCTCACGTTAAGTTGTGTTAGATAAATTAGGGTGCGCATGAGGAGCAAACGCAACACACGAGCTAACTTTCCGCCAGAGCTAAATCAACGTTGAATTACTTATATTATAGTTATATTTTAATTAGATTGAATCCCAAAGAATCCAACCGCACACACGCACGGGAGAAATTATCAGTAGCGTCAGTAAATACTTGCACGAAAACAATATTGACGAAGGTAAAGTCATGTTTTCTAACATCTCATTGTATCCAATGAAAATGATAACAACACTTCAAGGCCACGCGTCACGCAGCACGACGCGTAATAGAGAGAGAAGGAGGCCACTCTTTATCAGCACACCGTGACAACGATGTACGAGGAAAGATAAACAAGAAAGTTTTTAACATGGCCACAAGGTCAGCAACTACTCTAGGCGCATGATAATGAGATCCCCTAGCATGTAACGAAGGCGCCGCATACTTCACTCAATGCTTGATTAAAGATGCTTCTCTTATCAGGAGCAGCATCTCTGACCTTCATTGGGGCAAGTTGCAGCAAAATAAATTACCTTGACCACATAATGACTCGATTTTGCGATGTAATAATTCGCTTGTGGCAAAAATGGCTTGCTTTTACTACAAAATAATCCCCTTTTGACCCAAAATGACTTCTACTTGGTAGATAATAATCCGCTTTTGGCACCAAATGGCTTACTATTGCTGCGTAATAATTTGCTATTGGCATAAAATTGCTTACTTTTATTACGTAATAATCCGGCCCTATGTGATCTGCTTTAACCACAAAATCAACAGCTTTTAAAAGCATCTGCTTGGTGTGTTGCATCTTGAACCCTGCTAATTCATACTTCATACGGAGGGTGGAAGCAATGAATACAAATGTTTATGAAAATGTTACTTTACAGACATGCTGTATTGTCCTGAACAATGATCATTAAATCTGTAAAGAGTGAGACAATGAAATTATAATATACTACAGCAGCGGCATCAGCTAGGAGATGGTTTAGAGTTCACAACTAAGTACAATGTAGCTTCTATAGAAAATGTTTTCAAATGAGGGCGCATATCCGATTGCCTGATACAGCTAAATAAAGAAAGTCTGTTAATAAGAATTTACAATTGGTACCATCACTTTGGTACCAATTGTAAATAGGCATAGGTAGTAGGCAGACACGATCGCCGATTTCTTTATTAGTTGGTGTATATGAAATGAACGTACGCAAAACAAAATTTTAAAATTCGATGGATATGTAATTAAAATGTACGCTAGTGGAGGAGAATAGAATTTTTTCAAAAACATACTTTCAAATTAGATCCCCAAATTGTGTTGGTTAACAGCTACAAATGTTGCTCCTAGATTTGCTGCGCGTATTCGTATAGGAAAGGCCTAGTAAAAGTAATAAGGACAATTTTTTAGTACGATAAGCACAGTATAATGAAAAATATGGCTACCTGAAGAAAGAACAAAAAGAAAAACCATCCATTAAAACAAAAAGTGATACATGAAATTCTCTTCCACCAATTGTATTTTAAATATTACTTAACATACAGGTCTCAAATTCAAATGAAAGTAATGATATAGAAAACAGCTACATGTGAGGGGAACGGTGCTTGAAAACTGAAATTTTCTACTATGTAGGGAACGCATTCTGGTGTGTTGTTCGGAGGTTCTCCTCTACTCGAATTAAAGAAGACCATATAAAATGAAGCATGAATAACACTCATACAAAATACAAGTTGTACGATCTCCATGACCTCCCAACGAACGAAAGAGAAACATGAAGTATGTGATGCAGAATATATATATCAAATATATATGTATATATACATGTAATTGTATAAATACGCATCCAGTTCTTTAAAATTGCTAACCTAGTGACTTGCATTTGCCATGTATATACCGTATTTTTTATTCTTTCACAACAACACATTTTAAAAAGCAATGTAATTCATCTTATGTAATAACTTTATAGGACATTAGTGTTTTCTTTTCTTATTCATGTCCTAAAATTTTTTTGTTAACCATGAGTGGCAATTTGTCATTTCTGACGCTCATTGGCATATTATTATTACTATTTAGGCAGTTAATTTCACATATTACTGCAATTATGCTGCAAATGCTTTGGTTCACATTTATATTGTGTTGCGGTAAAACATTTTATTTTCTCCGAGCTCATTAGCACACTTGCTGACACATAGGACCGAAAAGATAGTTCCGAATATCGACCTCACAATCTTAGACGTAGAATTATTTAAATCCACCCATTTTACTTTCAAGAATAATTCCTGATATCGTAAGTTCCTAAGCCCGTATTTCATTGCAAGTGCGCACTAATAAGAGCGCTTTTAACAATGCATCGCCACTGGTATGATGTTTTTTCAACTTGTATCTACGTGAATTATCAAACCTAGATCTCACAACAAAGGGAATGCATTTTCTATGCTTTTCTCTTCATCATTTGTTTCGACTACTGACGTACAGTAGGTATCACGAGACCCATGGGTGTATATCAACTAAGAATTTTTATGAGAAGAAAATTTGAAACCAATGATGGTTTGTGTCTTATCTTCACTAAAAATAAACATTTTTTCCTTCTTTATTTCTTGCTTTCTTTTACCACACCACGCATTCATGACATATTCATATTTCTTTTACACACCACGCATTCATGACATTTATTTCATAAATAAGGCTGACGGAGCCAGAAACATGAAAATGGTTGTAACATAAGAAAAAAATGAAAGGTAAAATCGTTTATTTCGAATAAAGTTGATACATGAGATGCATTACAACATTTTGGGTATTAAAAATTTCTTAATATGAAACGTCATTAATTGATAGACAAACCATATGGGGGCTTATTATCGTGTCGGGGGCTTATTGTGTTAATGAGAGAAACTATCAGAATATCATGTCTTGGATATTTTACACACAAAGAAATGGCTGACAACTTATAAATAATTTAAATGCTACGAGAGAATTTTTCGGAATTCCTTAATTATTAATTGAAACGAAACAAGAAAATACAAAAAGCACTTTACCGAAGCAGACTGAAACCCCATCTATATATTAATACGCTAACCTGTGCGTCACGCCCTTTAACATCATTGCGGTATCAATGATACGGGTTGGCTGCGTCAGGTCGCGTTACATTAGAGGGAGAGAGAGACAGGGAGAGGGAGTGAGGGTGAGAGGTAATGGTAGATGAAAATAGCCTAATTTTATTTATTTATAATTTTTTTCAATATATGAATTTTTTAATATTTTAATTTCTTCATTTCTTAGTATAGGAGAGGTTAGGATTGGATAGGTTAGTATTTGTTATGTTAGGATGGATTAGGTTAGAATATGTTATGTTAGAATTTGTTAGGTAATGTTGGAATTTTTTCACGGGTCCACCTAGCTTATTGATGACATGGTCCGTGGAATTTCCACGGGCCCAGCTAGTCGTAAATGATTATCAAATAATGAGAAAAGCTCAGACAAAATGTAATTCATAAAAAATATCGTGCAACACAACACGCACGTCTGGAAACACGTAAGCAAATATACACCACATAAAATGAAATTCATAGCTTGTTCATCGCACGGACAGAAAGATTATTTTTCCCGAGTCATATGCTCAAATTGAGCTTTATTTTATTTTTTGCTTACATTTTTCATTTTTCTATTCACAGAAACGCTCTCTGATAGATCTTTTTGAATCATTTAGCGAGTACAATAAATTTATTTACTGGACTATCGAATTATTTCTGAGAAATGGTTCATTGTTAACGAGTCGGAGAGCATTAAGCGAAATGTAATAAACCTTGAAGTTTTGTTTTTACGTAAAAAATTGAAAATAAAGACATTTATTTGGTTGTGTAGATATATATATGCATGCACACTTATATATATATACATGTGTGTGTATGTATGCATGCATATACACAAATATTCATACACATATACACACATACACTCATATTCATATCTATACGTATTGAAAATGAATATAAGGAAAAATCATAAACATAAAAACAATCTTTCTCCTGCTACATCGAAAATGACAGTCGAGCTCAGTGTAATCGTAAGAAATTATTTGGAAGAAAAATAAGTAAAAAGAAAGAAAGACTTCGAAAAACGTAAAAATGAATATTTGCAACTTTTTAAACAGAATTTGAAGGAAATCAACTTACAGTCTAAGAGCAACAACAAAAAATATCTCGGGCTTCACAACCTCTCGGTATTTTCTTCAACATCGTGCGGACATGGGTACATAGGATAAAGATTAGATACTGTGATACCCGGATATCAAGTCGCAAATACCTACAAAATTTTGGAACGTAGACGTAGATTGAAGAGTGGGCCAGTGTATTAATTATATTTACTGAAATTTAGAGTTGTTTCTGACTTGGAGTTCGGTGCTACTGTGAGCAGAGAAATAAATAATAAGAAAAAACACTCTTATCCCTTTTCAGTTTATTTTCCGTAGAGTTGATACTGAAATCAACTTTAGTTTTCAAAATGACTCAACATAAAGATTCTTACAACAACCCATGTCAATGTTGATACAAAATGCTGAGAGAAAACATGATAAAGTATTCCTTTGGTCAAGTTACACTTTAAGTTCGATAATAGTTATAAGCACATTTAATAATAAAAAATAGAAAAAAAGTGACACTTTCATGTAAAATACTACCGACAGTCTTCACTTAAATTGACATATGAGCTCTGGCTTCTGCAACGTCATAGAATAATGTAAGCAAGTAATTTTGTATTTAAAATTGAATGAAATGAAATGGCAGAAAACTGTAATTATTTTTTCGTTCATACACGTCGAAATAGTACCAGGAATCTACTTTAAAGAATATGCTTTAGACCGCAAAATAACTTGATGATATTTCCCACAAAAATAAAGCTGACCTTAAAAAGTAAGGCAAGAAAACAGTTTATTTCCAGTAAAGGTGAATCAAAAAAATTGTGACAACATGGGTTGTTGAATAATTTCTAACTTAGAGACCTTTAATTTGTGCTAACACCATTAGCGGTATTTTAATAGCCATGCCAATCCTTAAATAAAATGTGGAGGGAAAGACACAACAGGGTTAAACTGGTTTGTTTACACTATGTTTAAAAACTTGTAAGAATCGCTCGCAAAAAAAAACAGAGAACTTTGGTATGAACGTTTTTGGGAGGAAGGGGAAGTCTGTACTTCCATAGGCACTGAAACATATGCTCAGCGGTTTTGCATGAGTGAAAAACATTTTTGAAGCATGGAGGACGGAAATAATAATCTCAATGAGTCCCTCATAGAAAAGAAAAAAGAAAAACAGTTTATTTCCAATAAAATTTAAACATGAAACACAAAAAGAATTCCGGAGTTAGAAACATGAGGGTAGGTGTACAATGGTAACCATAACATTTGAAGTATAGCTGGAACAGTACGAAAAGTTAATTACCGTAAATAGTCTTGTCATAATACATTCACGAGCGTGGAAAGTAAAAATCGCCAGTGAATTCCGTCTCATAAAAATTAATAATTAACTTTTTATTAGTGAAATGTTTGCACTCAGTGACACTTGAACTAGGCAATATAAGGAAGTGATGTGTAATTAACATCACTTGGGATATTCATTCATTGGTTAAGAAATTAAGATTTCCACGAGGAAAACTTCGATCATTGTACGTACGTAAATAGCATTTACTCGTAATTTCAACATTTTCCCAATGATCAATGCTCAAGAACAAAGGTCAGCTGGTTTCTAATTTTCTAACAGAATAAATTAAAAAATCAAGTTACAGTCTAAGAACAACAAAAATATCTCAAACTTCTCATTATCTCCTTTTGCCCAATACTAACGTACAGAAATTGTTACATGAGGTGAAATAAAACACGGAGATTGATTGGTATCGTTTCGACACAACAAATAGCTTCAAAATTTCCACACACATATTACAAAAGAACCTAATTATTGTTTCATAATCGACTGCGCTATTCAGACTTAGCGTGTGGTCTATACGTACTAGGGCTGGTAAAAACTGCGATGTAGAGATGCGGAAAACCACAATGCTACAGATGAAAACACCCTGAAAGAATTCATTTAAACAAATCAAATAACTCAAGTATTGACATCTCCACTTCACAAAATTTAAAATGCTGACCTCAAAGTAGCAGCGAGTAGATTCAAAGTAAACGGTCGGTCGATGAGAAATAGCGTGGCACGTTCGCCTCGAATTCACGTACAGATTTTGTTTTTATACCCTGCGGAAACTTATTCCAAAATAGAGCTCCAGAAGCTGAGAGAGCTTTTTGTCCTTGGTCAAATGAACGGTAACTAAGACATCATTTATCTGATATATTTTTTTGTGCAGAATATTGAGTGGAAGAAATTTTGCACTGGTATTACTCTGAGAGAAGTAACACGGGTCGAGCTCTCTGAATGTGAAGTCTTCCTGGCAATTGGGTCCAGCCGAGTTTTTCTATGAGATGGGTTGCTTGATCGCGTGTCTCGAAATTACCCCTGCGAACAACGTTACGTTAACGGGGACGTTCGCATATTTTTCCAATTCTTTTTGAAAATATTGGAATATGTCTTCCTAGACTAGTCTGCTGTAGTCCAAACGCGATGATACTTAAGACTGAATCACTAATAATCTAGCGTTTTTTGAAGTACGTTCTTCGTCACGAGAGGTTTAAAAGTCATATTTTTGCCAAGCCAAGCGTCAAGGTTTTTTACATTATCTACTAGTTCGATTGCATATATCGTCTCAGAACGTCTGCTCCAGTTTTGTGGATTTTCTCATCGCATACTTTGATCCAAAATTAATGCGTTGCATTTTACTTGCGTTAAGTTTAAGGCCATTTTGGTCATACCACGATTTCAGGTTTTTTAGAAGGCCTGCAGTGTTGACTTGTATTTCGTTTAAATCAGCTATCGAAATTGTCATGGCAATTTGGACATCATCAGAGTGCAATAAGATTTTTGTGTTTGCTGGCTTGGTGGGGAAATCATTTACGAAAATAGAAAATAATAGCGGGCCAAGGACTAAGGCTTCAGAAAAGCCAAAATTATTTAGTATGAATAGTGACATTTTGCTATTTATGCACAATGTACGAGATCGGTTCAGTAGGTAGCATTCAAATCACTGAGTGTCTATTCTGAGATTCGATATTTTTTGAAGGAATCTTTCATGCTCAACGCTGTCGAACACATTGGAGAGATCGAGCAGTAGTAAGAGAGTTTAACTCTTTTGATCTATATCATCGTACATTATTTCTGTTATATTAAGTAAACCATCTTCGGTACTATATAGTGCTCCTCCTGGAAGTGTATTGATTGCGATGAAGTCGGTGTGATTCATCTATTCCATACGAAATTTGGTTTGTTTTTACTTTTTTTAGTACTTTTGGACATAGAAAAGGGATCTATCGCCAAATAATTAATTAAAGAGGATCGGGAATATTTTTGATAGTTCATATTTTTTTCTAGCTGTCCATAACAATGTACCCAGTCACGTAGAACGGGCCCAGGCGAAGTTTTTCATGCCCGGTGACGCCGCTGTCGAGTTCGCACTCAATACTTCCATTCAGGAATTCGTTGTGTGGAGATCAGGAATTTTGTACTTGCATTCAGAAATTCCGTACTTTTTCGATGGGGATTTGTATCGGTGAAACTGAGCATGTGTGGCTCAAGCACTACTGTTTTGTGTAACTCTTTATAAAAGTTTCGAGAATCAGAAAAACAAGTTTGCCTAGACTACACTCGACCAAAAATACGATCAATAATAATGTCACCTCAACTGGCGCCCTTTCGATTAGAAACGTAATCAGCCGCGATTCTTCTCCTTATCTTCGCATCACCGACGACCAAATCAAATTTCGTCAGATACGTAACCCTAATGAACTCGTGTCTAATCATGCTTTTCGCTCGACAGCTTTGTGATATGAAGCGTAATTTTTATTTTGGTTCTAAAATAAGTGTTTCTTCGGGTTCTTAAATTCCTGCGCACATTGGGCTGAAAGAGAGAAAGGGATTGACGAAACTGAATGTGCACGAATAAATGATAGCCTTGAAAATACGGCTTTGTTGATACGCGCTAATTAAAATGAATCATTCAATCGCATCCCTTTTTAAATAGTTATATTATATCAATGTAAATTATCTCGTTTGAGACAGGTGGTGGCGCACATCGAATATCTTATTGACACGATTCATAAAATAGCGTAATTCGAATCATGTAAAGAAGACATACAACAACTGAAATCGCAGCAGAATGATCACAACATCCCTAAGAAAGAGTGAACGTAAAATCTGGGAAGAGCAGTGGAATAATAATGACCTAAAAGTAGAACTGTGACACTCAGCTCACAAGATCTACGGCAGAACAGTTCTTACAAGCGCAGGGCTCTAGAGAGAACGTTAGGTAAGTGCATTGAATGAATAAGTTAAGTTGATCTGAGAAGCACGTAAAATGAAAATATTTGTGAACACTGAAGGTAATGTAAAATTGGAATATTATACAGTACTCAGAAAGCTTCAGAAAACAAATAGACGATATGCAAGACCCATTCCATGCAAGGTTCTTAGGGAAACACAAGCGTACTGAATTTAAAAGGCCGAAGAGTTTCACTGCATTGTGAAGGTTGCAGAAAAGAGTTAAATAATGATTTCCAAGGCAGGTCTTAGTAAACGACTATCAAAATTTACCGATCGCTCTACAGTCTACATGTATAATGACGAATTCTTACGTTTAAAAGTCTCTCATGGGGTCATTACAATGACTGTTCCCAAACTATAAACTTTAACAATCCTTTCAGGGCTCAAAAGTTCAGAGCCTGATGCTCTTTCTCTTATAAAGGTAGAGAGTTAGCCACGATTCCTTTCCCTATCTAAGTACATGCTTGAGGCAGGTACCGACTAAGCGTGGGTAACCGTCGTGGAATTAAAGCATTTTAAGGGCCAATATACAAGATGCAATAGATCAATTTCATTGCAATGAAATACCTTTACCGCTATTATTTTAACTGATTCCGCAGAGAGCTACTCGCAGTTCGCCAGGGAGCAAACTCCTGAGGTGCACCGACACGCTCGCTGCCCCCGCACCCGCCCAGAGGGACGCGGATGTTTCACCCGACGAACTAAGACCCATGAGTGTGCCGACCGAGGCTCGAATAGGCGAAAAAACAGCTCGCAATCCAGCTCCAATATTTGAAAATGAAGGCTCTCTCGATTTGATTGCTCAAAGAAAACCATTTACAAGTGTAAAAGTTGTGTATTATTCAATTATTCCACGAAAAAAATGTACTTCTGGCCTAAAATCAAACAGGAGCGTAAAGTTATCTATCTACATGGAATACGAACTGATGAGTACTGAAGGTGTGCACTGATGGAATCCCTAAGTAGCATTATTGATAGTTATGCCCAATACATATTATAAGCTGAAAGTAGAAGGTACTAATCCTCTTTGGTGATCATAAGGAAAGGTGATGATAGCTCTACAGTGTTCGTTCGCATTAGACAGACACTGCAAAAAATACTATAAGACGAAACCACGCCCTAGTGAAACTGCCTCTTCTTACTTTCAAAACTAACGCATCAATCTTTCTGATAGACTGATGACTTCGAGTGAGACACTAACTCTTCGTTCTCTTACTTCCTCTCCGACGCCTAAGCGTGGTCGATGTGAGACGGCATTTAACTTAAAAAGCAACTCAGAAAAATTTGCCGCTCGTTCTTGTTACCATGTTCTGTTTTTCTCTACTTGCTCACCCTGGTCGGTCGGTAGTGAGTGCCTGGTCGCAGACGCCTGGTGTGGGATCTCGTCAAGTTTCAGTACGTCTCTCCAATTTTTCTTACAAATTGAATTAGGTAAAAAATAGCGTTTGCACGTGGCGACGTTCCCAACATTACACTTTTTTAAAATCTACAGCAGGGAAATGAGACTCAAGGCCATGGCGTAAATATATTTCATTTTACGAGGTTCGTACAAATGAATTTGATATAAAACCCATTTTTCAAAGATAACAACAACTGGTCAAATTGTCCATAAAAAATTACACTGTATAAAATTCTTTCTAATTTATTTCAAGCTACCATTTTTCAAGACGTCACCTGAAAGAAGCACTAAAACGACAACAGAGTACATAGCACCATGAGTATTTCTACAACAGTATCCAGTACCAGCATTACCCTACACATGAAGCTACCATCAACAACTTCCAGCTCCGGAATTACCCCAAACGTGCATCCATCAAAGGATACGATAATGCCAACCGACCACCATCACTACCATCCAACAATCGATCTTTAATTAATATCACTGCACTCCCCTGACCAAATACCAGTTTTGATCATTCAAATTTGACACAGATATACTCAAATGCGTGCTTTATAAGTAATTCACATATTTAATTACTATAAAGAACGCATTATAAGTAATTCACACATTTAATTCACACTCGAGCACCCCCAGAACAGTATGAGCTAAAGAACACCAATGACCATGATGAGCTATTGCCACAGCTTGCGATCACAAGTTGATATACTGACGACCTCCACAGTGAGGAACAAGCCCTTTACTTGTGGTTTAACTTCCTCACCCTCACTGTGGGCACAAGACTGATGCGGCTCTCGCGGCAGCTCCCCTCACTTCTCACAATTAATCATGATCTTGATAGGCGCGCCCTTGCCGGTGCGTGCGGTTTCGAAGGCCTCCCGCGCCTCGGCGAGCGTGAAGCGATGCGTGATGAGCGGCTTCACGTCCACGCGTCCTGACGCGATCAGGTCCAGCGACAGCGGGTAGCTGCGGGCACCGAGCGGTCACGCTAACTACATAGACACACACTACAGAATACCCCAGCTAGTAGTTATGGTGAGAATAGGCAACCGAGAAAATGGCTAACCGGAATGAATGACAAACTGGGTAGAATGGGTAACTAGAAATAAAGTTAAATTGGAAAAACGGATTACTAGGGAGAATAGATAAGTGGGTAAAATGGATAACTAAGACAAGAAAAAAATGGGAATTAAGATCAAAGGAAAAATCTACTACAACTTGGCTGATAAAAACTTCATCACTGGGCTAACTGCAATAAAATAACTGGACCATGAAAATGCACCATTGTGAAAATAAAATTTTCTCAGAACTAGGAACAGCAGCTTGAAACAAAGAAAGATTAAAAATCAAAAACCCCGTGCTTTTGTCAGCAACAGCTAGAAGTATATAGCGAGAGTATCTGTGATACAGGTTTTACTACTTCATAGGTATAAATTTGAGATTTTACTCACAAGCGTTACTACGATACATACATTTGTTAGGTTTCAGGACCTGAAAGATCAATACAGTCTAGAGAAAATTTTGGAAGATAATTTTAGCCTATGTCACGGACAGACTCATCACTCATTTCCAGGTATGAAAGTGATCATAGTATAATCTAATTTTATACTATTACACAAATACTTTCATGATATATTTGCTTTTCCGAACATAGTAAAATCCAGTGATATTTGGCTAGTCATGTAAGTTGGTTTAAATAATTAATAGCTTAATCAAATGATTCACGTTCTTTACCGAAAGTTGTCTAGTAATTAAAATTGACCCGTCAACAAATAGAGCAAAGTTGACCCATCAACAATTGGAGCAAAATTGACCCATCAACAATTGGAGCAAAATTAACCCGGTAAAAAATAGAATAAATTAACTAAGCAAAAAATTGAGCAAAATTAACCCAGAAAAATATGGAGCAAAATTGACCCAGTAAAAAGAGCTAAAAAATGACCCAGCAACAACTGGAGCAAACTCTAGAGGGCCGTGTCCTCTGATGTGTTACGGCTTTCACATCCGAGAGGTCTGACAATACAGTTTTTTATGATAACCATAATACATTTATATTTTTCCCACTCAAATTTTTCCCTAATACGCGCCTTGAAGTACACTGCCGAGTGGCAGTTCCTTCCTCAGTCTGATGGCAGTGCCAGCCTCATAACGGGGTTTGTGATAATAGTAATTGTGCACAAAAATGCTGACGATAAAGGGTTAAGAAACACCCATAACGACTCCGCTAACACAAAAGGCAGTAAACAGATGCACAGAACCTGAGCACTGACCAGTTAGCGTAACGGAAGATCCCACGGATGTCGACCTCCCTGATGGCGGCGTCCACCAGCGGCACCTTCACTTCAGCAGGGCCCAGCCCCACCAGCACCACCACGCCCCCTGACTCCGTTGCCTGGACACATTGTGCCCACATAGCACCTCCATTAAAACGTGCACACCAAGTTCCTTCAACGGTAATTCTAATATATAATAATACAAAGTTTTTAGCTTACTTTGTACGTAACTTTGTCTCCACCTCTATCCTGTATACTAGTTACCTGGACACTAAATAATGACAATCTTTTTTTCAATGGAAACTTATTCATAAAATAGAAATTCATTCTGACGCTACGCATAAATAGAGGAATCAAAAGTAAAGATGAGATGCATTTTACAAGCCCATTCAAAAACTGTTTTCACGAACGAATTATAGCTGTATTTTGAAAAATCCGTGGTTTTTGCAGGAGAAGTTTTTGGTTTCTATATAAAACCAAAATACATAATTTCAGCAAATTTAAAATCTACCACCTCTACTCAGCAATTTTATTCACTTTCAACTTAATGTAACATTAAAATCTTTGTTAGTTTCAAACGAAAAACACATCGCAGACTAGATTGAAATTCAATAACACGAGGGGCGCAGTTTATGGTGAATACGAACGCACTTTTTATGAAATCAACAGCCTCCTCATTTGTCCAACGCATAGCGTTACAAAAACACCATACTTACAAATGCCTGTCTAGCGGCCAGGATAAAATAGAGCATCACTAAAATCAACAACCCAAAGTTTTTTTTCACTTTTTAGATACCGGATTTTCAAACAACTATGCTGGCAAGGCAAACTTGTCTGCACCGGCTTGGCTCCGCTATGTGCTATGTCAAGATATAGAAGGTTTTACAAGACCAACCCTTTGTCTTCTTTGTTATCTATTTTCACCTGAGGAGTAGCTTTTTCCTCGGTAGAAATACAGTGGTCGATGGACTAAAGTCTTTTTTCTCTCAAGTTTAATGCTTTACTCTCGCGCAACGAAAAAGACACTCGAAAACAAAAAAAAAACACTGACACGGTATTTCATAAGCTAGATTAACCTATTCACGAGTACATTATTATTATTATTATTATTATATAAGAAAGTTTTAGCCTCCCTTAACCACGACAAAGATGTTCTAAGAGAGGAAAGAGGAAGGCACCATTTAGTATGGAGTTGAGGGAACGCGCAATCTACGCACAAGGTGCACAGAAACAGTAAGCTAGGGAAGAAGTCCATGAAACAAGAAAAAGTTGAAGAAGAAAGTAGTAGGTGCTGAAAAACAGGACAGCAGTGAACCGAAAAAAGATGGTCCATAACAAAACAAAAATCAATTTTATTATAACAAAAAGGAAGCCTACCTAACCTTTAGCTCGGGCCCTCACATGGTTCCCCTGGGAGCACTAATTCCCATAGATACAATAGTTGTATCCCCCTGAGGGGACTCGTGAGTACAATAATCCCAATCTTCACACCCTCAGAACATGAAATATTTCAGCAAAAGCGCCAAGCTATTACACCAGAGGAGGTGATTACCTGAATGGCGAGCTTGATGGAGGACTCCGCTCCGCAGCACTCGATGGACACGTCAGGCTGCTTGCCTCCCATCTGCTCGACGACGGCGGCAGCGAGCTCTTCGGCCGTGCTTGAGGGTGTCACCAACACCGTCGAGTCCGCGCCATGCGACTTCGCGAACGCCAGTTTCTTCTCGTCAATGTCTGCTCATGGAAGTGAGTTGTCAGAGCATCCTCGCAGTTGTTAAATCGCACATTAACTAACAATTTAGAGATAGCCTAAATAATAGACCTTCCACACGAAAAACGTGTACTTTATAACATCGTCTAAGGCACAGACAAGTTCACTTCTTTGTCACCTCTATGGCTTAGACTAAGCCACAGAGGTGACAAAGAAGAGATGAATAACGGTGTCTGAGAATGACTAACCCTCACGCGTTAAATTATAATGTCATACCACACATCCAGGCCAGCTAGACTGCGTTAGTGCACTTCTGCACCTGAAAGGGAATGATTGAACGCCCAGCTTACAGGCACAGGGAGAGGGAATAATTTCTCGACCCACAAGACGGTATCCTTCCCCGCAAAAAAAAACTCATTAAGAATCATTTTGTATCAAGAAAGGAAAGAAGATAGGAGAACAGATCAAGAATAAAGGCAACATATATAATATGACGCAAAGCTGAATTTTGCATGATCAGAATTGCCCCAGCAACAAATGGAGCAAAATTGACCTGGCAACAAATGAAGCAGAACTGACCTGGCAACAAATGAAGCAGAACTGACCTGGCAACAAATGAAGCAGAACTGACCTGGCAACAAATGAAGCAGAACTGACCTGGCAACAAATGAAGCAGAACTGACCTGGCAACCAATGAAGCAGAACTGACCTGGCAACAAATGAAGCAGAACTGACCTGGCAACAAATGAAGCAGAACTGACCTGGCAACAAATGAAGCAGAACTGACCTGGCAACAAATGAAGCAGAACTGACCTGGCAACAAATGAAGCAGAACTGACCTGGCAACAAATGAAGCAGAACTGACCTGGCAACAAATGAAGCAGAACTGACCTGGCAACAAATGAAGCAGAACTGACCTGGCAACCAATGAAGCAGAACTGACCTGGCAACAAATGAAGCAGAACTGACCTGGCAACCAATGAAGCAGAACTGACCTGGCAACAAATGAAGCAGAACTGACCTGGCAACAAATGAAGCAGAACTGACCTGGCAACAAATGAAGCAGAACTGACCTGGCAACCAATGAAGCAGAACTGACCTGGCAACAAATGAAGCAGAACTGACCTGGCAACCAATGAAGCAGAACTGACCTGGCAACAAATGAAGCAGAACTGACCTGGCAACAAATGAAGCAGAACTGACCTGGCAACAAATGAAGCAGAACTGACCTGGCAACAAATGAAGCAGAACTGACCTGGCAACAAATGAAGCAGAACTGACCTGGCAACCAATGAAGCAGAACTGAACTGGCAACAAATGAAGCAGAACTGACCTGGCAACAAATGAAGCAGAACTGACCTGGCAACCAATGAAGCAGAACTGACCTGGCAACCAATGAAGCAGAACTGACCTGGCAACCAATGAAGCAGAACTGACCTGGCAACAAATGAAGCAGAACTGACCTGGCAACCAATGAAGCAGAACTGACCTGGCAACAAATGAAGCAGAACTGACCTGGCAACAAATGAAGCAGAACTGACCTGGCAACCAATGAAGCAGAACTGACCTGGCAACAAATGAAGCAGAACTGACCTGGCAACCAATGAAGCAGAACTGACCTGGCAACAAATGAAGCAGAACTGACCTGGCAACAAATGAAGCAGAACTGACCTGGCAACAAATGAAGCAGAACTGACCTGGCAACAAATGAAGCAGAACTGACCTGGCAACAAATGAAGCAGAACTGACCTGGCAACAAATGAAGCAGAACTGACCTGGCAACAAATGAAGCAGAACTGACCTGGCAACCAATGAAGCAGAACTGACCTGGCAACAAATGAAGCAGAACTGACCTGGCAACAAATGAAGCAGAACTGACCTGGCAACAAATGAAGCAGAACTGACCTGGCAACAAATGAAGCAGAACTGACCTGGCAACCAATGAAGCAGAACTGACCTGGCAACAAATGCAGCAGAACTGACCTGGCAACAAATGCAGCAGAACTGACCTGGCAACAAATGAAGCAGAACTGACCTGGCAACCAATGAAGCAGAACTGACCTGGCAACAAATGCAGCAGAACTGACCTGGCAACCAATGAAGCAGAACTGACCTGGCAACAAATGAAGCAGAACTGACCTGGCAACAAATGAAGCAGAACTGACCTGGCAACAAATGAAGCAGAACTGACCTGGCAACAAATGAAGCAGAACTGACCTGGCAACAAATGAAGCAGAACTGACCTGGCAACAAATGAAGCAGAACTGACCTGGCAACAAATGAAGCAGAACTGACCTGGCAACAAATGAAGCAGAACTGACCTGGCAACAAATGCAGCAGAACTGACCTGGCAACAAATGCAGCAGAACTGACCTGGCAACAAATGAAGCAGAACTGACCTGGCAACAAATGAAGCAGAACTGACCTGGCAACAAATGAAGCAGAACTGACCTGGCAACAAATGAAGCAGAACTGACCTGGCAACAAATGAAGCAGAACTGACATGACAACAAATGAAGCAGAACTGACCTGGCAACAAATGAAGCAGAACTGACCTGGCAACAAATGAAGCAGAACTGACCTGGCAACAAATGAAGCAGAACTGACCTGGCAACCAATGAAGCAGAACTGACCTGGCAACAAATGAAGCAGAACTGACCTGGCAACAAATGAAGCAGAACTGACCTGGCAACCAATGAAGCAGAACTGACCTGGCAACAAATGAAGCACAACTGACCTGGCAACAAATGAAGCAGAACTGACCTGGCAACAAATGAAGCAGAACTGACCTGGCAACAAATGAAGCAGAACTGACCTGGCAACCAATGAAGCAGAACTGACCTGGCAACAAATGAAGCAGAACTGACCTGGCAACAAATGAAGCAGAACTGACCTGGCAACAAATGAAGCAGAACTGACCTGGCAACAAATGAAGCAGAACTGACCTGGCAACCAATGAAGCAGAACTGACCTGGCAACAAATGCAGCAGAACTGACCTGGCAACCAATGAAGCAGAACTGACCTGGCAACAAATGAAGCAGAACTGACCTGGCAACAAATGAAGCACAACTGACCTGGCAACAAATGAAGCAGAACTGACCTGGCAACAAATGAAGCAGAACTGACCTGGCAACAAATGAAGCAGAACTGACCTGGCAACAAATGAAGCAGAACTGACCTGGCAACAAATGAAGCAGAACTGACCTGGCAACAAATGAAGCAGAACTGACGTGGCAACAAATGCAGCAGAACTGACCTGGCAACAAATGAAGCAGAACTGACCTGGCAACAAATGAAGCAGAACTGACCTGGCAACAAATGAAGCAGAACTGACGTGGCAACAAATGAAGCAGAACTGACCTGGCAACAAATGAAGCAGAACTGACCTGGCAACAAATGAAGCAGAACTGACCTGGCAACAAATGAAGCAGAACTGACCTGGCAACAAATGAAGCAGAACTGACCTGGAAACCAATGAAGCAGAACTGACCTGGCAACAAATGAAGCAGAACTGACCTGGCAACAAATGAAGCAGAACTGACCTGGCAACAAATGAAGCAGAACTGACCTGGCAACAAATGAAGCAGAACTGACCTGGCAACAAATGAAGCAGAACTGACCTGGCAACAAATGAAGCAGAACTGACCTGGCAACAAATGAAGCAGAACTGACCTGGCAACAAATGAAGCAGAACTGACGTGGCAACAAATGAAGCAGAACTGACGTGGCAACAAATGAAGCAGAACTGACGTGGCAACAAATGAAGCAGAACTGACCTGGCAACAAATGAAGCAGAACTGACCTGGCAACAAATGAAGCAGAACTGACCTGGCAACAAATGAAGCAGAACTGACCTGGCAACAAATGAAGCAGAACTGACGTGGCAACAAATGAAGCAGAACTGACGTGGCAACAAATGAAGCAGAACTGACGTGGCAACAAATGAAGCAGAACTGACCTGGCAACAAATGAAGCAGAACTGACCTGGCAACAAATGAAGCAGAACTGACGTGGCAACAAATGAAGCAGAACTGACGTGGCAACAAATGAAGCAGAACTGACGTGGCAACAAATGAAGCAGAACTGACGTGGCAACAAATGAAGCAGAACTGACGTGGCAACAAATGAAGCAGAACTGACCTGGCAACAAATGAAGCAGAACTGACCTGGCAACAAATGAAGCAGAACTGACCTGGCAACAAATGAAGCAGAACTGACCTGGCAACAAATGAAGCAGAACTGACGTGGCAACAAATGAAGCAGAACTGACGTGGCAACAAATGAAGCAGAACTGACGTGGCAACAAATGAAGCAGAACTGACCTGGCAACAAATGAAGCAGAACTGACCTGGCAACAAATGAAGCAGAACTGACGTGGCAACAAATGAAGCAGAACTGACGTGGCAACAAATGAAGCAGAACTGACGTGGCAACAAATGAAGCAGAACTGACGTGGCAACAAATGAAGCAGAACTGACGTGGCAACAAATGAAGCAGAACTGACCTGGCAACAAATGAAGCAGAACTGACCTGGCAACAAATGAAGCAGAACTGACCTGGCAACAAATGAAGCAGAACTGACCTGGCAACAAATGAAGCAGAACTGACGTGGCAACAAATGAAGCAGAACTGACGTGGCAACAAATGAAGCAGAACTGACCTGGCAACAAATGAAGCAGAACTGACCTGGCAACAAATGAAGCAGAACTGACGTGGCAACAAATGAAGCAGAACTGACCTGGCAACCAATGAAGCAGAACTGACCTGGCAACAAATGAAGCAGAACTGACCTGGCAACCAATGAAGCAGAACTGACCTGGCAACAAATGAAGCAGAACTGACCTGGCAACCAATGAAGCAGAACTGACCTGGCAACAAATGAAGCAGAACTGACCTGGCAACCAATGAAGCAGAACTGACCTGGCAACAAATGAAACGGACGAGGACCACACAAAAAATGCAGCAGAACTGACCAGTACAACAGATGAAGCAAAATTGACCGGGCATCCAATAGAGCAATAAATTAAGCTGATCAGCCTGAAGCAGCATCACTGACCAGTGCAGCAGATGTGGGTGGCGCCCATACTCCTGGCGGCCATCATGGACACGAGGCCGATTGGCCCGGCGCCGCACACCAGCACTCGGGACCCGAGGGTCACGCCCGCCCGCCGCGCTGCGTGCACCCCCACGCTCAGCGGCTCCAGGAACGCGCCCTCCTCCAGCGACACGTGGTCAGGGAGCCTACGTCAGCATTAGATTACATTTGATGTTAGTTTAAACCTCCCTAACCGCTAAAATAAGTGCTCCGAAAATTAGAAGTGGAAGGCACCATTTAGTATGGAGATAAGGGAACGCAGAATCTATGCAGATAGAAACAGTAAATTGAGAAAGGATTTTAAGAAACAAGATAAAAGTTGAAGAAGAAAGTTGTAAGTGTTGAAAAATAGTACAGTAGTGAACCAAAAAAAAAAAATAGCCCTTGACATAACAAAAAATCTTTACATTTCAACAAAAAAAGGCCTACATAACTCTCAGCTCGGGCCCTCACACATTTTCTCCCTGGGAGTGCTAATTCTCATTGATACAATAGTTGTGTCCCCCTGAGGGGGCCTAAGTCAGGAGAGAAGTGACTTTTAGACAGGGTGTAGTTAGATGGTGAGGTGTAGTTACAGCATTATCTCCTGATGGGGAGATTGAGAATGTAGCGGTCAAACTTGCATAAACATGTGACTCTACCTCATGCGTGATCATTCCAGTAAAGTCGTCAATTGTAGAGGCAACATCGCACCAAAAACTCTACATCTGGTCGCGACGACGCAAGGACAGCAATAATTTTTGTAATTTATGTCTTCATTTTACAATTTTACACTGTTATCAATGAAATTGTGCCTAAGAAAAGATTAACATGTCGGAGGATTTTCCAATTTCACAGGTTTTAAGTATTTTAGTTTTTGGTTCACAAAAAACAAATCAGAAATGAATCATACTGAACTTCTGAAGATATCAATTTATTTTTGGAATAATGGTTAGGAAACTGGGGCAGATTTGAGCTTTCTCATGAAAGAATAACGAAGGTGATTTTCTGCAGTTTAGAATTCAACAAAAGTTCCCCAATTCTAATAAGACATCAGAGAGTAGAATTCTTTGCCTTAGAAAAGCCAGGAACAGAGCTAAGATTAGGAAGAAGTGCGATGGTATTGTTGCGCTCTTTAGGAGAAGGAAGGAAAGCAAAGCCATGGCGAGGGGAGTAGTAGACTGGGGTAGATAGAGGGTGAAGGTAGGCAAAAGCATTCTTATGGTGACTAGCAAAGAATTTGTCAACATAATAGGAGTTTGAAGAATGAGTAATTTAAATTTACTTTCAAATTAAGGTGCGCAACGACACTAAGGGATAAGGATAATAGAGATACTCCTTCTGTATCAAATTGAAGATCCAGCAAGAAAATATGTTGTCCTTCAAGAGTAAAATTATTGGAATTTATTGCACGGGGATGAGCAGAAACATTTCCACTCAACAAGCTTTTTTATATAATCTCTATATGGCTCATTACTTGTAGATTGGATCGTTTTGTTTACATTATAACATGGTTTGCAAGTTTCAGGTGCATTACGCTCCATGATTTTGTGGCTTGCTTCTGTATTTGTGATCTATATCATTCTGTGCAACACGATTATTGCATTAGGTTTGTCACGTAGGAATTACACAAACAAATGGTACTTTCTACGTTGGAAATAAAATAAAACCGGTTTTCATTTTATTGGCAATCATATCCGAATTTTTTGATGCCATTCGTGCGCACACTGATACCAGTATACATAATTTGCATGCTTACTTTGAATAAAATAATTGAATTATTCAACTGGCATTTATGTTCTCATGTTGATCAAACTTCAGCAGCATTGGACTTTACACTATCTCTTATTTCCTTCTTTCTATATATCTTTTTTGTGTCATCTTCCCTATTTTATCTGCTTTATCAGCCCAGGGTTTAAATCTCCCTCTTTGAAAACTATTCTCCTTACCGAGGAAGGAGGGTCGCAAACCCCTAAGTGCAGGTGACAGTTCTAATCAATAGGTATAAAATGAGACCTTGGTCGCATCACAATATAAGTTAATTACCTCGGCAACAAATTCCCACATGGAAATGTCACGATGAAATTTCAAGCTGCGTTATTAGTAAAGCATAGAAATACGTAGGCAAAAATTCGATTTTAAATTAACCTATAATTTTTATCATATAAAGCTCACAGATCCAAAAGCAGAACACACAAGGCTCAATTGAAGTAGAAAGAAGCCCTTCGTATGCAACACAAAAAACACAACACTACAAATACAACACCATACAGCACATAACACAATACAACGAAGCCCACCACAATTCTACATTTCAGAGTACAACACTACAGAACACGGCACCAAACAATACAAGACACTAAAATCATAATACAGTGTAGAACACATTACAAAATAACACACCACTGCAAAAAAACACAGCAAAGCAACAGCACAACACCCCCACAGCAAAGCCACAGCACAACACTCACACAGCAAAGCAACAGCACAACACTCACACAGCAAAGCAACAGCACAACACCCCCACAGCAAAGCCACAGCACAACACTCACACAGCAAAGCAACAGCACAACACCCCCACAGCAAAGATTAGATTAGATTATAAGTTAGTTTAAGCCTCCCTAACCGCTGCAAAAATAGAGCGTATCAAAGAGAGGAAGGAGGAAGGCACCATTTAGTATGGAGATAAGAAAATGAGGAATCTATGCAGAAAGGGCATAAAAACAGTAAGATGGGAAAGAAGTTCATGAAATAAGATTAAAGTTGAAGAAGAAAGTCAGAGGTGCTGAAAAACAGGACAGTAGTGAACCGAAAAAAGGTGGTCCTTAACGTAACAAAAAAACATTTTATTTCAACAAAATGAAGGCCTACCTAACTCTCAGCTCGGGCCCTCACATTTTTCCCCTGGGAGCGCTAATTCCCATAGATACAATAGTTGTATCCCCCTGAGGGGGCCCCCACAGCAAAGCCACAGCACAACACTCACACAGCAAAGCAACAGCACAACACACAACACCCCCACAGCAATGCAACAACAAAACTCCCCCACAACAAAGCAACAACACAACACCTACACAACAAAGCAACAGCACAACACCCACGCAGCAAAGCGGGCTCACTTGAAGCAGAAGTCGGCATCATGCACGTAGTAGCGGCAGAGGTTGCCGTGGTCGGGCGGGGTGGCGCAGAAGAACACCGTCTTGCAGAGGTTGTAGCGGCCTGACTTGCAGAAGGTGCAGCGCCTGCACGGCACGCCTGGCTCGATGGCTACGCGGTCGCCTGCATTCAGGGTGTAATTGCAGAATTAAATCCAAACTTGATAAAATACCTTACCAAATTTATAAATCTGCCGTTATACCAGTTAAAATTTAATTACCTTATTCTTCAAAATTACTCACCAAGCTCCAGCTTGGTGACATTAGTCCCTGACAATTATTGACTAGGCTTTAGGTTAGACATCTTAATTATCAAACAATTACTTGGAAATCTTGCTCCTTAAAATGACAAACAAGGCTTTAAACTGATAACTTTATTCCCTTACAATTACTGACCAGGCTTAAGATTGATTCCCTTACAATTACTGACCAGGCTTAAGATTGGTGACCTTGGCTCCACACTCAACAACAGTGCCGGCAGCTTCGTGCCCCAGCACCATGGGCTCATTGACGATGAAGTGACCAATTCTGCCTTTCGTCAAGTAAGACACATCAGAGCCGCAAATACCCACTTGGCCCATGCGCAAAAGCACGTCTGAAAGAAAAAACAAACTTAATACAGATCATATAGAATGAAATGCTGCCTTACGAAACACAAAAAAAGCTTACGTGCAAAGGTAATATTTTCTACACTCGTGAGATTATGAGCTCATACAGGCTACAAGCTACACTGGCAGTACTGTTCAATGGTAGTGTACCTCTCTGTTAGAACTGACGGGCCAACTCTGAATTTGCACCTAGATATAGTATAATTCATTCGTACAAACTGTCTTTGAATGAATCAAATCAAATTCTTCCATCTTGACAGGATAACTTGTAATTGAACTTGGATCAATATGAAGGAAATTACAATTTCAAAACTTAAATTAGCAGTCATTATATGATAGTGATGGGACAATTTATTCTAATTGCATCGAAAGAATTTAAATATTGAAGGTTTTTAATTTGGAGCTCCGTTTCAGAATCGGAGCTCCAGTTTTCAAGGTCGATTTTGATACTACATCAGTTTTTTATTCATGCATTGTATGCATACCATGATGCATTCTTAGCATAATTTTTTCAAGCAGTACTTACAGCAGAACCATGCAACAGTGTTATCAATAGTCTATTTGAATTTACTTCTAAATATTGTATCATACATTAATTTATGCAGCTCCCTGGCCCTTCATTTTATTAAAAACTAAGACAATCAAGAACCAAGACTCAGAGAGAATGAAGACATATTTTTCTTGACCCTCAAGTTATTAGAAAGTCTGCTTCAGTTGACCAGAGTGGTGAGGAATTTTTGATAACTCAATTTTTTGCATTTAGTGTAATATGTTCAGATTTCAGTTACTAAATTTAAATATCAAATCTGAGAACAAAACTTGATTTTGGATTATGATATTCAGAACTCATTACTATTGAGAACATTCTCTTTTCATACTAAAACATACATTTCTAAAATATACGTTAATCAGGTCACTTAACCTTGTCAATGCTTTTTACTTGAAACATTTGGATTAGTCATAGAAAATGAAAGACTTACACTGCAATATAAGAAATGCGCAATAACAAAAATTAGGTAGCTTAATATGCAGCAAGGTAAAAACATAAAATGGCAGGAATTGTATTGAGAATTGGGATATTTGAGTAAAACCAGAATCGTTCAGAAATTTGTTAACGTCCCATCACTAGTACGTGCGGGACGAGGTACAGAGTAGTAATCCACTCCTGGTAAAGTTAAATCTGGGAAAAATAAAATTATAATTGCACACTGAAGACTTGCTACTTGAAGCAAATATGCCAAGCACCACTTAGGTGAGCCCTATTATCACAAAACTTGGTGAACATTCTGAAACAATTTCAATTCACTCTTTGTTCTGACCCAATCAGAAGAATGTAGTGCTACCCTGAAGGCTCCATAATTGCACATCTACCAGAATCTTCCCACTGAGCCATAAATAGTTCCTTTGAAGAACTAGGGTTTTCAGATAACTACTTAATTGCGTAGTGAAACCACGCAAATAAAAGCTTAATGCGTGGCAACTAGAATTCAACAGGCCCCCTTCAACAATCAATGATGGCCTGTTTGATAGCTTTAAGCATCACTGATGCAAAATTGAATCTGATTCAAGTTGTGCAATACATGAAAAATGTCACCGAACGTGTTTTTATTTCTACAGTAAAAATACTACAGGTAGTGAATTGTCCATTCCCTAAATTATTGACAGGATAGAGGAATTTAAATATAAAAAAAACACTAACATAGTGTTTTAATTAAAAGATGGCACAAGAATGACAATAGTACCCCAAAAATTACTGCTGAATTATGATACTCTTCTTTATTACTCGCCAATGTACGTTTTGACTCAAAGGCAATGAGAATTTAATCAAAAAAAAACAATGAACCCCCAAATAAGCATGAGTTGTTTGAAAGAGCAATACAGGATTCTACACATTTAACTAGTCTTTTATGCAAAAGAAAAGAACTGTGCAGCAATGCACTCCCACAACAACAATAAACCTGGAACAAATGGCATTTAAATTTTGCTGTAATAAGTCACCTCTGATGAATGATAAGTTTTTCTGAACAAGCACAATCGAGAGCTACCACCAACATGCCTGAGTTAAGCACCTTACCGAAACTTGAGATATGCCAAGTTCCTAAAGTCTGCAGAGTAATAATTAATTTCAGAAGGCCTATGTAGACACAAGCCAATACATCAGTAATTGCAAGGTCCTCATTTTACATCTGAAACAAGCCTGACCTTGAGCCACAATAATGATAAGCAGAGTTAGTTTTGAAAAAATAGCTACACCAGGAGCTTTACACTGCTAGTACGCCGTACGTGGGGCTAATACTTTACTACAAATTGATTTTACATAACTTCTGGAGCAAAATTGCTGTTGCTAAACAATCTGTAATAGAATAATCAAGTACAGTACAGAACTCTTTATTTTCCGTTAAAAGCTTTGTTATAGTGTTGAGTATTTCCTCATTCATGCAAGTACATTATGCTCTGAACACATACTTTTCACAATTTTATCTTAACTTAAAATTTAAAGCTTGTTGTCAGCATTTTCAAATTTTCCCTAAATCTAGCGGCTTACCATGGTCACCAGGCTTGGGAACCTCCCGGTTTTCCTGCAACAATGAATTAAATTTAGCAGAAACCAACATTTCTTGGTTCTCATCTTGAAAACTTCTCTCATACAAAAAAAATGAATTAGAACAAATCATAACTGTTTTCTGGGTCAGAAACTTGATGTAAAAGAGAAGCATGGGCACTGGGCAGCTTAAAAAAAAACCATAATGCAATTGAGGTGGTGGAAGAAGCAAACAGGTGATATGGGATATGAGCACAATATATGGCATGTGACTCATGAAGTGGCTTGTTGAGGTGAGATAATGTAGGAACATGAAGTCCAGTATGAGACACTTGAGGTATGGCAGGTAAAGTAGCTAGTACCTATTTTGGGATGATTTAAACTAAGTCCAAAAATTCTAATAGCCCACAACACAGGAAATGCAAGAACCAGTATAAATGCTGACAATAGTAGCTATGCCCCATAATACATGCTGCTAAAAAAGGGTGTTACTAAACACTGGCTGAAAGTGATAACTGTAAATCATTTCTGCAATGAAAAAAAAAAAGAATTTTGCCATCAGTCACACTCCACACAGTGGATGATTAAGACTCAGAACTATTTTTAGGCAACATTTTCCAAATTAGTGTAACTATTATAAGACCATGGAGTTAATTTTTCTTTAAATGTGCCATAAGCTATTAACAAAAAACTTGTTAAAATCAGGCAACAATTAAATACCGTGTAATGCTAGTAAGTAAACAGTATTCCCCTAACATTGAAATTTAAAAGTCAAGTCTAAGCATGAATAAGCTATGAGAAAATACCATGTATTGATGGAAAGCAATCAATATTTGTTAACAGCTTGAAATGTACAAGTTAAGTCTGAGCAAGACTAACTGTAAGAACATGAGATGTTTAAATTTACATTTATATTCAATAGGATTACGTTTAAACTCAACAGCAAACAAAACATTTCTTATCTTCATACAAAACAATGATTTAATGACTTTTCAATGACAGTTCTAGCAGTTTGGCACTTGAGTTTGTTCAATAGTTACTTAGCAGTACAATAGTATGTTCTCTAATCCTCATCTCACCATATGACTTCCTCAATGAAAGTTTAGAAAAGGATTTAATTAGAAGACCCTTGAAATAATGCTATTTCTCAGCATTTTCTTGAATGAACATACTTAGAAACTAATTTCTGAGTTATCAAACAAGTACAGTATTCATGCAATACAGTTGGCCAATGCATAAACCGAATCTGAGTTTAATTCAAATTCATGTACAATTTAGTTTCAAAGACAATATTTGTACAACATTTTTTTAAAAAAAAATATAACTGAAGTAAAAAACTGCCACTTCTACAGCATTTGAAGAAATATTGGTAAATCTGAAGGATACGTCAGTTATTGATTTTGTAAATTTCGATGCCTTAACATAGTTAATTAGATCGAAATAAACAAGTTTTCTTCTATGCACTTTCCGTCTCAAATGAGTATTTTATTAGTTATAGCGGTAAATGACTTACCGCAACTCCAGTGTTTCAAGCGGCAAGTTATTCAAGGAGCACGTCGGACAGCAACACTGCAATGCGCACTCGCTTCCAGCACGATCGTCATCAAAGACCAAACCAAACCTACCGTTATACTTCGTTAAATACTCATTTAACGAAAAATGTGTATAGGTAGAAGAAAAGTTGTTTATTTCGATGTTATTACCATGATTCAAGCAACAAAAATTCAAAAATCGATAAGCAGCTGTTTATTCGAGCGCATTCGTCATCAAAAACGAAACTAAACTTACCGCTATAAATCGTAAAATACTCATTTGAGACGGAAAGTGCATAGAAGAAAACTACAGGTTCAGACACCAAAAAGTAGAAAATTCACAACTGACATATCCTTCAGATTTACCGAAATATCTTTCTCCCACTAATGCCATTTGAAACAACTATCCTTAAAATAAAATTGGGTCTGAGATTCTGTTTTAATGCTTGAACATGTCACTGAAAACCCCTTCTTGAAATAATTATCAACATATGAGTACTAGAGACTGCTTTTACCCATATTTCAAGAATCTGCTTTCCACAAACTTGTTGAGAAATCACCCTCTCAACTCTAATGCACAGGAATTGGCATAGCAACACTAGCTTTATGTGAGTGGCATTGAATTTAATGGGCATCAATCAACAGCTATGAGACCATTATTTTAGCATGAATCTCTACACATAAATTATGCAATATATCTTCAATTTTGAAAAGAGATAATTTTTTTAATGACATGAACATCTAATAATTATGTACTCAGTATCAAAACTACTATAGTAAGACATATTGACTAATTTGTAGATCAAATTGACTCACCACTCTCAAATCATTGATTCCATATAGAACTGCAGAAAGATTTTCCTTGTTGGGTGCCATTGTAAATTATGCTGATCTGAAAAAGAAATAATTTTAGAGTGTGGTTTAACAGCTCAAGATAAAATATTCAGACTTACTTTGCCATAGACTTGTACTTAAATGTTTGGCTTGCGCTTTACTATTTACCTTGTGCTTGGCTATTCAACTTGTGCTTTGCTATTTATCTCGTGCTTGGCTATTCAACTCATGCTAGGCTATTCAACTCGTGCTAGGCTATTCAACTTGAATTAGGCTATTCAACTTGTGCTTTGCTATTCAACTTGTGCTTGGCTATTCAACTTGTGCTTGGCTATTCAACTTGTGCTTGGCTATTTGTCTCATGCTTGGCTATTTGTCTCATGCTTGGCTATTCAACTCATGCTTGGCTATTCAACTCATGCTAGGCTATTCAACTTGTGCTTGGCTATTCAACTTGTGCTTGGCTATTCAAACTTGTGCTTGGCTATTCAAACTTGTGCTTGGCTATTCAACTTGTGATTGGCTATTCAACTAGTGCTCAGGTATTCAACTTTAGCTTGGCTATTCAACTTTTGCTTGACTATTCAACTTTTGCTTGGCTATTCAACTTTTGCTTGGCTATTCAACTTTTGCTTGGCTATTCAACTTTTGCTTGGCTATTCAACTTTTGCTTGGCTATTCAACTTTTGCTTGGCTATTCAACTTTTGCTTGGCTATTCAAATTTTGCTTGGCTATTCAACTTTTGCTTGGCTATTCAACTTGTGCTTGGCTATTCAACTTTTGCTTGGCTATTCAACTTTTGCTTGGCTATTCAACTTTTGCTTGGCTATTCAACTTTTGCTTGGCTATTCAACTTTTGCTTGGCTATTCAACTTTTGCTTGGCTATTCAACTTTTGCTTGGCTATTCAACTTGTGCTTGGCTATTCAACTTGTGCTTGGCTATTCAACTTGTGCTTGGCTATTCAAACTTGTGCTAGGCTATTCAACTTGTGCTAGGCAATTCAACTTGTGCTTGGCTATTCAACTTGGGCTTGGCTATTCAACTTGTGCTTGGCTATTCAACTTGTGCTTGGCTATTCAACTTGTGCTTGGCTATTCAATCTTGTGCTTGGCTATTCAACTTGTGTTTGGCTATTCAACTTGTGCTTGGCTACTCAACTTGTGCTTGGCTACTCAACTTGTGCTTGGCTATTCAACTTGTGCTGGGCTATTCTAACTTGTGCTGGGCTATTCTAACTTGTGCTGGGCTATTCAATTTGTGCTTGGCTATTCAAACTTGTGCTTAGCTATTCAAACTTGTGCTTGGCTATTTAAACTTGTGCTTGGCTATTCAACTTGTACTTGGCTATTCGAAGTGCTTCGTTTTACCATCTGATTTGTGCTTCTCTATTGAGTTTAGCTTCATCATTGAGTTAGGCTTTACTATCAGTTTGTGCTTGGCCATTTGACTTGGCTATTTGACTTTTATATCAAAAACTTGTTTGTCTTAACTAATGGCATTCCAATAACATTAATTATTCATTATATATAAGATAAAAATAGTGCTAAGGCTTCTGATTGTAACTGTTTAACATAAGTAAAATCGACCCAAGTAATTCTAAGTCAAACGGCTTCTAAGATTTGCTTAGAGCAAATGGATGTTTTATTTCAATCAAGATCATGTATGGCATGTACAATTCTTTCAAAAACCTCATAATTAGTGCAAGGGCGCAATGATGGTTACCAGGTCAATCATGATAGTTACCCCAGCAGTTCAACCCGGTGCCAAGAGAATGGGGAATAACATCGAGTTCTTTTTGCCAACGAGAAAAAAGATAGAAATAGCTCAACGCAAGCCATTGTTTAACGTGACGCAAGCAGCGGAGCCCTTCGTGTTGAGTGCTGTAACTTTTAATGCACACTGTCACAGTGATCGGAAAAGGTATTATGGTAACGGTCGTCCGTCGGGACAGGTAGTCAATAAAAAGAGCGTTTATGTGTGGCTAGCATACGTCAGTTTATCTGAAGGGGGTCAGTTCATAATCGTCAGTTTATAGCCAACAATTATCTGCCAGTATACGGCAAATAATCTTCAGTTCATCGCCTGCAATTTTTGGGTAATTTTAAACGACCATGTTTCTCATGAGTTAGGTCAAGTCCGCTTACCACTGCTATATCATAAAGAGTTAAACATAATTTAATTTTAAAGCACAAGCCAACATCCGTTGAATGATTTTTTTCACATGTCGTAGCACCGTAAATGAAAAGTTTTGCAGCTAATAGAATTGTTTTGTTTGCTAACTTTGTATATGAATACTTGTGAAATTATTCAATAGCATGGAGTTATTGTACCCAGAAATTAATCTTTTTATTTCTCTAATAACTCATAATCTTAGAAACTCTAAAATTCTTCTCGCCCGACTGGTAACATTTTACCCTCACATCCGGTAATGCCCTCACTTCTGGTCATGCCCTATATCTGGTCCTAGCGTCCTACATTCCAATTTGAGGTGTGCCAGCGACACTTGCAGCCCACTCTACCGCAACTCTCTCCACTACAGCATTCTTAGTATGTACTACAGCAAAAATGGCATGTGTAAGTTGTGTCCGTATAGATTTTTGCAATATGAGATTAGATAGACCTTGTAAACCTGTTTTTAAAGATGTTTAGGTAAACTTGATATTTAGTACCATTAATTTTAATTCCTATTTTGTAATTTTATGTCGTTGAACCATGTTATTGCGTTGAAGACTATTAACTTTGTTCTGCTAAGTTTCTCGATTGATTTAAATGGAGACCATCTCAGGCCCTTGCCAGATCCTGTTGATGTCATGGTCATTTTGCATGTTTTTGTTGTAGAAGGACCCTTAGGTGGTAGACTATTCGTTCCTAAAATTTTATGGCGCTACGACAATAATTCCCCCCCCTCCCGGGGGGGGTGAAGGGACCAAAATATTTCAATTTTCCCGATTTTGACCCCATATAAAAAGAGAACAAATGGGAAATGGAAAAAAGCCGAACGAGCGTTTGTTAGAAATGTTCCAAGGATTCTAAAACTGCATTTGTTTTTGTTCTAGCATCAAAACTGAAGGAAGAGTCCCATTTTGAAATATCGATATCAATGAAAAGCACCCAAATTTTTTTAACTTTTTCCTGATTTTGACCCCATATATAAAGAGAACAAATGGGAAATGGAAAAAAGCCGAACGAGCGTTTGTTAGAAATGTTCCAAGGATTCTAAAACTGCATTTGTTTTTGTTCTAGCATCAAAACTGAAGGAGGAGTCCCATTTTGAAATATCAATATTAGTGAAATATCAATACCTAAAAACCAATATGTCAAATTTTTGCAAAATCTAAGGCCTGAATCAAAAAAATGAATAGAATCAATTGTGTTTCTTTTCAAAGGTTACATATCATAGTCAAATTTCATAAGAATCAGACTGAAAAAAGAAAAAAAATTTTTTTTGATAAAAGAGTAAAAATTTTTATAATTTTTTTTTTTATGAAATCACAATTCACAGTTTGAATATGAAGTTATGTATGGAAAGTATCGAAATAAAAATTAAAACTGCATTCAATTACATCAATTGTTCATTATATTACACTTCAACACAAAATTTTATTTTTTGCTTATACCCAACACTTTGAATTTTCAACATTCATCCTGCGACTAGTTCTCGAGTTTTGATGCTAGAACAAATCCAAAGACAGTTTTAGAATCCTTGAAACATTTCTAACAAACACTCGTTCGGCTTTTTTCAAATTCGAATTCTTTGAAAAAATATATAGCTCTAAACCTAAAAAATTGTTGCTGATTTTTGAAATTTTAAAAATTTTTGAAAAAATAGAAAAAATTTGAATTTGAAAAAAACTGAACGCACGTTTGTTAGAAATGTTCCAAGGGTTCTAAAACTGTCTTTGTTTTTGTTCTAGCATCAAAACTGAAGGAGGAGTCCCAATCTGAAATTTCAATAAAAATATACCAAAAACACATTTTTCGTCAAAAAAAAAAAGTAAGGCCTAAATCGAAAAAATGACAGGAGTAAAAAAGGTTTACTTTTACAAAATACATATACTGGCCAACTTTCAAACGAATCGGACTGAAAAAGTTGAAAAAGTGAGATGGTCTCCTTAGATGTTAAACTGATTTCAAGTAAGCGACTTTATATCAATTGTGTGTTAAAAAATTCAAGGGCACTTTGGCCAAATACGTGCTCTTGCAACGATATTGTACTATTGGTACTTCCGTATCTATTTTGCTAGATAGTGTTCATGATCAAGATCGTAATTTCATCTACGTGTCTCGCTGAAAGTCGTTGCAACATTGATTTACGTCTCGTTCTAGTCATCCAAAAATTATTCAACATATCCTCCTTTCTCCTTGATAACCTGGCGGACACGATGGATCACCTAGCTGATCACACGTGGCACGGACAGTTTCTGCGTCAATTTCTGCCCAAGATTTTGTCCGTTTTTGCTTCAGAACCTTCACACTTGAGTGGGATACAGCGCAGGACTTTCGCTTCAAGATAAACTATATCCCAAAGTCCTTTGGATTTAAATCAGTAAAAGATGGAGGTCATAGTTCCTGTGGCCAAATCGACTTGAAGTAGTCTTTGTACCAGTCCTGGACCAATCTGGCTGTGCGAGAGGTTGCTCCATCCTGTTGAAGTGTAATTCCTTCATTTTCACTCACTTTCTTTACTCAAGGAACAACTTCATCCTTTAAAACCTTCAGATGAACATGTCGATTGATTTTGACACCAGCCTCGATGAAAATCAAAGGGGGTTTGAAACCTGTGGACGTAACCCCTGCTCACACCATTACCAAAGCTGGTTTTTGTTTCCTGAATGAAGTTTGACGTTCAACAAGCACTGAATCTAGGTGTAGAAGTTGTATCCCACTCTAGTATGGAGGTGCTGAAGCAAAAACTGACCATATCTTGGGCAGAAATTGACGCAGAAACTGTCCGTGCCACGTGTGATCAGGTGATCCATCGTGTCCGCCAGGTTATCAAGGAGACAGGGGGATATGTTGAATTATTTTTGGATGATATTAAGGCAATATATTTCTTTTTTATTAGACACATGAGCAGTTTTGATTAGCCTTTATATAACTGAAAAACCTAACTTTAAACTGTCCAAACTTCGCTGGGCCACGCGGTGGATTAGAATAATGGAATCAGATAAGATAGATTAATTTACCTTCCATTCCTTCCATTTATTTCATTCTACTGTTGAGCCGCTTATCGTTGTATTAGAAGTTTTGTGATCCGTAAAACCTTTTGCAAACGCATTTCTCACCAGGTTTCTACTCTTAGAACCAATATCCTGTACGCAATGAACTCCCAAATATACATGTGTTGACGGACGAGCACCTATTATTTAACCTCAAGGCAGAACAATTTAAGTAGGGGGACGCCTATAACACCACGCACTTGAGTAAAATCCCATTACTCGCCGTCCTTCCTGCCTTATGTAAAATGAGAATAAAGAACGTCCTCTATTCCATGATCAACCCTGATGACGTTGGAGATCATATGGTTAAACTACCAAGTTTTTCGAACAATAAACGGTAGATTAGCCGGGTCTTTTTATGGTTAGTGACATATATAAGTCAATACGAATCTTTGTGCATTGTTTACTTCCATGGCATTTTTCAACATAGTTTTTATCATTTTTCGCGTGATGTTTACCCCAGTTGAAAATTAACGCAGTTGCGCGGAAGAATTTGGACAGTTTCTCGCAGTAATCGCAGTTTTAAAACGAATTCCGGCAGTTCACCGCAGACAAAATGCATGGGAGTCAATTCGAATAACGTTTTTTGGCAGATCTCAGCATTAATTATCTACAGTCGAATTGGAGCAGACAGTTCTCTGTCGGCCTTCGTCGTTCGCTGCAGTAAATGCCTCGGTCGGAAACAGGAGTAACACGTGTGCAACTGCTGAAATGCGCCCGTACATTTACTTCAGTTAGCCCTAAAGTTTCTTTGGTTGGGTATGTCAACATTCTTACGTTAGTCTGATTACCTAGCTGAATAGCACAAATATTCTACATTTAATTTTACGTTTTTGTTGTGCTTTGCAGAAGTTTTTTTTCTACGCCCTATTTTCGCAAAAGGAAATAAATTACTATTTTGGTTGAAATGTGTTTGTTTATTTGAGAGGGACTGTAGAGGTAGGGGCCATTACGGCGAAATGACCTGCTTCCTGCGAAGTATAGTACGAGCGGAAAATATAGGAGACTAGATTTCTAGCCTGGTTAAGAGAAAATGGTATGATGAAACGAGGAAATCTATTTTAACGATGACTTATCGTGGTGAAAGGTAGTTGCTATCGTAGGTAGGCGAATCAAGGGTTTTTCTGAGTGTTATCTGTTACTGCAACATCATGTTTAAATAATATGATTTTAGAATTATGCAAGCCGCTTCATAGAGTCTCGAAGACAGAAAAATGCTCCACGCAGTCGTTTTTATCTGCCAACAACTACCAAAAAACTGCATAAAAATGTAGAGCAGTCCTAGGCAGATGTAAGCAAACGTTGTCGCAAGTGCCGCCGAAAGCCTCGACAGGGATAGTCATCCCTAAAGCAGACGTAGCGACCGCTGCACTGCCCTGCCACTGCGCTACAGCGCCACTAACTTCTGCCAAAAACGTCAAGAAACTGCCAAAAACACTGCGCTGATTTTCAGCTGGGACGCATTCAATAAAAATTACAGGCTATAAGACTACGCCAACCAATATTTAAACTAATAACAGTCTAAGAGTTATGCATGATTAATAAGTAGAAGGTTCAATGTGCATAATAACTTGCACATTAGGCACTAGTCTCATTTACCCTATAATTATCGGTGATATAAAAACTTGCCGACTATAATCAGAGAGATAGTGGAGGCTCAGGGGCCTCATTATATCTCAACAAACATTACTGAAAACTTCATATGTCCTCAAAACAAGCACAACAGATAATGCAAATCCACTTGAGCTGTTCCCTGTAACCCTCCTAAGTTCAAGGTCAAAACTAGACTGCGTCGCAGCCGCTTGTTTGGACCCAGTAATACGGTATAAAGCACGGTATACCGTGACATATAGTGGCTTGGAAGAAGTTAAATGCCTTTGTGGTTGTCCTATGCATCAGACAGACCTGTGACTACGGTGGAACATGATTCCTTTTGTATACATTTTCATTTAAAGCTCCTTACTTCACTGAATAAAATGAAGGGATTCGTTATTATTCGACTGTTTGTTTTTCACTACAAAGATTTCAAGCATAATTTTGCAATTTGAAACAGGATTTCATATTACGCTTAGGAAAAGAATTATTATCATTGTACGAGTTACAATGCGCAGCCGAGCGTGCGTGGCCTTGGCTGGCGCCAGACGAATGAAGTTGCATTTGTTGAACTGTTGTCAAGCAAGCCCTTTTGTTCGTCAGAGGAGTGCCTGCGTAACTGCTTACTCAAGTCATTCTTAAGACATGATTATATTAATTATAAAGCGCTCTAATTGTACGGCTAGATAAGGAACTTGGGGCCTTATTATTAAATAGTTCATGCCACTGAACCAGTACATGTGCCATTAAATGAAAAAAACGTTAAATGAAAAAAACTGATTTCTAGGAGATCTCCGTTAAAAGTTGTTTCAAGTCCCCTTAAGAAAAAACTTTTACAGCCTGCCGTGCCCCTACGACCACATAAATTGTTTGGAATCTGGCATCCCACCCATTTTAAAATTGATTCTAAGTAGAAATATGTGACATTATTGGGAAAAATAAATTATATTCACTCATGCGACGCATTAGACGCTACTGACAATAATAATCATAAATACTTCATTCAATGACAGTCGCACGATAGACCAATCAATAAAACATTATTTTATTCAATCTCACCATTGCATTACGAAAAAACACCTTCATTTGCTTAAATTATCGATTGTTAAAAACATGTTACATGTTTTTCATATTAGATGTGCAAATGATTAGTTCCTCGATCTATCTCTGAGAACACCGCTAAATTAAAAACTCTAAAAACCAATTCGGCCTTGAGGTGTAGAAGCGACTGTTTTCAATCTGGAATACACGCCTTTTGGATGAGAAGTAGAAAATCGGTTAACGTGTTTCATACAAATTTCAAAGGGGGAAAAAAAGAAAAACAGACTAATAAGGATGACTAAGTATTGAAGTACTAAAGAAATCCGCCCCCGTATAACTGAGAATTATTTGAGAAAATACTTTTTATTGTCATCATGAACTAATTGTGAGAGCTATGGTGGCTTAGTGATTAAAGTGCTTGCCCTCTACGCAAAGGTTTTCATGTGATCGTTGCCCTACTGAGCCTGGTGTTTCTTCCTGTCGAAATATGAATAAAACGCAGCGCCTCTTCGTGTAAAAAAGCAGGTGCTGACTTGATCGAGGTTCGTCACCCAGTCATGCCGCTATATAGTTTGAAGGCACTTAAAGGAAGAAATTAAATCATTTTCGTACGTATCAACTCTACTGAAATAAAACACGATCGTTTAAATTATTTTCTCTGCTCGTACTCTATCAATGGAATTCTCTTTTGAAAATGTCGAAGCTGATCGAGCTACGGAAGTATTTCATGTACAAGAATTCAGTGTTTTGTTTTATTTCTCCATCCAATGTTGTTACTTAACCCTTCAACGCACCAGAGGACTAAACGGTCCTCTTTCAAAATTAGCTTTGACAAATTGTATTTATTTTCCAATTCGTTCCCTAATGTGTTCCTAGAAGTGAATTGGCAGTTTCTCCCTAATTTTGGCATCGGAGACAACCTGACACCAACGCCAGTTTGGTGACAGCGGTTGCGATAACGGCAATATGAGTACAGAGATGTTGACGTTAAAGGGTTAATTAAGCCCTACTGTATGACTCATTTTGAATAACTTGAATTTCTCTACTTTCGAAGCCATCTAACATTATGAACAGTAACCCACGCAAGCCAGGGTCCAAATGAAATTCAGGAATCATTGATAGTACGAAAATAACTTTAAACGGCCAACTTTCCTTACACTCACTGCTGAGTTTATACGCGTAGAAAAGCAAGAAATGTACTGAAACATTTTTATGTCTACTAAAAAATATAATTTAACTGTATGCAATACTTCATGAATGCACCTAAATCGTTTTATCACTACTCTAATTGAAATTTTGGTGATCGTAGTTTGTTCGGATGAAATAATGAAACCACTGTTCAACTTCGGTTTAGCAATAATTATGAAATAGATCATCAACGTCCATTTAGATAAAATGAAAATAAAAATCGTCCACATCTCTTAATATATAGAAAGAAAGAAAAACCGTTTACATCCTAAAAAGTTGATACATGAAATATATTATACATTGGTAAAAACAATCGTAATATAAAGGTCCTTAATAGACAAACAAACCATACGAGGAGTATAATAGCCTTTCCAGGGGTTAGTTATGTCGTTCAGAGAAACAAATAAAATTCTCTGGGATATTTCATGCTTGGTAAGATGATTGAAAACTTATAAATACTACTAGAGAATGCCTTTGAAGTCCTTCACTATAAGTGAAAAACGAAAGAAGAAAAGACACGAAAACGCTCTACCGAATCTGACTGAGACACCGTCGTAAATGATTTCAAAGTAGTGAGAAAAGGTAAGCCAAAAGTAATTTTAGAAAAAAAAACCATAGCACAACACTCACATCTAGAAACATGTGAACATGCATTCAAAAAACATTTCAGAGCTGGTTCATCGTACGGATGGTAAGTAAAAAAACAAAAAATAGAAAATAAAGATAAGATAATAAAGTAATATTAAAAACGACCTTTATCTTGCTACATTGAGCTGATGGCTGTGTTGCTCATCATAGTCGACAGAAATAATTAAGATAAAATTAAAATAACTTGGCGAACATAAGAAAGAGATTATTTCCAACTTTCTTACTGAATTTTCAGGAAAATCAAATTACAGTTTGAGAACAGTAACGAAAAACATTTCAGGTTTCTCAAATGTCACTTCGTAGAAGGAATTAAGTGATATGTGTGCTAAATTCAGCCTTACTGGTATCCCGAAGTGCCGACTGCGCGTAACGCCACTCAACACGTTGCCTCTTCTCAAGTAACTACGCCAGCAACACAAGAAGGACCGAGTCGGCCGACTTTGCCTCCGTATCTACTGTACACTACACGCAAGGTCTTATCACCTCCTTGGATACCAGCTCCGACAGTCTTTCATCGCTGAATCTCCGCATCGTACCGGACCTAATTTACTTGAAGAAAATTCATATCGAATCACAACCTCTGAGTGACGACGATTGTTTATCTCTTGCAGAAGTAATTCAGCCACAAGGTTTCATACCAATTTTCATTAACGATTCCTCATGGCACTATAGCTTCACTGTGGCAGAAAGCTACACGTTGGATGACGCTGATAAGAAGGTTTTCCAAGGCCGTGTTATTGTGCTTTAAGATCTAATTTATTTTTTCTTCAGCTTCATAAGATGACTTGACGGTGTGCATTATATGCTGGGTTAAACATGACATTTCTGCAGTTTTCAATGACATTTTCAGCTCGTTTTTAAATGACTCTCTATGATTTCTTCATGAATACGAATTTTAAAAACGGGTTGTTAAGTCAAAGTGTTAGTTCTCTTAAAAAATACTTAGAAAACATAGGTGGCAGAATGTTAGTGATGATGGATATGCCAGAGGAGTGGTGAAATGAACTGAGGGTCAGAAAAGTACGAACTGTTCAGTACACCGTTTTAAGTTTTTATTTTTTCCAAAGTAACGGCATTTCCAAGACTTTCATCAGTAGTATTCGCAGTATTTGTAAGCTTTCAACATCCATCACAATATTAAAGAGAATAAATGTTTATTTCTTTTCTCCCAATTATGTGCAGAGTGCGAGGGATATTTGATGACATGTCGTTTATAATTAATGCACTCAAATCCTTCATAATTTTTTCAGAAAATCCGTTCAAAGTAAAATATTAACCCCAAAAAAGTAAATGGAAACATGCAATCGTTGCTGCGTTAACAGCAAAATATGACAATTTAGAAATCAGTAACTTTCTACATGTTGCCATATAATTTGTTCATAAAGTTTGGTTGGAGCTAGAGGAATGTAATGGAAAAGTTTCCCTTGAAGCAATGAAATGAAACCATGTTCGATGCTCTGCACATTTGAACACTAGAAGTTACACGGAATGTTCAAAACATTAAACAAGAGGACCCCGGTAGATCGACGAGGAACATTATACCGAAGAGCTCCAGGTATCGGAGAAGACAATCAGAACTGCGGTACATCAGGATATTCGATACAAGTCATATGTAACCAGCACAGACCGGGGCGGACCACACACACACACACAAACACACACAAACACATCAAAACCCAGACGCTCACACTCCTACACACACTCCCACACACCCACAGACACACATATACACAAATACATGCCAAGCACACTTGTAAAAATAACCACAATTAGCCAACACAATCAGATACACCATCGTCTCAAATCACAAACCGATGTGTACAATGTATTTCATTTTAGCCTCTATGTTTACCTATCGTACACCGAAATCAATTGATTTTACGACACCATTCCCAAATACCAAATAAAAACGTAACCTAAGCCCATATTTACAGTTTCAAAATTATTTCACAGACCGTGATCTCTCAAATTATGACACGGATCTAAGAGACAACGGTTACACACTGAATATGGAAATTTATTTTCATTCGGGGAACTTTCATGGTGTATATCCGAATAACTGAACACATGCGCTGCTGGAGCAGAGCTTTGAGGGGTAACTAAAATTTTTTATGAATAACACATCCTCAACAAATCAATCAGATCTTCTCTGTTAAAATGACTACACCAATCACAATTCAACCAATAAGTTCACCAATCACTTCCGAACCAAACCCATAATAATATAACCAACTCAACCCAACCTCAAGTAATCTAACGCGACCTAGTCTAATCAAACCTAACATAAGCAATTTTATCCCCACCTGACTTTATAACTTCATGTATACAATTTTTTGGTTGAATTTTTCACCACTCTTATTGTATTCCATTTAACTTACCGTCCATCCCCTGTTTATCATCAATTTACACAAAGTCATTTAACCTATCCTACTCAAAATTATATAGCTTCACCTAAATCAAAACTTAAAATAACATAAATCCCTAATATGAAGCGCGACTGAAACTTTCTTCACAATATTATATACAGAATCCTGGGAGAATGAAATTTTAATATTAAATCACGAATTCACCTAAGGTCAAAAATGCTCACAAGACTATAAATATGTTCGTTCATTTAACCACAATACATTACATGTTACCTATAACTGATTTAAATTACATGAGCCTCATTCCAAATTTCCATTATACATGCGTTTCAAAAATAAATGAAATTCTACCAAACCTATTTCAAATTCCGCCAAAGCCTGACGTAGGGAAATTAGGCTTCCCATAACCCTCCAAAATTGCCACCTCAGACATCAAAATACATTACTCACCTGCATAAGCGAGAAATAACCTTGCGTTCTTAAAATTCATTTCAAACCTTCAAGAGAAAACAAAAAATATCCACCAACTTCGTGTCACATCCAATTACTATCAATACTTTTTCAAATTAACCACAAGAACCAAATGTATTCTTGTTCTCACGAATAAATCATGTTAATGAGCTGTACATTACCATACATCAGATAGCGTCGCACTTATTCATGCAGAGCCATTAAATAATCCAATCATTCTCCAAACTATAAGAAACAACCATAAATCCTCAATAAAATATAAATAATCACCAAAATCAAGAAACATCGCAATACCACATCAAAACGAAAGCTAATTCTCGTTTCATACAACAACATCGACACCTGTTCATCTTCATTGGGTTGATAATGATGGAACGCGCCGTCGCGCGGTTAAATTCGAAGGTTGAGAAAATTTTATCTGACTTCTTGCGCCGCTCTACGGGTGCTACGCACCTCGCAGAGCGGCATCATTACAGCTCTTATATTAGTCATACTCGAGGGACACTGCATTTACCTTAGAAACACTTTCAAACTCTACAAAAAAAAACATTTCTGTCTCATTTTTACCCCTTTTTCACCGTACTTACCCCCTACACTTCACTAACAGCCTAAAAAATAACTGTCCGCATGGTACTGACATTTTCATTTGCAGCAATTCTCATATGCATCCCTTTTTGCATTGATAATAACATTTTCATATCCGTACACTTTTATCGAACTTTTCCCTAAATTTTCCAAATCCGTGATCATTACACAGATCGAAATAGCCGAAATTACTCACAAAACGGTTCAAAACACGTTCCAATGATGAAATAACGGCAAAAACATTTCACAAACTCATTTCCCCCATATATCAAACAATTATGAATAAACATAATATAATAAACCACTTTAACACCCTGCTTTTGACTCCGCTTCATATGAGCCCAAAATGAATTCTCTACCTGATTTCAAAGTACCCTTCATCGTAAATTTGAACATGCATACAATTTTCGAAAATTACTCATTCACCCCAAAATGTCGATAGGTCAAATCTCAAAATGTCAGCATAAACAGACATACATATGTACATTGTATCAAAATTTCCAACATCTACCTGCAATGCACATCAAATCATATGCCTAATTCAAACTACACTCAATTGATAACCGAGTTCACCAATGCATCATCATTTACCATGAAAACAAAACCACTACCTCTCAATATAACTCAATCTCACTTTCTCCACACGAAAAATGAGCTATCGCCCCCCTACATCAGACCGCACGCTTCGTGCAAACTGCAACCATGATCTATGCGAAATAAGTGATTTAGCGAACATCAAATTTCAATTTTCGTTCCAAGAAGAGACATTGTGTATCCCAAACTAACTGAAAACATGCACAGCTCAAGGGAGAGCTTTGAGGGGTAACTCAAGTAAGAAATTCTGTTATGCATTTACTCAATATTTTCATCTTTAAAGACAACATTGAAGCAAAAACGAAGCTTGACATACATAAAGTGAGTTCTTATTAAAGATTCATTCAAATTTCGGCATCGAAATAAGTGAAATGACCCATTCCTATAATTTCTAAATGAATTCATGTTCGTGATTTCACCCGTAAATGTTCAATTTAACTCCCCAAAAACATAATAGAATCGATCCTTCCATCATATTCAATAGCTTCACTGGTTTACACCGCCTAAACAACTTAGCACCATTTTCTATGTTAAAATGCGAGTTCTTTCATATCTTGAATTCTCATACAGAGGTATTTCCGACTCATGAGCCGATAATATTTCCATGTAGTACCACAAATAATTGTCAAAAACTCACCGACATACGAAGCTTGGAACAACGCTTTCGTTTTGTTTTTCAAGTCACTACCCAAACTTGTACAGTGTCTCAAAATGACTGAACATACCTCCTGCTTGAGCACGGCTTCGAGGGGTAACTCAAGTCAAAAATGCTGTTCCTACTTCACTCAATATCTAAGTATTTCAGGCAAAGATTCAAGTAACAACGAAGCTTGACATACATAAATGAGTTATACATTAATAGATAGGAGTTATATAAACAAATAATAACTATTTTGTATCCACATCTTGCTTGTTATCCCAGTCATAAAGGACACACACACACGGCAGGCCGCGTCTTTGAGGACCAATTCGCCCATCGAACAGGCATTACACTTGAAATTTATGAATATGGGAAATCAATAATTTCTGTTCCTATTACGAAATTTATCGAGTTGGAATCATTTTAAATGTACGTATCATGTTAATCTTCAGTAGACAATGTTAACAATTTCTTTTCAAGTTTCGTTTCATTGAAGAAAGGGGACACTTTTCACTTTCAACAACTTATGGGTTGATTTCGTATCTCTCTTCATGAAAAACTTATGTAACAGTTGACTGTGCGTAATGACTGCAGTGGGACAGAAGGATGGATTCTCCTAACAACGCCCTTTAATCAACAAGTATCCCATTGAAATAATTTTCTATCCATTACAAAGACAATTTTATGAGGGTTAACAATTCCATTCCAAAAATAAGTTATAATTGAAGTCACTTTACATGCTCAGTACGATGATGCGGACACTTTAACATTAGTTTTGTCATCTTTCTAGTTCTAACATCATTAACATTACAACTTCTACAAGCAGCACAAGATTTCAGCCTCAAATTCTGAACCTCATTTAGGTATTGCAACTGCAAACCGCCTTGCATACCGATTTTCTCGACTTAGACGAAAATTTTAAGCTCAATTAACATTTTTTTTTTCTGTACCAAAACTTGTTGGAAGTGAAATAATCCAACCATAAGGTAAATCGCCTATTTTAAACACATTTGTTCTCTATAAAATTCCCTGTGAAACGAATATAAACCATTGAAAATGATGAATTACGCGTCATGCAAAAATAAATTATGAATTTCAAGGCAAAAACAGGCACTTACAACGTTTACTTCGAAATACAATATATTTTTATGAGCTCTAACAACACATTAAAACACTCAAAACTTAGCAAAATCGCTTCCAATGGAAAAAAATTAAAAAAAACTTTGAACTTCAACGATTCATTTAATTATATTGTTTCGCAATCGAAAAACAACACAGCACCAAGTTCATGAAAATGGGCATCCATATAAAACCTTTAAACTCCATAAAGTTTCATTTCAGGCCATAAATTTCGCCATTAAAAAAAATTCGCATTCTGGAGACTTCAATACAAGGTGGATTGGTATCCAATTTTTGCCCTAGATGGGCAAATTTTTGCGATTCCTCCCTAAGGTTTGATGTTTTTTCAAATTTAAACAAAAAGTTGAAGGCCTACAACTTTGAGACACGAGTATCAATCGAAAGATCTCCTCAAGACGCATATTTCAAGTGATTTTCAGCTCCCTCGAAGGTGAGGAAGTGGGCTTCAGGGGTGAAGGAAAGGCAAAAATGGCCTGGAAAAGTGAAAATAATGTCTCACGCTCAAACAAACCCGAAATTCAACCTGCCCAAAAACTTTTGAATGCACGACAAAATACCGAGCAGAAAATGTTAAATGAAGTTTTCCGTAGATCGCCCCCATTTTCCTAAAACATGTTCGGAACATTTTTTGGGGGTGTTGGGGGTTGTGTTTGGAACCATTTTTTGAGAAAAGTTTTGCTCATGATGAACTGTAAACATAATAACTTTGAGAAAAAGCTTAAAACTAGGTCGTATCAAATTTTCAAGTCACCAATCAATCAAACAACGTCACAACTGGCGTTCGAAAATGACCTTATAAAAAACGCGTTTTTTTACTTGAACTTTAAAGTTGCGCACCACTCAAGTTTTCATAGCTGGCACTCTGTAAAACTCGCTGGGTATATTACAAAGCTTTCTAAACGAGACTACAAAGTTTGACACCCCCAGGTATTACCGTTCAATACTTAGGCAAACTCAAACCTCACACAAAATTTTCGAAAATTTTGAGGAAAACTTTGACCCCAAGTTGTGTCGAAACTTGATCGCTTCGAGAGCCGTTGATTTTATGAGGCGTAGAACTTTTGAAAATGTACGAGCTATCAAAGTTTGAAAGTTTAAAACTGCGTGGTTTTCTCAAAATAATTCTCCAAATTTCGTCAAAAATACCCTAAAATTTTTTCGCAAACTTTGAGGGGCAAAGAGGGATAGTTCTTATGAACGGATCGCAAAATGGCAACGTTGGCGTATACTCCATTGTTTCGTCTACCACATGCTGAAATAACAGCCGCCTAGAGGCATTCTATGGGTGTTTGGCAGCAGTTTGAAAATGTGTCATTTCGGTCGATTTTCGACCTTTGAACGGCCATTGAAGGAAAAGTTCTCGCACGATCTCGAAGAAAAAAGCTTAGGTTCATGTCGAAAGGGCCTTTTATGTGCCTGCCAAATTTAAAGGCGCTGCGACGACGCGTTCGAGGGGCTACCCTATAAAAAGGCGACATCAATAGAAGGAACAATCCTTCGGTGAACGCCACGCGGCGTCTAGGGTAAGTGGTGTTCATCTTCCTTTGAATCTGTGCGCGTATGGGTCTTGGTTTTTTCACCGGATTTTCGCTAAGACGTCCGCCGGGCGCACAGAAAATATGTAATGAGGAAAGGCCAATTCGTATCAGCAAAGACGCTGGAAAACCTTCTCATGTGTTCACAACGCTCAAAGCAGTTACTTTATCAAGTTAAAAAAAAATACAAACAAGACTTGCTGTGGTTTCTATCCGATGAGAAAAAATTCGACCAGGATCGAAAAATTAACACAGAATAACAGGTGGCTATGTCTAAGATCCTTCTTGTACCCAGGGCGATGTACCCTAAATTTCCGGTTAGTGATGGTTTTAGGAGTTGTGAGTAGTGAAGGTCAGTCGTCTGTAAAAGGACCACTTAATTTCAGCTTGTCAACGGTTTCGGACCCGAATAGAAGCAGTCAACGGTTTCGGACCCCCACCATTGTATATATAAAAGGTGTTTCAGAACAAGAGGTACAAAATTTCACAGTAAGTATAAAAATGATCAAATGAACGCTTATACTTCTATGAAACTTTCCAAAAAAAATCGGGTTTCTGAGATATTAACTGTTTATTGTTTTAAAGGATGAAATTTAATTACACAATTACTCGCAATATTTATTTGAATTTACATTACAAACACTTCTGTTGTAAGAGAGTTTACAATAATAAAATTTAGTTTTAGCGATATGTGGTGAAAAGTTATAGCAAGAAGATTTTAGAATGTTCCAGATCGTGCTAAAAGGTTACTTCTTGTTTGTCTTGTTGGGACTGTTCTGTTTCAAAGAAACCACGACGCCGATAACATGAACCGTTTAACAAATGTTGAAATGTCAGAGTGCATTGATATACAGTAAGTGGAACACATTTTGAACAATTTTTGTTAGGTAAATTCAAATAAATATTGCGGGTAATTGTGTCATTAAATTTTATCCCTTAAAACAATAAACAGCTAATTTCTCACAAACCCGATTTTTTTTCGGAAAGTTTCATGGAGGAAAAAGTGTTTGTTTGGCCATTTTCTACTCGATGTGCAATTTTTTACCTCTTGTTTTGAAATACCCTGCATAAATACACTCAACACGGATACATACACATATACATCCGTATGCATGTATGCAAATATTAGCATAGAAGCAATAATAATACAGACGCATACTACAAAATTGTTGTATAGTGTTTGAAACATAGGATAATGAGCAAAGGAGATTCCGAACTACTTATTCAGTATGTGCTGCAGCTCGCAATCATTTTTGAGACGCAAGATAACGAGCTATTTGGTTTTAAATTCTCTCAATGTTTAAATGATTTTGATGCTCTGGGATTTTTGCTCCACAGTAAGGCACCTGATATTGACAAGGCCTACTCGCCAATGTCAGATGAACGATAGTCGACCAGTACATTATTGTTTCTGTTCGGCTTTAGGTTGATGACGGTGGGAGGATGGAAACGCACTATCCAAGCATAGCTCTGAGGAAGATATAACAAAGAAAATACGTATTGGGCCCTGTGCATGAGGAAACTTTCTTGAATAGCAGTCCAGCCGAGTTTATTAAGGAGAGGGGTTACGTGATCACTTCTTTTGAATTTACCGTTGCATACCACCTTGACTGCGAAATTCATACATTTTTGTAACACTTTCTCAAGGTATTGAGGTAAATCTTCCCATAGTAGGCTGCAATAGTCAATGTGTGATAACACCAAAGATTGAATGGCCAATAATCTGAATTTTTCGTCGTTTTTATACGATGAAAAAACATTAAAGTTCCGCAAATTCTGTTGCAAGTTTTCTCAACGTGAAATTTAAAGGACATATTTCTATAGAACCATATACCAAGATTTTTAACTTTTCTGATGGCTTAATTTCATCATTTCCAACTGTTAGAGTAAGATTTGGAGTTTTTTGATTGCGTCTTTGGATCCGAAAATGATCCATTGCTTTTTGCGAGCATTTAGTTTGGGACCATTTTGGTCGCACCATGATTTCAGGTTAATTAATTGGGTTTCAGCTTTAATTTGCGTCTGCGGTATTTCCGATACAGTACATGTTTTTGCAATTTGCGCATCATCTGCTTACATGGAGATTCGGGTGTTAGAAGGCATTGGAGGGAAATCGTTACTGAAAATAGAAAACAATAGCGGACCAAGAATTGAACTTTGAGGAACACCAAAATTATTTTGAATGAATGTGGACTATTTGTTATCTAAGCGGACTGCATGAGATCGATTTGATGAGTAACTTTCAAACGATTGCGTGCCTGCTCTTGAATTCAATATTTTTCGTAAAAGTCGATCATGTTCGAAGCTATCGAACGCTTTGGAGAGATCGAGTAGCAGCAAGAGTGTTACAATCTTTTGATTGATATTACTGTATATTTTTTTAGAGATTTTGAGTAGAGCGTCTTGAGTGCTAGTGTTCCTCCTATAGGCAAATTGATTTCGATGAAGTGGATTTGACTCGTCCAAGTGAGATGACAGCTGATTTGTTACTACTTTCGCTATTATTTTGGAAAGGACTAGTAAAAGACAAATGGGCTTTTAGTTTGATGCTGTATTGAGGTCACTCCATGGTTTTATGTAACGATCTAATTATGGAGTGTTTCCATTGGTTGGGGGAACGTATTAGTTGTTATTGATGTATTAATTATTAAACGAATCAATGGTGCTGTGACAGGGAAGTTGTCTTTGATATACTGAAGGCTGACACAATCCTGTCCAACTGCTTTTGTGTTTGCCATTGAGTGTAATATACTTCGAAACTTTGGTAAATCTACAGGACGTGGTCTCCAATTGACACCATGCGCTTGAAGGCGCAGTAGGGCACGAATTTTCAACACTGACTGTGGATTTGGATTGGTTTTACGCACCTCATTAAAAACTTGAGCACCTACTTTTGAAAAGAATGTGTTGAAATCCGTTACCGTCGCTAAGTTATTTTCAAAATTACTTATGCGGTCTAAATTTTTATATGGGGCTACCTCACTAATGATTTCCCATGTTCGTTTCGGGTAATTTTTAGCCGTTAATAGTTCCTGGTAGAAGTGAGTTTGTTTTGCTTCAGTGATTTTCTTCCGAAGAATCTTTTCATGTTCCTTATATCTCTTGTATAAAGTACTGTTTGGTCAATTGTTTTTGTACTATCGCAAGTAGGTTTCTTTTATTATGCTTAACTCTTTAAGTTCGCTAGTAATTCAAATAGCGCGTTTTGGCCTATGGTTTCTTTGGTGATGTAGGGTGCGCATTCATTGAGAGCTGCTGTAAAGTTCTCGTTGAAAATTGAAACTTTTTTGTCAACATTGTCAGATGGCATCTTATTCTGAAATTCGGTGAACCTATTTCATAGTTTTCCGTGTAATAGTTCCGCTGAATAGTGACTTATAAAGCGGTAAGTCATCGAACGATAATTTTGTCTTTCCTTTGCAATTTAATTTTAAATTTTATAGAATGGTGATCGGAAACAGAGGGTGATATTACTGCACTGTAAGTATTGCAGTAGGATTATTTGTGATTGTCAGATCGAGGGGAGCTTTAGAGACTTTAGTAATGCGAGTCAGTTCTTTGACCATTTGTGATAGGTTTAGTTCATACAACAGTCAGCTTGGCTGATTGTTTTCATCCGTTAAGTTGTCATTAAAATCTTCGATAGCAAAGGATGATTTTTTTGTCGCTAGAATTTCTTTGAAAGCTTTCTCAATGAACTCTTGCGTTGGACGTAGGGGAGCCGATTGGTGCTGTTGAAGGCGGCCGATAAAAATGGGATCATGTTTATTTATTTGCACTTTCAATGCCCAACCATTTCAATGCCTTTGCGAACTTTATTCGCTAGAAGTAAAGATGCTGGGTATATTTCTTTCACGAAAATACAAGGTCCACTACCTCGGATGTTTTTACGCCATCATAGCACTATAACACGTACTCAGGAATTTAAAAAAATTAAAAAATGATCTATGGGTTCGTGAGTCAAACCATGTTTCTGAAATACGTAAAATTTAAATTTCCAGTGACTAACATTCCTCTGATGTCATCCAATTTATCATTTAGGCTTGGAGCATTGAAATATTTTATTTTTGAATTTTTTTACTAAGGCTCTTTTTAGAGGTAGGCAAAGTTGCTGTCTCAAAGGGATCGTTCCGGAGATTCATCGATTTTGTCTACGTTACCCAGGGTGCTTGGTCCAGCGTCTGCTATGTAAGAAAGTCTGCTATTTAGCTGGGCAACTGCAGTTTGTCAAGATAATACAACTCCAGTCTGTTTTTAGCCTTGTGTGACAAGGGCACTACAGGGATCGTTTTTACGATGGAGCATTAGTGGAGGGTTATCATTTGATAACTCTGATGAGAGATAGCCTGCTGTTTTCCAAACACCATGCTCTTTTTCATCCAGGATAAAAAGTTTTCGGCCAGTCAAATTTGATATGATTTGTGGAATGAGGTCTCCAGCAGCATGATCAAAATGTTTGTCGTCAGGGTAATTATTTATGAGGTTTTGCATGTCTCCGCTGTTCTTGTCAACAAACTTAGTGTGTATGTGTTTTTGTTTTCTCCGCTCTTCGTTTCGATTGTAGTCTTTAAAGAATGGTTATTCCATTTTGATGCTGGTTGTTTCGTAAGCAGGTGAGCTACTGCATGAAGGAGGCAGTGTCCATCGGCTTTAGTGGGAAACAGCTCTATTTTTGATCGTTTTAATTTTTCCATTGTAGAATTCATGCTTGCATGAATGGGGCTTGAGATATTTCTTGTTCGATTTTTCACATTATTGGAAGTTCCAGACGAGTACAGGGATTTTTCGGAAATTTCATTTTCCTGGCTCTGAATGGGCCGGCGTAGTGATTTTTTGTATGAGGATTGACAGCGAAATGAGGAATGCTCTTGTCATTTCTATTTTCTCGGTGATGATTACGCATGCATGTTGGTGGTGGATTTTCCATCGAGATTCGACTGCAATTTTGCAGCGATTTGTCTCTTCCTGTTGATTTCACTGCTCCCGAGTACGTGGTTGGTTGTTGATTTAGACTCGTACCTGAGAAGGGCTTGTCATCCTCCGCATTTTTATCGGATTACGATGAAAACCTATTTTGGTTGGTACTCTGCAGTTGTTAAGGGTAGAGAAAGGAGAGTCTTGATCATATAAAAGCAAACAGTGATTCATGTTGCTGGAGATTTCACTTGGAAAGGCTGCCAATTTAGAACAATTTAAACAATTTAAACAATTTATTTACCACAGGAGATACAGAGATAAAATGTTTCTTAAGTCTAGTACAATGGTCAAATTTGAGTATAGCTACCTGTGGGCCCGAATAAGTTCAGTGACTTCTAGGGCATCCTACCATCAAGGTTAGTCTTAGGAGTACAATAATGTTTAACCTAATTCACATAAACTAGAGACGCATTAGACTGATAAATGAGATAAGTAACTCGAAATTAGATACTTCATTTCACAATACAGGGTGTTTCAAAAATACACGGCATAATTTCAGGTATGTATTTCCCACATGTAGACAATCAAAATAGTTCATTACAACATATGTCCGGAAATGCTTCATTTCCGAGTTATGGCCTTCACAACATTGAAATTCACCGGAACGTTTTTCTTTCCGCAGGTCGTTGCCGTCAAAGGACACATTAAGAGGGCACTCTGACAGATCATTCCTAGGCGAAGGTTAAATTCAGTGTTGTGTTTGGCGTTCGACTGTGTGTCATGTACACAAATCAGGAGCTGGCAGAGATGCACTTGATCTACGGTAAGGCAGACGGCAATGCTGCGCTGGCTCGTCGTTTGTACCAGGAGAGGTACCCACAGCGACAATGTCCAGATCGGAAGACATTTGTAAGTCTCCATCAGCGTCTGTGCGAGTATGGAAAATTTGACTCTCCTGGATTGGGAAGGGGACGACCAAGATCTACAACTCCAGAAGAACAGGAGGAGATTCTGGAGATTGTGAACAGAACTCCTTCTATCAGCACACGAAGGTTAGCGTTGCAAGTGAATGTTCCCCATACGACTGTCTGGAGACTGCTGAAAGAGTATCAATTGTATCCTTACCATTTGCAACGTGTACAGGCGCTGTCACCAGCAGATTACCCTGCACGAGTTAGGTACTGTCAGTGGTTCTTGCAGCAATGTGCTGCAAATCCGAACTTTCCTGCCTTAGTATTATTTACAGATGAAGCACAGTTCACACGAGATGGCATAACAAATCTCCACAATCAGCATGTATGGGCGTATGAAAACCCAAATGCAACTGTTGTATCTCATCACCAGGTGCGGTTCTCCCTCAACATGTGGGCCGGTATCATTGGTGATCGGTTAGTTGGACCCCATGTACTTGTAAACAGACTTACGGGGCAGGCGTACACAAACTTCCTGGAAAACATCATACCTGATGTTTATGACGACACTCCACTGATCGATCGTCAGCACGCTCACTTCTTGCATGACGGCGCTCCTGCACACTTCAGTCGTACGGCTCGCCGGTACTTGGATCGAAGATTTCCTGATCGATGGATAGGTAGAGGTGGCCCAATTGCTTGGCCTCCACGCTCACCTGATCTGAACCCTCTCGATTTCTACTTGTGGGGCCATTTAAAATCATTGGTTTATTCGTCTCCGGTGCCTGATTTGGAATCCCTTCGGAATCGAATTGTGGCACGCTCTGAGGACATACGCAACATTCCTGGAGTGTGGGATCGTGTTCGCAGGTCAATGAGACATCGATGTGAGGTCTGTATTCAAGCAGGAGGTGGTCATTTTGAACATCTTCTGTAATGGCAACGACCTGCGGAAAGAAAAACGTTCCGGTGAATTTCAATGTTGTGAAGGCCATAACTCGGAAATGAAGCATTTCCGGACATATGTTGTAATGAACTATTTTGATTGTCTACATGTGGGAAATACATACCTGAAATTATGCCGTGTATTTTTGAAACACCCTGTATAGTTCATATGGACTAGATTTAACAGTATATTCGACAAACGATTCAAGAACAGACTGAAGATCGGCGAAATTAATCAAGGCGAATTACATTATTAGGACCAGTTATGTAGGGGACAAGGTTTGACTCTGTGATCTTACACGACTAGTAATCTGATAGGAAGTGAGACTCAAGACTTTTTTTGAATACCTTATAAGAATTACTTTCACGGATCTCCGCAGGTATTGAGTTCCAAGTTTTAGTTCCAACGAAGAGGATACTGTGTTGTGACCGAGCCTTTGAGTAATAAGGAAGCATGAATTTACTTCTATTTCGGGTTAAATGGTCGTGATGACCAGTTTGCGTAGTTAATAGTTGTTTTAGGCTATTGTCGCCATCATTTGTTAATGTTTTGTAAATGAAATTGCAAATGGAGATTTTGTAGAGATCCGAGAGCTTAGGTATTCGTAAATTTTTGAATGAGTCATTTGTGTGAGCATTATATTCTAGATTCTTTATCGCTCTTATGGCTCTTTTTTGCAGGGTAAAAATTTTGTTGGTTTTATTTTTATCAGTTCCGTGCCATGCTTCTATTCCGTATTGCAAGTACGGTGAAATGAGCGTTCGGTAGAGCATTTGTAAGGCTGTTTCAGGCAGGAAATTCTTAACTTTATTTAGGATTCCGATAGATTTTGATAATTTAGAACTAATATGAGCGATGTGCTCTTTAAAGGTTAGATGTTTGTCTATTATGATGCCGAGGAATTTACTTGAGTTGGTTTCTTCGATTTCACCTTCGCCAATTTGAATGCGTGGGAGAGATATATTTTTCTTGTATGAGAATGTAATATATTTTGTTTTATCGATATTAAGGCTTATTTTATTAGCTTTAAGCCACAATGAAACCTTATGAAGTTCATTATTTATACGCTCCGCCATCCTAGCGGGATTTTGGTCTGGAAGGACCGCAGAAAGGGTACTGTCATCGGCAAAAAGTATGAATTTGAAGAATCATGTAGATTTAATGATATCATTGATAAAAATTAGAAATAGGAGAGGCCCAAGGACAGATCCTTGTGGAACCCCATGGCTAATTGTCTGTGGGTCTGATTTTGCGTCGTCAATGACAACGTATTGTTTCCGATTTGCTAAGTATGATCTAAACCAATCATGGGCAGCCCCTCGAATGCCATAACAATGTAGTTTCGAGAGTAATACGTTATGGTCCACACAATCGAATGCTTTTCGAAAGTCAAGAAATACGGAGAAAACAAGCTTTCCTTCATCTATATTAGAATAAAGGTATTGCAAATGATTTAATACAGCTTGTGTCGTAGATTTCTTAGAACGAAAACCGTATTGTTTGTCGTAGAGGAAAGATTTTTGTTCAAAATACGAATACACTTTTTTATACACAATTTTCTCGAATATTTTGCTAATAATTGGTAGTACAGAGATAGGTCTATAATTGTTAACGCAGTTTTTATCACCATTTTTAAAAATAGGGGTGACTCTCGCAATTTTGAAAGAGTTGGGGAAGATACCATGAGAAAGGGATTGGTTGATAATATAAGATATGCACGGCGCTATTATATCAGCTATAGCCTTAAGAACTTTAGCCGAAAAATTTTTCAATCCACTTGATTTATTTTTCAAGTTGTTTATGCACGTAATTACATCGGAGGGATTAGTTGGCGTGAAAAAGAAAGAGTTAGGTTCACGGACATGGTCCATGTATTGCAAGTGGTCTCTGGGTTCACTGAAGACACTATCGGCTATATTTTTTCCTATGTTTACAAAAAAGTTGTTAAACACAGTTGCAATATCTTTTTTCTCGTGGTATTTTCCATTTTCGTGAACGACGGACTCAATTGTTTTCGTAGTATTATTATTCGGTTTATAGCATGAATTAAGCAGGCGCCAAGTTTTTTTAATATCAGTTTTGTATTCAGTAAATTTGCGCGTGAAGTAGTCTCGTCTTGAGGTTCGTATTTGATTTGTCACATGATTCCTGAATCTGTTATACGTTACTTTAGATATTCGCCCTTCGTATAGTAAGGCTAGGTACGCTTGACGTTTCTTTATATTGATCACGATATCTTCAGTAATCCAGGGCTTTTGTCTATTTTTCGGCGTAATTGTGCGGGTGATTATTGGACAGCACTGGTTATATGCGGTCGTTATAATTTCAGTTAAATTTAGTGTTGCTTCATCAATGTTAATCGCATTATTGTCCCGTTCATAGACGTCTAATGATGGCATTAATTCTTCTAGAACAGTTCGCATTGTTCCCAAGTTGTATTCGTTTACACAACGAAATGAATAAGTATCAGCCTGTGGACTGGAGCAAGGATTATAGACATTTTTCTTGATGAGAAACACCGGGAAATGGTCAGATAAGTCAGAAAGTATTATTCCGGTAAGAAAATCAGTCGGATCTAACATAAAAATATTATCGAGTAACGTAGCCGATTCTGAAGCAACACGTGTAGGTTTCGTGATGATTGGAAGGAAGGAGCTAGACTGAAAAACATTTATGAAGTTTGAGATTTGCTCACAGCTATCATATTGTAGAAGATCGTAGTTGAAATCCCCGCAGATTATTATGTCATTATATAGAGACTTGTTGAACTGAGATATAATGTTTTGAAGCTCGTTCAGGAAAGAGACGTTACAAGCTGTTGGGGGTCTATATATATACTGTCCCAAGCATAATCCGTTTACCATTTTTCGTTAGTTCTATAAATAAGGTCTCAATATGTTCACGATTCATAGTTGCACTTAAAATGACTTTCGAAGATATATGTTTAGATATGTACGTACTGATGCCACCACCACGTTTGTTACTACGGAGTGAATGATGGCTATAATAGTTTTGAATTTGAATCAGGTCTTTAGATGAGTCGTCTAGCCAACTTTCGGTGAAACTGAGAACATCAAAATTGCTGTTCAGCTCAGTGATAGTACAAGATATTTCATCTATTTTCGGATCAATGGATCTACAGTTCCAACATAATAGAGAAAAATCGTTACAGGTGTTCCTCATCGATTCATTGAATTTTTTAATATTTAGGTATTTACAGTTTCCAGTTTCATTTAGGTTTGGGTGCAGTCTATTCAAATGATTGAGATCTGGATCAATATTGTCGAATATGTCAACATGGTCAGTCATTAGCATTAAGAGACAGTAAGTAAAATGTAACGTAAAAATAAAAATGATAAAAACTACAGGATCAAGGTAAAAATAAGGACATTCCTACTTAGAATTAAACTAAAAAAAAGAGAAACTAAAAACACACAGATTATTAGTCTAAATTGTTTAAAACCTAGTATGATTTCATAAGGAGAGCGCAAATTCAGTCCATGAGCAGGAACATTAGGGATCATAAATGGCAAATAATGTAGTTACAAGGCTGTCGTACCAGTGGTTTCCGCATATAACACTTATAAGATGTAGCAAGGACGAAATGGATTTAAAAACGAAGTGACAGTGAAGTTATTTATGGAATTTAAAAAATCTTGACTATCTAAATTGTTTCCAGATTCAGAAACACATACACGAGTTAAGTCTGAGCAGCAAGTTCGGTATGAGCATTCGATAAAAAAGAGAAAGAAAGAAATTGAAAAACAATTTAGTAAGCAGCAAAACAAGGCTGTAAGGTCGACGTGGATGCCTTGAAGAGGTGAAGGTAATTCAATCAAAAATCAAGAAGAAAACATGTGGACAGATATCAAAATAATATTAAACTCAATACGTCAGTCTAAAAAAATACTAATCACGAATAATTTCCTCTGAGGACTTGCCGACATGTTGCAGCAAGTACTTGTCTAGTTCTTCAGGTGTATTGATGGTTAGAGATCTCTGAGTTACTTGGCCGGGTATCTTTGGAGAGAAGACGTTGATATTGCCATCAAAACTTCTTGCGGGTCCTATTTGTTCCGGAAATTTTCGTTTGGCCAATCTCAGAGTGTACATTATATCTGCTCGCGAAGGTACTAAGTATTCATTCACGTAGAGTTGTTCCGGTTTTGTAACACGGCAGGCTGTTAGAATTTCTTGCTTCTTTTCGTATTTTCGTAGCTCAAAAGAAATGTTTCTCCTATCGACGTTTCGGGTGGAGGTTTTTTTCCCAATCTACTCGCTGTGGTGATGTCAGAGTTACTGAGGTTGATTTTGAGTTGGTCCTTCAGGATCTGGCATACAGTTTCTATGCAATTTTCTTCAGGACGTGATTGCGGTAGTTCCCCTGATATAACCAAAGTGCGTTTTTTTTCTCCAATTCTTCACGTTCTTCTTTCCGTTCGAGTCGCTCTAGACGAGAGACTATGGTATTTATTTTCTTATCTTGTTCTTCAATCCTTGCATTTTGATTTGATTCTTTCTTCGTTAGTGTTTCAATCATCGTTTTCAAGTCACTAATTTCGCTTTGAAATTTCTTCATTACTGATTTGAAGAGATCAATTAGGATGGAAACTACTTGCTTAGTCTGTTTTGGCAGGCCTTGTACGTCTGCATAGTCAAGCTCCAGCATATACCCTCGCTGTTGTTGTCCTTGGTTGGGCTTGTCGCCATCTTGTGAAAAGGGAGACACTCTCAAAAAGAAGCAAGGGTTGAGTGCTTGTTCTGATGGAATATCACACTTTTTGTTCGATTTTTTTTAATTTGGTTAGATAAAATTTATTCTTGGATTCTCATGGTCTGAGTGGGCACTCTTTTTTGGTTAGAAATGCATGATCATTAACCAGTTGGGCACTTTGTTTCGGAGCAAAGACACAGACGTCCTCACTGCCTCACTGCACTCACTGCACTCAATCATTCAATTCATTCTGCTATTTTGCTTTATCGTTAGAGAATTTAATTTCATCATCCAGGTCAAGGGAGTTTGTGACATAGGAGCTAAATCGTGAAGTGAGTCTTAAATTAAGGTGGTCGAAGAGCCGTTTGGTGAAGGAAATGATGTTTTTCTTCTCGCGCACTAGGCCAATTGTGCTGACATTGTTGCAAGCTTCATTAGCAGTAACAGCTGAGACATTTGTTCGAAGCGGAATTAGTTTAAGACCACTTTTTTCACAAACTTGTTGCCATGTTCAATTGCTGACCGCTGCAGGCACGCACCACATAAATTTGAGAAGAAACAGCTTTGTCATGATTAGTTTTTTATCTTGGTGAGGTCGTGGGGCGAGAGGCTCAAACCTCTGAAACTAATAATAAAATTCCTAAAAGGAGACATATGTTCAATTTTATCATAGAGATCGTTGAAACGTTCAGAAGTTATGGTTTAAATTTTTGCATGCGCTATCAATGTCATTTCTGTTTATTTTTCTGAGACTTTTGTCTCCATCAAAAAAATTGTCCAGATGAAATTCTGTATTAGAATGGATACTGGAAGATATCGCAGGTGTGAAGTCATGAGCGCTTAAATGAGAATTAAAATCAAAGAGTTGTTTTGCAATTATTCGGATATTTGATACAGTGGAAAAAATCGATGCTGGGCTTGGAGGCGCATTTTTCCTCAAAGTTTTATTGAAAAATGCATCCGTAAGAGACAACGTATTACTGATTTCATGAATATTTTGGGAACTAGTCATTTGTAGAGAGTATAAGTACCCATCAAATTCTGTTACTCAAAAGTGTCAACAGGTTTGTTTGCACTCTCCGCTGAAAATTTTATGCTATCCCCGCAGCTCGCGCTTTGAGGTATTTTCATGTCAGTATCAGCTGATATGCAAATATTATCAAACATAACTTCACTGCCTGAAATGCCTGCACACAATTTAACATTAAAATTAACGCTCGAAATATCATATTCTAACTGGTCGCTAGCATTGAAAATTCTATCGCCTTCTGATGACGACAGTGACTTCGTCGATGGTGAACAATTTCGAGCTACCTAAATGAGGCATTTTGTTGTCCACCTTTCCGCCTTGGGGTTGGTGCATTACGTTTTTTGCTCAATTTTTCGTACGGAGCTACGTTGGAGAATGTTGTTCTTTCAGATGGAGCTATTTTCCAAGCAGTTGAGCAAGTTCTACAGTATAAATGGATACATTGCGAATTGATAGAGGAAGAAAGTTCGCCTACACGGAAGGGTCGCATTACAGCTTCACAAGGACAAGCGTAAGTTAACACATCCTTTAGTAGTTAGGACAAATGAGTCGACGAGTAGTTCCAGCAGTGGTCTCCAAACGACACTCCGGTATCGTCTATTGATGCTGACGTAAGAAATCAATCATTATCGTGTATTGTTACTAAAGTGAGAATTTAATCATCGTCAATTGGTATTAATTTGAGTAATCAATCATTATTGTCTATTGGAATTGAATTAAGAAATCAATCCTCATCGTCTATTGGTACTGAAGTAAGAAATCAATCATCACAGTGAAGGAGCTGGTGTATGCCACCCCTGTCGATTCCGAGCAAGATCTGGTTTGCCGCATAGTTGAAGCTGCAGCACAAATAGCTTCTGATAAAAAAAAATAAAATAGAAAATAGCATCTGATATGTGAGTAATCAATCATCATCGTTTATTGGTATTGAATTATGAAAAAAATCCTCATCGTTATTGGCATTGAATTTGGAAATCAATCATCAAAGTTAATTTGAATGTAATTATGATATATATGCTGCTGTACATTCAGGCTCACTTTTATCTCAAAATGCTGACTGCGTCTGACACAAACTATGTACGAGGGGTAGTCAAAAAGTTCTCAAACAATTGCCATAATTTGTTTATTTAACAACTCATTACTTTTATTTTTCTACATAAACTCCATTGTTGTCTACACACTTTTCTAATCTATGTTTCCACCTGTAGATGCCTTCGTGATAGAATTGGAGGGAGGGGGGGGGGGGGGGGGGGGGGGGCTTGTTCCACTAGGTTCTGTACAAGAGAGATGTTTTCTTCATTTGTTGCTGTGGTGGGTCTTCCTCCTCGTGGGTCGTCATCAAGTTGGACTCTTCCCTCTTTAAAGCGTTTAATCAAATCATAAACGACTGTTCTACATGGTGCAGTCTCCATAAACCTGCTGTAAAGCTTCGATGATCTTAACAGGTTTCCAATTTAGTTTAGTTAAAAATTTGATGTTAGCTCTGATCTCAAAATTTGCCATTTGAAGGGTTGAAAATTACTATTTTGAGATGCAACCTCTCTCGATGCTGACCTGACATAGACTGGTGAGACAGCTGCAAGTTATCGTTGCAACTTATCAAGGAAGCTCTAAGGACAGGTTTCAACTTGTAAAAACTAGTAAATCTCTGTTCAGCTCAAAATTATGGCATTTGTCTGAGAACTATTTGACTAACCCTCGTTTGTAGACAAGTTACTTCTTCTTTAGTTACTTTGCCAGCAACACAAGAAGGACTGCGACCGCCGATTAGGCCTCCATATCAGTAAAACACACGACGCGGCTCCTCTACGGACAGTATCAATTACTATCTCGGATCTTTTCCAGATAAGCCCCGCCACCAATGCAACACATAAGTTCACCCACTTGTAACATACGAAATAATGCACCGATCGACTTCAAATTACTCTCAAACAAAAGATTAAACCATAATGTCGTTTGAGAATAATTAAAAACCGATAGGTGTATTATTTTGAAAGTTACAAGTGGGTGATCTGGCATTGATGGCGGGGCATCTCTGGAAAAGATCCACTATCTCTCATTACTGAATCTTCAAATCATGCCAGACCTGTTCATTAAAGCATTATATGTGATAAGTTAGCTTTCTTCGAGCCCAACACATGTTTATCTGCGGTGTTCCTTCCTCCTGGGACTCATCACTAGGTTTTCAGTCTTTTATTTAATGATGATTCTCCCACGGCATCAGCATAACTGAGGCCGAAAAATACATGTTGGCACTGATAAAAAGGTTATCTCAAGGTCATGCAGTTGAACTTAATGATGTATGTTTTGCCATTCTGTTGCAGAAGACGACTTGCTGTTGTGTCCATTGATCGCAGTGCCATACGTAGCGTTTCTGCCAATATTTTCTCAATGACTTTTTAAGACTATACTAATTAAAATCACTCGCTGCAGTTCCATGGTGTAGAGTTAGAGAGTTGTAGCCAAAATTCGGATCTTTAGTCCATCTAGACAGCGAAGAGTGCCGAAATCCAATCATGAAACAGCATTTTTTTAGAAGAATGCCAGCTAGGTTATAAAGTGAAATGAGACCAAGAATATAAAAATATTTGCGAAATTTATTTTCCAACTTTTCAACTTAGCGATGTTGTTCGAATTTTTCACGTGTTGAAATACGGAGATAATCATTTATGATTTTTACCAGAACACGCTATTATTGAAATTCTATATCTCTCTGTCTATAAAAGGCAACTTTTCGATGTTGCCTTCTACGTTAAAAACCTCGTTAAAAAAACCGTTGAAACCCGGTTAAGACGATATTTTCGTTGAAATAAAGAATGCAGAGCAGTTGGGGATGATGAGGAATTTGATGACTGATTATTGGGTGTTGCGTTTCACGTATGAGCTGGGTGTACATGGGAAGCTGCGATTTCTGGATGTTTTAGATGAAGCTGCACATGGTGCTTTTCTGGGATCCGTGTATGTTAAGCCTTCTCATGCTGGTGAAACCATAAAGTATGATTGTGATGCCCACTTCCTTCAACGTATAAAGAGGGCGTTATTCATACCGTATTAAATATAGCTCATAAAGTGTACAGCAGATAGGTTAGTTTTTATTCAGAAATGCCAAGAGTTAAACGGTTGTTAGTTAATAACAACTTCCCCAATACTCTGATTGGTAAAACTATTGGTAACTTTATGAACCGAATTTTGAATGGGGACCATAATCCGGGACTTAACACGCGACGCATAATTACATTTCCTGGATGTCAAATGCATAAGAATTGCAAAATAAATGAAGGTGTCTTTAAACATATTATACCTAAAATGAGCGCGTATTAGACGTGTTCGATGAACCCCTCATTTTAGTTTGGACGCCATTACGGACTAGTGCAAATGTTGTCATTTTTCTATTTCCGGTAATAATTATTGCAGTGAAGGACTAAAAATATTGTCACAATATTGAAACCTATGGATCAGAAGGTGGCAATTAAACCTTATGTGTATTACGAAAATGGTATAATCAGTGGTCTCTTATTAAGAAATTATATTTCTAGATCCAGGTTCAGTGACATAGACAGAGCTAATGTGATACGTATATCAGTTCAAGTGCAACAGGAGAAAATGTAAGTCTCCAATAAATGTTACATTGGCATGACTATGATGACCTTATAACAAAGATTAACTGCTCACTAATATCAGGGTGGTATTTTTAATAATTTCTGTGTAGATCATAGATGTAAGCCCTCAAATGAAGACCCATATTCATTCACAAAAACCTAATACATTGTTGTAAAAAAAACACCTTCAAGTAACACCACTGTATATTCATAAGCTTAAACGGTCGATATTGAGTTTAAATGCACTCACAGAAATTAAAAATTTGGTTCCATAGAATCACTACAAGAGCACATTTAAAAACGTTTCATACGAATGACATTTTGCTCGCGTATGCGTAATTTTCGAGTTATTCAACTTTGAAGTTATAAGCACGTCGTATATAAAAGTGAAGGAGCGGACACACAAATATGCTGAAATACGGTATTGACGTAACGCTAGATGGGGTTAGGTTAGGTATAGTTAGATTAGTTAAATAAACCTAAAATAACCTAAATCAACCTAAAATAACTTACCTTTAACTAGCTTACCCAAACACAGGCTGTTATTTTAGCGCCAAAAAAGTGGGCGTGTTCCAACAATGCGGCGACCAAGCCACCGACTATATGATGTTATTCTTACCTGAACGTAATTATTGTTATATCTTGAAAATTACGTATTATAGCGAGCAAAATGTCATTCATGTGATACGTCTTTACATGTGTTCTTCTACTGATTCTTGGAAACCAAATTTATAAATTCCGTGAGCGCATTAAACTCAATATCGACCACTTAAACTTACCTCCAACGAAAATACGTATGATTTTTTTTGTTCTAAAATTATTCAATAGTACTGCAGTTTGGACGTTTGGAACCTCAGCTTCATCGTTCAGTTAGCCTCCATCTCTGGTGCCGTGGACATATAAATTTCTGTCGTGCAGTGATAAATATTATCATTCATCTGTAGTTTCATGTTCTTGTTGTACAAAATTTGTCATCTCTAATAATCATCTAGTGCTGTGATTACCAATATTTTTATTCAGTCTGATGTGGCTTGAATTTAGGATGTGCCATTTTATCATTTTGACTGTGTTTCTCTGTATTTCCAGCCTGAAGATGATGTATAAAACATTTAAGCGTTGCCTTTTGTATACTGACGAATATAGAATTTCAACAATTAAGTATTCTAGTAAAAATGAGAAGTGAATATCTTCGTCTTTAACACGTGGAGAATATTTGCAAAAATTTGAGTCTAGTGCTGAAGTAAAATTTCACAGGAAAAGTCTGACTATTAAATTTTTAAGGAGATGTTTCATCCGATTTTACTGATCTTTCGTTGAGAATTATGGTGTGGCACTTATTTGTCTGAAATGAGTAGTTTTCTTGAATGAGACTTAACCTTTTCACTCAAAATTTTAATCGTCGAGGTTCGATATAAATTAAGGAATATCAGATTCTTTTTTCGCTTCAATCTTAGAGTTCGGCGCCCGAATGAAACGATTGTTTCTTTTTTCTTCAGGAGTGTTTGCTTGAAATTATAAGATGTGAAGGTTTGGATAGTAAATAGGTCAATATTGATTTTATTTTTGTCAACTATTTTTAAGATTTCGTTGCCACAACTAGGTGAAAAGCTGCATTTTAAGACGTTTTAGACGAATGACATTTTGCTCGCAAATGCTTACTTTTCTAGCTATTTAACTTTGAAGTTATAGGAACGTCGTATAAAAAATTTAACAAGTACGGACACGTGAGTAAGCTGAAATACGGTATTGACGTAACGCTAGAAGAGGTTAGGTATAGTTAGATTAGTTAAATAAACCAACACAAACTAACATAAGTAAGCCTAAAATAACTTAGCTTAACTTAGCCATACCGACATCGATGGTTTAACGCCAAAATAACTGCGCGTGTTCCGCATTCACCATACACCGGAACAGCCATATCGTTACTGCCGTTGATGCTATTTTTACCTGAACGTTATTTATACTATTTCTCGAAAACTAAGCATTTGTAAGCACAATGTCATTCATGCAAAACGTCTTAAAATGTCTCCAATTCCCTAAATGTGGAAACTAAATTTTGAAAACCGTTCACAACAATAAAATCAATATTGACTAGTAAATATTATTCACAATTTGTTTTCCTTCATAACTTTTGTCCGCGACTCTTTGTTCGTGCGAAATACTTGTTTCAAAATTTGTACTCATTAATAGATTTTATTGATTAAGGGTGTTTATTTCACATCGGGCAAGCCATTAAATTTTTGTGGAAACTTTAGAAATATCTTATGAAAAGTGTCCCTTTACATTTCAAGACAGGTGTCTCAAGTTCTGTAACGTTTCTTAGGTTTAGCCCTCATTAAACGAGACGTGTAGCGCAATAGTTAACGTTTCGATTGAAGACTCAATTGGATAATGACCTAAAAATCCTCAAAATACTGACGTGCTTTTCGTTAGTATTAGAGAAAAATCACCCAAGCTCATAATATTTTGCAACTTATTTTGTATCAGATACTCATTTTGAATGAGACACGGAAAAAATGAAAACTTTATTAAAAACAAGATCATAAAATAAAATACGCATCATAACAAGAAAAATAAAACTACATAAAAAGGAAAATAAATACAGATTACTTAATTAAATAACAAATCAGAGAAAGCTGAGGAGAAAAAAAATAAATGCCTAATGAATCCATATGGGCAAAATTGAAATAAAATATATGTTACACTCTTAGTTAAAGTTGTTATATGATTAGTTTTACATATTTTTAGTTATATACTACACTTTTCAAATCAAACGACAATTCTACCCATGTAGTAGATGATGATCCAAAGGTGGTGCCGCGGAGAAACGCTCGCAGCGAGCGTCAAAAAATCCCAACGAATTTCCCGAGCGCGCTCCGCGCTGCTCCGCACCGCTTGCAGTGTGAACAGCCGAGCGTTTCTGCATTCAAACGTATACAAACATTATTGCTAGTCTGCTCCGTTCGTAGTGTGAGCGCACCTTTACACTAAGGGACATTTCGGTCGTAAGGCGCAATACGTGTGAACGAGGCTCACCACTGAGGCTCATATTTGTGTGTGTGTGTGTGTGTGTGTGTGTGTGTGTGTGTGTGTGTGTGTCCATGTTAACGAAACCTGGATTCTTGTCCCCTACAACACACACATTCGTATACAAGCCAAAATAATAACCAAGCTAGTTTCTGACTATTTTTCCCTAATATGTCCTTTCCTCCCGCATCCGTTAGTATATGACACGGGAAAATCCGACATCGGATTTTCCCGTTATTAATTAAAAACGTGGTTTGAAGTTAAAAATGCACCCGCGGCTCAAAATTTGCGCGTTTTTCAGCGGATTCGGGGAAGTTATGTGTGCTATGATGTATGAGCTGTATTATTCATCTGTGTGCTATGTGTGTGTTATTGTGCAGGTGTTTAAAGCAGAGTCCAACCAGGTTGGGTTGAGAAAGCCCAAGTTCAGGTAAAAAACAAGTAAAAAACAGTTACAAAAAAAGTCATAAAAAAAGTCAAAAAAAAAACAGGCGGAGTATAAGCTCAGTTGGGCGTAGTTTAAAATTTGATTTCAGGTGGGACTTGTATGATGATGTCACCTTTGAAACTGTTTCCATCAGTGTTACCGGTTTGGGCGATCTTGGCCAGAAATCCCTTCAAACCGATATCAGTTTTTGGCTTTTTGAAATGGATTTGGAATGGATTAGTACAATTCTTTTTTTATTTACAAAGTCCATTAGGTTTAGTATAGTGTTTGGGACTCACGTAGGGGCAAATAGAATTCAAAAAACCCTTCAAAACGTGCAAAGCCCAGTGGGCTGTCGACCCCGGCTGAGCCCTTCATATTACAAGCCTGTAGTAGCCCACCCGCCCAAGCCTTTCTGCTGCTTACCTATTCCCGCTAATTAGCGAGATTTTAGGCCCAGCCCCTCGCATTATTAGGCCCCGCCCCTCGCACTAATTGGCTATAGGCCTTGGATGGGCGTTCAGTCCCTAATAGTTAATTCTGCAGTGGACCTGCCCCAAAAACGAGCACGGAAGCGTTGGTTGGGCAAGAAATGTTACAAGAATCCTGAGCGGGGTACAAGAATCCTGACTGGGGTACAGGAATCCCGTTCAAGGTACAGGAATCCAGTGACCTGGGCGTGACCTTGGCGCAGGGTGCAAAAGTCCTGATTAAGGTGCAGAAATCCAGATTATGGCACCGCTAGGGTACAAGAATCCTGGTTAACATGGGTGTGTGTGTGTGTGTGTGTGTGTGTGTGTGTGTGTGTGTGTGTCCGAAGTTCCCTATTCGCTCTGATCGAATTCGTGAGGCGCGACGCACGTGAGGCTGAGCCTCGCAGCTCAGTCCCCGGTCAGTGTGTAGTTAGCCGTCAGGTGAGGTGTTGCCCTTTGCTCATCGATTATGGCTGACATAACGCTGCCACGAGAAAATACATTGCTTTTAATTGAAATTTACTAAGCCCATCAATGCATTTCGCAGACCAAAAGCTGCGAATATAAGGAGGCTGTTTTGTATTATAGTTTAATGAAAATATACGAATATAGTACTTCACTCATGCAAATAAAAAAGAGATTACGCAGCTTATGATGCAGCAGCAATATTCAGACAACCTCAGTTGTCAAAAACCTCAGTTGTCAAAAACCTCAGTGCTGTTTCTAAACCTCAGTGCATGGGGACACAATGTGCATAATTCCCTATTCACTTAATTCTATGCCATGCAGATCGTGCTTTTCTTCTTGAACTCTAGCTAGGAAGGATAGAAACGAATTATAATCCTTTCTAATCATGAGGTTGTTTGCCGTTAGTATAAAATAATACAAAAAATAATACTAATGGAGATAAATGACCATATCCTAAGTATCTGAGTATTGGGGCAACAGAAAACCCCAGTAACCTACGTAAGGTGATGTAGATGATAATAATAATGTGATGATAAATGTTAGTTCACTAATTCGATTTAATATTTATTAGTATTTGAGACGGAATTATATAAATTTGGGCTTTAAGGTAGGTGAATTACATTGCGTTCTTGCCATACCTGAAAAAGGCTCTGACATTTCTTAAATCTTTGAGGGGGTCGCTATTCTCCGCATTTCTTTGGTTTAAAATTTCGGTAAAACTAAGCTTCAAATTACAGAACTAAATCTTCGAACAACCCACAATTCTTCGTAGTTTTGAGGTCTCTAGTCTCACTAAAACCAAGATACAAAAATAGGATTAGAATGCCAAAGTTTTGTAGTAAGGATATCGTAATCTGCTATCTGCAAGCTGTTATCCCCGACAGGTTCCCCTCAGGGGGATATAACTGTTGTGTCTATGGGAATTAGCGCTCCCAGGGGGACAATTTGTGAGGGCCCGAGCTAAAGATTAGGTAGGTTTTCTTTTTGTCAAAATAACACATGTTTTTGTTTTGTTAAGGACCATCTTTTTTCGGTTCACTGCTGTCCTGTTTTTTCAGCACCTACTACTTTCTTCTTCAACTTTGATCTTGTTTCATGAACTTCTTTCTCATCTTACTTTTTCTATGCCCTTTCTGCATAGATTCCACGTTCCATTAACTCCCTACTAAATGGTGTCTTCATCCTTCCTCTCTTTGGATCTCATTTGTTGAGGATAGGGAGGCTTAAACTAACTAATAATCTAATCTATCCCCGACAGGTTTCCAACGGAAACAAATCAATTTTCAGACTGCCTCACCATTTATTTTTTGCAGACGTACATGTTTGGCTGCATTTGTAAGAGGTCCTTCCTTTCATGTGATGCCAAATAAGTTGCGAGTCAACTCGCTGCAGTCGTTTTTGGAAAGAAGAATTGGTTAGTTCCGTGTCTTAACTCTTTATCGACCAACTTCCTTCCTGAAAGATACTAGAAAATCACTCTTATCGTTCATATATTCCAAATGTTTCGATTAAAAGTTCAAATTTACTGGATTTAAGAGAAATAACCGTAATATTTCGTTCAAGAGCCAAACAAGTTAGCGACAAGTTTGGGAAAATGGGGTAACTCGGCTGTGCTGTAGATAGGTTGAATGTCGTAAGACCACATCTGGAAGTCATCGCACTTCAACACTTTCACTGCTGATTTACCACTAGGAAAATTGCTCATTTACATAATAGTGTAAATGAACAGCCTTTAAATCGTTTCAACATCTTTTTTAGAAGAGATTTAAGCATACGGGGTAAAATACGAGTAACATCATGCTATTACATTTTCACGCTTCTTGCAGGAGAAACTTTTTATGAGCAGTAAAATTTTTTAAACTCTGCTACTTACAACCTAACTTAACATGAGACCGCTGGAAGCACATGTGCAGCGAAAGTATTTTTACCTCATCCTAAGCTTCGACGTGGCAAATATGCCTCGCTGCATCGAGATAGTTTCGATTAGCGTAGAGAGGTTGAGTTGTGCTCTACCTGTGGAAGTACAAGTATGTAATGCAAAAACTTCGTACTTCGTCACGTGCATCGAAATTTTTACACTATAAAGAAATCAGTGAGTGAGAATTTCAGCTTTACTGATAGGGGTAGGTCAGTATCGCTTATCCTATGCTGCGGGGACGAGCACCCTCAAGGGAAGATGCTGTTATACCTCAGCTATAGAAAAACCGTCGGGTCGTCTATCTTTCGGGCCCACTTTACTTCTTTCAGTTTTCCCATCTTCGCTCTCTCTATATTTCTTCTTACTCTTCATTCCTCGCTTACTGTTTTTATGCGCTCGGTATTCTGAGAGGGAACACACCTTGAGCATAGATTCCCCAGTTTCTACAGTCAATTTTAAAGGATTTCTTCTTTTTGCTCTCTTGAAATCACCTTTGGGTTGGGTAGGAAGCCTTAAACTAATATAATAGTTGTTCCACAATTCTTCTACTTCTTCGTTAACCAACAATAATTGAACCTGGTAACCGATTGACAAACACAATCAAGATAAAAAGAAAGAAAAATGTTTTTTTTTCCAACAAATATGGTACAAAGAACATTAGTTTTAAAATGTTTTAAGATAAAGAATATTAAAGATCCTTTGTTGATACATACGGATGTGTACGATAAGCATTTATGGGTATCATAGTACCCATGTCACTTTTAGCTGTTATGTCCTCTGTTTATTCAAATTTAGCCTTCCATTCCAGGTGAACGATTTAAATAGGTGACTTTCGGAGAAATAGAGACATGAATCTAGAGTAACTTCTTATATGAAGATGCCTTTTTGAGCACACGTTATAGTGAAGAAACGTCAGTGTCGGATTTTTGTCAACTTGAGAGTCGAGGCTAACGCCAGTCCCACCACACCAGTCCCACCACACCAGTCCCACCACACCAGTCCCACCACACCAGTCCCACCACACCAGTCCCACCACACCAGTCCCACCACACCAGTCCCACCACACCAGTCCCACCACACCAGTCCCACCACACCAGTCCCACCACACCAGTCCCACCACACCAGTCCCACCACACCAGTCCCACCACACCAGTCCCACCACACCAGTCCCACCACACCAGTCCCACCACACCAGTCCCACCACACCAGTCCCACCACACCAGTCCCACCACACCAGTCCCACCACACCAGTCCCACCACACCAGTCCCACCACACCAGTCCCACCACACCAGTCCCACCACGCCTGTAACACTACACCAGCAACACCGCCACGCCAGCATGGCACAGCAGGCAGCAGACAACCTCACAGCTGTGCTGTACAAAGCACAGGACCTGCGTCTGGTGAGTGTGGCTGTTGTACGGCCTGCGATATCACTTGTCTTCCTGGCCAAGTTGTTTTCTTCTCATTTTCTCCGTGTCACTCTTCTTTTTTCCTTGTCTTCATTTTTTTGTTATCGTTCTGTTTTGATATTGCTCATCTTAATTTTTCGGCACTCATCTATTTTTGCTGTCGCTCATCTTTTCTTTGTAGTCACCACTCATCTGTCACGATACCTAAGGCCCTCTTACTCGTGTAAGCTGGATCAGTTGTCGAAGAGGGGATCAAACCCACGATAGAGAGAAGAAAATTAGAAAGGAAAGATACACAGAAAGATAAAAATAAGAAAGAGAGAAAGGTTACTGCTCTGCTTTGGGCTGATCAACATGGGGATTATAGTGACTTACTGAAAGATTCAATTATTCTATTTAAAGTAAATACGTGAGTTAATAAGGGGGCATTATTGTAAATGAGCGCGTAAGATACATAGTATACCTAATAATCAATATGAGACCCCAAAAACAATCCATCAACACGAACAAGGGCACAGCACAATATGGGAATTAGAAACGTAGTGTGCAGCACACCACATTATTATTTAAACTCCAGGTACACTCAATGAGGGAAGATCCACCACCCGCAATAAATGCACGCCGTGTTTTTCCGAATGCAATATCACGCATTGCATTTTCTTGCATAACCTCATGAATGGCACCCATTTTCTGTCTTAGTAACTTGGTACTCATTGATCATTACGCGTGAGATGCAACTTTAATTCATCTTAAAAACAAAGCCGTGAATTTCACACTGACGTAAATAATATTTTGGTTTTCAAGAGTTTCTTCGATTGTTGTCCAGCTCGCCTAATCGTTGACTCGGTCTTACTTCTCTCGATCTAAATCACGCATTTCGAACTGTATCGTAGTCTTCACCCTCGTCATCGATGGACGAAAAATCGATTCAGAGTCTTTAAAATATTTGCATTGATGAGATGAACAGCCCCTTGAAATTTTACCGAGTTTGTACGCGCGAGGTTTTGCGGTGTTTTCTTGCCCACACACCTGGGAAAATTTTTCATTATTTTTGCCTATACGTTTATTGTTCATTCCACTGAAAATGAATAAATTGATAATAATTTGGCTACGTTGCCAATTCATATATACATTTTCACTGATGAAACCATTCAATCTGAAATGAAAAATCCATTCTGATTTATGATAGCATTTAATTTGAACTTCCTTTTAAATCCTTGTTCGCCTCTTCGAAAATGAAATAAATTACAACTGAAGACGAACTCATTCCTACAAAATAAATTGAATGAGAAATAAAAACTGAACTGAAAGCTTGAACTAAGTCCCTGACGTTTGAATTGACGCAAGAGGGCATCGCCACCCGCGCCGTTTGGTCACAATAGAGCAATTCAATATACCCAATAGTCGACAAAACATCACTTTGTTCAATTCACTTCAATAAAGACGAAGCGCTCAATATTTTTTGACTTATTAACAACAGAACCCTCTCATTCCTCTGCGTCGTTTAAATAGCCCTCACCCTCTGGTCCAGACCTGCTCAAGCGGTTACTGCCCTCTAACAGCCCTAGTCAACCCTCCATATTCCCCTGCGTGGAGATCTAGATTTTTTTTGCCTATTTATTACCCTTATCCCTTAGGGTCGATCTCCTCATCTAACGAAGCGCTTAACCCTTGCGCTGCAGCTGGCCCAAATATCGTTCATTACAGGGTGCCTGTCAAGATAACACCCACAATTTAAAGAATAATTGCGTTAGTGTTCATCTCATGTCGAAGACCTGACCCTCATTTGGGATTCTCTTTGGTTCCTGAGTTCAGCTCCTATAGGTACATCAGCAGTGTCACACTCTCGTCAGCATGTCGTGAGTAATTAGTTAAAGCATCGCACACGCATTCTCGACTCCTCATCGCAGAATTAGTGAAGATAATAGCAGGTATCTATACTGCGTTCAACGGTTGCGCTTTATCACGAGTGTAAAGAGCACCACTTTAGGCGCACCATCACTGTTGTAGCTCTTTGTTGCTCTTTATCTCCTTGCCTCCGTTTTTTTTTCTCTTATAGCTCCCGTTGTTAATGGCCACATATGTGTGCCCACACCACAGGGGAATAGGTTAGAAAATAGGTTAAGTTAGTAAGGTTTGTAAATCCTTTGCTATGGGGGAATGGCGCTCTTAGGGGAGATACTGCTAGGTTACCTCAGCTATAAGTAAACCTTCTGGACTGGACTTTTAAGACTTCTTTTTTGATTTTTCATGCTTGTTTCCACTACCTCTTCTTTGTTTTTTCTTCCCTTTTCTTAACTCACTGTTCCTATGCGAAAGATAGCCTATGTGAAAACATACTTTATACATAGATTTTTCGCTTCATACCGTCCATACTAAATGGTCCCTTCTCTTCAATTTCATGAAATCGCTTCTATTAAATTTAATAATTCTAATAATAACTGTCGCCGGAGGGTTATTCTCAAAAGATACTGAAATTTTAATTCCCTCCTTACTTCACGGAATTGATTTCTTTGTTACATATAACCAATCGTTTTCATTTGAGATAAGAACTGCAGTTGTTCTTTAAGCTTACTATCAGTCATATCAATAACAAAGCAGTTCTTCGTCTGCTCAAAATAGGCATTTGTTATTTCATTCGCCGATTGTTCGTTCGTTGTTCACTTATTTTCATGCGTTTCCTTTGAGGGAAGAGTACCCCCAAAATGTCAAATTTTCTGGAGATATTGGGTTTTTGCTGCAATAGGAAGGGTAAGATGCAGGTACATCCTGTAAAAAAATGAAGTTCGTACGTTCATTGGTTCGCCCGCTACGGGGGTTCGAAGTATGGGGGGGGAGGGGAGGGGGAAGTGATATTTTATCATGTTACACCTCCGCCTTGGCTCTTTCTTCACGGCTTGACGTTGCTATGCCTTCTTCTATGTCTCTTTTTTACTGTATAATGATTTCAAGGGTCCTAGCTGTCCCAATAAAAAATTATAAAAAAATTAAAATTATTCATATATCTTTGTTTACCTGTTTTGCCTTTTTCTGGAGGATCGGAATGTGGGGCTTCAAAATGTATCTCCTCCTACAGTTTTTGAGCTACAGTGATGATTTTAGTGTCATTGGATGCGGAAGTACGTGGGCATTTCAAAAACTAAAAAGCCATTCAGAAATTCATTTTCGATCGAAAGTTGTGACGTCATAAAGTATGAAATGTTAAGAAAAAATACCTTTTTTGAATTTTTCAATTTTTTCAACTTCAAACTAAATTTTGGAGAATGCCAAGTTAGTTTTTGAAATTTACAAGTATTTCCGCATACAATGACACTAAAATCATCACTGTAGCTCAAAAACTGTAGGAGGAGACACATTTTAAAAAACCCCCCCAAAATCTCGTTTTCTATGAATATCTCGTTTTCTATGGGGAAAATCGCATTTTTTCACGAATGGAAAATGATTTTAAATTGCATTTCCTATCTGCATACCAAGTTTCATTACCATAGGTTCAATAATAAAAAATTTTTTTAAAGAGGTACTCTCCCCTCAATTGAGGGCGATGCAACTATTGTATCTATGGAAATTAGCACTCCAAGGGGGAAAATGTGTGAGGGCTCAAGCTGAGAGTTAGGTAGGCCTTTTTTTTGATAAATAAAATGTATTTTATTATGTTAAGGACCACCTTGTTTCGGTCCACTGCTGTCTTATTTTTCAGCATCTTCTACTTTCTTCTTCAACTTTTATCCAGCTTCATGAGCTTCTTTCTCAACTTACTGTTTCTATGCCCTTTCTGCATAGATTCTGCGTTCCCTTATCTCCATACTAAATGGTGCCTTAAACCTTCCTCTCTTCGAAACGCTCTTTTTAGCTGTCAAGGAGGCTTACGCTAACATCTAATCTAATCTTTTTTTGCGTTTATCATTAATTTTCATTTGTTTCTTTCTCAGGTGATTTATTTGTTTGCTTATAAATTCTATTCGCTTACGTATCCACATTTTTTTTTTGTATTTTCATGTACGTATGCCAATGCTTTTTGACGTGTTATTTTAATTCTTTTATAACTTATCTACTGGTATACTGATGTAAGCATTTCCATGTTTACAGGAGCAGCGTATCATTCCCGAGCCTGGGCCGGGAGGTGAGTGTGTAGCTGCGTTGCTATCGTTATTTAATGCCGTGCATTGCGCCCATTTCCATAGCATCTTTCAAGCCCCCTTTTAGCACGTTTCAGCATCGTTTACCATCTTTTCTATCGGCAATGCAAGAATTTCAATGATAGCATCTCTTCGATTATGCCTCTACCGAAACTAATTTCCAGTACATCTTTACGGCGACTTGGTTGCTTAAAACTATTTATACGGAAACTTTTTGGCGCTGCAGGGTAGCACGGATCGTGTTCTGGGGGAAAATGAATGCAAATAAACCACTGTACCCTGACACCAGAAATTCGAAAGTTGCAGTCATTCATGTATTCTACTCACAAAATCGAGCTAAAATTTTCAAATGATTAGGAAATCAGTGTAGAATTATTTTGAAACTCCTGGAAATAATTTTAAAATAATTTTAAAATTATTGAGATATGCACCACCAGAATCGAGACAGCTGGAAGCCGTAATATTCTGACGTCCTGTAAAATGATTCCTCCCAATTAACCCTAATCTTTCACAATTTTTATTCGTTACCCTTCATTTTCTGCCATATGTCTTGCCCAGGCGTCAGGCTGTAAATGACACCAGAATAGACATAACTACCTCTGGGCGGTGAACTTCAAGGCACATTAGGACACAAATGCGACAATAAATCAAATAGAAGAGCTACAAATGCCACACATCGCACATTGAGCAGCTAAGGGTAAAGGAGGGCGACAGTGTCAAGATAATGATGAAAAAGAAGCTTGTTTAGCAGTTAACTCTTCGGAGGAACGGGTAGTACGCAAAAACTGCACCGTTTTAGCTTAATACTTAAGAACGCTATTCGGCGATTTAATTTTGAAAAATTCAGTTTTCGCTTAACTTAATTAGTTTGAATTGATAGGCAATGACGTTTCTTTTAGACTACGCGTCAGTTTGAACTGTAACCATTGTCTTAGGTGATGAGCTGTTCACAATAATGAAGTCAAAGGGTTACGTTCTTTTAGAACACATGCCGATGGTTGGCGAATTTGTGTTTTCGACCAAGTTTACTTTGTTTCAGGAACATAATCAAGAGTGAATCTATTTTAAAAATTGAAGCCTTGTTTTTAAAGCAACTTAACCTCCTACGTACCAACCAATACCATTCTGAAGCGCTTTGAGAGTAATTTATCAGAAGTTGGGAATAACCCTTGTGGTTGATGAACGGCTTAATTCCAGTGTTGAACTTGCATGTACATACATACTTCTTCTAACACTGTGTGCCCTCACAGCACTAAGTGCACCAACACCACAATATCATGTGTACCCGCTCCACAACACCGCGTGTGTGTGCCCACACCACAACACCATGTGAAGCCGCACCACAATATCATGTGCACCAACACCACAATACCATGTGTACCCACACCACAACACCGCATATGTGTGCCCACACCACAACACCGCATATGTGTGCAAACACCACAACACCGCGTGTGTGTGCCCACACCACAACACCGCATATGTGTGCAAACACCACAACACCGCGTGTGTGTGCCCACACCACAACACTACGTGTGTGTGTGCCCACACCACAACACCGCATATGTGTGCCCACACCACAGCACCGCGTGTGTGTGCCCACACCACAACACCATGTGAAGCCGCACCACAATATCATGTGCACCAACACCACAATACCATGTGTACCCACACCACAACACCGCATATGTGTGCCCACACCACAACACCGCATATGTGTGCAAACACCACAACACCGCGTGTGTGTGCCCACACCACAACACCGCATATGTGTGCAAACACCACAACACCGCGTGTGTGTGCCCACACCACAACACCGCGTGTGTGTGCCCACACCACAACACCGCATATGTGTGCAAACACCACAACACCGCGTGTGTGTGCCCACACCACAACACCGCGTGTGTGTGCCCACACCACAACACCGCATATGTGTGCAAACACCACAACACCGCGTGTGTGTGCCCACACCACAACACCGCGTGTGTGTGCCCACACCACAACACCGCATATGTGTGCAAACACCACAACACCGCGTGTGTGTGCCCACACCACAACACCGCGTGTGTGTGCCCACACCACAACCCCGCGTGTGTGTGCCCACACCACAACACCGCGTGTGTGTGCCCACACCACAGCACCGCGTGTGTGTGCCCACACCACAGCACCGCGTGTGTGTGCCCACACCACAGCACCGCGTGTGTGTGCCCACACCACAACACCGAGTGTGTGTGCCCACACCACAACACCGCGTGTGTGTGCCCACACCACAACACCGCGTGTGTGTGCCCACACCACAACACCGCGTGTGTGTGCCCACACCACAACACCGCGTGTGTGTGCCCACACCACAACACCGCGTGTGTGTGCCCACACCACAACACCGCGTGTGTGTGCCCACACCACAACACCGCGTGTGTGTGCCACACCACAACACCGCGTGTGTGTGCCCACACCACAACACCGCGTGTGTGTGCCCACACCACAACACCGCGTGTGTGTGCCCACACCACAACACCGAGTGTGTGTGCCCACACCACAACACCGCGTGTGTGTGCCCACACCACAACACCGCGTGTGTGTGCCCACACCACAACACCGCGTGTGTGTGCCCACACCACAACACTACGTGTGTGTGCCCACACCACAACACCGCGTGTGTGTGCCCACACCACAACACCGCGTGTGTGTGCCCACACAACAACAACGCGTGTGTGTGCCCACACCACAACACCGCGTGTGTGTGCCCACACCACAACACCGCGTGTGTGTGCCCACACCACAACACCGCGTGTGTGTGCCCACACCACAACACCGCGTGTGTGTGCCCACACCACAACACCGCGTGTGTGTGCCCACACCACAACACCGCGTGTGTGTGCCCACACCACAACACCGCGTGTGTGTGCCCACACCACAACACCGCGTGTGTGTGCCCACACCACAACACCGCGTGTGTGTGCCCACACCACAACACCGCGTGTGTGTGCCCACACCACAACACTACGTGTGTGTGCCCACACCACAACACTACGTGTGTGTGCTCACACCACAACACTACGTATGTGTGCCCACACCACAACACCGCGTGTGTGTGTGTGTGTGTGCCCACACCACAACACCACCTGTGTACCCACACCACAACACCGCGTGTGTGTGCCCACACCACAACACCGCGTGTGTGTGCCCACACCACAACACCGCGTGTGTGTGCCCACACCACAACACCGCGTGTGTGCCCACACCACAACACCAAACACAACCGGCCCCCAGAAGTGCTGGTGCGTGTGCTGCAAGTCGGGATCTGCGGGTCTGACGTCCACTACTGGTGGCGGGGCCGCACGGCGCGTTTCGTGGTGGAGGCGCCGCTGGTGCTGGGGCACGAGACCAGTGGGCAGGTGGTGGCCTGTGGCCCTGGGGTGCTGAGGCCGCGCCCCGGGCAGCTGGTGGCGCTGGAGCCCGGGGTGCCGTGCAGGAGATGTGGCCTCTGCCGCGCCGGCACCTACAACCTCTGCAAGGAGATGCGCTTCCACGCCACGCCTCCTGTTGACGGCAGCCTGGCGCGGTACTGCGTGCACCCTGCCGACTTCTGCTACACGTGGGTGGCGATCGTTACTGCGTCTGCTCACTCCAACCTCAACTCATTCCTACTACCTCTACTCATTCCTACTACCTCTACTCATTCCTACTACCTCTACTCATTCCTACTACCTCTACTCATTCCTACTACCTCTACTCATTCCTACTACCTCTACTCATTCCTACTACCTCTACTCATTCCTACTACCTCTACTCATTCCTAATACCTCTACTCATTCCTACTACCTCTACTCATTCCTACTACCTCTACTCATTCCTACTACCTCTACTCATTCCTACTACCTCTACTCATTCCTACTACCTCTACTCATTCCTACTACCTCTACTCATTCCTACTACCTCTACTCATTCCTACTACCTCTACTCATTCCTACTACCTCCACTCATTCCTACTACCTCTACTCATTCCTACTACCTCTACTCATTCCTACTACCTCTACTCATTCCTACTACCTCTACTCATTCCTACTACCTCTACTCATTCCTACTACCTCTACTCATTCCTACTACCTCTACTCATTCCTACTACCTCTACTCATTCCTACTACCTCCACTCATTCCTACTACCTCTACTCATTCCTACTACCTCTACTCATTCCTACTACCTCTACTCATTCCTACTACCTCTACTCATTCCTACTACCTCTACTCATTCCTACTACCTCTACCCATTCCTACTACCTCCACTCATTCCTACTACCTCTACTCATTCCTACTACCTCTACTCATTCCTACTACCTCTACTCATTCCTACTACCTCTACTCATTCCTACTACCTCTACTCATTCCTACTACCTCTACTCATTCCTACTACCTCTACTCATTCCTACTACCTCTACTCATTCCTACTACCTCTACTCATTCCTACTACCTCTACCCATTCCTACTACCTCTACCCATTCCTACTACCTCTACTCATTCCTACTACCTCTACTCATTCCTACTACCTCTACCCATTCCTACTACCTCTACTCATTCCTACTACCTCTACTCATTCCTACTACCTCTACTCATTCCTACTACCTCCACTCATTCCTACTACCTCTACTCATTCCTACTACCTCTACTCATTCCTACTACCTCTACTCATTCCTACTACCTCTACTCATTTCTACTACCTCTACTCATTCCTACTACCTCTACACATTCCTACTACCTCTACACATTCCTACTACCTCTACTCATTCCTACTACCTCTACACATTCCTACTACCTCTACTCATTCCTACTACCTCTACACATGGCTGCTACACAAGCACATCATTATAACGAAAATGACTAAGTTTCATCAGTTGACGTAAGTCTTGTCTGAATTGTGATTATCACCCAATTTTCAATAATGTACCGTCCAATAAATTTGATTCTCTCCTTACATGTTCCAGTGTATTAGAAACCAGAAATACTACAAGTTATGTCGTATTAGATTATTAGGTCATCTCCCGAGTACAGTTTGGAAGTGGGAGTGACCTTTGTGTTTCGAGAGAAAATTGTCAGTTGTATACCTTCACTTCATTTTTTATAGTTACATTTTCTAAACTCCGACACTAGCTTGAGGCACGAACAATTGTTGTAAAAGGTGAAGTCAAAATTTGATGGACAATATGGCTAAGATAAATTCAGAATTAAAAAAGAAAATTTATTCAATTTCCTTCGTTCGAAATAAAACTAAAAGGAAGCAAAAATCATTTAGCAAGCCCTGTCACCAGCAGATTTCTTGAAGAAAATTGGATGAATTTTCATGATATGATAAACGTTATTAATATTATTTTCAAATTCACAGTTCCTGAACGATGTTGAAAATGCATACAAAGCACTAGAAGATGTCAGAATCCCTTACTACATTTTAATCAACCATAAAATTTCAAGTTATATAAGTTGTTGGCAAAACTGACGTGAAATTTTTCCACAAATTTTCTCACTGAAATGGCGTAGGATGCAAGAATAAATGTTTCTTGGAAATCCTGTGTAGAGAACAATGACTCTGAGGGGAATTGTTAGAAAAAAAATTAAATTGAATGACTTTGAAGAAATCGAATAAAATGAGCGAAATTTTAAAAAAAGATTTCATGAATTCATTTTTTACAATTAAACCCCTCAGGGGCATACAACTATTGTGTCTATAGAAATTAGTGCTCTCAGCGGTAATCTGTGAGGTCTCGAACTAAAGGTTATAGGTAGGCCTTGGATTCTTTTGTTAAAATAGGTTTCTGTTTTGTTTCAGGTCATCTTTTCCAGTTCACTACTTTTTTTTCAGCGTCTTCTACTTTCTTCTTTCTCTTTTTATCTTGTTTGATAAATATATTTTTCAACTAACTGTTTTTCTGCGCAGGATCAGGTGTGGGAACACATGGCATAGATTTCACGTTCTCTCTACTCCTTACTGAATGGTGCCTTCATCGTTCCTCGCTTTGGAACACCTTTGTTGTGGATAGGAAGGCACATACTAGCTTATAATTTAATCTGAAAAATCTCAGGTTTTTCGTCGTTACATCACAGTAAAACCTATTGTGGGCTTTACTCTTCCTGCAGCAGGCATTGAAAGGCTGGTCAAAGTGTTCTAGGTAGTTATATTCTTGACGAGTATTACTGAACAGCGGTCCGTACAGTAAAATAATGACTAACTAGATTAGCGCGTGTCACTAAAGGTGCCAAAACTTTAGACAAAACAAAGTGTGAAGCGGAAGAAGAGAAAATTGCCTTTCAGTTCACTTGTGAACGGGCTCGACATCACATTGTTAGATAATATATGTCTCTAACATGTTTTTCGTGGTACATCACTAGTTTTAGTCAGACTTGATAATGGTAAATATTGAACAATTGTGAATTGAAGTTTAGTGAATTTATTTGCCACAAGCCAATAAAATCTGCAGAGCATAATTTGCATTCTGACCTACGTTCGTCTTCTCCGAATCTGACTCTACGGAAGGGAAAGGCTTTTTGTCATCCACATCGCGGCGCACTCCACAGGAGTATTGGACTGCATCTTGTGCTTTGCGGTGTACTCCATTAGGAGTATCGGGTGGGGTCCAAATTAAGGAACTCGGCTGCGTTATTGAAGAGAATTTTGCGCTTGGTTGCTGGGGCGAGCGATGATCCTCGCACCAGGGAGCCGGGCTCCAGTTCCCCGAGAGGGAATGGGTAGTCTGACCCCAGCATCACACGGTTTGTTCCCACGACCTGAGGATACATGGGGAAGAAATATAAAATCGATGCTGATTGCACGGCGATATCAGCATCCAGCAAGTATTTCGAGTACTTCTCGTAAATATTTGCTGACCAAATCAAGTTACTTTTCATTCTTTTAGCGAAGGTCAAGCGTATTTATAAACAACCCGAAGCAGAGTTTGTGTTGGTTGCATATAGTTGCCCCGGTGAAGTTTGCGGTGAAATTAAATTTGAGCTCTTCTATTCCGGTTTCTTTTTATCTAATTCATTATTTTCCCAACGAAAAATATCTGAACCTTCTGAAGCAAAAACATGCATATATACATGAAATTAAACTGCTGCACCGCTGTGGGGATATCAAAGCACCATAGAATTCCTCAGAACTACATGAAGAGAGTAAATTAGAGTAACTTCATTTGCCTTCGGTTTTTAAGGCATTGCACATTTCACAACGCTACAAATGCACGTTCACAAGTCACCTCGCTACTGTGCTACCTACAATAGAACATAAAACCCACACCAGGCCTGACCTCGAGCAGAAGATCAAGTGCCCGCTCGTCGTGCACGAGCGAGTCGCACCAGAATCGGCCCAAGAAAGAGCGAGGCGAGCTAGCGCAGTGAGTGGCGCAGAGGTCTGGCCTCACCACGTAGCCGTGATGCACGCGCCCTACCGTGTAGGGAAAACTGCCGCCGCCGTGAGCGAAGCACACCTTCAGCCCTGGAAACTGGCGTAGTAGTGATTGGGTTAGATGAGGCTGGTGACAAGATTATTTGAGCGCTTACTTTGAACCTAACGACAGTGATTGTGCATGGTTATGATAATATTACCTGAGAACAAAGGTTGTACTTGATGGCAGTGGCTGTGCATGGATTATCATATATGAAAACTGGCGTTGTGGAAGGGATTAACGAGACTTATTACACCAGGGATAAATTATTTAGCAGAAGCTCGTTGTTTTCAGCACATCGAATTTTATGTTTTCGTTTGGCGACAGGTGAAGTTTCGAATGCATCATGTGGTGACTTTACCTCTGCGACAGATTAAATTCTTTGAAATACTGATCTCCTAATCTCCACCATCGGCCTTAGCTCCCTTTCTCCCTTAATACACCAGAAAACCCTACTTTGCTTGAAATTGTCACTCCTAATTCTTTTTTTCCTCTGCCAATCTCTATGCCCCATTTTTACGGTCACCAGCCTTACGCGAGTGAAGACGTTTCCCATGATCATGCAGCAGATGGCGGTAGCGGTCTCTGCTGGCATGCCCACTAGCCAGGGCAACCAGTATTTGGAGTGACGGCCGCCCAGCTCCATGTCCCACGGGTGTACGAACACAGACAGACCTGGTGTGCGTAGAAGCATCAAAGGATTTTTCCTATGCTTAATTCGAATCAAGATAATACGTGGTTTGCGCATTAAGATCTCAAATGCGTAATAGCTAAACGGGCTTCAACCTTCAAAAATTATAATTACGATTAATTTCTATCTATATTCCTAAGGTTATGCTATTATTGTATCTATTGAAACTCGCGCTACCAAAGGAAAACTATGAAGTCTGGAGCTGAAGGTTTGGTATGATATCTTTTGTTGAAATAAAATAAGTTTTTTGTTCCGTCACGTTTTGGTTCTCTTCATTTCACTGTTATCCATTTTTGGGGCCTGTTACTTTCTTCTGCAACTTATATCTTGTTTTATAAACTTCTCTCAATTTAACCGTTTCTACGTACATTGTGAGAGGACAGACCTTATACATAGATTCCTCATTCTTTTATTTCTAAATGGAATAATTCCTTGTCGTTTCTCTCTTGGGAACACTGTTTCCGAGGTTAGAGAAGCTTGAGCTACCCTGTAATTTAATGTAATATTCACTTCAATGCCTACTTTTAGAGCAAAACTTTTGCGTTTTCTGTCTCCTTAGGAGGATACAACTTTTATTTCTATGGGAGTTTGCTATCACAAGAGAAAAATAAACGGAAAATGCGAGCTAAAAGTTAATTGGACCTTTTTGTTGAAATTAAAGTTTTTTTTTGTTCGCGACCATTTTTTTCTGTGCCCTGCTGTCCTATTTTACAGTACTTCTAGCATTCTTCTTCACCTTTAATCTTCTTTCATAGCTTTCCTTCGTTACTAGCAGTTTCTATGCACAGGGGAGTTTGTGAGGGAACACTCTTTGGGCATAGGTTTCGTGTTCCCTTATCTCCATACTAAATGACGTCTTCATCCTTCCTATCTTGGAACGCCTTTGTTGCGGTTAGGGAGGCATAACTAAACTTAGCTAATCAAATATTTTGCATTTTTTGTGCTTGACGGTTCTCACCCAAATCCTCGCAGGTCTTCCAAACGGGGTACAATTCCGGCGCGTCTAAATTCCACTCGTTGACGTGCGATCCAATCTGGATGCCTGGAAAGTGCAGGTCCCCTCTAAGCCTCTTAAGCTCTTGTACTGCAGTTTCAGGAGCCTGCATGGGTACTGTTCCCAGGCCCACGAACTGACGTGGGAATTTGGTCACGTGAGCTGCAATATCGTCATTCAGGAGCCTGTAATTCATCATTAGTTTAGTGATCTCTCCGCGCAGCGCTGTAGGCTAAAGAATATATCGCGAGAGTCGGGATTTTCACATTTCAAAAATCGTGATGAGATTCTTTACATCAATGTGGAACGGAAAGATAGATACTTCAGAGTAATATGGGGTACGACCTGCCAAGAGGCAGCGCAAAATTTTTAAGAAAAACTAACTTAAATCTGATTACGTGTGGATAACTAAATTTCATAATATGATAACGGATAAAAAATTGATCATGAGGTTAATTAGGCTTGAAATTAGGCTCGAGCGTAACAGTCTATATACCGTTGCACTGGATCGTACTTCAGATTCACGTTAGAATTTAGAAATTAGAATGAATATTCATTCATCGTTTACTAGGTTGAGTAATTCGAGGACATTATCCAATTTGAATGCACTGTCACTCATTTCATACTCAAAAGTAGGTAGCATAATCAATTCTGTACTTCTGAACCTGATAGGGTGCGGTTCTACTTTTATGTGGATTTTTTATAATTGAGACAGAACCAAGTCATCGTTGCGTATGGTTTGGTTATAGGCATGAGAAGAGTAAGGTTTGTTCACTCTTTAACAAAGTCGGTGGCATGGTCACATCTTCTCCATGGGGCGAGGGTAAACCCGTCTGGCCACCGCAGTATTTTCACAAGAGTAACCTGCATCTCTGGTGATTGTAGAGAACAGAGAAGAGGTAACAAGGCAACCTTATTTACTTTCTGAGTTGACACTTCACTTGTGTGCATGTTAATTGATGTTAAGAAATGACAGACCATTTACGCAACGCAATTGTAAGAATGAAGTGGTCAATGAAGACGTCTCTTTCATACTCGCTTTAAGACTGAGACGGAACATTGGGATATTCAAATTTTGGCTACGAACCGAGACAAGTCGAGCGTATCGTCTGGTTTGGCCCAGTACGAGAACATGACAGGGACGGTGGACAGCGCCTGCGTCGTGACTCCGTTGTTCTCCATGTCCTTTATTCTTGCTTCAGGACTCCAGCAATTACTGTCGATTGTCCTAAATAATTTGCCGTCTTTCATCATGTCTGCCTTCTTTCCTTCTGAGAAAAAAATTTTATTTAGTGGTATCACTGTAACATCGGAACGGCACTTTTTGTAATCTTAGATGCCTTTTATCCTGTGGTACTCAAAAGTTTAAAAATCATAGATATTGTCAGGTAAACAAGCATTTGGAAATTTTCAATTCCCATAATGTTATCACAAGCTGAATATGTTCATGAGCGAAACTTTGTAAATAAATGTTTATAGAAATTGTATTAAAATATTTAAACCTACGTTTTTATTCAAGTTTCAATAATTGAACTCAACAGCGTCGAATTTTTGTTCAAAAAATTTATTTTCCATTCGTAAATATGTATATTTAATTTCAACATTCGATAACGATGTTGGTGTATTATGTTACAGTACGATACGCCATGGCTGTATTGCGCAATATTTATTATTACACACTGTGTTATAATTTAATACACTATGGTTGTACTGTCTACATAAGTCCAATGTGAAGATATTTCTATAGATTGTATTGTGTGCCACGAAAGTTGAGAACATGGGTTGATGCTAGGCTATTCTGTTTTTCAAATCATGAAGTTTTTGCCAAATTAATGATAAGAGTTGTTAAATCAAACTAATTAACATACAAAGATTGACAAATGAAGCTGTTTCATGGTTTTTCCTTACGAAATATCCACAACTGCAGGTGCACAGTGAATGTGATTATCATCTCAGTATACATATTTGTCATGCTGAAGAACCGACCATGTTTCCCGTGGCATGGCTGCAGTTGGATGAAGCCTCCATATCCGTATCTTTGCTTGAGATCAGGCCAGCTAGCGGGCAGTATGTGGGTGTGCAGGTCCAGCACTGGTTCGGTCACGACGCTCATCTGTCGAAAAAAAATACCTCGTATAGCTGTCCGCTACTGTTCATGTATTTAAGCCTAGATCACATTCAGTGAGCGAACTAGTTTTAATCGAAAAAGTGTAGAATAGGACAAAGCTTCCAGGGAAAAGATTGGTCTCCAATCTTCCTAATTCAAAATCTCAGAATCTGGTATTTAACATTTGTTCCTCTCTGTGTATTCAAGTTTGCTGAAATCGGTTAACCAATCTAGTCAACAGTAGCGCTGCTATAACCCTGTATTACGACACTGATTTTGAGCAGCTATGTATCATATGTTTTAGCCGTGTTTATTCCCACAGAAACTGTTATCAAACGAGTCACTGGAGCCTATATTTGCTTCAGAAGCATAAACCCTGCTAGAGACATCTTGGGGCTTGGTGTGTTTTGTTAAGTTTACTAAAAATTTCAATCTTTCTTTGTGAAAACTCACCTGGTCGTCTATTTATTTTTTAGTCTTGTGGTAAATATTGTACATTTCAAATGCGTTATAAAACAGTTGGACATTTTTTTCAAATAATTCGTAAGGTTAAAGTTCTTTTTAATTATAAGTATCATATGTACTTTGAATGTACAAATTACAAGTCATAACATTATTGTGAGTTGAAACCGCACGCGCCCTTATTCTGAGAGCAGGAATAATCTTTTAGCAAAATGTATTGCGCCAAAAATGCGTCAAGTAACAGAAGAATTTGAGCGAGTGAATTGAAGCAGTAAGGAGGTTGGTTCACTGTGCTTCACTATTTTCAAATGTTTATCTGCTTGTGATCAACGTACAATGACTTATGATTAAAAAATCACAACGCGGTTGATTTTCTTAACTGTTCGAACTTGATTGAATTTACTGATGAACCAACCACAAGAACCGTGGTTTATCTTGCTGGAATCTGATACAATTCCCTTCATTCTATTCACTGCTGTCACGTTAATACGGCAAATAAGTAACCGAGTAAGCCCCAATTCCTTGCGATGCAAATAAAGATTCTCACGGGTCGTGTGTGAAATTTTTTCCTCTTGATCGCTTATTCTTTCTTTTCGTTTTGCTATCATTAGAGACTCGAATATTTTGTGCCAATCAAACAGCGATATATAAATTATATGGAATTAGAGTAAAATATGTCTGATGTCTCAGAGAAGTGATCGAGAGGGGCAATTAGACTCGTTTATAACAAAGAATTGTTTCAAATGAGCTCATCACTGAGAGTTATCACCCAAGAGACTGTGTCTTCAATTCAAATCAGTAAATAAAGCATCGTCTCAACTATTAGTCAACCTGTTCAGCCACCCACCTCAAGTACGCGTTAGAGTTTAGACGATGGCTCGATAGGAACGAAGTTGAAACTCCTCACAACGCTCAGAGCTGCACGAAACTGGCTAGCATGGCAGCGCTAGGCTTAGATTAATAAAAACCAAACGACTCGGAAACCGGTTCGGATGGCCAGTTCGGTCCTGTAGCTGTTACTATACAGCTACGTCAGCTTTTGGGGATCCAGCATGGTATGTTAGAGGCAATGAAGGTAAGAATTATTGGTGATACGAAACATGTTGAACTCAAGTTTTAAAAATTTAGATTTTCTTTTCGAAGAGATGATACAGTGGAGGCAATTTGCGAGCAGGTAGCACAACTATTGGTTTTAAAAACTTGAAGCACTAATTTTCACTAATTACACTTGGTAAAAAAGACTTAACGAATCCAATTATGAAGTACTGTTTTTACTATCCACGTTTTAGTATTGATGTTATTCGGTCTCGTATTGCTACTACTTACCATGTTTTCATGTTGATTTTATTCGGTATCATATTACTACTTTTAATAATTGGCTATGTCATTGCACAGGTTACCTGATCATTTGACCGACGAAGACGGCGCGCTGCTAGAACCTTTGGCAGTAGCGGTTCACTCCTGCAGGAAGGCGCGAGTTGGTCCAGAGTCCCGAGTCCTCATCACTGGGTCTGGGCCCATCGGACTCGTAAGAATGTCACCAATGCTTTTGGCTTCTAATCTTCCACTTTCGTGCGAACACAGAGTACATCGTTAGCCGATGAAGATTGTTGCTCTAGTCTCGTGTGAAAGTCTGTGTCTAAAGTTTAGATTTTTTCTTTTTCCCCACGTGGCTTTCTCTAGTATATGGCCAATGTACTGTAGATTTCACTTAAAACGATAACCTTTGTTTCTGTCATTTACTTGTTTGATTGATATATTTGTTTCTTCGATATATGCTGCACCGTTCTACGAGTCTATATTTAAGACTGTTAATCGAGACCCTGAAACTTTATGCTTTTCTGATTTCACGTGTGTTAAATCTTAGCATATTTTCATTGCGACCTCGACCTAATTTGAACATGAACTCTAAATGAAATGATAATCGTTGAAAGCATTCTCTTTCATGATGATCGTAAAAGTAAGTCAATTCGCAGAAATCGGGTGTTTTTATTATTCTTTAATAGTAAGATGCCGTCGTGTTGATACTCGAATTACATACACCGTCGGATGCGTCTTAAATACGGCAGTGGCCGAAAATGAGAATAGAAGCAAACATGGCAAAATTTTGCGTGTATTAGTCTCTGTTTTTACTAGTCCTTTCACCGATATTTATTTTTCGATAATCCATGTGATATTTGTGTCAAACTTCGGTACCTATAACAATCGGGACACTGAAACGATTTTTTATTGTCAAAGGTCGTGCTCAGTTGAACTTTTAGATCCCTGATTTAAATTGGCTGATCCTGCGCTGTACTGTCTCTCCTCATGAAACAGTCCCATGCAGGAAAGATGTTGACTACTAGGAAAATGTTTATAAACTATTGCCCTCGTTAAACCACTCTTTGCTTGCCACAATAAATTGATCTTTTTGCCAAGGTCTATTAAGCTAGAGTTGCGATTTAAAATTGGGAGAGAGCTTAAGTTCTCCAGCTCTTTTTGCTTGATTTACTAAGGTTTCAGCAATTCACCTTACAGTTGTGTAAATTTCCAGGTAATATGTAGAAGACGGGTAGAAGAGGTGAAAGAAGGAACTCGTCTACTCAGTGAGCTTACACTTGCACAACTGTGTGTGCACTGGACTAGCAACTACATATGAACTATAAATACCGCCCTTTTTCAATCTTAACTTATAACACAACCCTAACACGTCATTTTCACATTATAATCGTAAAGCATTTACATAAAAAATTATTGTATATATTTGTTGTATGGTCACCCATACATGATAAATAAGATGCTTACCAACCAACCATCTTTACGTTACAATATTTAATTATAAATTGTAAGCTGCAGCACATACTGAAAAAGTAGTTACGAATCCCCTTTGCTCATTATCGTATGTTTTAATACATCACACAGAATTTTTGCAGAACACATATGTACATAGGTATGTATATGTGTGCGTGCTATGTGCATGTATATAGATATATATATATGTGCATGTATATGTGTATATATATGTACTTATATACATATATATATATATGTGTGTACTAAACTAGCAACTAGCATTCGAACTAGAAATACCGCTTATTTTTATTCACTCTCAATTTTTAACATTACCTAACTCGTCATCTCTCTTTTTTATTGTAAAGCATCCACAAAAAATATATAACTTGGTTGCGTGATCACCCATATATATTTAGATAAGAGGCTTATTAACTAATGACCGTTATGTTAAATTTCTTTTTAATTAGAAAAGCCCAATTTGTAATTTTCGTAATTTTCTGGCTTGTATCCTGGTATTTATGTGTACGTGTGTATGTATACTCGTATGTATGCATACATTCATGTATATGTACGTGCAGTCGTACATTTACTCACTACAGTTTTTGCAGAATATTTAATCAAGTATCTTGCATTTGCATTTGTCTTATAAACTTGCTGTGTGGGCTAAAGCGTGCTCTTTTAGGCGGTCAGCTCACTTTTTAAATTCTTTCATGCTCACTCGAAATGATAATTTTGAATTCTGCTGAAACAAGCCATTCTAATATTATTCTCTGATGTCAAGAAATCCAAAGCTTATAAGTCATGTACATGTAAACTGTCATAAGTGTTTTCACCCTAAGAAGTCCATTATCTTTGTTTTCATGAACATTCACATATTCATATATAGCTGGTTGAACCATCACTATTCAACCTCAATTAACCAGCTATGGGATACATTTTCATGTCTTTCCTCACCGTTTTTGTGTAAGCATCAAACTGAACGTCATGGTACTTATGTATGTTTGTCAATTACAGATATTTTGCATCATATTTCGCAGATAAGGCGACTTTTTCCAACTTGAAATCCTTACAGGACACTCATCTTTTCTTCTCTTATTCACGTCCAAAAATGTTCTTGCTAGGCTTATGTCGTTGAAATTATACATCATATCATTTCTTACGTTCTTGAGTATATTGTGACAACCCTATCTAGGTGGTTGATTTCAAGTATTACTCCAATTATGTTGTACATGTCTTGAAAGTCGTTGTAGAACAATCGTCTTCATCTTTCTGACTCAGATAGACAGTTTTGTGCCACTATTATTGACATGGAAATATCATAAATTCGTGGCGTGATAAGAGACATTTTCTTCGAGTCCCTTAATTGGAATACTAGTCTATACGTAGGAGTGAAAATATAGTTCTGAATGTCAACCTCGCTGCCTTAGACGAAGGGTTATTTCAATCCACCTGTTCTTTCAACAAACTCCTTATACCTCAAGTCCCTGAGCTCGTTTTTCGCCGTAAGCGTGCACTAACAAGAGTGCTCTCAATAATGCATCGTCACTGAAATTGTATTTTCTTTTATAATTGTAGTTGTATATAGTGTCAAATCTAGATTAAGCGACATTAGGAATACATTGCCCTCAATCATTTGTTTTCAACTTTTGACATTGGTATTACAATACTCATGTGTGTATCATAAAAGTGTATTTACTTTAAGGTATTTTAAAAATCAATGACGTACCATCTTATTGTACCATCTTTATTGGAAATAAACTGTTTTTCTTTTTCTTTCCCTCTCCTGGAATTAAAACAGCTGAAAAATTATTTCTGCAACTCAAATGTAATTATAAAACGATCAACAAGAATATTCTTTCCAGAGATGTGATGTTGTATGTTCGTAACCAACTGCCATGACTCTGCACACCTTCCTCCTCAGGTATCACTACTGGTTGCGAAAGCTCTCGGTGCTGGGCACATTTGCCTCACAGGTGAGTTACCCCTCAAAATAACATGTTTTTTCTTCATTTAATCGAAAAAAAATATTATGAAGAATGAGGAGCAAAAACACTTCTCTCGTTACTCAAATTTCTGAAACAAAAATATTAAAATTCGATCCTCATGTTATGCATCATTTTAGGCGAACCTCTAATATGAATATTAATTAAGCTCAATTACCCATAATTTGAATGAAACGCTGTAGTTATACTATAACTGTCACAAAAGATGCATAACTATTTGATTGAAAATTACACAAGAGATTAAATCGGCTGTAGTGAAAATTGTATGACATAAATTGATGCCCAAACATTTGGACGAGCTTCTGAGTCAATTCGTGCCAGCTGCTAGAATTTAATGATAGGCCCTACGCATTTTCAAGCATAACTAATCAGTCATTCGGTTAATCGTGTTCTATGTCGTAACTAAACTGTATATTTAAGCATAACAAATGAGAACCTTTGAGAGTTTCTTCACTGTCATGCTGTACGATAAATTTTTTGTCTCGCCTGCGATGCTGTTGGAGAAAATTACAGCACAATTTTTTATTTGAGTTATCTATGAAAGTGAACCAACCGTGGATTTCGTAAATCTTTATAACTCTTTTGATTATTATTTTCAAAAACTACGTATATATTAGGTTACTTAGCAATTTTCATTCAACATTGTTAAATTATATGTAGAAATCTTTTTTGATATAAATATGTTTCACATTTTTTTATTGCTGGTCGAATTTTAAAACCGTACTTTCAGGTAACTTCCGACAGTTGACTTTAGTGAATATCTTTTTTAACTTTATCTTGTACGGGAGCTCCCCTAGGGTAGAGCTCTCAAAATCCTCAGCGATTCTAAATAAATCTTATGTTAAAGTGGGCGCCGTTACTTGATTGTGGTTGTGTGTCAGATCAAGATAAGCCGTGGCTGGCCAGTCCTTAACTATGTCCACGCGATGAGGTCCTAATACCGCGAGCACTTGACGAAATAACGAGTTTTGGGCCATTTGTTTCTTAATCGACTGAAGCTGATCACCAAATTTTACATAGTGATGTAGGCGTGGCGTCACTACCTACTCTCCTCGTGATCTGGAAGGCTGCTGATTTAATGTGGGGTTTTAGGTAAGGTACCAGAACATTTAACATTATTGAAAATTTAAATCATTAATGAGACTACCTTACGGGGTGCTAGTTCTTACTGCAGTTATAAGGATATTGCAAACTAAAACATTAAATTTAATGGAATATTCTAAGGTTGGTATCTATGAAAAATAAAATATAATCGCTTGCATTTGAAAGACGAAATGTCATTAGAATAAAATAATTTATAGAAATGGTTCTCAGTCAAGTTTTATCTGTTATTTTTCACTTGAGTATAAAATCATTGAGCGTATAATCAATCGCAAAAAATATGTAGATATTTAAACATAATTCTGGGGATAAACTAAGTATTCGTTTGTCATGGCTTAAAAGCCAACGCTGAAAAATACCCTAAATCGCATGTAGTGTTCAAGCTCGCACATCGATTTTGAATGACAGCAATTTCATCACTTGAAAATCACATTTTCTGGTTCGACTTTCCTAGCATTGAATCACTCTTATATTTATTACTTTTAGCCTGAATGTCTCGTTATTCTTCAGCTGTATTAATGATTGCACTATTTTGGGCAGACATCAACCAGAGCCGCATAGAGTCTGCCCGACGCCTGGGTGCGGACAGCACGGTGTGCGTGGCGGGGCTGTGCCCTGAAGAGGCCGCCGCTGCAGTGGTCGCAGAGGCCGGAGGTGCTCCCACTGCCGCCATCGAGTGCTCTGGGGCAGACTCGTCTCTGCTGACCGCTATACACGTCAGTTGCAATGTTACTCTTAACGTAGTAAGAGTTGAGCTTCTGGTTCGGTCCTTCAATATCAGCGCTCATGTCCTCCTGATGTTAATACATGGATTCGAGTTGAGCGTCTGGCTCAACCTATCACTTGCTATGCCTTTACTAGCTTCAGGAATTGAGTTGAGCCTTTAGCTCCAAATCTTCACCGTGGAGCGAGAGATTGAACATTACAAATTTGACAAGAAAAACTGCAGTTCAATTCCAGTTAGGCTTACCTCGCAGTATTTTCATCGCAGATGTGTTAGTTTTCTAATGATTACATCAAACGGAAGTTACTGATAGAATTGATTGATGGAATTGGATACAATCTATTGACCTTGCACTTTGCTCACTCCATCCCCCGAGGAAAAGAAACTGAAAAGTCATTCATCACCCATTGTCGCATTGGAACGACTAATGAAGATGTTTTAGCTCAGCCCTTCCAGCGCGATGCCGACGCTAAGAGAAAACTGGGTACCCGAGTGGGATTCGTAGAGCTCCAGAGGGATGGTGCTAGGTTACCTCAGCTTTAGTAAGGACATATATTTTGTGCACACTTTACTCCTTCCCATCCTTGTACCTTCTTCGTTGTCTCCTCTTTGATATATCTTTCTCTAACGTGTTTCTATGAACATAGTATCCAGTGAGGAAACACAACTTCTGCATAAATTTCTCGTTCCCTACTGTCCGTACTATATGGCCTCTTTTCTTTGCTCTCTTGGAATCACCTTTGATGTGGCTGAGAACCCTTAAACTAGTAATATGAAAATATTTCAGTAATAATACTCCTTGTCGCTTTGAGACCAATGGCCTATATTCATTATTTATAAATTTCGATGAACCGGTCAGAATTGTAATATGAAAATATTGAAGTAATAATACTCCTTGCCCATTGTCGCTTTGAGATTAATGGCCTATATTCATTATTTGTAAATTTTGATGAACCAAAATCTAACCTAACCTTAACTGAACCTGTTGTGTTTTAACGTTGAAAAAATCATAAAAAGCTATGGATTTTGCTCTCTGGCACACGTGCGGATATCGTTAAATTTTGGCTTTGTCTTTTAGGATAGCCGGCCCCACACTGTTAAGTACCGCTGTTGGTAATCCTTACAACATGAAATTTTTTCAAAACAGATATCTTGAATAACCGACAAGGAAAAAATAACAGGATCGAAAAACATGGAATGATTGCTGTTCCTCTACAGGCGGCGGAAAACGGCTGCGTCATAGCTACGGTAGGCCGCGGTTCCATCGAGCCCTCGCTTCCAGTCACGCTCATCGTCACCAAAGAGCTCGAAATTCGAGGCATCTTCAGATACGCAAACTGGTAAGCTGCAGTAACGCCATAACTTTTGCACTTCGGAGACAAAGGTCTTTCATGTTATAAGAATTAGCACTTCATGAACAAGGAATATTTAAGCATCATGCTCATGGTGAACAGAGGGCTCTAAAATACGTACCACGATTAAACTTAACACTTATCACCACGTGGTGTACAATATAGAAGCCATAAAAAATTTGAATGTTTTATGAGTAAAAAATAGCACGCAACGTCAGAAATAGATTTTACTAATACTTCTGCGACATGAAAATAAGAAGCTAATGTATTAGAGCTCCTCGATTTTTACTGCTATGAATATACTACGTTTCAATGAGCGGCTTGAGCTCGGCGAGAACGAATTTCCCATGAAGTACTTATCGCTACCTCGTTTTACACTTGTTCGCCAACTTAAATTCATTCCGTATAAACTTCTTCCAGGAGATCAAAACGAGTCGCCAAAAACTTTCAATACAATAGAATTTCTCTAGTGATAGCTGCGACACCGTACCAAAATAAACGAAAGCGATATCGGAGGTATTAACCTAACACTATGCAGACCACCGAGTTCCTAAATTACAATAGGTATCATTAATATCATTTTCATACTCTTTCTCAGACAAGTTCATATACTATTTCATGTGATGAATATTTCACGCAATATTTCGTTTATTTATAAAACAACATAATCCTTTATAGGTTAAGGAGAAACGTAGGTTAAGCAACAGTTTTTCAGGGCAATTCAATTGCCGGGACATGCAGGTTCACCGACGAGGTATAAAATCTCGAAGGGTTTGATCGGATGACTACCCTGTAAGCCCCTGACGGATAGGTTTGCAAAACCTATGCCAAGAGGACTGGCACCTCCAGGAGAGATGCGGTTAGGTTACCTCAGCTAGAGATGAACCTTCGGAACGTGTTTTCGTGTCCACCTTGCTTCTCCGCAATCACTTCCACGTTTTTTCCCTCTTCTTTTCAACTTCCCGTTTCTTTTCGCGGGAACACAGGATGTGCATAGACACATTTTCCTTACTTCATACTACATGGACTTTCTCTCCTTTTTGAAAATATCTAAACAATGGGAATGAAGCCTTGTACTAACTACTATGCACCTTACACAATCCTGTCACCTCGCTGTTCTGATAGTATACCTGAATCGAGAGTTCACTCTATGTGGAACGCGGTGCTTTAGTACAGAATAGAATGCCATTCTACAGAGCTTCTTTACAGTACTTGTTATAAGACTCGGATCATCGTAACTTGAGAAGTAATTGTGCTGGGCAGCTACGAGGCAGCGCTGCAGCTGGTGGCGTCAGGCGCGGTGAGTGCGCAGCAGCTGGTCAGCCACCGCTACCAACTGGAGGAGGTGGAGGAAGCCTTTCAGGCAGCACGTTCTGGAGAGCCTGTCAAGGTTATGATCCAAGTGGGGACACGGCAGTGAGCCATCACCGCTCCTACTGTCCTGGGACAATAAATAGCTCTTGAATTTGCCTCGCTTTTGTTCCTTGCCCATACCTTTATTTATACTACTCGTTGTCACAAACAACTGTGATGGGTCTCGCACAAAATCGTTTCCATAAGGATAAATAACATGTGCATTTGAACTGTCTGTGAATATTTAATTATAGAATATACAAAAAATAAATCAACAATCACACAGTCATGAAATAGCGAGGGAGAGACGAGCCTCTCACACAGGTTTGTGAGGGATGCACCTTCCACACACGCGTGAGAGGGACGCATCTCTCGCGCACGCCTGTGACAAAATTGTCCTCACAAACGCCCGTAAGGAACAACTGAAGTGGGCAATCCCAATTCTCACATCTGAACACCACCACTTCAGGCTCCCGAAAAATCACGGTCAGAATTAAATTATTCAACAACGAACTTAGTCACCAAATAAGGCATTGAAGCCTTCAAATAAAACTCAAATAAACCTAAAGCTGTAACAGCTCTATGGGACCTAGCAGATCTCGCGCCAACGCGGACGGAGTGCGAACAAGCCACCTGACTATAGACCTTCAAAATTATCTTAAGCAGTTCAGTAACTTGGCGCTGCAAGGCATGGTACTCACCGAAGATAAGAACTCCCCACCTGCGCTCTCTGTTTTTGCTACGCAGGCCAGACAACCTTGCCGCTTTATCACGAGGCGCTAACTTGATCTGGAAACGGCTGCGACGAAGAATGAAAAAAATGCACACAAGGGACGTTTTCGTGTGAACAGTTCTCTACACAAGATGTGAATAACGGTAACATCTGCGCCTACGAAGTGCATGCAGAACAGACACCTTCTGTAGTAGTAAGCGTGATGAAGTAATCCTCGTGCAGGCTCCTAGCGAAAGCGGCCACCACCTGCCGCAATTCACACAGTCAGTCTAGATAACCGGAGCGCAAACAGCTCGACTTCGAGAGAGCAACACGGGGGGTAAAGGAGAACGAGTGGTGAGAACCTAGAATAAAACTCAACAGCGCAGAAACGAGGCTAATGCTAAGTTCTAGACTGAATTTTCAAGTATTAAAAATCCGGCCAACTGGACACGTAAGTTCTAAATCGAGTTAACCACGCTACGTGCTATAGCACGCAGCGTAACCTAACTGATCTAGGCGAAGCTACGCTAGAAGTTATACCGTTACGATGAATTTAAATTAATTGCAAATCCGTCCCCTGATCAGTGGTTTAATAATTTCCGGACCAACGTTCAGGTGTCTCAGCACATCTTGGTCGGCAGAGAGGCAGGGAATGATGCCCGGTGTAGTTTAGTCATGAAACTGCTGAATTCAATTCCTGAATCAGAAATACAAATAGAAAACGTCTTGAAATAATCACATCGAGAGACAAGAGGCATCAAATTTATAAAGGTATGATATTCACTTCCTTATATTTTCTCATAATTCACTATTCATTCTCGAACATATTTTAACCTGACAGTATATTCTTTGAAACTCACAATACCAAAAACCGAAAACATGTTCCGAGCCCGTCCACACAACGAAATGAATCTGTGCAAGTTATATCAGGAACAATCATAACACATTTCGGGCAAGACAGGTCAGAAGTAAGAGGGAAGAAGGCGAGAAGAAATGAAAGGGAAGTAGAGGGGTAGGAAGGGAAGAGGAGCGCACGCACAAAAATGAGAGGCCAGGGCTACATGACGCACCACTTCATATCTGCTGCTCTCCCCATACTTAGAAATTATTCAAACATAGAAAACCAAACACACGTACGTAAATGAACGCTGACATAATATTTAAATCATATCAAAAAATAAATACATCAATTATATATATGTACAATCTTCCAATTTTTCAATAGTTTTCAATGTTTTTACCACAATTTTTGAAAATACTGCATTCAACTGTATAGTTAATATCTTACCACACTTGCCTAACACTTATCCTACGGTAGATTCAGACACTTTTCCCTCTCAATTGAGGTGGTTTCCATGAAGTTCGGTTCCAAAGCAGTCAGTTCCCCATCCTATCGCTGATGATGAGTCGGCGTTCGAACTCCTAGCTCAACAGTATGAGAACCGACACTAACAATCCAGCAACTACAGAGGTTTGTCTGGACAAGGCCTTAATGTTCACCGACACCGAGCAAGCATAATTATTTCTTATCTTATTCATTTCAACTTGAATTATTAGTTTAAGCCTCCCTATCCGCCAAAAATGCGATCTCAAGAGAGGAAATAAGAAGGCAGTACTTATTATGGAGTTAAGGGAACGCGGAATCTATGCAGAAAGGACATAGGAACAGCAAGTTGAGAAAGAAGTTCATGAAACAAGACCTAAGTAGAAGAAGAAAGTAGTAGGTGCCGAAAAAACAGGACAGCAGTGAACCGAAAAAAAGGTAGTCCTTAACATAACAAAAACATTTCATTTCAATAAAAAGAACGCCTACCCAAGTGAACTAGGGCCCTCATATTTAATCATTTCAACTTGAGTTATACGTTGGTTTCATGGTGTCCGCCAGCGGCGCTAGTACTCCCACAAAACTCCGCTGTAATCATAAAAGCAGAACGAAATTTAAGAACTGCAATACTGGATTAAACAAATCTAAGCAATTGCAACCGCTACGGCAGTAGCAGGTGTGCCTCAAGATGTATATGCTCCTGATGAAACGCCAAAAAACAACAAGGAACGACACGAGGCATAATCCAACGAGCGAAAATGATGTAAGAATTTTCTTTCTTCAGCGTCTTTTTGAAACGGGCTTAGACAGAATGATCGAAGCCATTCTCAAGACGGCGATTAAACAATTGCGTCAATAGCCCACAAATAATTAGCTTCCTTCACACAGCCCTGAGTTTGACCGCAGTAGGCAAAACTTCAATAAAGTGAGGAAAATAACAGTGCTACGAACGTATAAACAAAGGCAGCACACTATCACAGCAACTAAAGAAGTTATCTAGGGGCTCAGCTCAACAATCCTGATACTGTCAAGTTTAGATTAGATAAGTTAGCAATAGTTCAAGCGTCTTTAACCATAACAAAGGTCTTCCCAAAAGAAAAGAAGGCACCATTTAGTACGGAATCAAAAGAAAATGGAGTCTATGCACCAGGCGTGTAGAAACCTGCGCATAGAAACGGTAAGATGAAAAGAATTAAAATGAGATAAAGTTGAAGAAGAAAGTAAAAGGCACATAGAAAAAATGGCAGCGGTAAATCGGAAAAATATGGTTCGTAACAAAACCAAATACTTATTTTATTTCATCACGCCAACCCCAGCTTCAGCTCAGAACTTAACATATTCCTCTTGGGAGCGCTAGTTCCCATACATACAAGATTAGATTAGTTTATAATTTGGTCTTAGCCTTCCTAACCGCAACACAGGCGTTCTAAAAAGATGAAGGAGGAAGGAATCATTTAGTATGGACTTTAGTGAACGGGGAATCAATGCACCTGTTTCTACACAAGACCTCTTGCGCATAAAACAGTGAGTTCTGAAAGAAGCTTATGATACAAGATAAATGTCGAAGAAAAAAGTAGGTGCTGAAAACAGGACAGCAGTGAATCTAAAAAGATGAGCCGGAACAGAACAAAAAACCTATTCCATTTCTACCACTTGTAAGCCTGCCTGACCTTTAGGTTCAGGACCTCACATTTTCACCAGAAATACTAATTCTCATACCTAAGATAGTTGTAATCCTCTGGCGGACACCATACATGTAATAATCATATCCCATTGAGGATCCCATAAATACCAGTCATATACCACTGAGAAGTTAATTCTGCCTCGATACCGTGACTTATGCTATAATAATAAGCAGGTTTGAATTTTTCGAATGACTTAATAGAGAGAAGAGTAATTTTTATCCATGTATCGCTAATACAGCGTATTTTACTCTCAGAACATTGACAGAATCTGGTTTTAAACCAGATCTATCCTCAAAAAAGTTATGAAATTTATTGGAAGTGCTACTACACTGCAAAAAGAAACGTCTCGCGTAACATGTTGCATGCAAGTTATCGACATTATTAAGTGTTATTCAAGAGTTTCCAGCAGAACAACGCCTTATGTTGTAAGCTACTGAAGTAGAATTTATCGCCAGTTCATGTAAATTAGAATGTAAATGTAGGCCACACTATAATAAACCAAAAAAATGCACTACGTCAACACTTGCAGAGGAATACTCTTCATGCGTCTTGACGCTTTACAACATACGAAAGCGAGAGCAGTAACGCCCCATACATAAGTCACGTAAAAGGGTCACGATACATGCTTTGGCTACATATCTCCAAGTATGAAGTGTAAACAGAATAAAGACGCATGATAAGAAAAGCAATACAATGGACGAGATACTTCTCCGATCGCCTGTTACATCACCACCCTCTACATTTTACATCAGATAGATTAGCATGCGAACCTGCGCTTAGCCCTACACATAATGTGAAAATTTCCAACTAAAACCCAGAAGGTACGCCTCACTTACGTTCGACAGCGTCCTCTCTCATGCTACGCTGAGCTCAATGCTGATGTCACCAAGGTACGCGCCACTTGACCTCATCACCAAGCACATCATCCTCATATTTGAAAAATTTAGAAGGATAAAGGTGGAGTCAACCAGTGATTCGACAAAATTCTCTGGGAACGGAGGCCAGAAAAGAAATCAAAGGCATGGAAACATAGCTTACGCTTCTGGTAAAATTGCACGCACACGAGGGTAGATCAGTAGTCAACCACAACAATTAAAGAATGAAGAACCGAAATGGATTTCGCATTTCCTCGTAAATATAAAACTTCGATGTAAAGAGAAAACATCAATTTCTTTATATGTACATACATTTTACTGATATGAAAGTTTAACCAGGTATGAGCGCCCAAACAACACGAGGTGTGACTTGTTAATTTGCGTACAAACCCCTCAGGCTTTCCACCCTCAAATTCTCCTGTCAGTTCAAGTTTCCCACTCCTCTCACAGAGTGAGGATTACACTCAAGAAAAGAAGCAGCATAAATTTCACCAATGACGCTTATGTACTTCACTAATGTGATCAGAACTATGAAAGTGTCCCAAAATACAACCCAACGATGAAATAAGTCTACGAACATGAAACAAATTTAAAACGTCCATTGCTGAAGAGAAACCGACTGAGATTTGCAAGCTACACCTTAATTCGAGAAATTGAAACTTGATTGCCTGCCGGTTAAGAGATAATTGCCAGTTTGCTGTGCAGATGTGCGAGGTTACAATCAAAAAACGAGTACAGCCGTGCAACCACTGCTGCTGCTAACAGTAAAGCCACACCAAATAGGTCGTGACTCCAAAACGGACATCATTCAAGGCTTCTGGGTTCGTTGTGAAGGGAGGAATAAATGCGGGAAATCAAGAACACGGCCTACCACTAACCCACAGTTGATAGCGCTGCACACGAACTACAGAACGTTAGCGCACTAGACCAATCCTAATGGGCCGTCTTACCGGAGATGCAAATCAGAACACAGTAGTTCCTTAAAAAAAAAAACGGTAAGTAATTTCATCAGACTAGCAGACTAGCCGATCAGAGCAGCGTCGAATAGTACGAGCTTAGACAAAACTATGTCAAAAAGAAGTGTCCAAATGAATCTTATAGTTGAATAAGAGCAAGAGGTGATTAACCTGGGCAATAGCGTTTACTTTAAGCATTTTTAGAGGAATCTACGCCTGGAAACGCACTACTGCACTAGTTGGAACAGATATTTGTATCCGAGAAACTAGACAGTCTTTGTTTTACTCTGTTGAGCGTGACGTTCATTAGTCAAGCAGGATGTCAATTCATTGATAACTGCATCGAGTCCAAGTCCCTCAAAAATTAAAGGAACAGGCAAAAATTAAAGGAACAGGCAAAAATAAAAGCAATTGAACTGAGAAAAATTCTTTGGGATTATATTTATTCCTCTCTTACTTTTCTATCATTTACGAGAATCATTCATTCCTCTCAACAGGTCGCGATTCAAGCTGACTTCGGGTGCAAAGCTTTAGATTTTTGCAGGCACAGCCTGCTATAGCCATCTGACAGAAACGAGCAAGTGGAAGCGAGACATCAAAAGTAGAGGGGAAAAGGTCTATTTCTCAGGGGCCAAAACCAGTTGCACCTAAAAAAAGTACATGGTCTGCCTATCCATATTTTAAGATGAACCCATGACAGACAGACTTGTCCAAAAATGGTCACTATGAAGAAATGATCACTATCTCGAGAAGGTAGATCATAAAGCATTCTACAGCTCAGAATGCTTGTTTTTTTTTCAGATGAGGTCCACCTGCTACCATAAACTATTTAAAAAATGGGGAGCGCAAATTACACCTGCCACCACACATGGCAAATAATACTACCGAAGGGAGTTGACGATGTCAACATAAAATCGTGGAGTTTTTCCATTGTTTCCTTTTGCACAAGACATCAATGACGGAAAAATTAAACCAACTGCATCTCTCAGTTATAACAGCATAGAATGAAATGTTTAAATTTAATCAAAGCATTTATCGCACGCAGTTTATGAGGCCCTCCACATTTCAAACGTTGGATATTCTATACGAGCGATGTACATATCGAGGGCACCGTGTACGGGGTAGTTAATTTTAATATATAATGAAGAAAATAGCTTATAATTAAGAACCACAACGCACAATACTTCAAGCGGCCTCCATCACACCTGATCCTCCCTTCCCCTCCTTATGAACCAAATAACTAGGGATCGACTCGCCTAGAAAATTGCGACACTCCGAGCAGCGGAACCAGGGGCGCTACACGCATGCCTGTCGATACCTGCCTGCCTCGCCGAAAAAAGCAAAAACCACCTAAAATCCATGTGCCTTAAATGCCTAAACATAAATTGTAACCGTAAATGAAAATGAGTGCGACCAACACACAAAATAAATCTACGACGTGACAGTGAGCAGATCAATGGTGACCTGTGCAGGCCTACCTGTTTAAACTAAACCCTCTTGCATACAAAAATAAAAGTTTAAAACAAATCTAATTTAAAAGTTCAGAAAGAAAGAACAGATGATCAAAAACGCAAGTATTCATTTTCTTATAAAAAATGCATTTACGAAGGAGTTTCAACAAACCATTGTGTTGAACAAAATAAATACAAAGTAGTTCCAACAAACCATTGCGTAGAAAAATAATAAAAATTATTTACAATCGCAAGGAAGGTTTATCTAACATCACAACCTGGTAGCTGAGTGTGCCAGTGACACTGGCTCGCTACCTGTCACCGCCAGGCCGAGAATAAAGAGCTGGAGGCGACACGCCGCGGCACCTAAGCGATGTTTCACGTCGCTCACACACCTCTCATGGCGCATGCAAACACGCGTACAAACGGGATTGTGCTGTCAGGTAGCGACACTCAGGTAGAAGAACCAGGATATGTTAGCCTTCAATACATAAAAATGGTAAAAAAAAGAACAAAGGCGCCAGGTACAAAAGTCAGATGAAAATAAGACGAGCAAAAGGACCAAATAAAAAACCAGTATTTAAGCTAGGTAGACACTTTTCACGCGAGCATCTTTGGGCGCATCGCAATAAAGGAGCGTGGCTGTGGCTCGGCTTCTGCTCTCGCAGTATAACACGTTACGAAGAGGAAATACCCGACCAAAAAATATAATAGGAATTAAAAACTCGGTAGATTCTCGACCTAAAATAGCATTATTTACAGTAGACACAGAACTGATGAACTTAAACAGAGAAAGTCGCAGGGACCGCAGACCTCATAATTATGAGCCCGACATACCCATTGCATAGCTCCAAAATCTGCAAATTCAATAAATATGCGCATGAGAAAAAAGTATGAACAATTGCAGCTCTCAAATAAGTCAGTAGTTTACCAATCCTAAAACTAAGCCACTGGATCAAGGAAAAAACGAGAGTCATAAACGATGAACAAATAATATCGTTTAGAACTACTCATGATGGTATAACGAGGGACTTCTTTAAAACTACTGGCCTTATGATTTTCCAACATATAACAGAATTTTTTCCTAATAATCTGACAGTATTGCAAAGTTCCAGCTTTGCGCAGAGCGACAATTCTTCCATGACCTTTACAACAATGTAAAGCGCTCCCTTTAATTTCAATTCGAGGACAGTAGGGCTATAATCTTATAACAGCACTGGGTTCAGAGAAAGCAGCTGACTAGGTGAAGCCCTGAGAGGGCGGAGGTGTAGTCCGAGATAACGACTAACTGCACCGCATCACAGTGCCTTGTTAACGCCTTCATTCCCTCCCGTAGCGAAGTACACACTAATCTCGAAGAAAACAGAAAACTTCCATATCCCATACTTGAACTAATGGCAAGAAACCTGCCAGAGCGTCTAACACAAGCCAGATGAAAGCGAGCTACTTGAAGTACAGGTGGCCACGAGAACACTGGGCTACGGAGCTACTGGAGTCACTAGACGACCTACTGGACAACACAAAGAACCTAAAAGCTCACGGCGAGGCTATCAAGACTAGTGGAAGTGTCGCTGTCGTGCAGAAGAGCTTCGTTGGTGCCCACATCAAGTGAGAAGCCTTCGCACCATCACCCGTTGACAAAAAAGGCCTACTTTTTTTGAGTATCCCTATTTTCATTCGAAATGCAACGCTGTATTAAAGTAAATCAGCATCACTAACATTAGCCGTTTCACACCCGAATACTCACAGTTCAGCAGCACAAAAATTGCAGCCTAGTGTTAATCAGAAGTTTGACTTTACAAAGAAAATCTCACTAATAAATGAACAAAAACCAATTGAAGCAAATAGGGTTACACATTGCAGTCTGTACACACAGCAGCGCACATGTTAACTCGGTTATCACAAAGTGTAAAAACGAATTTCAAATTAATGTGGAGTCAGCTTAATGAGGGCAAAAAAATACTGCGCCTCTCCCACCTCCACTCACATTGACTCACCTAAGGAGCTTAAAGCAACACAGACCGTGAGCGCTCCAGCGCTTCCAGACATTTTGTGTACGTTATAGCAAGGAGCGTCACACCATGAGGCCGAAATAAAAAAAAAAATAAAAAAAGAGGCCAGGCCTCACGAAGCGATGATGAGCGACAGCCTTTTGGCTCACGGAAAGGGGGAAGAAGGAGCAAAAAGGATGAGGAGGACAAATGGAGCTCCCAACAGGTTGCTGGGAAGGGGAAAGGAGTTAAAAGGGATGTGGAGGGGTCGGTGCACCCACCTCCCCCTCCACAGTGCCACGGCGACGCTCCCACAGCCTGACGTCCTTAGCATAAAAAGCATCTATAAATAATCTCATTAAATTTTCACTAACAACCAATGAGGATTTCTTACGCTACAACCGCGACTGGGGTGTGACTCTACACAGCACTCGCTGCTACGCTAGAACCGCTCGAACCATCTTACTTCGCCGAGCTACTCACTATGAAGAATTTGCAACAACAGGTAACTGTGTCACATTCCGCGGTACATCACTTCGCAGAGTAGTGAGAGCTCTGGCTGAAAGAGTTTTAACCACCCGACAAACAACTGAAGTCGGTAAATGCTCCAGACCACAGCGGTAGCAAAAATGAGCTAGAGACCCCAGCCCCAGATACAGACACACACACACACACGCACGCCCTAAACAGTTACAATAGGTTGGAAGTGGGAGGGGAGCTAGTGCAGCACTGGATGCTATAGCGCTCCCGACTCGTCCATGAGGGGCAGCGATGCAGCGTCGAGCCCGCTGCCCTTATGGCCTCTGTCGTATGAGAGGTCCAGCGAACTCCCGCCTGCAACCAATTGCAGGAAGTCAGTTACACGATTACCAACAAATTCTCTCCACAGGTGGGTGAAACTTTTATTGTATATAACTAGAAACAGAATGTGTGTCACAATTCATATAGGTAAGGAATAACGTCATAAAAATTGGCGCACAGGTAGTCAGACACCGCATGTTTTGTCTAAGCGAGGAGAGTGGCTGCAGCGCAGTTTTGCCAACTAGATAAGTACAAAAAACCACTCAATAGAATTTTGGACTCGTGAAAGCAGATGTTTCGAGAGTGCAAACCTGCCTTAGGATTGGTATAAAATAGATCATCACATTATCTATTTCATTATTCAATCAATTGTGTGTGTGAACAAACCTGCATGTCTATGTATAAGTATACACAGCACCCTATGCATATATACACGTACACACTATGTGAAGGAACGGTAAATTTGCAATTCACGCCAACACCACAAGGATGAGCTCTCACCACACAATTTTGTTCACTCTGTCAAGATGGAGGAGTCAGATTACTGAGGTCACAGTCGCTGCTAGGGAGAAAATGAAGAGCTGGAGCGCCCGGCCGCCTCCAGCTCACAAGACATCAATGCATTCCAGCTCATATAGCCTAGGTAGCAAAATAGAAATGACACAAATGAGGCCTGCGAGGAAAGCCCGCTGACCTGACTGCCTCCGGGACTTGGCGGCCAGCGCAGCGGTGGAGCTGCTGCCCTCAGGGATGAACGCAGCCACCAGTAGCGCCGTGATCACCATCAGCGCCCCGAACACGAACGGCGGCCCGGGCATAAGGTTGGGGCCGACGCTCATTTCCCGCACCACCGACGACACGTTGTTACTTGCCGCCACCTGAACGCCGGACTAGTGTCATTATCATGGCTAGCAGTACGGAAACAAGATACCCAATACTCGAGCAGATGCCAACGGAAGTTCTTTTCTGGAGTCATTTTAGGCACGCAATACAAAATTGATGTATATGGTGCACGGCACCGCAAGTGAGAATACTATGTGATGGTGAAATAGTTGATTATGTGAACTTTCCGCTTCTTTACTTTAACAGGGGAGATGATGAACACTGGTCTTTTCTCAGTCTCCTCCTCTCTCTCTCACTCTCTCTCCATCATACGATGTCGCTCTAGACTGAGCAGAACACAGTAACTCAAACAGAAATACTCCCACGTAAATGTGCGTGAGTTAGAGAGGTGAGGTCAGTCTGACAGCCTGTCCAATCGGTAGTGTCCCCATGCTTCATCCCACAGGCACTTCAATGCGCTAGACATTCTGGCCCCAAAATCATGACTGCAACGCTAAATCAGCACTTCATTGTATGCACCCAGCAACAGCACTCGCTGAACCTGCAAGATATATCAAGCCTCAACACATCACTAGCACCGTAATACAGCCCCCAACCCACCTCATTAACTAGGACCGCACTAGTACCCAAGCAACCAACTAGCACCACACTAGTCCCCCGGCACCCAACTAGTACCACACTAGTCCCCCACCCCCAACTAGCACCGCACTAGCACTCCGGCGCCCAACTAGCACCACACTAGCACACCGGCGCCCAACTAGCACCGCACTAGCACACCGGCACCCAACTAGCACCTCACTAGTCCCCCAGCACGCAACTAGCACCATACTAGTCCCCCGGCACCCAACTAGTACCACACTAGTCCCCCACCCCCAACTAGCACCGCACTAGCACTCCGGCGCCCAACTAGCACCACACTAGCACACCGGCGCCCAACTAGCACCACACTAGCACACCGGCACCCAACTAGCACCTCACTAGTCCCCCAGCACCCAACTAGCACCACACTAGCACTCCGGCACCCAACTAGCACCTCTCTAGTCCCCCCGGCACCCAACTAGCACCACACTAACACTCTGGCGCCCAACTAGCACCACACTAACACTCTGGCACCCAACTAGCACCACACTAACACTCTGGCGCCCAACTAGCACCACACTAACACTCTGGCGCCCAACTAGCACCACACTAACACTCTGGCGCCCAACTAGCACCACACTAGTCCCCCAGCACCCAACTAGCACCACACTAGTCTCCCAGCACCCAACTAGCACCACACTAGCACCCCATCCCTGCAACACAAGCAAGACTCACTGGCGAGCTATTACGGCGCTGTGAAGGCGTCTCGGACAAGTCCACATGGAAGATGTAGAAGATGAAGCCAAACATGGCGGGCCCCAGGCCTGAGCACAGGCCTCGCACGCCTGTCACGATGCCCTGTACCACGCCTACGGGAGGAGAGCAAGGTCACTTCGTGGCACAAGTTGATGAAATTTTCTAAGTGTTACGCTTCTCTATCAGGACATCACTCTATGTGTATCCACTTCATACCAGTGACACAATACAGTCAGTGTGCACGCTGCTCCTCTCTTTTCCACAGCGTCGAAACACCATCTTACGCATGAATATTTAGTTTGCAATGACACTGCAATTCCAACTTAATTCAACACAGCAGGATAAACAATGCCTGTCAACATCAGTTGGCACAGTGCTGTGTCATAAATTTTATTTTGTGGACCAAACAGAAACTGTCCTGAAATAGACAAGAGCGCAGACAAAGCACCTACCTTGCTTGTCAACGTCAGTGTGCATGGAGACGTAAGCGCTGATGGCAGGGTACGTGATGGAGGACATTGCAGCCAGCAGCCCTGCAGCCCACATCATCCATGTCTGGCTGCCAAACCCGTACCACATCAGCTGCAGCATCTCGAAGACCAGGCCAACCTGCCGTCACGGGGGAGAAGGTTTCTCATAAGATTTTCTATGCGTGAACGAAGTTACTAGGTTTTACCGCAGCGAGAATGGCTAAATAAGCAGGATAGGAGCACAACAAAGGGAGTTTACTTCAAAGACTGAAAAGAATTTATAAGGCGCAGAATTTATAAAGCATTCCTGTTCATGCGCAGAAAAATTGTGTGTTTGGAATACATCAAAATGAATAGATCTTGAGCGTTTAACTTGATTCATCAGGTATTACTATCTGGTTAAAGTTCAGCAAAAAAGAAATGTTAAAATCATCTACTAATGGAGAGTTTGTGAATTTGAAACAATTCATCAGTGATAAACAACTGGTTTATTCACAGCAAAAAGGTTTACTGGAAAAACAGCAAAATTAATGCTGAAAAGACGATATGATCCATTAGTTTTCATGTCTGGTTAGAACTCACTAACCAGACACTTTAGGTAAATATTGTACAGGAGTGAAACCAGAGTCGTATCATTTCACATTATTCAGGTTATCCATACAAATAACTGGTTATTTTCAAAAATTATAATTCAAGTATGTTTTACACACGCTTCATCCATCCATAGCCTCGATGTTATAACAGATAAAATGAGCACAATGGCGATGAATTTCATCATAAATTAGATACCAAAATTATGAATGACTTGTTACATAATCCTGGGAACAACTGCTGCCTGTCCAGTAGATCATAAGACAACATTTAACTCTCCACAGCAGCGCTGAGCGTAAAGTGAGACCGTTCAGGATCCATACCCCGCAATTGTTCTCTACCGGCTCAGAATTTTGGCGGCACCTACCTCGTTACAAGTTTCCTCAGGCGTCACTTGAGATATAATTCGTAGCGCGATGGTTGAAATGCGGTCATCATTCACAGGTGTTGTTTGCCGTACACTTGGATATGAACTGCGAACTGAAGAGGCATACATGCAACACGTGGAGAACAACACCACTAGCAAGAGGTACACACGCAAATCACCACACTGCAGAAGTACACAACACAACACCATCAATAAAACACCACACAACACCAGCTCACAATGATGACGCGCTTGCACGTGAGGTTCCTCATGAGCAGCGCCAGCACGGCGGTCTGCGCCACGACGCTCAGGATGCCCACGGCAGCGATGAACGTAGCCACCATCTCCGCATTGAAGCCCATCACCTGCACGGACAAGTTGCTCTTAGTCGTAATATGTCTCATGCACAGCACATAAGTAAAGTACCTTTTTAAAACTATAATTGCTATAGAACTATAAACTGTAAAGCTAAATAACTACATAGCTATAAAACCACACCAACAACACACTCGATAGTCAATAGTCACCAACAATGCACTCGATACTGTTTGTTGCCCAGCCCAGCTCACACCACCACCCACCAGCAAACAGCACCCAGCACCCACCAGTCCACACCACCAGCCCACACAACCAACCACCCACCAGCCCACACCACCACCCACCAGCAAACAGCACCCAGCACCCACCAGCCCACAGCACCCAGCACCCACCAGCCCACAGCACCCAGCACCCACCAGCCTACAGCACCCAGCACCCACCAGCCCACAGCACCCAGCACCCACCAGCCCACAGCACCCACCAGTCCACACCACCACCCACCCACCAGCCCACACCACCACCCACCAACCCACAGCACCCACCAGTCCACACCAACCCCCACCAGCCCACAGCATCAGCACACACCAGCCCACAGCACCAGCACCCACCAGTCCACACCACCACCCACTCACCAGCCCACACCACCACCCACTCACCAGCCCACACCACCACCCACTCACCAGCCCACACCACCACCCACCCACCAGCCCACACCACCACCCACCCACCAGCCCACAGCACCACTCACCCACCAGCCCACAGCACCAGCACCCACCAGCCCACAACACCAGCACCCACCAGTCCACACCACCAGCACCCACCAGCCCACACCACCACCCACCAGCCCACACCACCACCCACCAGCCCACAGCACCACCCACCAGCCCACACCACCACCACCCACCAGTCCACACCACCACCCACCCACCAGTCCACACCACCACCCACCCACCAGCCCACACCACCACCCACCCACCAGCCCACACCACCACCCACCCACCAGCCCACACCACCACCCACCCACCAGCCCACACCACCACCCACCCACCAGCCCACACCACCACCCAACCACCCACCAGCCCACACCACCCACCAGCCCACACCACCCAGCACCCACCAACCCACACCACTCAGCACCCATCAGTGCACACCACCACCCACAACCCTAAACAATCACCCACCACCCCACACCAGCACCCACCACCCCACACCAGCACCCACCACCCCCCCCCCCCCACCAGCACCCACCACCCCCTAGCCCACACCACCCCACACCAGCACCACCCCACCCCAGCACCACACCACCATCACCCCACACCACCATCACCCCACACCACCCACCACCCCACACCAGCACCACCCCAAACCACCACCACCACACCACCACCACCCACCAGCCGCAGGTACACAAAGAAGCAGGAGTACTGGCCGGCCTCAGGCAGGTAGGACAGCAGCACCGTCATGCTGATCAGCAGGATCTTGCGGTCCGAGCTCACCTTCCACAGCGCCTGGGGGAGCAGGGATCGTGTCAGTAGGAGAAGAAGGTAGGAGACCCACATGCTGGAGAAGAAGAGGAATGAAGGTATGTGCCGATTATAAAATCGGCTCATAGTCACACCTAAAGGATCTTACTAACGATAGAAACTTTCAATGTTTAAGAATCAAGTTGCTATATCAACACTGTGTTCCAAAAAAAACCGTCATCAAGGTAAAGACAATCAAATACTGAAATTTTCATAACTTCAATTGAAGAAATTTAAGGAGAATTGGTCGTCAGCTCAGTTCCAAGTTGGAAAATCAAGTAAGTACATTTTGACTACAAGTGGTAGCCCTGACGTCGCGAAATCGAAAAGAAATACCATTTTTGGGCCCAAAGCTTTAGTGGAAGTTCAGCCGTAAATGTACTCTCTCGCAGCAATATAGGGAAGTTTGAATGAAAGGGTAAGGAAATATTTGACACGAAGCTAATTTTCATCACTGATGAGACGCTGGCAACCCTCGACGGACTTAAAAATAGGGTAAATGACTGAACGAATTTTTAGAATGAATACCATAATCGTTTGAAGCGTCAACAACAGGGTGGTGAGGCCATGATATGAACAGGCACCATGGGGGATGGAGTTGTTAGTCGTACATACTCCCAAGAAGTAAAAGTAACATCTGTCACCCATTGCAATCGCCTGAAGGAAGGTACGTGTCTTGGTTAGACCAATTACCTCCATTACGGGATTCAGTATTTGAGCAGGACAACGCTCTCTCGCCCTCTGCTCGTGCTACTCAAGCATTATTAGCCACTTTGGGCATCCAAGGCAAAATGTTGATCATTTGACCGCAACCTACATCAATTTAAGCCAAGTGAAAACTTAAGAACAATCATCAAACGAGACGTTCAAGCCGGTGGACATCAGATTAAGATTATATTGGATGTTTGTTTATGCCTCCCTAACCACAAAAAAGACGTTCCAAAGAGAGGAAGGAGGAAGGCGTTGTTTAGTATGGACTTGAGAGAATGTGAAATCTATGCACAAATTGCATAGAAACAGGAAGTCGAAAAAGAAGTTCATGAAACAAGATAAAAAACGCTGAATATGAAAATAGTAGCTACTGAAAAACGAGACAGAAGCAAATAAAAAAAAAGCTGTTCTGCGACAAAACAAAAAACCAATTCTATTTTAACAAAAGGAAGGCCTACCTAGCCTTTAGCTCGGGACCTCACATGTACTCCCTGGTTGTGGTAATTTCTATAGATACATAGTTGTATCTCCCAAGGCATTGGACATCAATGTTAGTCAAAAAAACCCTGATGGGAAGCCAACACTACAGTACCAAGTACAGTTTTACGCGCCACTGTTAAGTAGACTGATTCCATGAATACATGTCTTGATGATGTAATCAAAGGCCACGGCGCTCACAAGGCTGAATAACTAGTTGTGCAATAATATTATTCCAACTATGTGCCAAATATACGCTGAATTGATTCTTATTGCGTTTGTGCACCACTAAGTTACACCAACAAAGACGAAACTGTGGCTGTTTTCATTGAAAAGCTATTACCATCAGTCAGTCGAAATTGGATATTAATAAAGTAGTTTTTCTGTAAACACTAACTTTGGCCTATGTTGTTTCCATTGTATGCCAGATTATCTGCAAAAACTTTCAGGAATGGATTTAGAGGAAGTTTAGAAATCCTATTTTATTACCAAGCTATTATCGCAGGTTGGAGTAAACTGCTGGCGGCCGAGCTTTGCATTTCAAGTTCACATTAATTTTTCCCCGTTCACACGAGGCAAGCAAGATATGCATGAACAAAAGCAGTCGAGACTGATAACGCCGATAATTTTTTCATTAGTTCAACATCCGGACTAATGTACATCCTGTGGCATGAATTTACTATGTGTGATTGGTGCTGCAAAATATTATTGCTAGAATTCTGCAGTTAAACACGTCTTATCTGTTTCAATACATTCACCTTGAATAAAATTGGAAGTTTTTAGTGTCACCTTACTTCTGAACACCCTATGTTTCAACACATTTAACTTTATTTTTTTCTCATCCCTCTAGTTCCCCAGGCATAATATCTACGGACTCATCGTAAGGGTTTTCCCGCCCATCCCCACACAAACTGCCACCACTTCTCTCCCCACCTGAACTACCTCTACTACGACCTCTCAACAAACCGGCCGCATTTCTATCTTCACACAAAGTTTTGCAACTTCTATCTTTATCCAAAGCACCCGAATTTTTATCCCCCACTGCCATCCAAACAAAAGCTGCCCCCGGCAACCCAACTCACGGAGAAGGGATCAGCATTTTCCCACGAGATGTTGGCCGCTGACCACGAAGAAGAGAGCCGCAGTTTCTCAGGCAAGCTCTCCGGCACAGCGACCAGAATGAAGAACACGTCCAGCACCGCTATGGCTGTGGCAAGTCCAACGACCAGGTCGTCGCTGTGTACCTGTGAGACGCAAAGCCTGGTCACGCTACGTAATGTTGTGCACCAGTGGTAATTTCGAGGGATCTTTGGAAAAATTTAAAGAGAAACTGGATGGATATCTGAGGACGATCACCGACAAACCTCCGCTCCCCCATTACTACCCGTCTGCTGCAGGGAACAGCATACAGCTGCAGCTCGCTGACATGAGGGCGAGCGCGGCGAATCAACGTGGTCCGAATGTGAAGGATTCCAACACTAACCCGAGGAACCCAGTGTGGCACACAGCCAGATATCTAACTTACCTGAGAGGCACGTAGTCAGGCAATACCGCGCGTCTTCGTGTATACAGAGCATGTGTTAGTTTTATTTGTGCTGCATATTTTTTCATAAGCGCTCATAGCACATGAAGTGTAAAAAGACAGAGCCTCTCTTTTCTTTGTCAATACAAACAGACACTCTGTAGGTCGTGACAATGGCGAGCTTTGTGAAGTTAGAGGTTGTCACGTTCGCTAGATGCCATAATGGAGTTTGATTTATATTTAGCATGAGAACACCACACGCTAGAAATAGCCTACACTCGACTGTCAGATTAGGTTATGCACTACAAACTGGGTGAACTATTCATCAGAGTGAGTGGAAGAAAGCTCGCTATTCTATATGGAACAACCTACATCTGCATAGAATATCACACATCTGAGTGGAATAACACCCATTATAAAGGAGTGCCACATATCTGAGAAAAAAGAACTCTGATAAGAGAGGCATATCCCCCCACCAGGAGCAAACGAAGCCCACACCAGAAGGAGGAGACACACACAGGTTCCCCATTGACCCACCGAGCCGAGGTAGGCCCCCAGCGCAGGGGAGGTGACGAGGGAGGCGGCGAAGGTGGCGCTGACGAGGCCGTACGCGTAGCTGCGCTCCTCTTCGTCCGTCACGTCCGCCACGTACGCGAACACGATGCTGAACGTCACCGCGAACACGCCTGACATGCTGATCAGGGCGAAGTACCACCTGCACACACACACACAAATGGAAGGTCTCTTTTCAGCGCTTTCTCATTACAATGGTTTTTCGACATTTGATTTCAGTTCTCTCAGTTCTTTTTTCTCTTTTCATCGCTTTACTATTATTAGAGCGATTTTTTGATTTTAATTCAAGTTCCCTTAGTTCTCTTTTCATTGCTTTAATATTATTAGAATGGTTTTTTGGATTTTAATTCAAGTTCCCTTAGTTCTCTTTTCATCGCTTTTCTATAACAACAGTGTTCAGCTTCTGATTTTACGGGAGGGAGGGAAATCAAAGTCCCGGACTGTCAGGTCCGCCCCTACGCGCGGTACTATGGTGACAATGACGCCACGCCACGCATCCGTAGCATGCGGCAGTTTGAATACAATATAAAAGCGGTAGATGCGCTTGTTAGTTTAATTACCATCCAAAATTCCGTGAGTAACCAAAAATGGCATACATCGTGTGTAAAATTATTTAAATTCATTATACGTACTTTGTTGCCTCATAAATCGTGTTTTCTGAATTGTAACGCTTAAATGAGAGCTTTACAGTCGTCGTACAGAGCTGTGCAGCATTTGATAGAAACGAATTCCAACGGAGGCCGTTTCCAAACTCCAATGTTGAGTATTTTTCAATTTAATTATTGAACTGTGCCAGACTTTGGTTTCAACTCATGATTTATGACGAACTCGATTTATATAAGAACAATAGGAAAAGGTAAACCGTGTGAAATATCCCTACCTGCTCCATGTATCACATGAAGACCCCAACCCTGCTGATATGACAAGAAAATCCGTGCATAAAATACTTCCTTTATTTAAATAGTTCAATCTAAAGGCGAGGTGCAGTCGTCGGGCACGAACAAGTTCAACTCACTTGCACTTTCTGTCGTATTGCCATATCAAAAACAATTTAAAGAAACAATTTTTATACACTCATTCGATTCATTTTCCGCCCCCACGAGTCGGCTGAACACCGAATGCCCATATGAAGGACCAGGAGTTAGATTAAAACAGAGCACTACTTGCAAGGAATGGCAGGCGAAAGGGGTTGCAGGCGGAAAAGGTGACAAGTGAAGTCGACAAGCAAAGGTGATAAGGAAGGATACAAGTGAAGTAGACAAGTGAAGTAGACAAGTGAAGTAGACAAGTGAAGTAGACAAGTGAAGTAGACAAGTGAAGTAGACAAGTGAAGTAAACAAGTGAAGTAGACAAGTGAAGTAAACAAATAAAGGATACAAGTAAAGTAGACAAGTGAAGTAAACAAGTGAAGCAGACAAGTGAAGCAGACAAGTGAAGCAGACAAGTGAAGCAGACAAGTGAAGCAGACATGTGAAGCAGACAAGTGAAGGGTACAAATGAAGGGTACAAGTGAAGCGAGCTGCCCACCAGGTGTTGATCTTCATGAAGGGTATGGGGAGGCACGTGAAGAACACCGTCACCAGCAGGAAGAACTTGCGGCCCCACACGTCACTGAGAGCGCCAATCAGCGGCGCAGACAGGAACGATAGAATACCCTGCACACACAATCAATAATTACTAGAATTCCTTTTTTATGCAGTTATTTATTCACCTTCAGTTTTCGCTAACAAAAAAAGCTTCGCGATCATCGCAGATATTAACATTTTATTTCAATCGAGGACCACGCTGGCGCAAAATTTCAATATAACCGGTTGACATGCCCCCTTCATACATATGTGTATGGATCGTAAAAATTAGATTAGATGTAGTGAGACACATAATTACAAATTAGATATCGGCGACGCTAAAAGTGGGGAAAAAAAGAGTAAAAAAACGCTCTCGCAAGAATTCGGCTGCGCGGTACGCCTGCCTGACTCACGCGCCCAAAAAACATGTGCCTGGAAACCTTGGGCTTGCTCCGCATGCAACGATCACACGCGTGCTCAACGAAATACACTAAGGGCAAATTAACCCTTCAACGTCACCATTTGTGTACTCATACGACCGGTATTACAACTACCATCACTAAACTAACGCTAGCATCAGGTAGTCACCGATACTAGGATGAGGAATGAACCACCACTCGGCAGATAATTTCAAAGAATACAGTAAGAAACAAATCTAAAAAGAAATACAACATATCAAAGCTATTTTCGACAAAGGATCTTTTGGTGCTCGGATGCCTTCAAGGATTAGTATATCCGGTGCCAACTCCTGACTAAAATTAAGGGAAAGGCATTATGTGTTCTAAATATATTCCATTTATCGTACACATGCTTCGGTTTAATTCCTGGTTGAATGACTGGAGACATACCATAAGGCCATTGATAATGTCCTATAACAATTTGTTTAGGCTTCCCCATGTTTTGCAGCTTTTGAATCAATCTTTTGAACTTCCGGTGCTTGCTCAGTACCACACACTAGAGCTATTTTCCTCCCAACGGACACGAGACATTTATGTAGTCCCACATAGTAGAAACAGAGTAAGTACCACAAGTATCAATAAGCCGTGTCTATTTTATAGGGAACATTTAAAAAACTCAGGTGTTAGCGTTAACAAACAACACGTAACCAATGAGGAGGTATATGCAGTTACGAATGCACATATCCTAATTTTACTGCTTAATAATTGGGATGTGAAACCTTTCAGGGGGCCCAGAATCGGATCCACTCAACTCAGGTTCAGATATGCATGATTCATGAATTTTAGCCCCAGCTCACCCAGATCACCAACGCAATGAGCACCTCACTATCAGCGATGTATCAACAGGTGGTCGGGAACGTAGCGCGCCCTTTGGGTGAACTTGCGTTCGCCCAGTAAACTTCTGGGATTTGCATGTTATTGGAAATACTTTCTTTTTCTTTGCCGTTTGGCTCAGGAAGAATTTTGAGGTTTGTTTTTCAAACGTTCACAACGCGCTAGACCTCGTCCAACTCACATGAGACACTCGCGCTGAACTCAATGACAGTTAAGAGCTGAACTCCGCATGGCGACAGATTAGAGTCTAGGTTAGTTCAAGTCTCTTAAGCCACGTAAACTGCACTCTCAAAATAAGAAAATTACACAGGAACAAGTGTAGCATGGAATTAAAGAAAGGGAGAATCTACGCACAAGTGTGTTCCCACACAGGATTCCTGGCGCATAGAAAGAGCAAAATTTAAAGAACTCCATTTAACAAAATAAAATGGAAAATAATATTATGGACGGATGTAAAAGTTAGCAGCGACTCGACAAAAGAAGGTCAATCATAAAGAAGAAAACTATTATACTTCAACAAAAGGAAGTCCTACGTAACCATCAACTCGGACCCTCATACTTTACCCTGGGAGGGCTGGTTCCTATAAACTTAGGATTTTTATCCCTTTGAGGGAGAAGTTGGTTAATAAAAAGTTCATCATAGGCAAGGCTACCAGAAGAGATCGTTGGCGAGAAAATTCGAAGAATGAAAAGATCCCAGAACGTTTGTTTTGAAGCAAAGCGATGCGCCAAGGCACAAAACTGCGACCTAGCGCTCAAATGCGAGCTCGTGGCCGAGGCTGAGTAAAATTGCTGCTTTAATTAAGCGACGTTGTTTTGGGGACAGCGAGACCTCGGACACAAACCGCGAGGCACCGTAAGTAAAAAGTGAGAGGGAATCAGACACGGGAAAAAAATCAATCAGCACTCAATTCAACAACCACTTAAGGGAAACGAACGGTTTTTTATCATAAAATTTAAAAAATTAATAAAAAATACTTCAAGAGCGAAATAAGCTAATTGTAAATATGGTATGATATGGGTATATTCCAAAAATTTTAGGGCTCTGAACATCCATTCGAATGTTCTAAACATTTTGTGAATACCTCTTAGCTTATTTCGCTCTTGAAGTATTTTTTATTAAATTTTGGAATTTCATAAGGAAAAACCATTCGTTTCTCTTAACATGGCTTCTCGTCGGACAACAGCCTTTGCGTCAAATTTAAATTCTCGTTCGGTCAAATTTCAATATATTTCACCCCATCTAATGATTATCCCATTCACGGAATGATCCACACCGTCACAACTGCACAAACCCAACCACTGCTACATCACAAGGCTACCTCTACCTCCGAACAAACAGCATCACAACACCTACCACCCACCACAAAAACAAACCTCACTACAAAACAAAACCCCAATTACCACCACCACAGCCACCACCACCACCACAGCCACCAAAGATACAGCCCCTCACTGCGAAACATCCACAATACAGCAATTACTTCAACAAAACAATGAGCACCACCACCAAACAATGAGCACCACCACCAAACAATGAGCCCCACCACCAAACAATGAGCCCCACCACCAAACAATGAGCCCCACCACCAAACAATGAGCACCACCACCAAACAATGAGCACCACCACCAAACAATGAGCACCACCACCAAACAATGAGCACCACCACCAAACAATGAGCACCACCACCAAACAATGAGCACCACCACCAAACAATGAGCACCACCACCAAACAATGAGCCCCACCACCAAACAATGAGCCCCACCACCACCAAACAATGAGCCCCACCACCAAACAATGAGCCCCACCACCAAACAATGAGCACCACCACCAAACAATGAGCACCACCACCAAACAATGAGCACCACCACCAAACAATGAGCACCACCACCAAACAATGAGCACCACCACCAAACAATGAGCACCACCACCAAACAATGAGCACCACCACCAAACAATGAGCACCACCACCAAACAATGAGCACCACCACCAAACAATGAGCACCACCACCAAACAATGAGCACCACCACCAAACAATGAGCCCCACCACCAAACAATGAGCACCACCACCAAACAATGAGCACCACCACCAAACAATGAGCACCACCACCAAACAATGAGCACCACCACCAAACAATGAGCCCCACCACCAAACAATGAGCACCACCACCGAACAATGAGCACCACCACCGAACAATGAGCCCCACCACCAAACAATGAGCCCCACCACCAAACAATGAGCACCACCACCGAACAATGAGCCCCACCACCACCAAACAATGAGCCCCACCACCACCAAACAACGAGCACCACCACCGAACAATGAGCCCCACCACCAAACAATGAGCACCACCACCAAACAATGAGCCCCACCACCAAACAATGAGCCCCACCACCAAACAATGAGCACCACCACCAAACAATGAGCCCCACCACCAAACAATGAGCACCACCACCAAACAATGAGCCCCACCACCAAACAATGAGCCCCACCACCAAACAATGAGCCCCACCACCACCAAACAATGAGCCCCACCACCACCAAACAACGAGCACCACCACCACCGAACAATAAGCCCCACCACCGAACAAAGAGCCCCACCACCAAACAATGAGCCCCACCACCACCAAACAATGAGCACCACCACAACCGAACAATAAGCCCCACCACCGAACAATGAGCCCCACCACCACCAAACAATGAGCACCACCACCACCGAACAATAAGCCCCACCACCGAACAAAGAGCCCCACCACCACCAAACAATGAGCACCACCACCACCAAACAATGAGCCCCACCACCACCAAACAATGAGCACCACCACCACCAAACAATGAGCCCCACCACCGAACAAAGAGCCCCACCACCAAACAATGAGCCCCACCACCACCAAACAATGAGCACCACCACCACCAAACAATGAGCCCCACCACCACCAAACAATGAGCCCCACCACCACCAAACAATGAGCCCCACCACCGAACAAAGAGCCCCACCACCAAACAATGAGCCCCACCACCACCAAACAATGAGCACCACCACCACCAAACAATGAGCCCCACCACCGAACAAAGAGCCCCACCACCAAACAATGAGCCCCACCACCACCAAACAATGAGCACCACCACCACCAAACAATGAGCCCCACCACCACCGAACAAAGAGCCCCACCACCAAACAATGAGCCCCACCACCGAACAAAGAGCCCCACCACCAAACAATGAGCCCCACCACCACCAAACAATGAGCACCACCACCACCAAACAATGAGCCCCACCACCACCGAACAAAGAGCCCCACCACCAAACAATGAGCCCCACCACCACCAAACAATGAGCACCACCACCACCGAACAAAGAGCCCCACCACCAAACAATGAGCCCCACCACCACCAAACAATGAGCCCCACCACCACCAAACAATGAGCACCACCACCAAACAATGAGCCCCACCACCACCAAACAATGAGCCCCACCACCGAACAAAGAGCCCCACCACCAAACAATGAGCCCCACCACCACCAAACAATGAGCACCACCACCACCAAACAATGAGCCCCACCACCGAACAAAGAGCCCCACCACCAAACAATGAGCCCCACCACCACCAAACAATGAGCACCACCACCACCGAACAATAAGCCCCACCACCAAACAAAGAGCCCCACCACCACCAAACAATGAGCACCACCACCACCAAACAATGAGCCCCACCACCACCAAACAATGAGCACCACCACCACCAAACAATGAGCCCCACCACCGAACAAAGAGCCCCACCACCAAACAATGAGCACCACCACCACCAAACAATGAGCCCCACCACCATCAAACAATGAGCACCACCACCAAACAATGAGCCCCACCACCGAACAAAGAGCCCCACCACCAAACAACGAGCACCACCACCACCAAACAACGAGCACCACCACCAAACAATGAGCCCCACCACCACCAAACAATGAGCACCACCACCACCGAACAATAAGCCCCACCACCGAACAAAGAGCCCCACCACCACCAAACAATGAGCACCACCACCACCAAACAATGAGCCCCACCACCACCAAACAATGAGCACCACCACCAAACAACGAGCACCACCACCACCAAACAACGAGCACCACCACCACCAAACAACGAGCACCATCACCACCAAACAATGAGCCCCACCACCACCAAACAATGAGCACCACCACCACCGAACAATAAGCCCCACCACCACCAAACAATGAGCACCACCACCACCAAACAATGAGCACCACCACCACCGAACAATAAGCCCCACCACCACCAAACAATGAGCACCACCACCACCAAACAATGAGCACCACCACCACCGAACAATAAGCCCCACCACCACCAAACAATGAGCACCACCACCACCAAACAATGAGCACCACCACCACCGAACAATAAGCCCCACCACCACCAAACAATGAGCACCACCACCACCAAACAATGAGCACCACCACCACCGAACAATAAGCCCCACCACCACCAAACAATGAGCACCACCACCACCAAACAATGAGCCCCACCACCACCAAACAATGAGCACCACCACCAAACAACGAGCACCACCACCACCAAACAATGAGCCCCACTACCACCAAACAATGAGCGCCACCACCACCAAACAACGAGCACCACCACCACCAAACAACGAGCACCATCACCACCAAACAATGAGCCCCACCACCACCAAACAATGAGCACCACCACCACCGAACAATAAGCCCCACCACCGAACAAAGAGCCCCACCACCAAACAACGAGCACCACCACCACCAAACAATGAGCACCACCACCACCGAACAATAAGCCCCACCACCGAACAAAGAGCCCCACCACCAAACAACGAGCACCACCACCACCAAACAACGAGCACCACCACCAAACAATGAGCCCCACCACCACCAAACAACGAGCACCATCACCACCAAACAACGAGCACCACCACCACCAAACAACGAGCACCACCACCACCAAACAACGAGCACCACCACCAAACAATGAGCCCCACCACAACCAAACAACGAGCACCATCACCACCAAACAACGAGCACCATCACCACCAAACAACGAGCACCACCACCACCAAACAACGAGCACCACCACCAAACAATGAGCACCACCACCAAACAATGAGCCCCACCACCACCAAACAACGAGCACCATCACCACCAAACAACGAGCACCATCACCACCAAACAACGAGCACCATCACCACCAAACAACGAGCACCACCACCACCAAACAATGAGCACCACCACCACCAAACAACGAGCACCACCACCACCAAACAATGAGCACCACCACCACCAAACAACGAGCACCACCACCACCAAACAACGAGCACCATCACCACCAAACAATGAGCCCCACCACCACCAAACAACGAGCACCACCACCACCAAACAACGAGCACCATCACCACCAAACAATGAGCCCCACCACCACCAAACAACGAGCACCACCACCACCAAACAACGAGCACCATCACCACCAAACAATGAGCCCCACCACCACCAAACAACGAGCACCACCACCAAACAATGAGCCCCACCACCAAACAATGAGCACCACCACCACCAAACAATAAGCACCACCACCAAACAATGAGCCCCTCCACCAAACAATGAGCACCACCACCAAACAATGAGCACCACCACCAAACAATGAGCCCCACCACCACCAAACAACGAGCACCACCACCACCAAACAATGAGCACCACCACCAAACAATGAGCACCACCACCAAACAATGAGCCCCACCACCACCAAACAATGAGCCCCACCACCACCAAACAATGAGCCCCACCACCACCAAACAATGAGCTCCACCACCACCAAACAATGAGCCCCACCACCACCAAACAATGAGCACCACCACCAAACAATGAGCCCCACCACCACCAAACAATGAGCACCACCACCAAACAATGAGCCCCACCACCACCAAACAACGAGCACCACCACCACCAAACAATGAGCACCACCACCACCGAACAATAAGCCCCACCACCGAACAAAGAGCCCCACCACCAAACAATGAGCACCACCACAACCGAACAATAAGCCCCACCACCGAACAAAGAGCCCCACCACCAAACAATGAGCCCCACCACCACCAAACAATGAGCACCACCACCACCGAACAATAAGCCCCACCACCGAACAAAGAGCCCCACCACCACCAAACAACGAGCACCACCACCACCGAACAATAAGCCCCACCACCGAACAAAGAGCCCCACCACCAAACAATGAGCCCCACCACCACCAAACAATGAGCACCACCACCACCGAACAATAAGCCCCACCACCGAACAAAGAGCCCCACCACCACCAAACAACGAGCACCACCACAACCGAACAATAAGCCCCACCACCGAACAAAGAGCCCCACCACCAAACAATGAGCCCCACCACCACCAAACAATGAGCACCACCACCACCGAACAATAAGCCCCACCACCGAACAAAGAGCCCCACCACCAAACAATGAGCCCCACCACCACCAAACAACGAGCACCACCACCACCAAACAATGAGCACCACCACCAAACAATGAGCCCCACCACCACCAAACAATGAGCCCCACCACCACCAAACAATGAGCACCACCACCAAACAATGAGCCCCACCACCACCAAACAATGAGCCCCACCACCACCAAACAATGAGCACCACCACCAAACAATGAGCACCACCACCACCAAACAACGAGCACCACCACCACCAAACAATGAGCACCACCACCAAACAATGAGCACCACCACCACCGAACAATAAGCCCCACCACCGAACAAAGAGCCCCACCACCAAACAATGAGCCCCACCACCACCAAACAATGAGCCCCACCACCACCAAACAATGAGCACCACCACCAAACAATGAGCCCCACCACCACCAAACAATGAGCCCCACCACCACCAAACAATGAGCACCACCACCAAACAATGAGCCCCACCACCACCAAACAACGAGCACCACCACCACCAAACAACGAGCACCACCACCACCAAACAACGAGCACCATCACCACCAAACAATGAGCCCCACCACCACCAAACAATGAGCTCCACCACCACCAAACAATGAGCCCCACCACCACCAAACAACGAGCCCCACCACCACCAAACAACGAGCACCATCACCACCAAACAATGAGCCCCACCACCACCAAACAATGAGCTCCACCACCACCAAACAATGAGCCCCATCACCACCAAACAATGAGCCCCACCACCACCAAACAATGAGCTCCACCACCACCAAACAATGAGCCCCACCACCACCAAACAACGAGCCCCACCACCACCAAACAACGAGCACCATCACCACCAAACAATGAGCCCCACCACCACCCAACAATGAGCTCCACCACCACCAAACAATGAGCCCCATCATCACCAAACAATGAGCCCCACCACCACCAAACAATGAGCTCCACCACCACCAAACAATGAGCCCCACCACCACCAAACAACGAGCCCCACCACCACCAAACAATGAGCCCCACCACCACCAAACAACGAGCACCACCACCATCAAACAATGAGCCCCATCACCACCAAACAATGAGCCCCACCACCATCAAACAATGAGCCCCACCACCACCAAACAATGAGCTCCACCACCACCAAACAATGAGCCCCATCACCACCAAACAATGAGCCCCACCACCACCAAACAATGAGCTCCACCACCACCAAACAATGAGCTCCACCACCACCAAACAATGAGCTCCACCACCACCAAACAATGAGCCCCATCACCACCAAACAATGAGCCCCACCACCACCAAACAATGAGCTCCACCACCACCAAACAATGAGCCCCACCACCACCAAACAACGAGCCCCACCACCACCAAACAACGAGTACCATCACCACCAAACAATGAGCCCCACCACCACCAAACAATGAGCTCCACCACCACCAAACAATGAGCCCCATCACCACCAAACAATGAGCCCCACCACCACCAAACAATGAGCTCCACCACCACCAAACAATGAGCCCCACCACCACCAAACAACGAGCCCCACCACCACCAAACAACGAGCCCCACCACCACCAAACAACGAGCACCATCACCACCAAACAATGAGCTCCACCACCACCAAACAATGAGCCCCACCACCATCAAACAATGAGCCCCACCACCACCAAACAACGAGCACCATCACCACCAAACAATGAGCCCCACCACCACCAAACAATGAGCCCCACCACCACCAAACAATGAGCCCCACCACCATCAAACAATGAGCCCCACCACCACCAAACAACGAGCACCATCACCACCAAACAATGAGCCCCACCACCATCAAACAATGAGCCCCACCACCACCAAACAACGAGCACCATCACCACCAAACAATGAGCCCCACCACCATCAAACAATGAGCCCCACCACCACCAAACAATGAGCCCCACCACCACCAAACAATGAGCTCCACCACCACCAAACAATGAGCCCCATCACCACCAAACAATGAGCCCCACCACCACCAAACAATGAGCTCCACCACCACCAAACAATGAGCTCCACCACCACCAAACAATGAGCTCCACCACCACCAAACAATGAGCCCCATCACCACCAAACAATGAGCCCCACCACCACCAAACAATGAGCTCCACCACCACCAAACAATGAGCCCCACCACCACCAAACAATGAGCCCCACCACCATCAAACAATGAGCCCCACCACCACCAAACAACGAGCACCATCACCACCAAACAATGAGCCCCACCACCATCAAACAATGAGCCCCACCACCACCAAACAACGAGCACCATCACCACCAAACAATGAGCCCCACCACCACCAAACAATGAGCCCCACCACCATCAAACAATGAGCCCCACCACCACCAATGAACGAGCACCATCACCACCAAACAATGAGCCCCACCACCATCAAACAATGAGCCCCACCACCACCAAACAACGAGCACCATCACCACCAAACAATGAGCCCCACCACCATCAAACAATGAGCCCCACCACCACCAAACAACGAGCACCACCACCACCAAACAACGAGCACCACCACCACCAAACAACGAGCACCATCACCACCAAACAATGAGCCCCACCACCACCAAACAATGAGCTCCACCACCACCAAACAATGAGCCCCATCACCACCAAACAATGAGCCCCACCACCACCAAACAATGAGCTCCACCACCACCAAACAATGAGCTCCACCACCACCAAACAATGAGCTCCACCACCACCAAACAATGAGCCCCATCACCACCAAACAATGAGCCCCACTACCACCAAACAATGAGCTCCACCACCACCAAACAATGAGCCCCACCACCACCAAACAATGAGCCCCACCACCATCAAACAATGAGCCCCACCACCACCAAACAACGAGCACCATCACCACCAAACAATGAGCCCCACCACCACCAAACAATGAGCCCCACTACCACCAAACAATGAGCCCCACCACCACCAAACAATGAGCTCCACCACCACCAAACAATGAGCCCCACCACCACCAAACAATGAGCCCCACCACCACCAAACAACGAGCACCACCACCACCAAACAACGAGCACCACCACCACCAAACAACGAGCACCATCACCACCAAACAATGAGCCCCACCACCACCAAACAATGAGCCCCACCACCACCAAACAACGAGCACCACCACCACCAAACAACGAGCACCACCACCACCAAACAACGAACACCACCACCACCAAACAACGAGCACCATCACCACCAAACAACGAGCACCATCACCACCAAACAATGAGCCCCACTACCACCAAACAATGAGCCCCACTACCACCAAACAATGAGCCCCACCACCACCAAACAATGAGCTCCACCACCACCAAACAATGAGCCCCACCACCACCAAACAATGAGCCCCACTACCACCAAACAATGAGCCCCACTACCACCAAACAATGAGCCCCACCACCACCAAACAATGAGCTCCACCACCACCAAACAACGAGCACCACCACCACCAAACAACGAGCACCATCACCACCAAACAACGAGCACCATCACCACCAAACAATGAGCCCCACCACCACCAAACAATGAGCCCCACCACCACCAAACAATGAGCTCCACCACCACCAAACAATGAGCCCCACCACCACCAAACAATGAGCCCCACCACCACCAAACAATGAGCCCCACCACCACCAAACAACGAGCACCACCACCACCAAACAACGAGCACCACCACCACCAAACAACGAGCACCATCACCACCAAACAATGAGCCCCACCACCACCAAACAACGAGCACCACCACCAAACAACGAGCACCACCACCACCAAACAATGAGCACCACCGCCACCAAACAATGAGCACCACCACCAAACAATGAGCCCCTCCACCAAACAATGAGCACCACCACCAAACAATGAGCACCACCACCAAACAATGAGCACCACCACCAAACAATGAGCCCCTCCACCAAACAATGAGCACCACCACCAAACAATGAGCACCACCACCAAACAATGAGCCCCACCACCACCAAACAACGAGCACCACCACCAAACAACGAGCACCACCACCACCAAACAATGAGCACCACCACCAAACAATGAGCACCACCACCAAACAATGAGCCCCTCCACCAAACAATGAGCACCACCACCAAACAATGAGCACCACCACCAAACAATGAGCCCCACCACCACCAAACAATGAGCCCCACCACCACCAAACAACGAGCACCACCACCAAACAACGAGCACCACCACCACCAAACAACGAGCACCATCACCACCAAACAATGAGCCCCACCACCACCAAACAACGAGCACCACCACCAAACAATGAGCACCACCACCACCAAACAATGAGCACCACCACCAAACAATGAGCACCACCACCAAACAATGAGCCCCTCCACCAAACAATGAGCACCACCACCAAACAATGAGCACCACCACCAAACAATGAGCCCCACCACCACCAAACAATGAGCCCCACCACCACCAAACAATGAGCCCCACCACCACCAAACAATGAGCCCCACCACCACCAAACAATGAGCCCCACCACCACCAAACAATGAGCTCCACCACCACCAAACAATGAGCCCCACCACCACCAAACAATGAGCCCCACCACCACCAAACAATGAGCCCCACCACCACCAAACAATGAGCTCCACCACCACCAAACAATGAGCTCCACCACCACCAAACAATGAGCCCCACCACCACCAAACAATGAGCCCCACCACCACCAAACAATGAGCTCCACCACCACCAAACAATGAGCCCCACCACCACCAAACAATGAGCCCCACCACCATCAAACAATGAGCCCCACCACCACCAAACAACGAGCACCATCACCACCAAACAATGAGCCCCACTACCACCAAACAATGAGCCCCACTACCACCAAACAATGAGCCCCACCACCACCAAACAATGAGCTCCACCACCACCAAACAATGAGCCCCACCACCACCAAACAATGAGCTCCACCACAACCAAACAATGAGCTCCACCACCACCAAACAATGAGCACCATCACCACCAAACAATGAGCCCCACCACCACCAAACAATGAGCTCCACCACCACCAAACAATGAGCTCCACCACCACCAAACAATGAGCTCCACCACCACCAAACAATGAGCCCCATCACCACCAAACAATGAGCCCCACCACCACCAAACAATGAGCCCCACCACCACCAAACAATGAGCTCCACCACCACCAAACAATGAGCCCCACCACCACCAAACAATGAGCCCCACCACCATCAAACAATGAGCCCCACCACCACCAAACAACGAGCACCATCACCACCAAACAATGAGCCCCACCACCACCAAACAATGAGCCCCACCACCACCAAACAATGAGCCCCACCACCACCAAACAATGAGCCCCACCACCACCAAACAATGAGCCCCACCACCACCAAACAATGAGCCCCACCACCATCAAACAATGAGCCCCACCACCACCAAACAACGAGCACCATCACCACCAAACAATGAGCCCCACCACCACCAAACAATGAGCCCCACCACCATCAAACAATGAGCCCCACCACCACCAAACAACGAGCACCATCACCACCAAACAATGAGCCCCACTACCACCAAACAATGAGCGCCACCACCACCAAACAATGAGCACCACCACCACCAAACAATGAGCACCACCACCACCAAACAATGAGCCCCACCACCACCAAACAATGAGCGCCACCACCACCAAACAATGAGCACCACCACCACCACCACCAAACAATGAGCTCCACCACCACCAAACAATGAGCCCCATCACCACCAAACAATGAGCCCCACCACCACCAAACAATGAGCTCCACCACCACCAAACAATGAGCTCCACCACCACCAAACAATGAGCTCCACCACCACCAAACAATGAGCCCCATCACCACCAAACAATGAGCCCCACCACCACCAAACAATGAGCTCCACCACCACCAAACAATGAGCCCCACCACCACCAAACAATGAGCCCCACCACCATCAAACAATGAGCCCCACCACCACCAAACAACGAGCACCATCACCACCAAACAATGAGCCCCACCACCATCAAACAATGAGCCCCACCACCACCAAACAACGAGCACCATCACCACCAAACAATGAGCCCCACCACCACCAAACAATGAGCCCCACCACCATCAAACAATGAGCCCCACCACCACCAATGAACGAGCACCATCACCACCAAACAATGAGCCCCACCACCATCAAACAATGAGCCCCACCACCACCAAACAACGAGCACCATCACCACCAAACAATGAGCCCCACCACCATCAAACAATGAGCCCCACCACCACCAAACAACGAGCACCACCACCACCAAACAACGAGCACCACCACCACCAAACAACGAGCACCATCACCACCAAACAATGAGCCCCACCACCACCAAACAATGAGCTCCACCACCACCAAACAATGAGCCCCATCACCACCAAACAATGAGCCCCACCACCACCAAACAATGAGCTCCACCACCACCAAACAATGAGCTCCACCACCACCAAACAATGAGCTCCACCACCACCAAACAATGAGCCCCATCACCACCAAACAATGAGCCCCACTACCACCAAACAATGAGCTCCACCACCACCAAACAATGAGCCCCACCACCACCAAACAATGAGCCCCACCACCATCAAACAATGAGCCCCACCACCACCAAACAACGAGCACCATCACCACCAAACAATGAGCCCCACCACCACCAAACAATGAGCCCCACTACCACCAAACAATGAGCCCCACCACCACCAAACAATGAGCTCCACCACCACCAAACAATGAGC